>CM067172.1:30877279-30902279 GCA_034093135.1 Erigeron breviscapus | reverse complement strand
AAATATATGGATGTAAGTAAATATGAATGAATAATAATCCAGAAAAATAAAATCTCCTTATATATTTTCTCTCCACCGACCTTCTCTTCATGTTTCACTTTCAACCCTTCAAGTCTTCCTTTCTTCACTTCAAGCACCAAACCTGCAAGAATAACAAACTAACAAAAATAGTCCCTCAGGTTTATATAGTTTCAGTTAAGGCTATAATTTTATTACCCCCCTTGGCCTTAACCTGAAACACATCATAGAGACTTAATTTAGAAACCAACTTTGGATGTTGCATTTTATCCAACCCTTTGGTTAAGATATCAGCTATTTGATTAGCTGAATCAATTTTCTTTGTTTCAATGACACCTGCAATAACTTTGTCTCTAACAAAGTGAAGCTCAATTTCCAAATGCTTGGTACGTTCATGGAACACAGGATTAGCTGCAATCTTAATTGCAGCCTGGCTATCACAATATATAGGAACATGAAGTCATTTTCCCCATTTAAGATCATCAAGCAATTTCAATACCCAAATAACTTCAGATGTAGCTGAAGCAAGTGCTCTCTATTCTGCTTCAGCAGAAGATTTAGACAAAATAAGTTGCTTTTTGCTTTTCCAGGATACAAGTGATCCATTCAAGAATAAGCAAAAACCTGTAACAGATTTTTCAGTGATAACACATTTAGCTCAGTCTGCATCAACAAAAGTCTCAAGAGACAAGTTTAGACTTTTTGTGATGTGGACACCCATTCCAGGTGACCCTTTTAAGTATCTTAATACTTTAAAAGCAATCCTTACATGAGATTTCAAAGGTTTATGCATAAATTGACTCAAACAGTGGACAAAATAAGCAATATCAGGTCTAGTGTGGGTAAGATAAATTAATTTTCCAATAAGTTTTTGATATTCTAAAACATTATCAATAACAGTATCTTTCTCACTAGCTTTACTAGTAATGATCAAATTCTGCTCAAGAGGAGTAGCAGAAGGCTTACAAGCAAGCAAACTATAATCACTTAACAAATCCATACAATATTTCCTTTGAGATAAACATAACCCATTCTCAGTATTAATAACCTCAATTCCCAAAAAATACTTGAGTTTACTTAAGTCTTTAATCATAAACTTAGATTTGAGAAATACCTTAAATTTCTCAATTTCTTCAAGATTATTGCAAGTGACAATAATGTCATCAACATAAACCAACAAGGCAATAAAAACATTTCCATCAGTTTTTGTAAAAAGTGAATAATCACTTTTACTTTGCACAAAATTATTTTCAAGTAAAGCATGAGTAAGTTTGGCATTCTATTGCCTAGGAGTCTGTTTTAAACCATACAATGACTTTTTTAACTTACAAACCCTTTTATCATCAGAATTGAAATAACCTTCAGGAAGAGTCATGTACACAGTTTCATCAAGATCACCATACAAGAATGCATTATTAATATCAAGTTGAAATAAAGGATAATCCATTTGAACAACTAAATTAATCATGCATCTAACAGTAACAATCTTGACAACAGGCAAAAATGTCTAATCAAAATCAATACCTTCCTTTTGACTACACCCTTTAGCAACAAGCCTAGCCTTATATCTTTCTATTTCACCATTAGCCTTATATTTGATCTTATAAATCCACTTACACCCTATAGGTTTTCTACCTTCAGGTAATTCAGTAATTTCCCAAGTATCATTATCATATAAAGCATTCATTTCAAGATTCATAGCTTCTACCCAACAATTATTCTTACAAGCCTGCCAATAATGAACAGGTTCAACAGCTTTATTTAACTCAGAAATGAAGGCAAAACTTTCAAAATCAAGATTTGCATAACTAACAAATCTTTCAATTCCAAATTTAACTTTAGAATCAATGACATAATCATTATATTTACTAGGCATATAAGAAGATCTTTCTGATCTTCTATTACCAGGTTGAAAATCATTTTGAACCACATTTTCATTATTTATTTCATGATCAATACCCTCATAATTGTTATCAATCTCCTCATGTGTTGCCGCCATCTCATGTACAACAGCACCCGTTATCATTAGATAAACTTCCTTGATCAATAGTTGGGGTGCTAGAATGTACAGAGTTGCTTTGTGCAGGGTCATTTTCATCATAGGGTATATCAGGATCATCATACAAATTATTATCAAAAAAATTAATATGATTTATATCCTAATCATTATAGACTGATGTTTAATCTTGAATGGAAACACTTTCTCAAAGAATTTAACATCCCTTGAAAAAATAAATTGTTTCTTATCAAAACTAAACAATTTATAACCCTTTTTATAACTAGCATAACCAACAAACACACATTTCTCTGCTCTACTACTAAACTTGTCATGATTAACAAGAATAGTAGCAAAACAAAGACATCCAAAAATTCTAAGATATGACAAAGAAGGATCTTTGCCAAATATCATATAGAAAGGTGATTTTCCATGCAACACAGAAGGAAGGCAATCTGTTAACCAAATAACAAGCAGTTAATATACATTCAGACCACATATAAAGAGGTAATCCCCCCTGAAACATAAGTGCTCTAGCAATATTGAGCAAATTCCTATAACAATTCCATTTTGTTGAGGAGTATAGGCAACAAAAGTTTGATGAATAATCCCTTTGTTTTCACAAAACATGGTGAAATTTTTATTACAAAACTCTGTCCCATTATCACTCCTAAAGGTTTTAACCTTTTTTTCAAACTGATTTAAGATCAGATTATAAAAAACAACAACATAATCAAATACTTCTGACTTAGATTTAAGCATGTAAACCCATAATGCCCTAGAATAATCATCAACTATTGTCAAAAACTATTTATACCCTTCCGAACTTGAGACCTTATATGGACCCCAAACATCAAGATGAACAAGTTCACCCAAATAAGTAGATTTGTGATCACTTAAGGGAAAAGGTTCCCTCACTTGTTTAGCCTTTTGACAAATCTCACAAACTTCAGTTTCTTTTGAAAAATTAAAGTCCCCTTTTTTATTTAAAACAGTTAAGACTTGGTCAGATGGATGACCAAGTCTGTTATGCCACATTTGCTTAACAGAAAAAGAAGTGATTAAACTTTTATTAATACCTTGATCAAAATAATAAAGTCCTTAAGTCTGTCTACCAATCCCCAGAATTTTCACATCCCTCAAATCCTGAGGTAACACATAACACTTATTCTCATCAAAGGAAACAATACACTTACTATCTCTAGCCATTTTATGAACAGAAATTAGGCTAACACAATATTCAGGAACAACAAGAACATCATATAATATCATATCTTTTGACAAAATCATGTTACCCACTTTAGTAATAAAAGCCTCAGTCCCATTAGGATGAGACACTCTTATTTTCAAATAAGATATATCAATCACATTAACAAGATATTTATCAGTATAAGTAAGATGTTGATTTGCTCCTGAATCACAGATTAATCCTAACTTTTCAAGTTTAGTTTTAATTTTAGAATTAAAACAAACAAATCTATGAAAATTCTGATTAAAAAATTTATTATTGTTAAACAATCTTATACCTGCCATATTCACTTTTACATTTTTGACTTGGAACACCAACAGAATTCTCTTTGATCAAAGAAATGAGTTGAGAAATCTGCTCATCAGAAAAAGAAGCAGTACTACTAGAACCACAGTATTATATTATTGTTCATAAACCTTTTGTTAAAACTTTGAGAATTATGAAAATTATTAGACTTCTTTTTTCCAAAATCAGGTGGATATCCAATGATTTTAAAACATTTATCTATAGTATGACCATTAAAATCACAGTTTTCACAAACAACAGTAGGTCCACCAGTATTTTTCTTAAAATCTGAACTCTTATTACCAAATTTAGAATTATTTCCATTAGTCAAATTCTTTTGAAAACCAGTTTTATTTCCCACATTAGAATGAAATACAGAAGAAGAAGCTTTTTGCACATTACTAGAATTAGAACTAGAAATCATTCTATGTGACTCTTCTCCAGAAATAATAACATAAGCATGTCTGACATCAGGTAAAGGATCCTTAGACAAAATGTTACTCCTAACTTGCATGTAAACATCATCAAGACCCATTAGAAATTGCATGAGTTTTAACAGTTGATTATGTTTCTTAAAATCTTCAGCAGCATGACAAGTACATTTAGGCAATTTAACTAATGCATCAAACTGTTTCCACAAGGCATTAAGTTTATGATAATAATCAGCAATTGTAGAACCATTTTCACAAAGAGAGTTGATCTTGTGATACAAATTAAAAGTAACTGAACCATCAACCTTATCATAAGTTTCTTTCAATTCAGCCCAAACATGAGAAGCTCTTTTTGAAAAAATTTTACCAAGACATAATTCCTCAGAAATAGAATTCAAAATCCACCCTAACATAACAACATTAACCCTATCCCATTGTCTCCCTAAAACTTCATCTCTATTTGATCTTTTACAGGTTCCATCAATAAATCCTATCTTGTTTTTACCCTCAAGAGCAAGAATCATAGCACAAGACCAAATATTATAGTTCTAAGTACCTTTTAGTTTAACAGAGACAACAGTTAAAGATGCAGAATCTGTTGAGTCAAGGATTCGCTGACCAGACTTGGTCGCTGACGTGGGTCGTCAGCGAGTCATCAGCGAGTCAATGACTCTTGTCAGCGGGTGGCTTACTTCCCAAGCTGTGTGTCAAGGCGGGAAGTTTTCAAACCATAAGAAGACAAGAAGTCACATGGTGGTTCTTCCAACTAAATATTACCTTATATGGCAAAGGTACAGTTGGGACCAAAACAAGGGTTTCTCTCTTTCATACCCATTTTGGTAAAGAAGACAAAGGCTCCTGGATCAAAGTACAACGAGCCTATGAGGTGTCGACAACCACCATCACATCACTATCATTGTAAGGCTGTGTTGCCCTAATTCCTTTCTATATAAAGCAACACAGCCGCACCATTTAGGTGTGTGTTTTATCACCACAAAGTGTGTGACACTTTATTTGTAATTGCTCAAGTTTCTTTCTTCCTTTCTAGGCTTAGCAATTATCTAGTTCATTTGTATTCTTGTAAGACAAGTTGTAATATCGACCATGTATTCATCGTTTAAATCAATGATACATATGATTAGACTTGCATAGTTCTCTTACAATTGAACTTGTTCTTGTTTATGTTCTTTACTTTCTGTTCTTAACTCTTTGTCTAAGATAAACTAAACATAAGTGTGCAAATCAAGGACTGTCAAGTGGTATCAGAGATAACGTTTCTAAATTACTGAAACAAAGATCCGTTTGCATACTTATTTTCTTAAAATTCTCTCTTAATCTATTCTTAAACAAGAACATGACTGCTGTTCCCACCCTTGTTAACACACGTGACTTCGGTTACGTATCCGTCCCTCCAAGATTCGAGCCCGATGACTTTGGGTCTTGGAAGGAAAGGATGTTACTACATATAGTGGGTATGGAACCCTATCTTATGTCTATTCTGACCGTCGGTCCTTATATCCTCACTCTGGTTCAAAGAACACCAGGAGCAACTGTTGATGCTCCTGAGATTGTGATTGACATCGTCAAACCAGAGGTTCAATGGACTGACGATGAAAGGAGACTTGTTAATCTTGATGCAAGGCTCAAAAACATGATTGTCAGCACTCTTCCCACTGACCTCATGAAAGTGGTCATTAGATATCCCTCTTCAAAAGAAGTTTGGGATAGATTGGTTAGCATGCATGAAGGCTCTGCTGCTACCATTGCCACTAAAAAGATAGACTTAAAAAGAGCCTATGAAAATTTCTTTTCCCTCCCCAACGAAGGTCTAAACGGTTCATATACCCGATTTAAAGGGTTGCTGAACGACATGACCACTGTTGGTATCTCTCATGATGATTTTGAGGTATGCCACAAATTTCTTGATAGTTTACCTATCAAGTGGCAAGGTCTGAGACAAATCCTCAGAACCACTGAGCGACTCAATGGGCTAAACCTTGAGTCTCTCTTTGGCATGCTCTAGTTCGAAGAAAGAGCTCTTGCTCAAAATCTAAGAGCTGCCGCTGATGCACAGCATCGTGCGGGTCCCTCTTCTTCTTCTGTTTACTCTTCTTCTCATTGTGCTCTCGACCCCTTGGCCCTTATCTCTGCTGAGCCCAGTAATCTTAATACTGGTGCCAGCTCTTCTATTCTTCCACAACCTATTCAATCTCTTGTTGATGATCTTGATGCTGAAGAGAAACAAGAGATGTTCAGTGACTTTATGGATTTTGCCTTAGTCGCTGGTAAAAGGTACTCCCGGAAATGGAACAACCATAGGTCGGTTGCTCCATATAAGCCTCCTGTTGACAAAGCTCAAGAGGAGTGCTGGAGATGTGGTAGAAAAGGCCACTACCAAAAGGAGTGCAAAGTTGCCCTACCAACTCCTGCTCCTCCTAAAACTAACCCTTCCAAACCTGCTGATGAGTACAGGAATAAATACTATCAGCTGAAGGCCAAGGTTGCTGAAATGGAAGAGGCCAAAACACCAGCAAAAGGGCTGGTAGCTGAAGAGCATGACTGGGCTGAATCAGACGATTCAGACAGTGAAGAATATGTTGACGCCATGTGCCTTATGGCGCTCGCTGATGGAGATGCTTTGACAAGAGATCAAGTCTCCTCAAGTCAGTGGGTGAATGTCACCATTAAAAAGGTTTGTGCTCACTCCTCTGCTTCTGAAGAAGATAAACCAAAAATCTTCGAATCACTTCTTTGTGACTTTCAGTTCGTTGAATCTATACGAGCTGATGTCCAATCAAAGCTCGACTCTACTTCCTTGGAGTTAAGCGAAAAATCTGATAGACTCAATGAGCTGAGGAATGTTCATGTTGAACTCCAATCTCATGAGTTGCTGGCACAAAAGGTTCAACTTGAGAATGAAAAACTCAAGCTTGAAGTTGCCAATCTTAAGAAGATTGTGACCTCCTGGTCAAAAGCTTCCAGGTTTCACCACCAGTGCCTAAACGAACAAGTCCCTGCCCAAGTACAGGCAGTAATAGGCGGTGACTTTAATGCCGCTGCCTCTCTCGCTGACTTGTTTAATGATGAGGTAAAGCCTGAAATTTCTATTCCTCCATCCGCTGTCATCTCTCCTGAAGAGATGAAGAAATGGTATTTTGTTAAGGGTCTTAACAATTACCACAATGAAATGGAAGCTGGTACTACCAATTCTACTACCAGCGACCCATCTAATCCTGCTGAGGAAAATGGTGCTGGCTCCTCAGTAAGCACTAGCAACCCATATCCTCATCTTCCCATTGTTGGCATGATGCCAAACGAAGGAAGAGTTCAATACTCTTCTGGGGAATCTTATGAAGGGGATATTGGTAGTGATGGTTTTAAACCCATTGCTCCTCAGCAAGTCACCATCAGACCTTCTGAACCCTTCAGAAGAAGTAAGGTTGCTGTTCCCTATGACTATAGCACGCCTCAGCGAGCTAATCATATTAGTCAGCAACCTCAACCTATTTCTCAACCCTCTTCTTCTTTACCTGCTCAGCAAGCTCCTACCCTTGCTGACTGCAAAACTGTGCAGGATGATCGTGTCATGCAGAGATGCGTCAGGTTTGGTGACGCTAGACTTCAGCAAGTTGGACCATCTAAGGTCCGACCTGCTGATAGACAAGTCCACCAGCATGTATCACAATCAATGCCTACTCCTATTTTGAGGCATAAAACTCCTAAAAAAGTGAGAATAACTAATACCCAAAATAGGTCTGTCACTCCTCAAAGAGGACACTTGCCTCATCAGCAAGTAAGACCTATCACTCCTCAAAGAGGACACTTGCCTCATCAGCAAGAAAGACCTATCACTCCTCAAAGAGGACACTTGCCTCATCAGCAAGTGAGATCTACTACCTCAAATAGGCAATACTTACATCATAGGAAAATGAGGTCTGTAACACCTATTCAGCAACCGAGACCGATCACTCCCAAAAGAGTGCATCCATCTCAGCAGGGTCCTTCTTCTTCCTCTCACCCTGCTGTCCATCAAGCATGGAGTGTAGTCAAGGGATCAAAAAATCCCTCTACCTCTCAATCAGAGGACCCAAAAGGTAAGTCCATTCTGGGTCCTGCTCCTAAGATGCTTCAGCTTCCACAAAAGCATAAGCAAAAGCCCAAGCCAAAGAAAAAGGCATCTTCCTCTTCTGACCCCAAAATTAGCGAGCTAACTCAGCAAGTTAATGACCTTTCCTCTCAGCTGAAGGATTTTTTCCTTCAAAATCAACAAGGCAACAACTCTGGTAAAAAATGCTACAAATGTGGCAGCAGAGGTCATGTTGCTTCTGATTGTGACAACTCCAGGGATGCTCCTGAAGTTGACATTCAACCTAATCCTTCTTCAGCGGTTGCTTCCTCTTCCATTATCATCAGCGAAAGTTCTACTTCTGCTGATCGTATAAATAGTATAGGGGAGTCAACAAATCTCACTGAGGAGAACATTGCTGACTTCATTGCTGCTCAGCGAATCTCCTTTCCTCTCTCTCAAGAGATCATTACCACTGGTCGAGGTAGCATTCTGGTTGAGTATGGGAACAACAATCAAGTCAGCAACTTGACTGTTCTAGATACTGGAGCCACTGTCACCTCTGCTGATCAATATCACACCTATATGATTGATCGTGACATATCTCCTGCTCATCATCTTGTTGATAACTCTCCAAGTGATGAGAATACTAACCCTAGTGCTCCTCTTCCTCATTCTACTGATGACATCGTCAGTAGAGAAGAATCATCCGAGTCTCCCATCTTTAACCCTGCTGACATGTCCGTCAGCGAGTTCAACAGTGAACCCATCTAAATCCTTCTGTTAAATCCATGCAGGGCTCGCTGGGAAAAGGTGTGTGGTACTTGGACAGTGGCTGTTCAAAAACACATGACTGGCTCAAAGACCCTGCTGGATAACTACGTAGAGGCTGCTGGTCCTACTGTAGTGTTTGGTGACAATTCCACTGGACAAACTGAAGGTTATGGTCTTCTCTCAAATGGACTCATTAAGTTCAACAAAGTCGCCTATGTCAATGGATTAAAACATAATCTCATCAGCATAAGTCAACTTTGTGATGCTGACTACAAAGTGATTCTTGATAAACATCAAGGCACTGTGGTAAATGTAAACAAGGAAGTAGTCTTGGTTGCTCCAAGAAAACGAGATGTATATCTGGTTGACTTCACTCCTATCAAGACTGACAGTGAGACTTGTTTCTTTGCCAAGTCTGCTGCTGAACTTAATTGGTTATGGCACAAGCGTATGTCGCATGTGAATTTCAAAACCATTAACTCTTTGGCCAAAAAGAACCTTGTTCGTGGCCTCCCTCATCTTTCATTTGAAAAGGATAGACTTTGTGGTGCTTGTGAAAAAGGTAAAAGACACAGAGCAACTTTCAAAACCAAACAGGCCAATTCTATCTCTGGCTGCTTTCATCTTCTTCACATGGACCTTTTTGGTCCAGTGAATGTCCAAAGTCTAAAGGGTAGCAGATACACTTTAGTAATCGTGGATGAATACTCACGATACACTTGGACTATCTTTCTTCATTCTAAGAGTGATGCTGCTGAAGAGATCATCAATTTCATCAAGAAAATGGAAAATCTCAACAGCATAAGGGTGAAAGAACTTAGGAGCGATCATGGTACTGACTTCAGAAACCACACTCTTGAAGCCTTTTGTGCTGATCAAGGGATCTCACAAAATTTCTCTTCCACCAGAACTCCTGAGCAAAATGGCGTCGCTGAAAGGAGAAATAAAACTCTCATCGAAGCAGCTCGCACCATGCTCAGTGAGTCCTCTCTACCCAGCAAGTTCTGGGCAGAAGCTGTCAATACAGCTTGTCACACTCAAAATCGCTGTCTCATTGTCAAAAGACATGACAAGACAGCGTATGAGGTACTGAAAGGAAAGGTACCTCAAATCAAATACTTCCATGTATTTGGATGTCCTGTCTTCATCTTAAACAACAAGGATCATCTAGGAAAATTTGATCCTAAAGCTGATGATGGATACTTTCTTGGGTATTCATCCATCAGCAAGGCATTTAGAGTATTCAATACTCGCCTTCAGAAGGTTGATGAATCCATTCATGTTACTTTTGATGAAAGCTCATCAGCCCTAAAGGACATTCAATCTAACTCATCTGAGGTCATTTTCAATGAGCTTGCTGACCCTCTTTCTGAGGAAGCTGACTCATTTGTTGATGCTTCTTGCTCGCTGCCTGATACTAAGCATATCGCAAAGGATAGTTCAACTGATATTGAACTAGAGCAAGTTGCTGCTCATATTTACTCGATTGAGCCAGTTGAGCCTATCTTAAGATCAATCCATGCAGCATCAGCCAAACCTAGATCACTGGCTGATGATGTGCATGCTGATGACCTTACTGAGGAGGAGTTTCATGATGCTTCAGCTAATGCTGAAGAAATGGAGTCTGCTGAAGACTCCGCCATCGATGATAACTCAAATCAGTCGAATGGCTCTGCTGATCATTCTCCTGAACCCATTCTTACCATTGACCTCTCTTCTTATAATGCTCCTGCTGATCCCACAGCTCCAATTTCCGCTGCCACTCAACTAGGTGTCTCAAGTGCTTCTGCACTTAAATGGACATCTAGTCATCCAGCTCACCAAGTCATTGGAGATCCTCAGCAGGGGATTATTACTCGATCAGCGACAAGAAATACATGTCTATATGTAAACTTCTTGTCTATGATCACTCCCAAAAACATAGGAGAAGCAATGATTGATCCTTCATGGGTTGCTGCCATGCAAGAGGAACTTACCCAGTTCCAAAGATAGCACGTCTGGTTCTTGGTTCCTTTACCTCCTGGAAAAGAACCAATTGGAACAAAATGGGTTTATCGAAATAAAATGGACGAAGATGGTGTTGTTACACGTAACAAGGCTAGGCTGGTTGCACAAGGTTACCTTCAAGAAGAAGGTGTTGACTATGATGAAACCTTTGCACCAGTGGCCAGACTGGAAGCTATACGCTTATTTTTGGCACATGCTGCTTACAAAAACTTCACTGTATATCAAATGGATGTAAAGAGTGCCTTCCTAAATGGAAAACTCGATGAGGAAGTTTATGTTGAGCAGCCACCTGGCTTTGAAGATCCAGCCAAGCCACACCATGTCTATCGTTTCTATAAGGCACTCTATGGTCTTAAACAAGCTCCCAGAGCTTGGTACGACACTCTCTCTGAATTTCTTCTCTCAAATAAGTTTCAGCGAGGATCCATTGATAGTACCCTCTTCATCTATAGAAAGGGTGCTGATGTCCTATATGTTCAGATATATGTAGATGACATCATCTTTGGGTCCTCCAGCAAGAAACTTTGTTCTAAGTTCAGCTCCCTGATGTCCTCTCATTTCGAGATGAGCATGATGGGTGACCTGACCTTCTTTCTTGGTCTACAAATTCGCCAACTCCCAAATGGGATTTTCATTAACCAAGAGAAGTACATTCGAGACATGCTGGCTAAATTTGACTTATCCAATGTAACCACCAAAGCCACTCCCATGTCTCCTCCTAATAATCTCCATGCTGACCCTGATGGTAAGCATGTGAATCCTACTCTCTATAGAGGAATGATCGGCTCGCTGATGTACCTCACAGCGAGTCGTCCTGACATCATGTTTGCTACTTGCCTATGTGCAAGATATCAAGCCTCTCCCAGAGAGTCTCATCTTCTCGCTGTCAAGCGAATCTTCAAATACCTAAAAGGTACCCCCACACTGGGTCTCTGGTATCCCAAAGACTCCAGCTTTGACCTTGTTGCATATTCTGACTCTGACTATGCTGGATGCATGTTAGATAGGAAAAGCACCAGTGGTGGATGTCAACTGTTGGGGGGGGAAGCTGACTAGTTGGTCTAGTAAGAAACAACATACAGTTTCCATCTCCACTGCTGAAGCAGAATATGTATCAGCAGCGAGTTGTTGTACACAAGTCCTCTGGATGAAAAACCAACTCGCTGACTATGACTTAGAATTCTCTAAGATCCCCATTATGTGTGACAATACGAGTGCAATTGCTATCACACATAATCCTGTTCAGCATTCTAAGACCAAACACATAGACATTAGGTACCACTTCATTCGTGACCATGTCATGAAAGGGGATGTGGAAATCTATTTCATACCCACTGATGACCAACTTGCTGATATCTTTACCAAACCTTTAGATCAAACAAGATTTAAATATCTGGTCAGCAAGTTGGGAATGCTGAATGGTGAATCAGCAACATGATGTGTCATGTCTGCTGATGCTTCAACATACATCTCTCTTATATGTTGAAAAGTGACCTTATGGTCAAAAATATTTTTTTTGGCGAGCTCAAGGGTATCTTACTCGCTCAAAACAAAAGTAATAGAGAGCTAAAAATCTCTATCTAGTCCAGCAGCAAACGGCTGCTGGTAAAGACATTTCAAATCCGTTGATCCCTGTTGCTTTGGGAAAAAGCAAAATAAAAGTAATAGAGAGCTAAAAGTCTCTATCTAGTCCAGCAGCAAACGGCTGCTGGTAAAGACATTTCAAATCCGTTGATCCCTGTTGCTTTGGGAAAAAGCAAAATAAAAGTAATAGAGAGCTAAAAGTCTCTATCTAGTCCAGCAGCAAACGGCTGCTGGTAAAGACATTTCAAATCCGTTGATCCCTGTTGCTTTGGGAAAAAGCAAAATAAAAGTAATAGAGAGCTAAAAATCTCTATCTAGTCCAGCAGCAAACGGCTGCTGGTAAAGACATATCAAATCCGTTTATAGCTGACAATTTGCTAAAAATTGTATTTCTTATTCATCAGCGACCATCAATTGTCGAAAAGTCGCTGATAGAAATTTGCTTTCTTAAAAAGGTAACCAGATTGTCTAAACTCTGTCAGCGGATATACTTAGATCTCAACCTTTCTTTCATTTGAGCATATCCACTAACAATAATATTTTAATAAGAATACCAAACGGTTACCTCGATTTCTTCCCAAATGGACAACTTGTACACTGTACCCGCCGTAAAACTCGAAGTACTTTTGAAATAAGGGTACAAGCTGTCACATCAATCCACTTTTATACGTTACTCATATACGTATATGTATATGTTCAATTTGCGTATGAAAGAGAGTATTGGTGACTTCACTATCATAGTTATGGGTCCCATATCCATGCTATATATATATTCTAATCCTCTTCTATCACCATTTTCATACTCTCACATTTCCCCTTCTCTTTCTTACTCTCCAAATCTCTCAAATTCTTAAAAACCCTTCTCTCTTCTCATTATTCATCTTCCTCTCCCATTTCTCAATCTCGAACTAAAATGGCTTCTTCATCCGAACAACCTAAATCTCCTACCTATGTTGAGTTGCCCGATGATCTGGCTACTCAAAAGGCTCTTAAAAATGTTCCCCTTTACATGCATTCAAAAACTTTTGACCCTGAGAAAATTGCTCCCTCCTCCAAAGCCAAATTTCAGGCTCATACAATCTCTATTAAACCTAATAATTATTTGGGATCCATTGAAGTTCCATCTGGTATCTCTGGATACCAACAAATGCTGGATTTTATAAAGGCATGTCCAGCAAGCAGTGCCATCTTTGCTGACCCAGAAGATATGTATGTCTATCTTCTTAGAGAATTTTGGTGGACGTGTGATTATCACGTAAGCATTGGTGCTATTTCTGGCACCATTAAAAGGAAGCAGGTTCGCATATCCATAACACCCAAAATTCTTCGAACAGCTCTTGGTCTACCTGACCAAACAAAAGAAAAACCCTTTGTAACTCCTGCAACTGTTGAACAATGGAAGGAGTGGTTGCCCACCGTTGGGTATGGTGCAAATTTGGAAAACCCAGAAGTTGTTCCCAGCAACCCCACCAAGAAAAATCTCCCTGGTGTATGGAGATTGCTTTTTTCTCATGTCATTCAATACTTGGGAGGCAATTCTGGATCTCATGACCAAGCAACAGCAGCTAATATGCAAATTATTCATGCATTAGCCACTGGAAGATTTATCGATTTCGCCTCAGTAATTTTTGAAGATATGAAGGCTAAAGTCCAAGCAAGCAATCGGTCCTACACAATTCCCTTCACTAGATTTTTCTCCCTAATATTCAAACAGGAGTTAAAAGAAAAATACAACCAATTTGGTGCTACTATCTGCAAAGCACCAAGAATTGGTCCTTCTGTATACAAACAACCAGCCTGTGATAATAACCTCTTTGATAGCAAGTTTGCCAGTCTCACTCCTCAGATGAAAGAAGTGTTATTCTCTGCTTATCCCTCTATGTACAAAAAGGTTGGTGGCTATGAGACTGCACCATCCTCCCTTGTGATCACTGAAACTAGGGCAAGCACACCAAAGAAGGCAAGAACAAAATCCACCAAATCTGCTGCTCCATCATCATCTGCTGACGATGCTCCAAAAAGAAAGAGGAAATCAGCGAAAGGTGTGATGATTAAGGGGTTGGGATCCTCTCAACTCTCTCTTATTGATGAGGAGGAAACCCCTGCTGCTGTTGAAAATATAGAGCCGCAACAAACTGAAACAGAGGCACCAAATTCTCCAATCCCTTTAAATTTCTCTTTGGAAAGACAGGAGCAAGTTGGTGAAATTGAAGGAGTTAGTTTGAGTGAGCATGCTGAGGTGGATGCCAGCATTGATGATAGAGAAATGGTAGAAGGAAGTGTTGATTTGGGCAAGACTGAAGGTGCTGGTGATGGCGATGAAGAAATTGATGATGTAATCACTATTGATGAGGAAAGTGATTTTGAGTTGGGTAATATTGATGACTTTCAACTAGATTCCAGTCATGCTGATGAATTGGAAGCAAGTGACATGGAGGAAGATAAAAATGATGATGCTGCTGTTGCTGGTGAAATAGCAGCCACTAATGAAAGTACTGCCAGACCCAAGACTCCTCCAATGCGACCAGTGAACACCATGCTCTCTCTTGGCATGCCTTCTTCCTTCTCAAGTGTTCCTGGCTGCTCATCCTCGATTCCCTCTGAAATCGAACCTCAAACTGCTAAAGAGTTGGGCATTTCATACTCCACCTACTCTACTGATAGGTTGGAAAGGGTGGAGCATCAGCTGAATGATCTCACCAGCTACCATCAACTCCAAAACATGCTGAAAGAATATTTCGAGAAAGCACTGGAGTATGAAACCAAGTTTAAAGCAGATCTGCCTATGCTGAGGCAAGTATTTGGTACTCCTGCTATCTCCTCAGCGGGTCAAAGGGTTCAAAGAAAGAGAAAGGAAGAGCATCAAACTCTTAAAGTTGATCTTCCTCCTATCACTGGTGATGCATTGCTAAATACCAGACTCCCTCCCAGAAGTATTTTCGAAGAAGGGAGAGTACTTGAAACACCTGCTGGCATCTTCTTCACAAACTTCCAGAACAATCAATTGTTCTTTCGTCTGGCCGAAATTGAAAAAGCTTCAACGGGGTTTCTCTTGAACATAAGAAGAAGATGTGCTGAAACATCCAACAATAGATGGTTCATCAGCAAGGTGGATGAGGAGCTGGTTAAGCCTCACAGATATAATGACCCAGCTGTTCAGATTGCCAAGCAAGAGCATGCTTGGGAATTTGAAACTGAAAATCTTTAGATGTCTTATATTGTAAAAAGATTGTAATATAAAAAGACATCATTCTATCTCTTATTTATTCTTTTCTTACATAGGGGGAGATTGTTGAGTCAAGGATTCGCTGACCAGACTTGGTCGCTGACGTGGGTCGTCAGCGAGTCATCAGCGAGTCATCAGCGAGTCAATGACTCTTGTCAGCGGGTGGCTTACTTCCCAAGCTGTGTGTCAAGGCGGGAAGTTTTCAAACCATAAGAAGACAAAAAGTCACATGGTGGTTCTTCCAACTGAATATTACCTTATATGGCAAAGGTACAATTGGGACCAAAACAAGGGTTTTCTCTTTCATACCCGTTTTGGTAAAGAAGACAAAGGCTCCTGGATTGTAACATCCCAAACTTTTCTTTACTAGTTGACTAATGCCGTTAAGTCAACATTATGTATGTGTCGTTAAGTCTATAGTAGATTTAAATGTTTATATGTAGCTAATGTGTGTTATGCGTGAGGCTTGTAAGCCTAAATGTTAATGTAGTATAAATGTGTGTAATATGAAGGTTAATGTCTATGTAGTGACATTTAATGAAGGATTAATGTTGTATGTGGTCAATAATGTAGTTTGTGACCAATAATGAAGGATTAGGAAGCTTAGGGGTTAGTTTTGACATGTGTGCAAAGTCAAAAACGGGTTTAGAGGTTAAAGGGTTGTCATGGAGAGACTTAAGCAGATTTTCTTTCTCTAAAATAAGCCCTAGTTGATCCCCTCCCTTCCCTCTCTCATTTCTCCTTTGATCATATTCGTTTTGGAGCCGAATCGATCGTGTATTGCTTAGATCTTGGATCTTGATCACCAAATACAGGTAATATAGGTATTCCTCAGTTGAGAATTGATTGGGTGAGTCTTATATTAGTCTTAATCCAGGCCATAAGGGTTTGGGTTGGGTTATTTGATTAAACGTTCATCAATTTGATGTTATTAGAATGATTAAATGGTTGGTTTATGATGTTAATGATTTAAAGGATTATAGTATGGTTAAAGGTGATGAAAGTACAATTAAAAGGATTGATTTTAAGTCTCCAGGTCGGATTTGGGGTATGGGTTAGTATGGGATTCGTTTGATCAAAGTGTAAGGTGTAGTTACTGGTCTGCACCCCTGGTGCGACGCACCAAAGGGCTGGTGCGGCGCACCCAATGAGAATATAAGTTTCTGGAATGTTTGTGCGACGCACCATGTGAGAGGTGCGGCGCACCACTGGCCAGTTTTGATTTTGGTACACCCCGATTTGCGACGCACCAAGGGTTGGTGCGGCGCACTTGCCTTTAATTTATTTTCCCTGGGAGTTTAGTGCGACGCACCAAAGGGTAGAGGTGCGGCGCACCTATTGTGAGATAAGTTTTTCTGGTGGTTTTGTGCGACGCACCAAAGGGAAGGTGCGGCGCACTTGTAGTTAAATTAATTTCTCTGGAGGTTTTGTGCGACGCACCACCTGGAAGGTGCGGCGCACCACCTGCCCAGATTTTTACAAAAAGTGTAGTTTAGCTTATCTTTCGATCTTATACTTGTTCTAGGTTATTGGAGACACCTAGTCATCGTTGTATTGTGCTTGTAGCTTGTTGTTAAACCGTATCGAGGTAAGATACACTACTTTTGTCACGCTGAGGGTTCAACAAGCAAAGGTTTCATACTTATAACTTCCTTAACGGTAACTTATGATATATGTGGGAATCTCGGGTTACACGGGAGGCATTATGGGATATGTAGTTGACCATGAGACCTGAAATGCAGACCCTATCGTAGTGAAATGAAGTATTGCTTAATGTAGTATATTGTTATGCAGTTTATGTAGTATTACGAAGTAGCTTGTGATGCTTTGAGATGTAGTGTATGTTGTTGATTGTTGATATGTGCATGATTGTATGGCTTGCTCAACTAGTACACTAGACTCGTTAAGTTGCCATGACACGTGCACGTTTAAGGGCCCAAAACGTAAAAGCAGTAAACGTAGAAAATGTTTAGGTAATGCAGTCACCTAAACTAAATAATGCAGGATCGAGCTCGTTAAACTTTGATGCAGGAAAGTGTTAAGCTTAACCCGTACTTGCCCTAGCCCGGCTAAGTGCGTTGACGTAGTTGTTGCTTGGGTGGCTCCTTGCAACATGGTCTTTATAATGCAGGGCGAGTAATACGAGGGGTCTGACCCACCTCCACATACGGATTACTCTTGGATTGGCTTGCCATTCCTTAACGACGCTTGATGTACAACCGTGTGGGGTTTGTCATCTAGTCGGGTGTAACTTATGTTACACATTAACGCAGTTAATAACGTAGTAAAGCATAATGTAGTAAAGCAGTTAATGTAGTAAAGCAGTTAAAACGTAGTAAAGCAGTCAATGTAGAAAGCAGTTATGTGGTTAAACGTGTGTAATGAAGTAATGCAGGATAGGCACATTTAGGGTGATTCATCCTAATTGATATGAAGTTGTTATGCAATTTTGTGTGTTGTGCGTTGTGCCTAATGAGCTTGTCTAATAATGGAGAAATGTTTTAATTGGACAAATGCTTTTGAATTAAGTGTAATCTTACTTAGCTATTCTTATAGCTAACACTTGTTTCTTTAATGTGGTTGTTCCCTCAGGTTTAGCTTGATGGACTAGTGACGCAGGACTTGTGAGCTTGGGTAGATACAATGAAGGAGCCTTAGCTACCCATAGTTGCTTATTATGGAGACTTTTGAATACTTTTCATTTTGATGTCGAATTTATGTAATAATGTGTGAACGGTTGTTTAATGTTGGGCAACCGTTGGGTTTTCATTTGAACTAATGTTGATATGGCATGTAACACCAATAAAACGTAGAAACCGAAATGTTTTTATTCGGTTTGACTTTTAAAGTCTTTTCTTCCGCAATTTAACACCGTTAGGTGAAAGTTTTTGAAAACCCATATTTTTAAACGTCGGGTGTTACAGATCAAAGTACAACGAGCCTATGAGGTGTCGACAACCACCATCACATCACTATCATTGTAAGGCTGTGTTGCCCTAATTCCTTTCTATATAAAGCAACACAGCCGCACCATTTAGGTGTGTGTTTTATCACCACAAAGTGTGTGACACTTTATTTGTAATTGCTCAAGTTTTTTTCTTCCTTTCTAGGCTTAGCAATTATCTAGTTCATTTGTATTCTTGTAAGACAAGTTGTAATATCGACCATGTATTCATCGTTTAAATCAATGATACATATGATTAGACTTGCATAGTTCTCTTACAATTGAACTTGTTCTTGTTTATGTTCTTTACTTTCTGTTCTTAACTCTTTGTCTAAGATAAACTAAATATAAGTGTGCAAATCAAGGACTGTCAGAATCATTAGGATGTAAATGTAAAGGATGACTTACATCAAGTTTACTAATCCTAGTAACAGAATCACTAGCATTAGAAGCATCATCAGACTTATATTCATATTCATAGTTATGCAAGTTATCATCATCCATGATAGCAATCAATTTCAATTAATCAACACAAATTCTCAAATAGTAGTTAAATCACAGATAACAAATACTCAATCAAAAACCACAAAAATCAAACATAATAGCAGTTAATCTCAATTAACTAATAATAAAACTAAATCAATCGATATTCTGTAGTTCTCAGGATTCCGTACCACTAAAGTGGCAGGTCAAGAGCAATAGAATACGATTAATATTAAAAAATAAGAAAGAGCGTGAGAGGTGTTACAAAGCCCTTAAGAAGATAAGTAGCGGAAGAAACCCTAATGTTTAATCGATTCACTTAGTTGATTAAACACAAGGATAGACCACCAGGAACCAGTAGATCAGAAACACAGTATTTCCCAAGATCTACAATCAACAACCCCTAAATTGAAAAAGCCCTAAATTAGAAAACCCTAATTTGAAGATCCAGAATCTCACCAAACCCTAATTATTATGAAATTATTTTTAGATCTAGATATCAAAAACCAGAAACATGGCTCTGATACCATGAATTTTTTTTGACTATTACCTAAGTTATTCCTGAATCTCAATTCAAGAACAAATCTAATTATTATTCAAACAATCAACCAAGAGATCACAAGATCTGATCTCAATCAGAAACCATAAACTTCTCAACTTGTTTACCACGGCTAATCGGTTGTAACCTATTATCTAAATTGATAATAGTTCTATTACAATGATTGAATCGAGAGAGAAAAAACGTTAAAGAAATATATGGATGTAAATATGAATGAATAATAATCCAGAAAAATAAAATCTCATATATTTTCTCTCCACCGACCTTCTCTTCATGAATCACTTTCAACCCTTCAAGTCTTCCTTTCTTCACTTCAAGCACCAAACCTGCAAGAATAACAAACTAACAAAAATAGTCCCTCAGGTTTAATATAGTTTCAGTTAAGGCTATAACTTTATCATAGACACCGGGCTTCGATGATTTGGACAAGGCCGGTGTCTACAACACCAGTCTTCGTAGTTTTACAAGTTTTCCAAAAAAAGTTCGTATAAACACCAAACCCCTCCATTATTTTCTTACTCGTACAAATATTTTTTGAAGAAAGTCGTTGGACACACACCAATAATAGTAAGTACCATTTATATATCAAGTAAAAACGGGTCTCCATGTTAAAGTAAGTAGATTGCAACGCAATGAGTTGATCGAGGGAAGAAAATTACGTCCCGGTTTTTTTTTGCCCATTTTGGTTGTAGTCATGGTTAGGTGGTTTAATTGGACGAGGTCCTCGTCATGTACAACACTATCACGAGTACAAACCTGGCTCATATATTTGTAGAAGAAAAAAATTGTCAAGCTAGGTTCAATTTCAGAGATGTTTTTGTGCTCTTTCCAAAGAGAAACATAACGGAAAATGCTGCAATGCCATGACAAAGATATAGTAAAGGTTAAATTTGAACTTATTTGGACTCTTTCAATAAACAAACAATTGAATTTTCTTGGCTTATGTAGAATGTATTTATTCAACGAGCATGACTGTCTTTTTCCTCAATTTAATATTACAATACTAATAATGTTATACGTACTTTAACAATTCTTAATTGCAGGATTTGGTGCTCTTTGTTAATAAATTATTTGTTGTAAGAATTTGTGCTAGCTATATATAACAATTCATCTAATTCATTGACCCTACCTCAATTAGTTTTTAATTTCCTCCTATCATAACTTCTATACATATAGATGCGTATGTATATAGCTTATGTATATGTATATCCACGAATTTGCATACCCACTTGATGCATATTATATGGGTGGAAAATTATTTACTCCTACCTTACATGATATAGAGAGAGAAAGAGAGCCAAAAAGATAGAGAGAGAGAGATGAACTTCATAATCTTTCTAAAAGATCTATCTAGCTAGGGTTTTAAAGCTGTTTTTTTTTGTTATGTTTGTCTAAAGTCTTTAAAATCAATTATTGATTACAATAGTATGAATAGGGTTCTTTCTTAAAGTGGAAAGATGCAAATAATATATGTGAAAGAGAAACCCTAAGAATTGATGTGGTAAAGCTAGCTAGGGTAATAGGGTTACTTGTTTGAAGCCTTATACTATCAATGAATTTACTCGGATTCTCGGATGATTGCAACATATTAGGTCTACCATACCGAAAATAGCAAGATCGAAGATAGATTAACGAATTCTTAAGCATGGTGAGTAGTACCAATGAATCAAAGTGTTCGAAGACAAGTTTGGATTCGATCTCGAATGATGAGGAAGAAAAGGAAGGAAGTGAGTCAAAAGAAGTTATTGAGTTGAAGGATGGAGGGAGTTCTAGCAATAGTACGGTAGAAGAGAGCGACAAAAAGTCATGTGTCCGACCTTACAACCGATCTAAGTTACCTAGACTTCGGTGGACGAACGATTTGCATCTTCGATTTGTTCAGGCCGTTGAGAGGCTAGGTGGACAAGATAGTAAGTTATCATAATCTTGATTTGACTTTGGAGATTATGATAGTTTTTTCTTGACAATTTTGTTTCATTTTGTGCAGGGGCAACACCTAAAATGGTTCTCCAACTTATGAATGTAAAAGGGCTTCACATAGCCCATGTCAAAAGTCATTTACAGGTTCTTTTCTTGCTAATTATAGAAAGTGTTTAACTTTAGATTTATATTTTCCTTGCTTAATATTTAATTTTGATATTATTTGTGTTTCTTTCATCAGATGTATAGAAGCAAGAAATTTGATGACACATGCCAAGGTATATATTAACTTATTATTATTATTATTTGGACCCTAATGATTAATAAATTAGGGTTCATCTCTTTAATTTTTCTTCATGTAGTTTAAAATTGTGTATATATATATTCATGTAAATTTCTATATATAGCAGTAGGGGATCAAAGGATTGAGGGAGGAGATCATAATATTTATAACCTGAATCAACTGCCAATGCTTCAATGCTACAACCGAACATATGATTCATCCTTCAGGTAAAACATATTTCTAAATTACAATATAACCTTAATTAATCCTATATTTTTTGTGTGTGATGGAAACGAATTAGATTCATTGATACAGATGTTAATTTTGTTGCTAGCAGTGTCTTTCTGCACTTCTAGATCTTAGTTTGTTAATGTTCTATGCCTCTTGAGTAATTAGTTGAATAAATGTCCTTTTTTTCATATCATTTTTCATTTCATTTTCTTTAGAAGATATGAAGATGCACAAGTATATCGTCATAGCTGGATGCGTAATGCGTTGAGGGAGCATTGCTCATCTGAAAAAACAAATCCAAGATTTTATAACATGTTTGCAGACAGAATTTTGGCAATAAACCACCTGGGACAAGCAAACCACAAGTATCAAACTAGTGAAATTCCTCACAATGAGCGAACTAATTCATACCGAATCCAGGAAATAAATGATAAATTTAGATCAAGAACATGTGAGAAGATGGAGATGTTACAAGGCCAATACCCCAAGGTGCCAAATGACACATTGAAGATGAATCCTTTCAACATTCAAGAACATCGAAAAATAACTCTAGATTTGGAATGTAATGGTCTTGAGAAGAATAAAGGAGTAAAGAGAAAAGCATCTGATTTGAACCTTGATTTAAATTTGTCTCTTGGTGTCAATGAGAGCACGGTTAATGGAGAGGATGGTGAAGGAGAAGGAGAACAAGGTAATTTGTCGTTGTCGTTGTATTCACCCTCTTTATCGAGTATCAGAAACAAGATAGTAAAAGAAAATGATCATATGATTCATATCAATGATCATCAGAAAGCCAAAAGGGCAAGTACCCTTGATCTGACTATATGAATGAGACAAAGTGTTGTATTCTAAGTGAGATCTTGAGGTACTTGTTCTAGATTATGCACTTGTAATTTTTTTGTTCCATCATGTTTTTAAAGTTAGAAGAAAACTACCATATATGCATATTAGTCTTGTTTTATTGTTTGTCATTTCAGATCACTTCCCTTTTGTTTGCTACTATATAGGTACACATATATATGGCTATATATTATCCTTTAGTTTGTAAGTATTTTAATTATTGTACCACATATATATCCAAAAGTGTGATTTATTACTGTCCCCATTACCACATTTGGGTTTTCAGTGTTGCAAAAAACATCAGTTTTGTGAAGATGGAGGGGGGAAAGAATTTTAAAACTTTGTAAAAGTACTGCCTTTAGGAAGTGAACCTTGAAGTATCCAAAAAAATTTTAACAGCCAAATTTTATGGAAAATGCTAAATAAAGCCCTTATGACTTCACGTAACGTGCATAAAATGTTTGTACATTTCCATATCAAAAGCCTACCCCTGAATTTTATAATAAGTTTACAACTATTTAATGCACCTTAACAAAAGCCCTTAAAGTTTCGTTTAGCAAAACTCAAATTTTATATATCAAAATATAGAAATAAGTGACTTTCAAGGTGCCGAAAAATTAGGACAAAAGACTTCTAGTAATTCAAATAGAATGCTTAGCTAGACACTCGAAGAAAAACACGTTACATAATGATTTTAGTGAGAATCTTAATCTTAATATATACTAAAAAGCAACTGACCTAATCTCAATTGACCAATCACAGCCTTTAATTTCTCAAAATTAATTAAATCAACACATATCTAAATTAATTTACACTTTTTGGTTTTCCATCACCAATTTACACTTTAACCCAAATTTAAAAATACTTAATACTTTATTGATTAATGTCTATCTAATAACAAAATATAGCTAAAAGTTAAAAAGGTTACAACATTAAGATTAATACGAATTAATATTTATATCAATATTTTATTTTATATTATTAATTGTAATCAAACTAATTGTAATATTGTTGTTATTAGTAATTATAATCAGACTATAATTAGGATAACCATTGTTTTTATTAGTAATTAGAATCAAACTATATTTAGGATACAGATATTCTTTTTATATAAACTGAACCCTATAAATAACATCATAACACACGAATCATTGAAAACTAACCCCTGCGAACCAGCTGCTATTTTTATTTTTCTTAACAACAATGGCGAACGAAAATAAAATTACTTTTTTGCAAGACATCAATGAGAACTCGATCAATTGTGTAATCAAAGCTAAGATATTGCTTCTTTGGAAGAGTTTGTATAAAAGAAACCTTGCTACACCATCCAGCCTTGATATGATTTAGCATTCAGTATTAACATTTGAAT
Organism: Erigeron breviscapus; assembly: GCA_034093135.1. NCBI lineage: Eukaryota > Viridiplantae > Streptophyta > Magnoliopsida > Asterales > Asteraceae > Erigeron > Erigeron breviscapus. Next base: position 30,878,014 of record CM067172.1, on the reverse strand, counting down.
ATCTCAATTCATTTTTAAGTATATTTTTACATTTAACGTATAAGTATTTTTTTGTTCCATATACTAATTCTTATATTAATAATGTTGTAAAACCCGTATATTTGACACGGGTCTTAAGTCTAGTATCATATATATGCATGATGCCCTTATAAGGTACAACTTACGTTACAACAAGTGTTAAAATATGATATGCTCGAAATCATTTTCTCATATATCTTGTGTAATTAATGATGCATGGCATGTGAAATATTTGTCTTGCCTCAAAAAGAATATCTGTCTTCAACATGTAACTAGCTACTGGTGATCAAACGAAGTTTATTTGTTAGTTTAATTTAATAGCATCCCTAGGTAACTGAGATATTCCAACATATATCTATAGCATGGATTTCTTAAAACAAATGCATAAAAACCACTCAGCGAATTAGGTGGAAAAGATTCCATTTAGCTATCTACATAAAATTTGTAACCACGAGAGAAAAAAATCATTTTTTTTTGAACTGCAGAAAAAAATCAATTGATTGTTTAAATTATTAATAATGAAGATGTACATTGTAAAAAATGGTAAATGTTTACGGACTCCTTCATCCCGTAGAGGAATTTTCTCTCACAAGCTAGCGATCCGATGTCTGACGATGAGACCCCAGAAACCTTAGCTGGTGAATATGTGGAGATGTAAGTTGTATAAATATTTTATTTTATTTTTTTGAAATAATTAATATATAAATTTTTATTGTC
>CM067172.1:30819779-30867279 GCA_034093135.1 Erigeron breviscapus | reverse complement strand
TGAGAGTTGTGTAAGGTTTCCTATGGATTGTGGAATATGACCATTAAACCGACAACGGTCCAATTCTAGTCTAGATAGCATCTTCAGGTCACCAACGGATTCTGGGATTACCCCGGAAAAGTGTGTGAGACTGAGGACTAAAGATTGGAGTAAGTCTTTCTTAGGAAAACTAGGCAGAGAACCATTAAGGTTATTTATTGACAAATCCAAAATCTCTAGACCGGGTAATTGAAGGACATTATTTGGAAAATTTCCCTTCAAGTTACAATTGTGAAGATTGAGAACTTTCAGTTTTGTGAAATTTGCAAGAAATCAGGCACATGAGTACTCAGATTATTCCCGGACAGATTAAGAATGGAAAGAGATTTTAGCTTGCTAAGGGATTCGTCGATTGGTCCTAATAAGTAACAATTTGACAAGCTTACTACTTTCAAAATAGGTAAATTGGATGACAAAACCTGGCACCAATCTGATTTATGTGCTGATATGTTTACACCATCTAAATAAAGATCCGTTAGACGCTGGAGGCTCTTTACAAGTACTCCCAAATTCGGTCTCTCCAATTTAAGTGAAGCATCTCCAAATGAAAAACTTGAAGAAAGATCAAGAACCTCCAAACTTGTCATTTCCGAAATTTCTCCTGGAACATGTCCAGAAAACATTGAATTTGATAGATTTAAATAAACCAAACTCATGAAATTGCTTAACCTTGAGGGAATCGGTTTAAAGTTAAAATTATTGTATGCCAAGTTCAACTTCTTGAGCTTTTCAAGCTTGAAAAGAATACTTGAGTCATTGATGCCACTAGAAATCGTTTCCTCGCTCAAGTCGAGACCAATGACTTGACCTTGAAGGTTACAGGCTACACCATTCCATATACAACAATCTGTATTTGAATCCCAAGATACCAACTTTGTCGAACGTGAGGAATTAAAAGCAAGCGTGTCTCGTAATTGCAGCAAAATAGCTCTCTGATCTTTGATACATTTGCCAGAAACTAACTTAATATCAATGCCAAGAAAATTTGGATGGCACAACATGAACAGAAACACAATATATCCTAGAATACTATTCATTAGAATGTTTGTTTTTTTTCCCCTTGGAAACACACTGGATTTTGCAAAAGATAGAATACTATAGTTGCAAACATGCACACTATCAATTTACAGAAAAAATGCCGGTCTAGTTAATGATTCGTAGATAAATCATTAAATGTGTTTTGAGGTGTTGTATAATACAATAATGTTAGGGCGTTGTATTGTAATGTATTGTACTTTTCTTTATAATTTTGAATGGCAATATATACTTTTCGCTAGATGTTAAGGCGTCGTTATATTGTATAATAATGTGAAAACATATTTAATTAATGGTATATCGTTACAAAAATATGATGTATATCATCACCATCAAATCTATACTTATTATATAAAGAATAGACCCCCTGTTAAAAGTTACAGGGGAAATGTCAGAAATACCCTCCATTAAAATAATACACCCTAAATACAATACGCCCCCACCCTAAATAAAATAAATACACCATCAGTCACTCAATTTTTAAAAAAACTATATTAACCATTATATTAATTACATTTACATCAATAACCTACACTACTCGTCATTACCACCATCAGTCGCCGCCGCCGCCCGTCACCATTGCATTGCCGCCAACACCGCTGCATTGTGCGGACACCATACTAATAAATACTCGGTATTAAATAAATATTACTTGTATTGTGAAACCATTGACCAATAGATGAATAAAAAGTCAGTGGTTATGACTCATGACTTTGGAAGTTTTCCAACTAGTCAATTGCGGTATTTGAGAAGAAATGTTACCTTATTATATAATTGTAATTGTAATACAATCAATTGTTATATGTGTGAGAAACCAAAAATGAACTGCTGTTATAATTTATAAATTTTTATTTAGTGATTATAAAATTTATAAATGCAAAAGATCAAGAATTTTGTAATTGTTATACTTATATTTTTATTCAAACTATTTACTCCTAAAAAAGTTTTTCGCTTTGATTCAAGCTGCTATTATACTTTAATTTTCAAATCATTTCTTTGATTTTCTTTACCAATGTTCAACTAGAGGGAAAAAAATACATTTACACCTTTTTAACTTTGAACAAATGAATGTTTCCAATCACTTAGGACTGTTTTGAAATTATCAAAAAAAATAAAAATGAGAAGGATGACAAGTGAACAAAAAAACTAACGAAAGTGGACAACCTTAATGGAGAAAAACTAACACGGTTAGTTGCGGGGATGAAAAGTGAAAAAGTACCAAATTTAAAATTTTTTTTGCTATTTTTTACTTTTGGTACAAAAAGTACAAAACGTGCCAAGTTCAAGGTCGAAAAAGTAATTTTCTCTAATAAACATTAACACGGACATGAAAGTTGGTAAATATCAAAATGGATAATGATATATGTACCTAATTCATATGCCTAAAAATAGGCCTACTTCATACATTACATGACACATGTTTTCCACTAAGTCTTTTTCATTATCTCTACCTTTGATCTTGGCACATAACTTGATCACTCTTTTAGGTCTATCTTTAAGTATACAATATAGACACATTAATCATTTTCCTATCAAAATATATATCTACTAGCTAATTATTCTGTGGTTGAATATTTTAAAACCATGTTTTACCATTATAAATTTAGATTAGTGTAAAATGATTACCAATATAAAATAAAATATTATATTTTTACTATTACTTTTTATTTTAAGGTGAATTTCGCTTGAAACTTCGTGTCACGATTCGACAGCGAGAGGTCTAGCATACGTTGTCTTAACCGGGTATGCGCTAGAGAGCTCCTCGAAGTAGAAATGCCTATTTCAAATACCCAATGAGGGAAAACCCCATACTAATCCGCCCGAAAGTACGACGATTGATAGGGGTAAACCCTGTCCCCTCAGACTTGAACCTGGGTATACCCAATTCAGGCCCTCATAAAAAGACTACATATATCTCAAAGTTGTCTGATTGTGGATTCGAACCTGGGTACTATAAGTCATCAGGAGAATTCCAAACCCCTACACCATGTTTCATATTAACTAAATGCATGTGATGCGAAATGTTCAAATTATTTTTAATTTTTACATATATCAAATCATACGTTGTATATAGTCAATCCGTACATCGTACGAGTATTATGACTAGTATAATTATAAAAATACTATTGCAGTCTTTTATTTTGTTATATATATTAATTTGAAAAATATCAAATTATTATATATAACAATTTGATATTTTTTTAATGTACTTAACATTTTACAAGTTAAGATACACAACAATTTAATATAAATAGATTAAAAACGATAAAGAATATTTTTGTTTCGCCCGAAATAAGTAGTACGTAACAAATAACTGAAAATACAAAAATATAGTGGTTGGTTATAACTCATCCATCAAGGATTATTGACATGGATGAGGTTACAAAACCTTGTTTTCCCTCCATCTTCTTCCTCCTCTTCTTCGATCTTTTCTTTCTAATTATAACAAGAAACACAAACCCTTTACAAAACGTAACTATATATGTCAACATTACCAATATCTTCACCATTTCAAACACACAACCAAATCCCCATTCAAAAAACCCCAAAACCCATTTCACCAAATCAAAAACCCACATCAAATTATGCTTCATGGGTCGAAAAACTTCGGTCCAATACTCGGGGCAACAACTTCCACGAAGCGATATCGGTCTATATCGACATGACAACATCGGGTCACAAACCCGACAACTTTGCTTTCCCTGCTGTTTTAAAAGCAGTGACAGAAATACAGGACTTGAATTTAGGTGAGCAGGTTCATGGGGTTGTTGTTAAACATGGGTACGATGTATCTTCGGTGACCGTTGCCAATACATTGTTGAATATGTATGGGAAATGTGGGGTTTTGAGTGATGTAGTTAAGGTGTTTGATAAAATTACTGAAAGAGATAAAGTTTCTTGGAATACTATGATTGGTTCATGGTGTAGGTTAGAGGAATGGGAGCTTGCATTGGATATGTTTAGGAGAATGCAGTTTGATGATGAGGTGGACCCGAATTCGTTTACTTTAGTCAGTGTTTCGGTTGCTTGTTCACAATTAGGGTCTGTCAAGTTAGGGAAGCAGGTTCATGGGTATTGTTTGAGAAGTGGGGAGAATATGAGTTTTACGAATAATTCGTTGATGTCAATGTATGCAAAGCTAGGTAGAGTTGAGGATTCTGTTTCGATTTTTGAGATTTTTGCTGAAAAGAATTTGGTTACTTGGAATACTATGATTAGTTCGTTATCTCAGAAAGATCGGTTTGAGGAGGCAATGGGTGTTTTTAGAGTTATGGTTGTTGATGGATCAGTAAAGCCTGACGGTGTGTTCTTCCTGCTTGTTCTCATTTGGAGTTGTTAGATTATGGAAAGGAAATTCATGCTTATGCTTTAAGGAACGGTGGTTTGATTGAAAATTCCTATGTGTGTAGTGCTTTAGTTGACATGTATTGCAATTGTAGAGAAGTTATAACGGGTCGTAGAGTTTTTGATGGGCTTGTGAATAGAAGCCTTGCGAATTGGAACGCTATGCTTGCTGGTTATGCACAAAACGGATTTTATGATGACGCGTTGATGCTTTTCTTTGAGATGATGGAGTTTTCAGGGCTTTTTCCCAGCCCGACGACCATGGCAAGTGTATTGCCGGCTTCTGTGCACTGTGAAGCTTTTCGTGACAAAGAAGGCATGCACGGTTATGTTTTAAAAATGGGTTTTGGTAAAGATGCGTATGTGCAAAACGCATTAATGGACTTGTACTCTAGAATCGGAAAGATTGATATTTCGAGGAACATATTTGATAACATGGAGATAAAAGATACAGTTTCTTGGAATACAATGATCACAGGATATGTGGTTTGCGGATGTCATGAACACGCGTTAGATCTGCTACACAAGATGACACAAAGAGATGAAACAAATGATCAAAACGAAGCTAATGATACCCGAAAGGTTGTGTGTAAACCAAATTTAATAACTTTAATGACTGTTCTTCCTGGTTGTGCAGCCTTAGCGGCTCTGACAAAAGGGAAAGAAATTCATGCTTATGCTATTAGAAATCTATTGGCGTCAGATGTTGCTGTAGGAAGTGCACTAGCTGACATGTATGCGAAATGTGGCTGCTTAAACTTAGCCAGAAGTGTGTTCGACTTGATGCCCTTTAGAAACGTGATAACGTGGAATGTTATGTTTTTGGCTTATGGTATGCACGGGAAAGGAGATATTTCCATGTCACTTTTTGACAAAATGGTGGCTGAAGTCAAGCCTAATGAGGTCACATTCATTACACTTTTTGCAGCATGTAGTCATTCAGGAATGGTAAATGAAGGCCGCAACTTGTTCCATATAATGAAAAGTGAATATGGTGTTGACCCGACGGAAGATCATTATGGGTGTGTTGTTGACTTGCTGGGTCGAGCAGGTCAATTAAGTGAAGCCTATGAGCTTATTAACAACATGCCTCCATGGTTCAATAAGGTCGGTGCTTGGAGTAGCTTACTTGGTGCGTGCTGGATTCACCAAAACGTGGAACTTGGGGAGATTGCAGCTAACCATCTACTAGAATTAGAGCCAGATGTGGCCAGCCACTATGTTCTTCTCTCAAACATATACTCATCTGTCGGGTTATGGGGAAAAGCAACCGAAGTGAGGAAAAATATGATCAAAAATGGGGTAAAGAAAGAACCCGGGTGTAGTTGGATTGAGTTTGATGATGAAGTTCACAAGTTTGTTGCAGGGGATTATTCACATCCACAAAGCGAGCAGCTTCACAAGTTTCTTGAAACATTATCGGAGAGAATAAAAAAGGAAGGTTACGTGCCTGATACATCATGTGTTCTGCACAATATAAACGAGGAAAAAGAGACGCTGCTATGCGCCCATAGTGAGCGGTTGGCAATAGCATTCGGATTACTCAACACACCACCTGGCACTCCAATTAGAGTTGCTAAAAACCTTAGAGTTTGCAATGACTGCCATTCCGCAACCAAATTCATTTCCAAAGTCGTTGAAAGGGAGATCATTGTAAGGGACGTTAGACGATTTCACTACTTCAAAGATGGCAAGTGCTCATGTGGTGATTATTGGTGAGATCAAGATTAGGATTATCTCATGCCAGTAAAAGCTGTAAGTTGTTGCAACTCATTAGTATAATACTTGATACATTGGTGGTAGATTAACTTACAAGTTTTGTAAAGTAAAGGTCCTATAACTCGTATAGAAAGTGTACTTTGTTAGCACAAAAATATGGATAATACAATAGTGTTCGACCTCAAGATGAACAGGCTCCATTGTCCAAAGTACAATCCAAGAATATTTCGCAACACTTCATCTCGTCTGGAAATCATTGGAATCGAAGATTCCACTACATGATATATGATATATTGATACTTTCTAAGAAACAACAGCAACATGTGTATTATTATACGATGTTGCTTATATAACTGTGACCATGATTGGTGTACTATATGTTTTGATAATAACATAGAAAGAAATAAAAAGGCAATTTCATATACATTAACTGAGTAGCATTCACTTTTGCTCTCGTATGTATGTCTTGATATTTTAATGTTGTTAGAAGAAAAGAAAGGAAACGAGTGTCCAATTCAGGAACTAATTTTGTTGCATTCTGAAACACGTGTAGAGAGAACGTCGACGGGGAATAGAACAAGTAATCGTAAAATACTAACAGTAGTCTTTTACAGAAGTTTGTATAAAAACACAGGACTTAAACAAAGTACATTTTATACATTGTCTGTCACTAAGGGAAGTATTATACAGACCATAAACAAAAGTAAATTCCCAAGCAGTATGAATATCTCCATGACCATTTGAAATGCAACAGGCCCGAACATTCTGCAATATGTAAATCTCATCGTTTCCTTCCTCCTCTTTCTTTCTAACTTTACATCAAGAGTTCAGGAAAGGAAAAAGTATTAGGATATGCGGTGACACTCTATGGTTGAGTCAAATATTTTCACACTTTACCTGTGGTCGACTCTGCACCTATGGGCTGTGGCCTTGTCAGGGAAGCTCAACACGAAAGCCCTGTCAGAGAGTAGGTAATGCATTGACTTGGAACATAGAAAGGTCAACGTAAACGGTTGATGGCCCTTCGCAAATTCTTTACTCATCCGAGGATTTCACTTTCATGGGGCTTCACATTAAATCACTGGTACACTAATACAATTCTGTAACCTAAAAGCATTGGTCGTTTATTGACATTAGTTTGGTCCTAGATAATTAGCAGTTCCACCAATGAGCATTTGAATCTTTCAATCCATAATTATCGTACACACCTTTCGTGGAAGACGGCAGTGGGCAGGTCCTTTTCCTTTTTACCTTTAGCGATAATAAATGAACACATGGACTAGTTTGAAGTTCTTTATTTTCTACATGTACAGATAAAATTGTTGTAAGTTATGACGCATCGTTGTTCTACTTTGATTCATTTTTGGTACACAGGTTTGATACTACAAGAGCCGTTCAGGGAGGAAAGCCTTCGTGATTTTACTGAAGCTGAAAATTACCAGAAGGTGATAAACCATGACATATCCGTCCTGAACCAGTGACATATTCAGTCGTATATACAAAGTGATGCTTCACATTTATAATCACAAATACTTCCTCTTAATAGTGTTGTATTGATGAAGACCGAATAACTCTTCAAAGTTGTTTCGTGAATTTCCCTCGGTGGTGAAGCCTCTTCATATTTACGGATGAATAGATTAGAATGAAACAACATATAGAATCTGTAGGAGCAGAAGCAGGCAGGACAAAACCCGCAATGGTTCAAACTCGTTTGGTCCATCGTGCTTGGTGCCCTACCGATTTCCGACCCATTTCATGGTTTCGACCCACTCGTCATTTTCAAATCTATTTTTGAAAACTTTTAGTTATTTCATTTTTCATGGCTTTTATTATTATAAAGTTCAACTAATGGCTCACAATTCTTTGTCTGCGACCCTAAATGTTTAAAGAAAAATGACCGTATAAATATATAGCAATATTCTCACACTTTTAACAACTTTAATGGTGACCTATATTGCTATTTATATCTTTAAATGAGATAAATTTTCTGTTAAATTTGATTTAGTATAATGCATGTTATTATAAGATCAAATGGAGTATTTAATTGGTTAAACAATTGTTTGGTAGGTGTCAAATTATTTAAGTAATATAATAATATTTTTTTTATATAATTAATACTGATTTTTTGGGTTGTGACATTAAAATTAAAATCTCAAATAGTTGAGTTGTAAATTTATTTTGAAATCTTTTTAAAATCAAAAATAAAAATAACAATGAAAATTGATAATAATGGTATTGGTAATAATCATTATAATAAAAATTTGGGTTTTGCTAAACGTTGCCTTAAGGGCTGCAGTTAACGTGCATTAAATAGTTGTACACTTACCATAAAATTCAAGGGGTGAAATTTTCATATGGAAGGTACAAATTTTTTATGCACGTTAAATGCAATCCTTAGCATTAAAATTTGGGCAAATTAGTTTTAAAGGTATCTAACTTGTCCATTTTTACTAAAATAAGTATAATTCAAAATCTCCTTCTATTTTAATACCCGACAGTGTAAATTCTGCCTATTATGATGACGAAAACCACTATCCGGTTTTATAAAAACTATGTGGTAGTGGTTTTGTGTGTTTTTTTACTTATATGTATTTTTTGCATTATTTTTATTATTACGTGGCAATAAAATGTTTTCCACATCAAATATTAATAACATATTTAATAGAATGAGTGTATAGATCTGGGTTAAACCTTTATTCATTCATTCCAAACGAGTACTCATATCTTTTTCTTTTGTTCTTCTATTTCAAACTAAATCACACCAGATAAATAAATATATCAAATTATCACCATGATATGTTCTTAGATATGTTGATGGATATATGGATGATTCCTTTCTTCCCAATCCTCTTTCGAACAAGTCTCTAGTTAGAGATCTTAATCCATAGATCTAAACACGGTTTCCAGATCCGAAATCTATGGATACGAAAATCAAACGATGTCAGATCCGTAAATGGAGATGGGGATGCGTGGTAGTAGGCAGACAAGTGGCGGCGGAGTGGTGACATGGTTTAGTTGACATTCTTTAGTTGAGGTGACTTGACCGGTGGACATGATGGTCAGAACAGTGGCGGCGGAAGAATGATGGTCAGATCAGCGGCGGCGGTAGAGCGATGGTTAGATCTGTAACACCCCAAGCCGAGACTCGAAATATCACGGAAATCATATAGCACAAGGTGGAATTACAATAGAACAAGAACTAAATGCAAATAAGGATTTAGTGAATCCATTACAATACGAAACCAGTACCAAAATACATAAGGAGCAAATAACCATCAAGATAACAAAATAACATCCAGAAGATGGCAAATCGATCCTAAGTATAATGCAAAAGAGAAGGTCGATGAATCCTTGATTCATAAAGTCCAAAGCCCGGGTTTAACAGCAAGCAAGCAACTAAACTCCACGTCCGGGGATAACCTGATTACCTGAAAAGTGTACTAAGCATAGTCAACACAAGGTTGGTGAGTTCGTAGTAATGGTCCATAAAGAACCAGCGTCAATAATCACAATGTACGAGTAGAGGCTAGACATGACTTACAGTGAGCCTCTAAGTAACACAATAACGTCCAAAAATCAAGATTACGCAAAGTAAGTAAGCATGTAACAGGAATGTACAAATGATAAAAGTATCAATGCAAGTGCCAAATGCATAAATAAGCCAACATGCCTATCTTATGCGTGAACTCAAGTCACCTATGCAACGATACCCGCCTGTCATCACAATGAACAAGGTTGTATCTCAAAATCATCGAGATATATATGTCTATATACTCGGATGTCATGTCACCAACATCTCACAGGATAAGTGTATACATCTATACACTAGGATGTTTGAGTCCTCAACCGAGGGATTATGTACTACGTATGCATGCTTACAATCAATCGCATATGCATCAATCACAAATCGTCTGTCATGAACCAACAATCAATATTCGTCAATCATAAACCAATAATCACAATTTAAACCACCTATACGTACATACACTTAAGAGGATTATCCATTCTTCGAGTCTCAGATGCTTATATATAGGGTCACCCGCAGCCTTCCCACCACATCTAAAACCCAATGAAGGCATAACCGACTTCCATGTAGGTACGTCTATCCTAATATTAATGAATTACTTAACAAACATAAACCAAGTCAATCAAACGTGATAAACCGTCTCATCAAACCAACATTTAATCCAAATCAATCAATAAATCAACAACGTAAGTAAACACGCAAGGTTTACACTTTTCAGCCCGAATCTCAAATGAGTAGGGAGCTACGGAACTCACCTTGATCAGCAAAGAAGCTTAAGTCGAGTTAATAAAAGATTAATAGCGAGTATTGGGCCCCACACGTTCACAACCTATCAAAGCATGTCATATATCATAATGTCAACTTTATAATCATAAATAAGTTGGTTCCTTAGGTTTAAGTTGAGTTACGAACCCACAATTACTTTCTTAACATTACCGAGTGTGAAACATAACACTTTGACTCGACATTTTTAGAAATGTACGAAGATTCATACAAAATGAGTGTTACTACAAGAAACTAGGCTCTCCCACGATTCCAATGATAGGTCACATGACTTATTTGGACTTACGGATCAAAAGTTATAAGTGTTTGAAGTTAGGAAATGAAAACGAATCATCAGGACCAGAGATTAACCACTGCGCCGCAGTCAAGGCCATGCCTTGCACTGCGCCGCAGTCAAGGCCATGCCTTGCTACTGCGCCGCAGTCAAGTGCAAGACCTCGTTCCAGAGGTTATCCACTGCGCCGCAGTCAAGGCTATGCCTTGCCACTGCGCCGCAGTCAGGCCAAGGCTGCACCAGCAGCTGCAGTTTATGCAGAAAATGCAACCCAAAAACCTAATTTCACATGAACTAAAACCCTAAATCGATACAAGAAGTTGTGGGACTCGTTTTGAAGCAAGATTAGACATTCTAAAGCACAAATACACTTACCCAAACCCATATTTCCATCCATAACATCATCAAAACAACCAAATCGTTCAAACCAAACCAAAACCCTAAATTGACCCAAATCTCGTTTTAAGTCGTTCTAAGACCATGTAACTTCTTGAAAAGGCTAGAAATGCATAAACAAACATAAATAGATGCAAATGGGATGAATTTGACTTACCAAAGCTTCTTCTTGAGCTCAAACCCGAAATTAGGTCAAAATGGGTAAAAACCTTGCACTATGAACTTCAATCTTTTGATATGATGAAGATGAGAAGGAGATGATGATGATTCTTATATTAAACAACTTTCACAACACCGATTAATTCAAGAGTTCAAGAGAGAAAGATGGGAAAAGAGAGTTCTTGCTTTTGTTAGAGAGAAAAGAAAGAGATTGGGTTTGTGTGGTGAAATGAAAGAGATAATGGAAAGGGTTGGGTCTTAGAAGGCTCATGGGTAACCCATGGGTCGACCCGTTTCCATTTACAAGTTAGTTTACACACCGTTGAAATACATTTATTCACCAATTAAGTCATACAATCGACCCTACTAACATACCACATAGTCATTTAACCACAAATGAACCCAAATATTTCATTAAACAAGATTGTTAAATCAAATCACACGTAAAGTCAACGGGTCAAAGCTCACGGATGTTACATTATTCCCCTGTTGAAAGAATTTCGTCCCGAAATTCAACAAAACACTAATTACTAAATAAATGCGGATACTTAGACTTCATATGGTCCTCACGCTCCCAAGTGAACTCGGCTCCACGTCTAGCATTCCATCTAACTTTTACAATCGTGTAGCGTTTATTCTTGAGCTTCTTGTCTTGACGATCCAAGATCTCTACCGGCTCTTCAACAAAATTTAGATTCGAATCCACCCTAATCTCGTCCATGGGCACATGATGTGTAGGGTCCGCCAAACACTTGCGTAGGTTGCAAATATGAAACACATCATGCACACCGCTAAGCTCTTGTGGTAATTCTAATCGGTAGGCAACCTTTCCAACCCGTTTAAGAATCTTGAAAGGACCAATATACCTTGGCACAAGTTTTCCCCGCTTCACAAAACGTACAACACCTTTCCAAGGTGACACTTTCAAAAGTACATAATCACCAATCTCAACTCCAACGGTCTCCGCCTCACATCGGCATACTTCTTTTGACGTTCACGGGCCAATTGCAACTTCTCCTTAATTTGAGATATTACCTTAGTCGTTTCAACCACAATTTCTGGCCCGATAAGTTGACTCTCTCCAATTTCCGCCCAAGCTAGAGGAGAACGACATATCCTACCATACAATGCTCTAAAGGGCGCCATTTGAATGGTGGCATGATAACTATTGTTGTACGAGAACTCAACTAGCGGCAAATGATCTTCCCAACTTCCACCAAAATCAATTGCACAAGCCTTCAGCATATCTTCAAGTGTTTGAATGGTTCTCTCGGTTTGTCCATCCGTTTGAGGATGAAACGCCGTGCTCATGTCGAGTCGAGTACCCATTGCTTTTTGAAAGGCTACCCAAAAGTTTGATTTGAAACGGGCATCTCTATCAGAAATGATAGAAATCGGCACTCCATGCTTAGATATTACTTCCTTGATGTACAAACGAGCCAAAGTGTCAAATTTATCGGTTTCACGAATGGCGCCGACTTCGTTAACTGATCTACTATCACCCAAATCGTGTCACGACCGCTTCTCATCTTCGGTAGTTTAGTAATGAAGTCCATTGAAATATGTTCCCACTTCCATTAGGGCATCACCGGTTGTACCAACAATCCGGGTGGTTTCTTGTGATCGGCTTTGACTCGTAAGCAAGTAAGACACTCACTCACATACTTAGCCACATCACGCTTCATGCCCGGCCACCAATATAAGTTTTTCAAATCAAAGTACATCTTATCCGACCCGGGATGGACCGAATAAGGCGATTGATGAGCTTCATTCATAATAAGTGTTCTTAAGTCACCGAAAATAGGAACCCAAAGTCTTTCAACCAAGTATAGCCCATTATCACTCTTTCGGTCGAATTGTTGTTCCATGCCATCTAGGTTCTCGTCTCCAAAGTTTTCCGGTAGGGTGGCTTGAATTTGGGCTTCAATGATCCGGTCACGAATATTTGGCCCCACCGTGAGGCTCATAGCTCTAGCCCGTCTCGGCTTTACTCTCTCCTTTCTACTCAAGGCATCGGCTACAACATTTGCCTTTCCCGGATGATAACGGATGTCACAATCATAATCACTAAATAGTTCAAGCCAACGCCTTTGCCTCATATTCAATTCACTTTGGTTAAAGATGTGTTGAAGACTTTTGTGGTCGGTATAAATCACACATTTGGTGCCATAGAGATAATGTCTCCAACACTTCAAAGCAAACACAACCGCTCCCAATTCCAAATCATGGGTCGGGTAGTTCTTCTCATGCACCTTCAATTGACGAGAGGCATAAGCAATGACTTTACCCCTTTGCATAAGAACATAACCCAAACCTTGTCCCGAGGCATCACAATAAACAACAAAATCTTCAATTCCATCCGGTAGCGTCAAAATAGGAGCGTCACATAGCATATCTTTAAGAGTTTGGAAGGCGTTTTCTTGTCTTTCGCCCCATTCAAAGTTTCTCTCCTTTTGAGTCAAGAGAGTGAGTGGTTGTGCAATACGGGAGAAATTTTCAATAAATCTTCTATAGTAACCCGCCAATCCAAGGAATTGACGGATCTCGGATGGCGTTTCGGGTCTTCTCCAATTCTTGACCGCTTCAATCTTGCTTGGGTCCACGTGAATACCATCCTTGCTCACTACGTGACCAAGAAAGTGAACCTCTTCCAACCAAAACTCACACTTGGAGAATTTAGCATACAATTTCCCTTTCTTAGTAGTTCGAGCACCTCGCGCAAGTGCTCAACATGCTCTTCCTTTGTCTTTGAGTATACAAGTATGTCATCAATGAACACAATGACTGACTTGTCTAAGTATGGTTGGCACACCCGGTTCATCAAGTCCATGAACACCGCCGGTGCATTAGTCAACCCGAAGGGCATCACTGTGAATTCAAAATGACCATACCTTGTGCGAAAAGCCGTCTTGGGGATATCATCTTCATGTACTCGGAGTTGATGATAACCCGAGCGAAGATCGATTTTAGAGAAGTGCTTAGCACCTTGAAGTTGATCAAATAAGTCATCGATTCTAGGGAGGGGATACCGGTTCTTCACAGTGAGCTTGTTTAATTCCCGGTAATCAATACACATTCTGAAAGACCCGTCTTTCTTTTTGACGAAGAGAACAGGAGCACCCCAAGGAGATTGACTAGGGCGAATGAAACCCTTCTCTTGGAGTTCCTTGAGTTGAGTTTGTAATTCTTGCATTTCGGTTAAGGCTAGTCTATACGGAGATTTTGCTACGGGCGCGGCTTCGGGGATAAGATTAATACGAAAATCAAGTTCACGAGTTGGAGGTAATCCCGGTAAGTCATCCGGAAAAACATCGGGAAATTCACAAACAATAGGAACGGTCTTCAATTCTACCTTTGTGACGGTAGCACTAAAGGCTTTAGAATTAGAGGAATCGGAGATTTCGCCTTGAACCCTAAGAATTCTACCGTTAGTCAAAGGTATCTTAACAACTCTCTCGCCACAATCAATAGTCGCATTTACCGCTGTTAACCAATCCATACCCACTATAATGTCAAAACTACCAATGTCAAGAGGCATGAGGTCAATGAAGAAGTCGACGTCTTCTAAAGTCAAGACACAGTCGCGAAGTATTTGACTAAGTCTAGTTAGTGACCCGTTTACCATTTCAATGTCAAGCTCATAGTTTAGAGCACAAGGATGCACATCAATCAAAGGAACAAAGTTAGAGTACACGAGGCTATAATCGGCCCCGGAATCAAATAGAACGGTTGCATAGTGACCATTAAGGAGAAAGGTACTTGCTACTACGTTGGGATCGTTGCGGGCTTCATTTGCATTAGCCGCAAAGGCTCGGCCGCGTGGTTGCACTTGATGGCCTTGTTGTCCCACCCATCGAGGACAATTATTACGATAGTGGTCACGACTACCACATTCAAAACATTCACCTCTTCGTTGGTTACCTTGAGGAGGGACGGCCCGAACAGGAGCCACATTCATTGGGCCCGTTCTTGGAGCTCTACAATTCTTGGATTCGTGCCCAACTTGGTTGCAGTTAAAGCATGCCCCACATGGAGCATTGGCGGAATGATGCCTGTTGCATCTCCCACAGAAAGGATGAGGTCCAGCATAAGGTTTCCTAGTTGGTTCCACCACCGCCATTACTCTACCCCTATTTGCATTCTTGGGGTCAAACCTTCCCACTTTCTTTACCCCACTAGACTCTGCCACTTCTTTCCTCTTGTTTGTTGAGGATTTGCTTAAAACACCGCTTCTCAACAAATCTTCAGTCACACTCCCGGCTCGGTTAACCGCATCGGCCAAAGAAGTAGGCATGTTAGAATTCACATAAGATCGGACTTGAGGATTCAAGCCCAATACAAACTTCTCGATGGCCCAAGACTCGGAATCCACCAAGTGAGGAATGAGGGTAGACAACTCTTGAAATCGTCTAACATAGCTTTTGTAATCGGCTCCCTCCATATTGAGATTAGCAAACTCAATGGTCAAGTTTTGTAGTTCATAGGGAGGACAAAACTTTGCCTTCACTTTGTTCTTGAAATCGATCCATTCCAAGTTATAAGTCCGCCCCAGAGTTATCTCTTGATTCCACCAACTCAAGGCGTCATGTCTAAACATGCCGGATGCATAAGAAATCCGGTCGTCGTATGTGCAATGACTTCTTTCAATCACTGCCTCAATCTCTTCAAACCACCTTATGCACTCAGTGGGACCGCCTCTTCCATTAAACTCCGGTGCTCCACAGCTTTTGAAGTCCTTAAATATACACCCCTGTCGGTATCCCCCATATTGATTATACATGGGCATGCGGTTATCAACTCTCACTGGTTCCTCTTCTTCGTTTTCTACGTCCTGAGGTTGAGCATTTTCATTATTCACATTTTCTGGGGCTTCATTGTTTTGAGCCGTATTGTTCTGCCCAAGACTTGCCGTGACTTGAGCAATAATGGTCGGCATGATATTGGTGATCGTTTGAGCGATCACCTCAGCCATGTTTGGCTCAGGAGCTTCACCACGACCCCTTCCTTGGCCTCTACCACGACCTCTACCACGGCCCCTACCACGGCCCCTACCACGGCCCCTACCTCTACCTCCTTGTACCTCCGGTTGAGCTTCCTGTTGAGGTTCTTCCGATTCAGCCCTATAGTTCATTCCGGCTCTCCTTGGTCTCACCATTTCTATAAAACAAGTGACACGTTGACCCGAGAGTTAGTCTCAAATGCTCACATGTTAGTCACACAAGTAGTCAATGCTCTCATACCGATACCACATACTCATTTCATATCATTAAGCTAAAGCAAGAGCGCTAGAATCCTATGGGATTGTTACTTAGCATATCATCATGTCAATTTCATTACAATCGTTCATTATTAACTCAAGTAATCATGCTCAATACATCATGCATTTCAACAACTAACACGAATGACTCAAATATAATCCGAATTCGATATGCTCTCTAGTTATTGACCGGGTATGTATACAGGGTGTACCAATGGCTAACCCTCCACCTAATCAACTTCCATTAAGCATATCGGTTCCTTATTATACTTTAAGCCACACGTGCGCAATCCACGATGTCATTAACTTGTTATAATGTTGGGTAACCATAAAAGAGTTGATCGGGTTCTTTTAAGGTTGCCACAATATTATACTAAGTTAATGGCATAACTTCATTTTGCCCTAAATCATCAAATTAGTTCCAACCACTAACAACAACAAACCATATTAACCACATTCATCACATTGAATTCAAGCTATCACACAAGTGGTCTTAACTACGAACTCACACGGGGATTCACATAATTCACATTGCACACAAATTTCCTAACCATGCATGCTATATGAAGAGTTTTAACTTAAGTCGTAGTCTAGTCAAACCGCCTAATTCTCTATGACCACGCATGGGCCACCATTCTGTAACACCCCAAGCCGAGGCTCGAAATATCACGGAAATCATATAGCACAAGGTGGAATTACAATAGAACAAGAACTAAATGCAAATAAGGATTTAGTGAATCCATTACAATAAGAAACCAGTACCAAAATACATAAGGAGCAAATAACCATCAAGATAACAAAATAACATCCAGAAGATGGCAAATCGATTCTAAGTATAATGCAAAAGAGAAGGTCGATGAATCCTTGATTCATAAAGTCCAAAGCCCGGGTTTAACAGCAAGCAAACAACTAAACTCCACGTCCGGGGATAACCTGATTACCTGAAAAGTGTACTAAGCATAGTCAACACAAGGTTGGTGAGTTCGTAGTAATGGTCCATAAAGAACCAGCGTCAATAATCACAATGTACGAGTAGAGGCTAGACATGACTTACAGTGAGCCTCTAAGTAACACAATAACGTCTAACAATCAAGATTACACAAAGTAAGTAAGCGTGTAACAGGAATGTACAAATGATAAAAGTATCAATGCAAGTGCCAAATGCATAAATAAGCCAACATGCCTATCTTATGCGTGAACTCAAGTCACCTATGCAACGATACCCGCATGTCATCACAATGAACAAGGCTGTATCTCAAAATCATCGAGATATATATGTCTATATACTCGGATGTCATGTCACCAACATCTCACAGGATAAGTGTATACATCTATACACTAGGATGTTTGAGTCCTCAACCGAGGGATTATGTACTACGTATGCATGCTTACAATCAATCGCATATGCATCAATCACAAATCGTCTGTCATGAACCAACAATCAATATTCATCAATCATAAACCAATAATCACAATTTAAACCACCTATACGTACATACACTTAAGAGGATTATCCATTCTTCGAGTCTCAGATGCTTATATATAGGGTCACCCGCAGCCTTCCCACCACATCTAAAACCCAATGAAGGCATAACCGACTTCCATGTAGGTACGTCTATCCTAATATTAATGAATTACTTAACAAACATAAACCAAGTCAATCAAACGTGATAAACCGTCTCATCAAACCAACATTTAATCCAAATCAATCAATAAATCAACAACGTAAGTAAACACGCAAGGTTTACACTTTTCAGCCCGAATCTCAAATGAGTAGGGAGCTACGGAACTCACCTTGTTCGGCAAAGAAGCTTAAGTCGAGTTAATAAAAAATTAATAGCGAGTATTGGGCCCCACGCGTTCACAACCTATCAAAGCATGTCATATATCATAATGTCAACTTTATAATCATAAATAAGTTGGTTCCTTAGGTTTAAGTTGAGTCACGAACCCACAATTACTTTCTTAACATTACCGAGTGTGAAACATAACACTTTGACTCGACATTTTTAGAAATGTACGAAGATTCATACAAAATGAGTGTTACTACAAGAAACTAGGCTCTCCCACGATTCCAACGATAGGTCACATGACTTATTTGGACTTACGAATCAAAAGTTATAAGTGTTTGAAGTTAGGAAATGAAAACGAATCATCAGGACCAGAGATTAACCACTGCGCCGCAGTCAAGGCCATGCCTTGCTACTGCGCCGCAGTCAAGTGCAAGACCTCGTTCCAGAGGTTATCCACTGCGCCGCAGTCAAGGCTATGCCTTGCCACTGCGCCGCAGTCAGGCCAAGGCTGCACCAGCAGCTGCAGTTTATGCAGAAAATGCAACCCAAAAACCTAATTTCACATGAACTAAAACCCTAAATCGATACAAGAAGTTGTGGGACTCGTTTTGAAGCAAGATTAGACATTCTAAAGCACAAATACACTTACCCAAACCCATATTTCCATCCATAACATCATCAAAATAACCAAATCGTTTAAACCAAACCAAAACCCTAAATTGACCCAAATCTCTGTTCTAAGTCGTTCTAAGACCATGTAACTTCTTGAAAAGGCTAGAAATGCATAAACAAACATAAATAGATGCAAATGGGATGAATTTGACTTACCAAAGCTTCTTCTTGAGCTCAAACCCGAAATTAGGTCAAAATGGGTAAAAACCTTGCACTATGAACTTCAATCTTTTGATATGATGAAGATGAGAAGGAGATGATGATGATTCTTATATTAAACAACTTTCACAACACCGATTAATTCAAGAGTTCAAGAGAGAAAGATGGGAAAAGAGAGTTTTTGCTTTTGTTAGAGAGAAAAGAAAGAGATTGGGTTTGTGTGGTGAAATGAAAGAGATAAGGGAAAGGGTTGGGTCTTAGAAGGCTCATGGGTCATGGGTAACCCATGGGTCGACCCGTTTCCATTTACAAGTTAGTTTACACACCGTTTTACATTTATTCACCAATTAAGTCATACAATCGACCCTACTAACATACCACATAGTCATTTAACCACAAATGAACCCAAATATTTCATTAAACAAGATTGTTAAATCAAATCACACGTAAAGTCAACGGGTCAAAGCTCACAGATGTTACTAGATCAGCAGCAGTGGCGGAGTGATGGTGGTGCACGGTATAAGTTACAATGGAAATCTTAATTTTTTTCCAGGTGTGTGAGATTTGGGGGTTAGGTTTGTTGCTGGACATGGTGGCGGCTATGGAAGAGGTGACGGCGACGCCCAACCATAAAGGAAGATACATAGATTCAACTGGCTCCGGTTAAAGCTTGGCTCCTCGTTATTGCTCTGCCCACCAAATGTGTGTGTATATTAAATTATCAGAAGATAAATACATAGATTTAGTGTATATTAAATTATTATTAGAAGATAGATACACAGATTCATTTAATTTTATGTACAAAGCTCCGTTTTGAATTTTAGATTTTGTGTGTAAGTATGGAAGATGAATGATTAGAGCTAATTTTATTTGGGTTTGAATATCAAAAATTAAAGAAAGAAAAGAGTTAAGATCTGGGTTGGATTTTGTTAGTTACTGCTAATGCCAATAAAGTGATTCTGATATTGTGATATACTGATATTTATTGCCAATAAAGTGATTCTGTATTGTGATATACTGCTATTTATTGCCAATAAAGTGATTCTGATATTGTGATATACTGCTATTTATTGCCAATAAAGTGATTCTGATATTGTGATATACTGTATTTATTGCCAATAAAGTGATTCTGATATTGTGTATACTGTAATTGCCAATAAAGTGATTCTGATATTGTGATAGTTACTGCTAATGCCAATAAAGTGATTCTGATATTGTGATATACTGCTATTTATTGCCAATAAAGTGATTCTGATATTGTGATATACTGCTATTTATTGCCAATAAAGTGATTCTGATATTGTGTATACTGCTATTTATTGCCAATAAAGTGATTCTGATATTGTGATATACTGCTATCTAATGCCAATAAAGTGATTCTGATATTGTGACATACTGATATTTATTGCCAATAAAGTGATTCTGTACTCCTTTGGTTACCGTCTAAATCAACAAGGTAGTCAACGGTCAACATATCGATTGACATAGTGACATGGCTAAAAAAGTCAATGGTCAAAGTTCTGAAATAGTGGAAAAACACACAATACCACTGCCACATTGGATTGGGCATTCCGGGTAGTGGTTTTGATCATCAAGTTAGGCGGGATTTACACACATTCATATTAACATAGAAGGAGAAATTGGTTTATACTTATAATAGTAAAAATGGACAAGTTAGATACCTTTAAAACTAATTTGCCCTTAAAATTTTTATGTGAAAATTTTAATTACTTTAGGTAACTATGCTTACATATTAATTGGGATTATTACACGTGATTGTAATCAACTATGACCAAATCCTGTTATGGGTAGATATTAAACCATTATATCAATAATAAATATTCTAAGTTGTAATATTATGAAGCCAACCTATTATGATTTATGTATCATTAGATTTAGAGAAGAAGAGGTTTACCACTACAACAAATAAGTCATTTCTACACATTTTATTCTACACCATTTTGAAAAGTGTGTAAAATTTCGTTGAATCGTTCGTACTTAAAAATGTGTACAAATATTATACATTAAAAAGTGCGAAAAAAGTTAGAAGTTTCACATTTAAAAGTGTGAAGAAAATGTTCACATTAAGACTAAAGGGAGTGGGCGACCAACACCCTCCCCCTCGCCATTTGTCACCGAAAGTCGCTCCCCACACCACCCCCCCTGGCCGACTTTTGCTTTGCCCAACTTGTACAGCTCGCCCCTCCCCCCTTTTGACTTTCACGTTGACCGATGCATATTTAATGGGTACCGGCTAGTTTTGACCAAATTAAAAAAAAAACTTTTTTTTTTTTTTTTTAATTTTTTTTCTTTTTTTTAAAAAATAAAATAAAATATAGGTCTCTTTCTTCTTTTTTTTAAAAAAAAAAATTGTGGTATGTTTTTTTTTTTAAACGCATATTATTTTTAAAAAAAAAAACTTTTTTTTTTTTTTTTAAAAAATACAGTTTTTTTAAAAACAAATAAAAACAGTTTTTTTAAAAAAAAAAACTTTTTTTTTCTTTTTTTAAACGCAAACAAAAAAAAAAAAAAAAAAAAAAAAAAAAAATTTTTTTTTCTTTTTTTTAAACGCATATTATTTTTAAAAAACCGAAGACCCGGAATGTGGTATATTTCTTTTTTTTAAACGCATATTATTTTTAAAAAAAACATAGTTTTCGTTTTTTTTATATAAAACAGATTGTTTCGGATTTAAAAACAGTTTTTTAAAAAAAAAAATTTTTTTTAAAAAAATAAAACAGTTTTATTTTATTTTTTAAAAAAACAGTCCGGTTTTTTTTAATTATATATATTATTTGTATAACTTGACTTGTTTTTTTGTTGTAGCAAACTATCAAAAAAAGGGTCTATTGGTCACGAATAACGGAGGCTTTGGCGACGCTTGAAGAAAAGCCGAAAGATTACCGTGACCCCGAAGTTGTGAGTGCGAAATGGAGGAAGATACGTCCAATTATTCAAAACTTCAACCAAATCTATACTCGAGTCGGTCATGCAAGTGGGCAAAACGATTTAGACCGTGTTAGAAAGGCCTCAGAAGAGTATGAAGGAACTTATAACAAGGCATTTCCGTATATGTCAATTTGGGACAAAATTAGGCATAGTTCGAAGTTCTATCTAGTGGACAAAAGCAATAAAACAGTTTTTTTTTTTAAAAAAATACAGTTTTTTTAAAAAAACAAATAAAAACAGTTTTTTTTAAAAAAAAATGAAAACAGTTTTATTTTATTTTTTAAAAAAACAGTCCGTTTTTTTTTTAATTATATATATTATTTGTATAACTTGACTTGTTTTTTTGTTGTAGCAAACTATCAAAAAAAGGGTCTATTGGTCACGAATAACGGAGGCTTTGGCGACGCTTGAAGAAAAGCCGAAAGATTACCGTGACCCCGAAGTTGTGAGTGCGAAATGGAGGAAGATACGTCCAATTATTCAAAACTTCAACCAAATCTATACTCGAGTCGGTCATGCAAGTGGGCAAAACGATTTAGACCGTGTTAGAAAGGCCTCAGAAGAGTATGAAGGAACTTATAACAAGGCATTTCCGTATATGTCAATTTGGGACAAAATTAGGCATAGTTCGAAGTTCTATCTAGTGGACAAAAGCAATGTGAGGACCAATCTCGGTCAACCCACCGCGAAAAGGTCGAAGTCGTCATCATCCGCCGATCCAGTGGCGAGTCAAGGGTCGGATGCTAGGGTCAACTTTGACCTTAACTCGTTTGAGGAGGTGGGTGAGGATGATGAGCCGGTGTTTCAGGAACGTCTGGTTGGTAGGGACGCGTCAAATAAAGCATCGAGAGGGGAAGGCTCGTCGGGATCGGCCGGCAAGGGGAAAGGGAAAGGTAGGTATAGTGAGACGTTTGAAGGAATAGCGAAAAAGTTGGATAAGTTGTTTGATATGAGCTCGAAAAAAATTCAATTGAAGGAAAAGAAAGTTAAAATTATGGAAGAAAACGCCGATTGAAAATTGTTGGGTACCGACTATTCCCACCTTGAAGAGCCCGAGAGAAGCATCATGGAACGCAAAAAACAGGAGCTTCGTGAAAAATATTCGACTTAGTTTATTTATTTTATGTTTAATTGGTTTAAATGTTTCATTTTATGTTTAATTAGTTTAAATGTTTAATTAGTTTAAATTTTAGATGTTTTTTTTTTATGTTTAACTAGTTGTAATTTTAATTATGTTTAAATGATTTATTTTATGTTTAATTAGTTTAAATTTTAGATGTTTGTTTTTTTTTTTAAAAAAACAGTTTAAAAATATATATTATTTGTATAACTTGACTTGTTTTTTTGTTGTAGCAAACTATCAAAAAAAGGGTCTATTGGTCACGAATAACGGAGGCTTTGGCGACGCTTGAAGAAAAGCCGAAAGATTACCGTGACCCCGAAGTTGTGAGTGCGAAATGGAGGAAGATACGTCCAATTATTCAAAACTTCAACCAAATCTATACTCGAGTCGGTCATGCAAGTGGGCAAAACGATTTAGACCGTGTTAGAAAGGCCTCAGAAGAGTATGAAGGAACTTATAACAAGGCATTTCCGTATATGTCAATTTGGGACAAAATTAGGCATAGTTCGAAGTTCTATCTAGTGGACAAAAGCAATGTGAGGACCAATCTCGGTCAACCCACTGCGAAAAGGTGGAAGTCGTCATCATCCGCCGATCCAGTGGCGAGTCAAGGGTCGGATGTAGGGTCAAAAAAAAAAAAAAAAAAAAAAAAAAAAAAAAAAAAACTTTTTTTTTTTTTTTTTAAAAAAACAGTTTTTTTAAAAAAACAAATAAAAACAGTTTTTTTAAAAAATACAGTTTTTTATAAAAACAAATAAAACAGTTTTTTTAAAAAAACAGTTTATTTTTTTTTAAAAAATACAGTTTTTTTAAAAAAACAAATAAAAACAGTTTTTTTAAAAAAACAGTTTTTTTAAAAAATAAAACAGTTTTTTTAAAAAATACAGTTTTTTATAAAAATAAAACAGTTTTTAAAAAAACAGTTTTTTAAAAAAAAATAAAACAGTTTTTTTAAAAAATACAGTTTTTTATAAAAATAAAACAGTTTTTAAAAAAACAGTTTTTTAAAAAAAAATAAAACAGTTTTTTTAAAAAATACAGTTTTTTAAAAAACAAATAAAAACAGTTTTTTTAAAAAAAAATGAAAACAGTTTTGTTTCATTTTATGTTTAATTAGTTTAAATTTTAGATGTTTGTTTTTTTTATGTTTAACTAGTTGTAATTTTAATTATGTTTAAATGATTTATATGTTTGTTTTTTTTTATGTTTAGTTGTAATTTTAATTATGTTTAAATGATTTATTTTATGTTTTATATATATTACTTTTTAATTAAATATAACATTTTTAATTAATAACAAAGTAAAAAAAATCAAAATAAAATAAAATCAATCATTACAAGTGCCACATGGCACAAGTCGCCCCCCCTTAAAATACCACCATTTCCACCTTTTTTGAGGGGCAACTCTTTTTACTCCACATGGCACATGGCACAAGTCGCCCCCTCTCCCCTTCTTCCCACTCCTTTTAGTCTAAGAAATGTGTACAAATTTTATACTTTATGCACTTATAAGTGTGGAGATCATTTATTCGCAAGTGATTTCTACGCACTTGCGTAGGACTCACCCGCGAAGAAAAATGATTTTTCAGTGTGAAGAAATCACCGCGAAGAAAATGATTATACATTTAAAAGTGTATACAAATCTAATATTGTACACACTTATTAGTGTGTAAACATTTTTTTTCACACTTTTAAATGTGAAACTTGTAACTTTTTTCGCACTTTTTAATGTAGACTATTTGTACACATTTCTAAGTGCGAACAAGTTAATAAAATTTTACGCATTTTTAAAAAATATATACAAGAAGTGCGTACAAACGATAAATTTGTTGTAGTGTACCCATAATCTTCTTTTATCATTTAGTCATAATCACATGGCCCACGTCAATAGTTTAAGGTTGTCAATAGTTTAAGGTAAAATAATACTGCATTCAACATTCTTGCATATAATACTCGCATCATTGCGTTCAATTATTGTTCTAATAGCTCAAAGTCGAAAATGAAACAATTAAATATGGTTTATGACTAGGTGTTTATTGTATTTATCTGCATGTAACTATGTATTTAGAGGACTTAAGCTTTCACATATGAATTACTAATTCTTATCATACCTACTTCATATTATTCTTAAAGAAAACAACTTTGAGATGTCGTTATATACTGATAGTACTGGATTTGTCATTTTGTACACTATCCTATAAGCAACAACAATCTTGCACATTAATCATCGATTCAAGACTCTTATGTTTGATCCTCAGTTCATCATTTGTTACTTTTCATTTTTATCTGAAACCATCTATAAATATTCCCTTCAAACTCCACATTTCTGTCTTCAAAATTACTTTTTTTTTATCACATCATCTTTCTATCATCATCGGTCACTTTTTTTTTATCTAATATCACTAAAAGAAAAAGAAATCTAGAATGGCAGAGATCGGTAGTGCAGTGGCTGGGAGAGTGGTGCACTCATTGTTTGTTGTGGCTAAAAAGGAGATTGGTTACATATGGAACTGCTCAGAAAATGTTCAAAAGTTCAGACATGAAGCTGAAAAACTCAAAGTTATGAGGGGGAGGGTCCAAGAACTGATAGATATATCCATCCATAAAGGAGATAGACTATCGTATGGAGTGGAAGACTGGGTAAAGGAGGCAGACACTGAAATATCAAAGGCAGATGAATTTCTAGAACAAGAAGCTAATGCCAAGAAGACGTGCTGCAAAATAAGTGTGTGTGGTAATTGGGGAACTCTACATCATTACGGTAAGAACGCAACAAAGATGGTTGCTTCTCTGTTGCGACTCCAAGAACGTGGCAGCACTTTCAAAAGTTGCGTCTCTCTTGAAACTCCTGCACCTGGGCCACTGGATGTTTATCAAAACAAACATTTTGATGATCTTCATACCCTCAATTCAACTTTGGGGGATATCATTAAGACTCTTGACGATGAGAGCATACAAATCATTGGAATCTATGGGCTGGGAGGCGTAGGGAAAACAACATTAGTCAAGGAAGTTGTTGCAAGAGTAAAAAAGACTAATATGTTGTTTGTTGATGTTGCTTTTACAACCGTCTCTCAAACTGTAGATGCTGAGAAGATTCAAGAGGATCTGAAAAATGCAAGAAAGCGGATAATGAGCGGGGACAAGATTCTAGTCATATTAGATGACGTTTGGGAGAAACTAGATTTGGAAGAATTGTGTATTCCATGTGGGAATAATTACATGAACTGCAAGATCTTATTCACGTCTAGAAGTGAAAAGGTGTGCCAGAAAATGAACGCTCAAAGAATAATTTGTGTAAGCCCGTTGCCAACAGAAGAAGCGTGGATTCTTTTCAGACATGTGGTTGGTGAAAGATTGGAGATGGATTCCAATTTGAAAGCAGTTGCAGAAGATGTTGCTAAAGAGTGTGGTGGATTGCCACTCCTCATTCAAGCAGTAGGAAATGCTTTAAAAGATGAAGGCATCGAATCATGGAACCGGGCTCTTTCTCGACTAAAGAAACCTGCAGCATCGGAAATGGATCCAGACATAGAGAAAGCATTTACTCGTTTGCAGCTAAGCTATGACTATCTTAAAAGTGAAGAAGCCAAGTTGTGTTTCTTGCTATGTAGACTTTACTCATCTTCCTCTCACATCCTCTACTGACGATACTATCAACGAGGATGCTTATGATTCTTCCTAAATCCTTCTTATGTTATCCTGCAGGCCTCGCTAGGAAAAGAAGTGTGGTATTTGGACAGTGGCTGTTCAAAACACATGACTGGATCTAAGGACCTGCTGGATAACTTCGTGGAGACCGATGGTCCCACAGTTGTGTTTGGTGACAATTCTACTGGCCAAACTGAAGGATATGGGTCTCTCTCCCATGGGCTGATCAAATTCACTAAGATTGCTTATGTGAATGGATTGAAACACAATCTGATCAGCATCAGTCAATTGTGCGATGCAGACTACAAGGTTATCCTTGATAAGCATCAAGGCACAGTGATCAATGTCAATAAAGAAGTGGTCTTGGTCACTCCAAGAAAAAGGGATATCTACTTGGTAGATTTCACTCCTGTCAAAACTGACAGCGAGACCTGCTTCTTCTCAAAATCTGCTTCTCAAATCAACTGGTTATGGCACAAGCGTATGTCGCATGTGAACTTCAAAACCATAAACTCTTTGGCCAAGAAAAATCTAGTTCGAGGCCTTCCTCCTCTCACTTATGAGAAGGACAGGCTCTGTGGTGCTTGTGAAAAAGGTAAAAGCCACCGAGCCACCTTCAAAACCAAACAGGCCAACTCTATCAGTGGCTGTTTCCATCTCCTTCACATGGACCTTTTTGGTCCAGTAAATGTCCAAAGTCTAAGGGGTAGCAGATACACCTTAGTTATTGTGGATGAATATTCACAATATACTTGGACAATCTTTCTTCATTCTAAGAGTGATGCTGCTGAGGAAATAATTAATTTCATTAAAAAGATGGAAAACCTCAACAGCATACGTGTTAAAGAACTCAGAAGCGATCATGGCACTGAGTTCAGAAACCACACTCTTGAGACTTTTTGTGCTGATCAAGGGATTAGACAAAATTTCTCTTCTGTTCGCACTCCTGAGCAAAATGGGGTAGCTGAAAGGAGAAATAGAACTCTCATTGAAGCTGCAAGAACCATGCTCAGTGAGTCCTCTCTTCCTATTAAATTCTGGGCTGAAGCAGTCAGTACTGCTTGCCACACTCAAAATAGGTGTCTTATTGTCAAGCGACATGATAAGACTGCCTATGAAGTTCTCAAGGGCAAGAAACCTCAAATTGGATACTTCCATGTTTTTGGTTGCCCAGTTTTCATCCTAAATGATAAGGATCATTTAGGAAAGTTTGATCCCAAAGCTGATGATGGCTACTTTCTGGGATATTCTTCTATAAGCAAAGCTTTCAGAGTTTTCAATACTCGCACTCAAAAAGTAGATGAATCAATTCATGTTACTTTTGATGAAAGCTGTTCAGCTTTAGGTGATCTCTCAAATGAGTCATCTGCTGAAGTAATTCTCAGCGATCTATCTGACTCGTCTAAAGTATCAGCGACACATCATGATGTTGCTGAACAACCTATCGCTGAGTCTCCAAGTCCTTCACCAAATAATGAGTACATTGCTGCTCACATTTATTCTATAGATCCAGTTGAGCCTCTTCTTCGAACAGTTAATGCCACTTCCATTAATGTTCCTCTCTCAACTGAACCTCAAGATGCTGATCGTGTCACTGAGGAAACATTTCATGATGCCTCACGAATCCTCTTTTAGGAGACACTGAGGATGACATTCTCAGCAAGAGGTACCTACTGTTCTCAGTGACCCTCCAGTCAGCAACCCTGAACCCTTGCTAACCATTGATCTCTCTTCTTATACTCCCACTCCTATGAAACTACCACCACAGTATCCGCTATGAATCATTCTTCTATTCACACACCAGCACTCAAATGGACTGCTGATCACCCTCTTGACCATGTGATTGGTAATCCACACAATGGTGTCCAAACTCGCTCAGCGACAAGTAATACTTGTCTCTATGTCAATTTTCTATCTCAAATTGTGCCTGCCAATATTGGTGAAGCCATGGCTGATCCCTCATGGGTGGAAGCCATGCAAGAAGAACTAACACAATTTGAAAGACAACATGTTTGGTTCCTTGTTCCTCCTCCCTATAGAGAACCCATTGGCACTCGATGGGTTTATAGGAATAAGATGGATGAAGCTGGTGTGGTCATCAGAAACAAGGCAAGACTGGTTGCTCAAGGTTATACTCAAGCTGAAGGCATTGATTATGACGAGACCTTTGCTCCAGTCGCTCGCCTTGAAGCCATTCGTCTCTTTCTCGCTCATGCTGCTTACAAAGGCTTCATTGTCTATCAAATGGACGTCAAGAGTGCCTTCTTAAATGGTGATCTTGATGAAAAAGTCTATGTTAAGCAGCCTCCTGGCTTTGATGATCCAAAGCATCCTCACTATGTCTACAAGCTAAACAAAGCCTTATATGGTCTTAAACAAGCTCCTAGAGCTTAGTATGACACTTTGTCTACCTTCCTTCTTGACATGGCTTTCGTAGGGGAACCATTGACAGCACCCTCTTTATCTACAAGCATAAAGGTGATGTTCTGTATGTGCAGATTTATGTCGATGACATTATCTTTGGTTCCCTATCCACCAAACTCTGTCGAAAGTTCAGTTCTCTTATGTCTAGCACTTTCGAAATGAGTATGATGGGTGAATTAACCTTCTTTTTGTGGTTACAAATCAAGCAGCTTCCCACTGGAATATTTATCAATCAAGAAAAATATATTCGGGATATGTTGCATAAATTTGACTTCACCCATGTCACTCCAAAGGGAACTCCAATGTCCCCTCCTAATAATCTTCACGCTGACCCTGATGGTAAGTATGTGAATCTTACTTACTATCGTGGCATGATTGGGTCACTCATGTATCTCACAGCGAGTCGCCCAGACATCATGTTTGCAACATGTCTCTGTGCTCGCTATCAAGCTTCTCCTAGAGAATCTCATCTCCTCGCTGTGAAGCATATCTTCAAATATCTCAAGGGTACACCCACGCTGGGTCTTTGGTACCCAAAAGACTCCAACTTCGAGTTAGTTGGATATTCTGACTCCGACTATGCTGGTTGCATGCTTGATCGCAAAAGCACCAGTGGAGGATGTCAACTGTTGGGGGGGAAGCTGACTAGTTGGACTAGTAAAAAGCAACACACAGTTTCTATCTCCACAGCTGAGGCAGAATATGTCTCTGCAGCGAGCTGTTGTGCCCAAATGCTATGGATGAAACATTAGCTTGCTGACTATGATTTGGAATACTCTAAAATTCCAATCATGTGTGATAATACAAGTGC
Source organism: Erigeron breviscapus (assembly GCA_034093135.1). Classification (NCBI taxonomy): domain Eukaryota; kingdom Viridiplantae; phylum Streptophyta; class Magnoliopsida; order Asterales; family Asteraceae; genus Erigeron; species Erigeron breviscapus. The sequence goes on along the minus strand of CM067172.1, from coordinate 30,837,165 downwards.
TATTGCTATTACACACAACCCAGTTCAACATTCCAAAACTAAGCATATTGATATTCGATATCACTTTATTCGTGATCATGTCATGAAAGGTGACATTGAGATCTACTTTATTCCAACTGATGATCAACTAGCTGACATCTTTACTAAACCATTGGATGAAACTAGATTCAAACTGCTTGTTAGAAAGTTAGGAATGTTGAATGGGGAATCAGCGACATGACTTGTCATGTATGCTAATTCAGCGAGCTTAAGTCAGTCTTACTCGCTGATCTCAAAGCAATGAAGAGCTTAAAGTCTTCATCTAGTCCAGTAGCAAACGGCTATTGGTAAAGACTTATAAAATCCGTTGATCCCTGTTGCTTTGGGAAAAAGCAAATAATAGAAATGAAGAGCTAAAAGTCTTCATCTAGTCCAATAGCAAACGGTTATTGGTAAAGACTTATAAAATCCGTTGATCCCTGTTGCTTTGGGAAAAAGCAAATAATAGAAATGAAGAGCTAAAAGTCTTCATCTAGTCCAATAGCAAACGGTTATTGGTAAAGACTTATAAAATCCGTTGATCCCTGTTGCTTTGGGAAAAAGCAAATAATAGCAATGAAGAGCTAAAAGTCTTCATCTAGTCCACTAGCAAACGGCTAGTGGTAAAGACTTATCAAATCCGTTGATGGCTGACAGTTTGCCAAAAACTGTAGTCAGCGACCAACGTTAGTTGTGAAGTCGCTGACAAAAACTTTAAACATGCTGAGCACCCTTCAGCATGTAATCTTTCCAAACATCCTTCTTAAGAAATTAAAATTTTCATTTAATAAAACATAGGATATTTTCAAAACTAAGTGTTTTCAAAGTAACTATGTGGGTGACGTGGCAAAATCTTGAACCACATGTTTTATATATTCAAACTGAAAGGTCACCTCGATTTTTGCCCTGATCACGTCATTTGTCTGTATGTGACAGTCTGACTGACAGGTTACGACTGCTCAATACGGCGCACACTCAAGTATTTTTTTGGACAAAATTTCTTTTCCTTTATTTAAACGTTACTCTCAAAATCTTTTTATATATTATACATATGTACGAAACAGTTGTTGGTTACAACTGTTCCACAACTTGAAAAAGAGAGAGAAATCCAGTTGTAAGATCGTGGCCCACCACCATACCCTATATATACATCCTCTCTCTCACAACTCTATTTTCACGCTTCCATATAACTATTCACCTTCTCTCAAACCAAATATCTCTCTTCATCTGTTCATCTTCCTTCATAAATCTCTTTCATCTTCTTTTCTAACAAATCAATGGCTTCTTCATCTCAAATCCCTCAACAACAAGAAAATGTTGAGATCCCTTCTTCTTCTTCCCCCGCTGCACAAAATCCACCTGTTCCTGAACCCCAAGTTCAGGAACAAACTCCTATTACCTATTTAAATTCTCCAGTCTATACTCCGGTTAATGTAAATAAATCCTCAAAAGTTTCCTTTTCTCCCTCGAAGATGATTGTTAAACCCAAAAATCATCTTGGCTCGCTTGACGTACCAAAAGGTACAAAAGGGTATAAGCCAATGCTGGATTTCATCCATGCATCTCCTGCAAATAATTGCATCATGGCGGACCCAGAAAATATTTTTGTCCATCTTCTTAGAGAATTCTGGTGGACTTGTGATTATAATGATGCAGACAAGTCCATCACTGGGTCTGTCCGCCAGGGGGAGAAAACAATCACAATCACTCCTGCTTCTCTTCGTCTCACCCTTGGGTTTCCACAAGAAACCGATGATAACAAGTTTGTGGCACCATCAAATGAAAGTGAATGGAAGGCATGGTTGCCCTCAATTGGATATAATTATAACTTGATAAACCCTCCAGCGATTCCAAGCAATCCATTAAAGCACAATCTTCCTGGAATCTGGAGAGTTCTGTTCACTCATGTGATTCAATGCATGGGTGGAAATTCTGGGTCTTACAATCAGGCATCATCTACATCGATGCCCATAATCCACGCTCTTGCTGAAGGACGATTTGTGGATTATGCCCAGCTGATCTTCAATGATATGAAGAACAAGATCAGCATGAACAATAGGTCACACACTGTGCCCTTTACAAGATTCTTCTCCCTTATTTTCAAGGAGGCGCTGGGTGATGAGTATGTGCTACCAAATGCTTCAACAATTCCAACAGCAAGGGTTGGAAACAATATTACAAGCAACCAGCTGAACACTTGGTTGCTCGCCTCACACCACATATAAAAGAGGTACTTTTCTCCCTTAACTCTTCTTTATACCCCAAAAACAGCGACTGGGAGGCAGCACTTCCTACTGATGAAGTGGCTGATACGGTCGCTGTGGATGCTCAAATGCCTTTAGAGGCTGGCTCGCTGGCAAACCCCCCAGCGACCTCCAAAGCCTCCAAAAAGACCAAAGCTAAATCCAAGGCAGCATCCTCAACCCAAAATTTACAATCTTCACCCTCCGCTGACGTCCCAAAACGTAAGCGGAGTGTATCAAAGGGCAACCCCAAGGTTAGGAAGTCCACAATGCCCATGGACATTAGTACCCAAGCCACCCCATCAGCAGCCTCCCAACAGGCTGTTGACGAGTTAAATGGGAACAACAGGCAGCCACCTCAAACTTCTGTAGGCGAGGTTGGTGAAGATATTGGGTCACCCCAACCCACTAGAGGTCAAAGTCCAACTCCACCCCCAAATAATTTCCCTTCTTCTCAATTACCCTCTGAGTCGTTGACAGCAGCCAGATCACAGGTGATGCTAGAGTCAACACCTTCTACGGCCGATGATGTCTTGGTGGAACAACACACTGAGACTGAGGCACAAGGTTCCCTTACCCCTCCTCCTTCCGTTGTCTTGGAAACTGTCTGTGCAGGGACTGAGACAAATATATTATCAAGTGACATGGAAATTGATGAAGATCTGGGCAGTGAGTTTGACATCCAAGATGATGATGCTGAAATCACACTCGCTGCCGCAGAAGAAAGTGAAGAAGAGGCCAATGTTAGTGGCTTCTTGGCAGAAGACTTGGGATATTTGTTAATCTCCTCTCCTCCTACTGAATTTGAGGATATCCCAGAGTCGTTGGCTGATATGCCTCCTCCACCAAGCTACTCTCCAAGGCCCACAGCTGCCTTTGAACAAGTTGGTTTTTATGAAGACTATGTGCCTGAAGTGAATGATGCTGAGCTTCAGCGAAGGGTGGAATTATGTCACCTTCAAAGAATAAGGCCAGCTGTTTATGTTGAGGTGGAAGAAGTTGATGATGAAATAATCATGGAAGTGCCACCATTGCACCACCCAGATTTTTTTAGGGTTCCTTGCTCCAAGTATCCTGTCTCTCTAAAGGATCTCAAGGTCCCTTCTGCTGATGAAGAACTCACCACTGCTTTTACTGCTGTCAATATACCTGGTCTGGATTATGTTGAAACTCGTCAGCTACAAGAATTGTTGAGAAGGGTGCAAATCTGCCAAAGTCAAGGGAATAGACATGGATACTTGTATGCTTGGCTGGTAGACCAAGTAGCTCAGGTTCATATTGAGGCTCATGACAACTTTCTAAAGTTGATAGCTGGAAATGATGTTATGAAAGATGAGCTAACCACTCTTCAAGGTATGGTGTCTGGGATCACCAAGAATCAAGTCACCCACACCAAGTCCAATGAGCAGCTGTTCAGACGAAATCAATCCTTGCTGAATGAAAGCATGAAGAGGGTTAGCACCTCTAACTCCGCCATCTCCGCCTCGCTGGACAAATTGAAAGCTGAAGTCCATTCAGCGAAGGTCACCGAATAGCCTGGTCTCTTATCATCTCTTCAGCAACTCTCTCAATCCAACATTCTTTTCACCGCCCACCTCCATCAACTACAAAACACTGTCTCATCCTTCTCCGCTCAACAAGATAATTTTCGCACTTCCATCACTCAAGAAATCCATTCTCTCAAAAATAAACTCTTCTCTCAAACTCCTTTCCAAGTAGCTGTTGACAAAAAGCTACTTGACGAATCTGTCAATCGTACCAAGAAGCTTGAAAAAGAGGTTGAAAATCTGAAGGGTATGATGGTTGAAATGCTGGGCCTCCTCACGAAAGATAAAGTGGAAGTAGCTAGTCCTTCAGCTACTTCCAAGGGGGAGAAAAATATTGAGAAGGATCCAGCATCTAATCTTCCCCAAGCTCCCCTCACTGAAAACATTGGTAATGCTGAGATGGTTGATGAACCGGCAGCAAACGTTGAGGGGGAGCAAACAACAATTGCTGAGAAGGTTGTTAAACCGGCAACAAGTATTCAGGGGGAGCAAGCTGAGAAGGTTGTTGCTGAGAATGTGCCAGCAAAACCAATAAATGTTTCTATCTTCAAGCCTACTGCTGAGTTCCACGCTGCCCTTGAAAAGAGATATGCTGATAAGGGTAAAGCAGCTGTGGTTACTCAAAGCAAGCCACCAAAGGTTCCCATTTCAGCAAGGGAACATCAAGAAAAGTTAATGGCTGGAGCCTTTCCCAAATCCACAACTTCTACTGCTGAACTGTCTCCTGAGGAAGTTGTTCGTCAACATGAACGGTTAAGTAAGAAGAAAGAAGAGGAGCTGTCTCAGAAGTTTATAAGTGAGCAAGTTGTTGGTGATGAACTTAAAGATGCTGATGATGAGACAAAGAGGTTGGCTCAGCTATCTGGTGGATTGGCAGTCTTGAAAAAGAATGAAGAAAAATTCTTTGCCAAAAGAACAAAAACGTTTGAAGAAGGACAGGCGACCTACCTCAAATCAAGAGAGGTAAGGCAAAGGAAAGAAGAGATCACGTCGGTCAGGGTCTCACTAACCCAACAAGGGATGAATATTTCCATACAAAGAAAAGGAGTGCCCAAGTTGTATACGCTGAAAAATGTTACTAAGGATACACTTGGGCCAACTGAATGGATCGAGATTTACAAGCTGATCAAGGATAAGACAGCTGTAAGTTATGAACCGCTGATCAAGATGGCAGGTGAGCAGATAAAGCTTATTCGCAAAATGGAACAAAATACAAAGTCAAAGACTCTCTGCTCAGCGCTGCAAGACATCCATATCCTCCTCCTCCTCCTCCTCCTCAGCAACCAAGAAGTGGTGTGAAGAGAACAGCTTCTGGTCAAGAGATATCTCAGCGTCCCTTCATTCTCAGAGCTGTTCCAAAGACTGATATAGATGAGGAGCCTCTGCTGAATCTAAAAATGCGTTCCAGGACCCTCTTTATGGATGGAGCTTATGATGACAAGCTGGGAGGTTTCTGCTTTTGCAATGTCCATGGCATGAACTCTTCTTCAGGACCAATGAAATTGGAATTGCCCCCTCTACTTTTCTTTTGAAAATAAGAAAGTATTGTGCTCAGTCGTCCAACAATCCCGAATTTATAAAGCTAATTGATCAAGAGCTGCTGAAGCCTGAAAGACAACAAGACAGAGCTTTCATCGAGGCCAAGCAAGAGTCGCAATGGGATTAAGGAGACTTGTAACCATTGTAATGCTGTTTTTTATTGTAAAGTTGTTTGTAAAATAAATAAGATCAGCATTCCTTCATTTCTATCCATTGTACTTCTAAGAAGTAACTTATACTCAGCAAGTCTCCTCAGCGAATAGGGGAGATTGTTGAGTCATGGATTCGCTGAAGATTACTTGCTGAGTCAAGTAGTCGCTGACAGCCTCAGCGAGAAGTTTCATCAGCGAGCCTTCAGCGATCATTATTATCTTCGAGTTAAAGGATAAGTTCAATGACTCACCGTCATATGTTGTAAGTCAAATATAGGCAGGAAAAATGAAGATAAGAAGACTGGTCCCAAGGACACGTGTTGCAAGATCAAGATGGAGCCATGTGACCTTGTACCAAAATGGTACTAAGGTGTTTCTCTTTCATGTCGTTTTGGGAAAGAAACAAGATGGCAAACAGAGATGTCTGAAGACCAGTCTTACACACCAATAGATAGTTGACAACCTTCATGTGTCAACATCTATTGGGTTGTCATGTGATGCCTTTTCTCCCCTATATAAAGCATCACTTGACCTAGCCGCAAAGTTGTTGGTTCATTCTACAATAGTCACTTAGTGTATTTTTCTCTCATTGTAGAATTGTATAATTGTTAAGTTTTCGTGTGTGCAAAAACTTAACAATATTTTCTTTCTTTCTTTCTTTGTAAACCAACCATGTATTCACCGTTTAATTAATACTACTTATGATTAAACGTGTTTACTTTCTTGTCTTACTTTCTTAGTGTAATTTACATTAGTTGTTTAATTACATAATCGTTGCAAACTTGGAACTTTCATAGGTTATTGGTTAAATACGTGTGGCCTGGTCATAGGTTTGTTTAGCAGTGGGTTGGATTGTATTTACAAGAGGGTAGTCTTCCAGTTATACAAGATTGAGACAATTGAACAGCTTATCTGATTGGCGCTGTTTTTTAACCCTATGTTTGTTTTGCATTATCTTTGTGGGGTGATGAGCCATTAATTTTGTGTTTTGATCTATAGAGGTTGCAGTCTTTTAAAGCAAGGTCGAGGTTACCAATGTTTGGACCAAAAATAGCTGGTTTAACTTCACATGCATAAATGAAAGGTGGCAAAAGGGTTTTCACGCGGGTTGGGAACTTCTGGTGCAACGCCTGTGAGGCCGGTATGTCGTTCCCACAAAATCGATTTACTTAGATGTTTTTAAGCTAGCCCAACTATATAGCTGTACGAAGATGGCTGTACGAAAATAGCTTTACGAAGATAGCTGTACGAAGATGGCTTTACGAAGTTAGGTTTAAGTTCGTGAAACAGTAAATGCGAAGATGAGCAGAAGTTTCGTACACAAATAAGCCTTACGAACTTAAAGTGGTCTTACGAACTTAGTGTTCAAACGAATTTAGAGTTCAAACGAACTTTAAGTTCGTAAGAAGCATACGAACTTAAGCTTCTGCATTCTTCAGTTCGCGAATTAGGGTACGAAAACGAATCAAATCAATGGGGAATCGATTTAACCTGTCTCTGATACCACATGTTGGAATATAACATGATTCAATTCATATAATAACGTACCGGTTGATCCTGTGGAACCTGTGATGGCATTAAACATTGATGCCATTGATTCGGGTTCCCAAAATAAGATGATTGAATAAGGATGGAATGATGAATTCGGTTTTGATGAATTCAACAGAGGAAGGAGAACGAATTTGATGTTTAGGGGAGGCTGTGATTATTTGTGATTAACCTTGAAATTAGGTTAATTACTCTCTATTTATATAAGGAGAGTATTTTCACATTTAGTCCCTCTGGTGTTTAATTCGTACCTCATCAGTCCTCTGAAGTCCAATCACCTAATGGGAAACCCTATAATACGTCTCTAAGAGTAAATACGTCCATCGAATATTTACTAGACATAGGGATTTCAGTTATCGTCAATTATCATATCAGGAAGGATAGATGATCAGTGACGGTCACACTAACGTGGTTCCAACATTTTCAAGATACACTAATCATGATCATATTGGGTAAATGTTATTTATTGGGAATGGGATTATGTTTATAAGGAGTGATGTATAATGGGAATAAAAACATTTATATAGAATTACGTTGCAAGTCAATTAAAAGGAGTAAAAAGGGATTTTATTTCTGGACTTAAAGGATTAATTTAGCTGGTATATTGCAATAAATGGTTGGTTCTTGGTTAGTATGACTATCTGATGCTGTTGGGCTTTAATTATGGGTTAGTTTGTGTGTTTTTTCTTGACCATGGGTCGTGTGTTTATGTGCTAATAGTTTATTTTATCTCCATTGTTTCCTTGCAGCTTACTATCATACGAGGTCATTTTATACTTTTAGTCGGTCAGAACCAGCTTACTATCATGCAGTTGTCTGTGTGACTTGGGAATCGCAGAGTCGGGTAATTCCTTCATCATCACAATAATCATGGCTGTGATAACATTCTCAAGTGTTTCTATTAGATGATCTCCACACCAAGGTACTCCTTGAGTTTAGCATACAAACTTATTGTGATAACTTTTTGAATGATGCACATCATGATTATGTCTTCGCCCATTTGCGAATGAATGGCTCAGTTAGGTTATTGTTTGGATCTCAAACTGGTCAAATGGGTTGAAAATGATTAAATTCGTTATTTTATCATACATGGGTTTCATTGAAAATGTATAATGTCGATAGTTTTAGGGCATGCTTGGTTCATTCTTGGTAATAGCAATGGGAATACTAAGAAAAATGCTAAGGAATGGAATGGAGGTTATCATTATCTTTGATGGTGCTTGTTTAAGGATAAAACATTAACCTTTGAGACAATACTTTGATTCCTCTACTAGTTATTTTATTAGACGGTAAATCAATCTAATTTTAACATCACATCTATTAAATTTGTCGATAAGTTTTTATAATTTTAATATTGAATGAAAACAACAACAATAATATATATAATAATAATTGTTATACAGATATGAATTCATTTAGCTTATCCGGTTATTTGATATTCCAATCTCAACTGTTTGATGTCAAATATGAAATATGGGCTTATTGGATTTTGTTTGTATATTCACCTACGATCTAATTTTGAGCAACTCAAGTAAAACAAAACAAAAATTTACTGATATATTATCAAAACTAGATTATTATCCCGCGTAATACGCGAGTAAATATATTTTTATATTTATATATATCAAAAATACAACTTTCATAAGTAACTATAAACAAATTTAAGTGTTTAATTTTATTTTATTAATATTAGCTCTTTTAACCTTGATAATTGAACAACTTTACTCCTACCAAAGGTAGAGAGACTATTTTCAAGTTCTACCAAAGTCTTACTAATCTAACAAATTATCCAATGTCAAAAGTTATTGCTCATCCATGCCACCACAAATATCTCGATCTCATTCGGATTTTCATGTCATATCATCAAAAATGTCACACATGACACATTCTTTAGACCGTCCCAGGGCATACAACCTTTACTGAGTTGCAAAATTTCCATCATCAAACCAATGATCATTCCAGAATCTTGTTTTATTTTCATTCCTAGTGGGGTGTGCCTAAGAGAATGAGGAACATATATTTGCCCAAATACTATTACTATTTGTTTTACACGGGAATGCAGACTCAGTACCATGGATCACATTGATGATTTTAATCCTAATGACATCCAGATTTTGAACCACATGTCATATCCATTTGTACATCAATACTAAATTAAAAGCATCCAGACCACCAAAACCTAAACCAGTCACTTCTTTACCTGATAATTGCCTTCCGATTGATCCATTTCCTTTTCCAAGTTCGACCCCCCCCCCTCTTTACCCCTTCCACCCAAAAAATAAAATAAAATTTGTGATCTTAATCAATCAAAATATAGAAAAATAATATATCCTAAATAATCCAAGAAACATTTTTTCTTGAATAGCCGAGTTAGAATCCACCATAGGCAACTCATTAGTATTGAGTCTAAATATCTTTCTATAATTTGACTAAATCTGACGTTAACAAAATTCATTTAGGGGCCCATTTTCTATATTCTCGAGTCAAGACTCATTTTTTTTAAAAATATTTTCAGACATGGATCTGATAAGTTAAATAAACGACTTTTACATTTGCCCCTCACAAAAAACATTTTGGCCCGTCCTTAAATATAACACATATTTATTACAATGTATATATAACTGCCATAGACAAAAGTAAATAAAATGACAATATGTTACACATTTTATTTTAGAGAAAAGAAAACCATCAACTTTATGTTTATAGTAGTTTATTAGAGAATAGAAAAACCACAATTTTATTTTTATACGATATTTCAAATCTATTATTAAGAAAATATAACATTAGTCATTTTACTTTATCTAATTAACATTTATTTATTTAATATATTTAAATTATACTATATTAGACTTTTCGTTTATATATTTAGACAAAATGAAAAAAATAATGACCATTAGATAAATTTAAATTTTTAATAAAAGAAAAATACTAAGAAACTTTCAAGAACAATTGGTTGAAATATTCATAATTTGTCAGACAACCCATACTATACTTCCCATGTTATAGCTTTCTTTTGTAATTTTTTTGTAAGTGCTAATATATTGAGGTGATTAAATTATATAAAACTAAAGATGCCAATTTCTATCATGCCAAAAACTCTAACATATATAAAAGTGTTTAGGTTGGCACCAAATAGATTGGAGATATAATGGTCAGGGGTATCTTTTAAATCCACTATGTGGGCCCCGGAGGTGAGTTTTTCCCAAGGTCTCGGGTTCGAGTCTTGGTTTCTCATCTCAAGGTATTTTCCATGAGGAGGGGGTTGGAGGTCCAGCAAATCGCTGGTTAAAATTGTCTCCAGCACGTCTGAATCAAAACTAACTTTACAAAAAAAAAGAAAAAGATTGGAGATATAAAATAAAGCATTATGTCAAGTATTATAAAACATATATAAAATCTCGACCTATATGTGAATATAATATTATGTCATATATATGTTAGTTTTAGGATTTTCTATAGAATAATGATAATAATAGTTTAAATCTTCTAAGGTAAGTAAAACATATTACCTTTAAAAAAACTTACGCATGAACAATATTATTAATTCTATTTAAAATAATAAATAACAAATATTATTTAGGTGTACATAGATGATTATTATCACTATTTACGGTCTATAATTTAAAGGGGGATTTTTTATCTAATCATATAAAGTGGAAGTATTAATATCGTCATTTAAAAAAGTTGAAATAATTAAATTTGATCTAAGGGTTCTAAATCAAAGTTAGAATTCATCCAAGGGTTCCTATTTGTTTAGGAATGAATTTAGGACCTTGTTATATATATATTGGTAATTTTTAATTAATTAATGGTATAAATTCATAATATAATTAGAACTCTTATATAAAAACTAATATTATATTTGTTCTTAGCATAAATATAGATTTCCATCACAATTATTACTTCCGATTGTAATTTTGATTTATATCTTATATATAAAATTTATTTATAAGTTAAAAACATATCTATATTTTTAACTTATAAATTAATATGATTAATTATTTAATTATTTATTCATCTATTAATATAATGAAACGTGATTAAAAATTATAAAACGATGTGATCTATGTTTTACATCATTCCTTTCTATTAAGTGATATCATTACCCATATCAATCGATAAGTAATAATAGATCTTGATAAATACCTTTATGACACATGTTTGTCATTATTATGTTATTATTGAAGCAACTAAATGAGTGTGATTGATTCAATTATACGATATATATAGTCAATCTTTACATCGTACGGGTATTTATACTAGTAATACCATATAGATAGAGAAATATAAAGCCTAAATGCTAAGGAAAAGTGGATGATTATTGCCGCTGGGATCACACGGACAAGGAGGGGGTCATTTATCATCTTTTGATTTTTGATTCTAAAATAAAAATATACTAAAACTTTGATGATGTCGATGTTTCTTAGGGGAACACTTTGAAAATAAATATTAAGACTATTTATTTTTGGTAAGAAGAAAATATGGGGTTAAATGTATATATATTTATTTATGGTACATGATTTGGAAGGGGATTTGTTGTCTAATGATATAAAGTATAAGTATTAATATAAATAATTAAATTTGATCTAATGGTTCTAAATTAAAGTTGGAATTCATCCAAGGGTTCCTATTTGTTTAGGAATGAATTTAGGACCTTGTTATATATATATTGGTAGATTAATTAAATTGAAGGATAGTTTAATAATGATAACTGACAAAACAAAAAGAGGAAAACAAAAATTTTGACGGTTAACTAAGTAATCATTCCTATACCCCAAATTAGTGGGGAATGTTTCATTACCCCATTTTCTATAATGATTAACCATAATATAATTAAGCAAGCACTTTCAAAGACTATCATTATCATTCCTTACCTTTAAAACCTCCCAACCAAGCAGCCCCTTATTTTCCGTTGATGGCGTTTCATTGTATTGCTTGGTAGAAAGCACTTCGATTATTGACTGTTGGGTTACAGTAGATATGGAGCCGAACAAGGTGAAAAGGTATCTAATTTGATACTTTTTATTGTGTAACATGGGACCGGACCTTCAAGTGTTCCTAGATCAGAGCCAATATTCAATAGTTATAAAGTAATGTGACCCTATATGACTTTCTGTTGAAAGACTATGTCAAATTAATGCTTAAACATGTTAGCTTATTGTATGATTAGTGGTTTTATGCAGGAATGACAAGATGAATAAAGCTGAAGGACTGAATATGCAATTACTGGATAGTTGTGAAGTTTGGATTAAAGAGGACAAGAAGAGAAAGATGAGGGGGCTGCTGTGAACTTGCCTTTATATAAAATTAAACCCATTGATCGATTAGGGTTAGATAACACACATATTTTAGCTGCTTATTATTATTGATATTTTTCTCTCTCAAATATTCATATTGTTCTTCAGATTTATATCTTGTAATTCTGATCTAGATATAATCTTATCTTTATATCTAGATATTGTTTTGTAAACTGGACATTATATTCTATTAATAATAATAATAAACACTTTCCGACTTCATTGTTGTTTGATTCATTGATTCGTTAAGAAGAAGATTTAGGTTGAATATGGAGTTTGTTCACTTTCTACTCATATTTGCTTTGGTCCAACAAAGTAGGCAGCCTTTTAAAAACGACCTGTATAATTCCAGATTCTTGGAAATACGGTTTGTGATGACAGAAATCGATACTATATTCTATTAACCATGATGACCGAAGCTGTAGTACTTCACAAATACGGATCATCAATATCAAATTAAAAAATTCCATTTTATAGTAATAAGTTCATACCCACATGGATAATTCCAGTAGCGGTATTTTGTATATATTTTATGTTTTTACAGGGTAATGTTAGTTTTTCCTTTTGCATATTGATTATGCCTAATAAATAATCTTTATGAATATTGTGCTGATATACATTCTTCACAAGACTCAGCATATACGTTTAGGCTCTGTACAATCATCAGTTGTTCATAACTCAGAAAGATTAGGATCATCCTCCGTGCACAGTTCTACATAACAAACGGACGGGTCTAAATCTACTGCTCTTGATGGGTACACTTCTATTGTAGAGATGCTGCAAAAGCACTTTAGAATCATCTGAACAGACACTTTCTGTTAAAGAGCATGAGTTGCCTAACACTTGCACTTTAGAAGCTTCGACATTGAGGTCAGAGAAGAAAGGAAACTTATTGAATGTTGGTAATCCACTTGCAATAACACGATCTTTTATGATATATACACTATGAACTTTATTATGAAATTGCAGAATTAGATTACAAGGTTTTATGCTATACGGTTGGCCATATATATAGATATGGACCGACACAACCCAATAGACATATCCTATCGACATACTGTTTCACCAAACGGTTATAACTTCCCCTATTTTAGACTTATACATAATTCATCCCTAGACTTTATAATATATACATATATTTAGTTTAACTTCAACACTCCCCCTTAAACTAAATATAGTTTTTAAGTGAGGTCTTCATCCTTTCTTGATCCAACTTTCAATCACAGCAGTGTTGGTTCGTCATCCTCTTGGATCAAATTCGCCTCATGCTCCTTTTCCCACTTTGGACATTCATTGATAAAATGCCCAAGTTCATTGCATTTGAAACACCTTATGTTGCTCTTGTCCCGTTGTGCTCGACCATCGCCTTGACTTCTCCCGGACCCCCGGCCTCGTCCTCGACCACGTCCAAAGTCTTTCTGATTTGAGTTTCCACAACCGCAATGCTCACATTTATGGTGTTTACCCTTCTCCTTAGCGTCTTCCTTCATATATAGAAGCTTACCAGTCATGTCTTCCTCTTTAATTTGCCTCTTTGTGCGTTCTTCGAAGGCCTTTAATCTCCCCACGACTTCTTGGAATGTCATTTTATTCAAATCCGCAAACTGCTAAATTGGCGCTACTATTTGAATAAACCTTTCTGGCACCGAACTTAGAAGTTTCCGAATTTGTCTCTTTTCATCGAAAGTATGTCGAAGACTGCTTGCTTGTGAAACAATCTCGCTAATCCTTCCCGCATAGACATCGAGTGGTTCATTTGCACCCATTTTTAAAGATTCAAAGTCTGACTCAATTGTCTGAATGCATGCTTCCTTAACCCTTTCAATTCCCACGTGTCGAACCTTTAATGATTCCGAAATTTCTTCTGCCGAAGTAAGGCTTGCAATTTGCAAAACCATATTTTCTGGAATTGCTTGGTATAACATTGCAATTGCCATGTTGTTTTTCTTTTCATCAACTTCATCGCCCTCGGTTGGTTCAACTGCTTCCCATATTCCATGGACATTAAAAATTGCTTTAATTTTTACTGCCCAAATAATGTAATTCGTTGAATTGAGAACCGGGCATTGGAAAGCCATTGATGTTCCATTGTCCTTCATAAGTTCGTTGTTGTTTTTCTTGGATCCGTCACCCGCCATTTTCTTATTTTTCTTTCCCAGTTTCTTTGATTTCTGAGTGTTTGATCAAACCCGCCTCGCTGTTGAAAGTCAAATCCGCCTCGCAAATAATTGTCACTTCCGCCTCTTGCTAATGACAACTATGTCCGCTTCTCCGCTATTGACAATCCAACCCGCTTCTCTGTTGTTGATCTAGATCAATCCCACAATTCCGCTATTGATAATCAAAACCCGCTACCCCGCTATTGATTATCAATCCCGCTAATCCGCATCTTAAACTATCCTAACCCAATCTTCTAAAACCAGTAACCGTCTTTGTCTAAGAACCAAATTCTCCCTTTTCTTGTATTTCCCGTTTTTCTAAAGTATATCCACTTGACAGAAAAACTATACAAAAATTTGTTTTCTTCAAATTTTTCAATAAAAAGTTCCTTTTTTTTGTTTATAATCACCAGAAACCCCGATGACCAATTAAGGTTATCAACGAAGTATTTTGTCTTTGTTGTTGCTTAACAAATCTTTGCAAAACGGATAATAAAAAAAACACAAATTGTTGGCTTCTGTCTTTTTATTGTGAAGTTGCAAAACTCCAACAAATATGTTTAGACTTTAATTAATATTGAAAACAAAAAAAAGCCAGACGACTTTTTCTTCTCAGAGTAAAAACAAATGTGTTTCTTTTCCTATTGCAATCACCCCAAAGAAAACAAAAGTGAAGAAAGAAAAACGTATCTGTTCGTTTCCCATGTTCTTCCTTTGCACAACAACAACAATAAAACAATCAAGTCGAAACCCTTGATTTGTTTCCAATTACAGACAGCCCAATCGATCTCTTCAACCAAATCGCAACACTCTGTTTTTGTGTTCTTTAAATTTGAAAGAACAACCCGAAAACCGCTCCGTGTTCTCCCTTCCGATCGATAACCGCTTTTGTCTCTGTTTCAATACAAGAATCAAAACTGTGATCTTCTGATAGATTTTCTTCTTCCCCGAATCGATAACCTCTCTGATACCACTGTTGGTAATCCACTAGCAATAACACGATCTTTTATGATATATACACTATGAACTTTATTATGAAATTGCAGAATTAGATTACAAGGTTTTATGCTATACGGTTGGCCATATATATAGATATGGACCGACACAACCCAATAGACATATCCTATCGACATACTGTTTCACCAAACGGTTATAACTTCCCCTATTTTAGACTTATACATAATTCATCCCTAGACTTTATAATATATACATATATTTAGTTTAACTTCAACATTGAAGCTCAAAACAAGAAGTCAGCACTGAAGAAAGCAGACTATCAGCAGAATCTGCAGTCAAACTACGGGTCAGATGGTCAGGTCAATAAGTTTACATGAATCAGTAAATCCTCCAACACACTCACTAACTGTGAGATACAAAAAGTTGTAGATTTAACAAATGTATCAGCAGAGAAACCGAAATCCATTCAGAGCAACAATATCGTTGAAGCCTTAGATGCAAATCTGTAGATCCTAAACTATGGGCAGTCTCTGACTCTAAACTAATTACAAAACAAAAGGCCTAAAGGTTAGTATCCGAAGGATGTGATCTAAGTAAGGTATATCTGTTTTTGCTAAGTAGAAAGTTCAGCATACATACCAGAGGTTAGTCTCTTTCTCATTCTCTGTAGTGTTAAGCTTGGAGGTGGCAATTTGAATGTAGGTTGCTATCTCAAATGGGTCAAAATTTAAATTGAAAATGGGTCAAAAGTGACTCAAAATACAATCAAATTACAAAAAGCCTTTAATCATTTATTTAGAAAATTGGATTTATATATAACATAGGTTTGCAATCATATAGAATGTTAAAGTAATGTGTGTATTATTTTTATATTTGTTGTGGTGTCAACAACATGAGTCTATCAGTCTATCAGGGACCTTCTCAATCGTATGGTATAAACTATAAACCTGGTAAACAAAGTTTTCAGATGTTAGAACTGCCTCAAGTAATACCCACGGGAGTCAGAACTATTATGTTCAAAATATAGGAACTTATAATGTGCAGAGAATATTATTGTTGGTCGTTTTTAAGCATTCGGGAACTAAAAGTCAGTTTTCATTGTCCCATAACAGGGACCTGAATCGTTTGCATGTCATTGATGAAGCACATTACAATGAGAAGTATTATAAAGCCACATTCTTCTTGGCCTGAAGTATCGTGAGGTGTGATGACTTTTATTTTCTTTAAAAGTAATATTTCTAAGGTTTGGCTTTCTAATTTCATGGTGTGCCTACTTAACCATATATTGTATGTAGCTTTTCAACTTATTTAACGTTGTTATTATAAGTTTTAATATGACAAAATATTTTAAAGTTACTCGGATATCATTCAGTTTATTTGCAAAGTGTCTATAAGTTAACCCGGGTTGAACCCGGGTTAATTGTTTTGTCTTTTAAATTTTACCTCTTGCCTTATTGATAGCGAGATTTCTTTTTATTGATTTCATACCTTTTTTTTCCTCTTATGGCCAATTCAGTTAATTATGCAACTTTTGTAAAAATAAAATATTATATTTAGAACTTTTTGTCTTATTCACGGACTTACGGTCAAATATACGGCTTTATTGCAAGAGTCAAGAATAAGAGATATTTGATAGTTTTGATAAACAATGAGACTGTTATCAATTATACAACTAAAGTTATTTTTCTTTAATTAATTTAATAGATTTATAATTTGTTTAATCACTTTAAGTATTTTATTAAATTTATTTGTATTTGTTTCTTTAATAATAAGTTTATAAATTTAAAATCATTTACCATTTCTTTCTATATAAAAAAAGAACAATTTTGGACTAATGTGGTATTTCTCTTTTTTTGCCAAGTAAGATTTTTACAATGTGTCGCTTTGTTGTTAAAACAAATTTTTTTAATCTATATATATATGTAA
>CM067172.1:30671251-30818779 GCA_034093135.1 Erigeron breviscapus | reverse complement strand
GTATTCTTTTCTTTGATAATTGATTGCTTTCCACGTCATTGAAAATAATGTCTTCTTTTTGAATATTGAAAACATGACTTTGTTTGTAACACCCCAAACCGAGGCTCGGAATATCACGGAAATCACATAGCACCAGGTGGAATTACAATAGAACAAACTAAATGCAATTAAAGATTCGGTGAATCCAAAACATAAACGAAGTAAGTAACAAAATACAACGGGAGCAAATAGCCATCAAAGTTAACGAAATAACAACCAAAGATGGCAAACGATCCTAAGTATAATGCAAAAGGCAGGCCAATGAATCCTTGATCCATGAAGTCCATAGTCCGGGTTTACAGCGAGCAAAGCAACTAAACTCCACGCCCTGGGAGAACCTGATTACCTGAAAAGTGTACTAAGCATAGTCAACACAAGGTTGGTGAGTTCGTAGTAATGGCCCACTAGGAACCATAGACAGAATCATAAAGCACGAAAGGAGGCTAAACCTGACATACAGTGAGCCTCTACGAAACACAATAATGTCCAACAACAAGATTACACAAGCGCAACGCATGAAATGAGAAATGCATAAATGATATGAGTATCAATGCAAATGCCGGAATGCATGAATAAGCCAATATGCCTATCCTATGCGTGAGCTCAAGTCACCAATGCAACGATACCCTTCTGTCATCGCAATGAACAAGGCTGTATCTCAAAATCATCGAGATATATATGTCTATATACTCGGAGTCAGGTCTACATCCAAAATGGGTGCATACATCTATGCACCAGGATGTCGGCAATCCCCTGCCGAGGGTCATCAACAATGTATGCAATGCTTACAATCGAATGTAAATGCATAAATCATGAACCAACAATCAATATACGATAAACCTGCGCCAACAATCAATATTCGTCAAACATAACCCAACAACCAATATATGACCATCATACGCCAACAATCAATAATCAACAACATAAGCCACTAATCACAATTTAAACCGACTATACGTACATATACTTCAGAGGATTCTACTTTCTTCAAGTCCCAGATGCTTATATATAGGGTCACCCGCAGCCTTCCCACCACATCTAGAACCCAATGAAGGCATAACCGACTTCCATGTATGTACGTCTATCCTAATATAAAAGCAATACTTAACTAAAACATAGCCCAAGTCAATTAAACGAAACGAACTATCCCATCAATCCAACCATCAAGTCAACCAATCAATAAATCAATAATGCAAGTAAACACGCCAGGTTTACACTTTTCAGCCCGAATCTCAAGCGAGTAGGGAGATACGAAACTCACCTTGTCCGGCAAAGAAGCTAGAATAAGATTACGAACGAGTAATAGGGTCCACACGTCCACAACCTATAATTATACATCATAATACCATAATGTCAACTCTACAATCATAAACAAGTTGGTTTATCACAATTAGGTCGAGTCACAAACCCTAAACGCCTTTACAACTTAAACGAGTAGGAACAAAACGCATTCGACTCGACCTTTTTAGAAATGACAAAAGATTCATACAAAAGAGTGTTACTACTAGAAACTAGACTCTCTTACGATTCCAACGACAGGTCATTCGACTTATTTGGACTTACGGATCAAAAGTTATTAACGTTTGAAAAATCGACGCGCGTACTTTCCCAGTAACTATCCACTGCGTCGCAGTGAGCCAAAACCAAGCTCACTGCGCCGCAGTGGCTAAGTCAGACCAGAACCAGAAATATGGCACTGCGCCGCAGTGAGCAAGGGTAGGGCTCACTGCGCCGCAGTGGGCTAACCCAAAACATGACCAGGCCCTAGCCACTGCGCCGCAGTGGGCTAGGCCTAAGCCACTGCGCCGCAGTGGCCCAGTTCTGGCCAGAAGCAGCAGCAGCAGCAGCAGCAGCCCGAACCAAAACCCCCCAAAAACAACCATAATACATCCAAAACGATTTGTAAAGCCTTTTAACTTGATTTGAAGCATAAATAAGTACCATTAACCATAAATAAACATAACCCAATCCACAAATGCGACCCAAAACATCAAAATCATAACAAATCGTTCCAACCCTAATCGAAACCCTAGTTTGACCTAAATCGTCTTTTGACTCGATTCAAGACTTGCAATTGTTCAAGATGACTAGAAATGCAATAACAAACATAAGTAGGTGTAAATGGGATGAATTTGACTTACCAAAACTTCTCCTTGAGCTAGAACCCGAAATTAGGTCAAATGGATAAAATGCAAGACTTCCACCTTTTGATTCTTCGATATGACGATAATGTGGTATAGATGGCGATGAATCTAGTGTTATAATCTTTCTAAACACTAAGTAGATGGTAGAGAGGAGGGAGGAAATGGTCTTGCTTGTTCTTGAGAGAAAGAGAGAAAGAGATAGATAGATAGAAGAAAATGAGAGGGGGAAAAGGGGCGGGGAAAATGGGTCATGGGTGGCTGGTGGGTCTTGGACTACCCACGGGCCGACCCGTTTCTCCCACAAGCCCTAAAACAATCGGTTGCACAACTAAATGCCAACAAACTAAATAACGACTCGACTAACACACATTGTCATTTAATTCACCAAACGACCCACTTATTTCATTAAACAAGATTGTTAGTCAAATTACACATAAAGTCAACGGGTCAAAATTCACGGATGTTACATTATTCCCCCGTTGAAAGAATTTCGTCCCGAAATTCAACAAAACCCTAAATATTAAATAAATGCGGATACTTAGTCTTCATATGGTCTTCTCTCTCCCAAGTGAACTCGGCTCCACGTCTAGCGCTCCATCTTACCTTCACAATGGTGTAGCGCTTCTTCTTGAGTCTCTTTTCTTGACGATCCAAAATCTCTACCGGTTCTTCAACAAAGTTTAGGCTCGAATCAACCCTAATTTCGTCCATAGGCACATGATGTGTAGGATCCGCCAAACACTTGCGCAAATTACAAATATGAAACACATCATGCACACCACTAAGCTCTTGAGGCAATTCTAGCCGATAAGCAACTTCCCCGACTCGTTCAAGAATCTTGAAAGGACCAATATACCTTGGTGCAAGTTTTCCCCGCTTCACAAAACGTACGACGCCCTTCCAAGGTGACACTTTCAAAAGTACAAAATCACCAACTTCAAACTCCAACGGTCTTCGCCTCACATCGGCATACTTCTTTTGACGTTCACGGGCCAATTGCAACTTCTCCTTAATTTGAGATATTACCTTGGTTGTTTCAATCACAATTTCCGGCCCGATAAGTTGACTCTCTCCAATTTCCGCCCAAGCTAGAGGGGAACGACATACTCTACCATACAATGCTTTAAAGGGTGCCATTTGAATGGTAGCATGATAACTATTGTTGTATGAAAACTCTACTAGCGGCAAATGGTCTTCCCAACTTCCACCAAAATCGATTGCACACGCTCTTAACATGTCTTCAAGTGTTTGGATGGTTCTCTCGGTTTGCCCATCCGTTTGGGGGTGAAACGCCATACTCATGTCAAGTCGAGTACCCATGGCTTTTTGAAAGGCTTCCCAAAATTTTGATTTGAAACGGGCATCTCTATCGGAAATGATAGAAATTGGCACTCCATGTTTAGATATTACTTCCTTTATGTACAATCGAACCAAAGTGTCAAATTTATCGGTTTCACGAATGGCTAAAAAGTGAGCCGACTTCGTTAACCGATCTACTATCACCCAAATCGTGTCACGACCGCTTCTTATCTTCGGTAGCTTAGTAATGAAGTCCATTGAGATATGTTCCCACTTCCATTCGGGCATCACCGGTTGTACCAACAAACCGGGTGGCTTCTTGTGATCGGCTTTGACTTGTAAGCAAGTAAGGCACTCACTCACATACCTAGCCACATCACGCTTCATGCCCGGCCACCAATACAATTCTTTCAAGTCAAAGTACATCTTATCCGACCCGGGATGGACCGAATAAGGCGATAGGTGAGCCTCATTCATAATAAGCGTTCTTAAGTCGCCGAAAATAGGAACCCAAAGTCTTTCAACCATGTATAGCCCATTATCATTCTTTCGGTCAAATAGTTGTTCCATGCCATCTAGGTTTTCGTTTCCAAAGTTTTCCGGTAGGGTGGCTTGAACTTGGGCTTCAATGATCCGATCACGAATATTCGGCCCTACCGTGAGGCTCATAGCACTAGCCCGTCTTGGTTTCACTCTCTCCTTTCGGCTCAAGGCATCGGCTACTACATTTGCCTTGCCCGGGTGATAACGGATGTCACAATCATAATCACTAAATAGTTCTACCCAACGCCTTTGCCTCATATTCAATTCACTTTGGTTGAAGATGTGTTGGAGGCTTTTGTGATCGGTATAAATCACACATTTGGTGCCATAGAGATAATGCCTCCAACACTTCAAAGCAAACACAACCGCTCCCAATCCAAATCATGTGTCGGGTAGTTCTTCTCATGCACCTTCAATTGACGAGAGGCATAAGCAATGACCTTACCCCTTTGCATAAGAACACAACCCAACCCTTGCCCCGAAGCATCACAATAAACAACGAAATCTTCAATTCCATCGGTAGCGTCAAAATAGGAGCATCACATAGCATATCTTTAAGAGTTTGGAAGGCGCTTTCTTGTCTTTCGCCCCATTCAAAATTTCTCTCCTTTTGAGTCAAGAGAGTGAGGGGTTGTGCAATACGGGAGAAATTTTCAATAAATCTTCTATAATAACCCGCCAATCCAAGAAATTGGCGGATCTCGGATGGCGTTTCGGGTCTTCTCCAATTCTTGACCGCTTCAATCTTGCTTGGGTCCACATGAATACCCTCCTTGCTCACCACGTGACCAAGAAAGTGAACCTCTTCCAACCAAAACTCACACTTGGAGAACTTAGCATACATTTCTCTTTCCTTAGTAGTTCAAGCACTTCACGCAAGTGCTCAACATGCTCCTCCTTCGTCTTCGAGTATACAAGTATGTCATCAATGAACACAATGACAGACTTGTCTAAGTATGGTTGACACACCCGGTTCATCAAGTCCATGAACACCGCCGGTGCATTAGTCAACCCAAAAGGCATTACGGTGAATTCAAAATGACCATACCTTGTGCGAAAAGCCGTTTTGGGGATGTCATCTTCATGTACCCGGAGTTGATGATAACCTGAGCGAAGATCGATTTTTGAGAAGTGCTTAGCTCCTTGAAGTTGATCAAACAAGTCATCAATTCTTGGGAGAGGATATCGGTTCTTCACGGTGAGCTTGTTCAATTCCCGGTAATCAATACACATTCTGAAGGATCCGTCTTTCTTTTTGACGAAGAGAACAGGAGCACCCCAAGGAGATTGACTAGGGCGAATGAAACCCTTCTCTTGGAGTTCCTTGAGTTGAGTTTGTAGCTCCTGCATTTCGGTTAAGGCTAGTCTATATGGAGCTTTTGCTATGGGCGCGGCTTCGGGAATAAGATTGATACGAAAATCAAGTTCACAGGTTGGAGGTAATCCCGGTAAGTCATCCGGAAAAACATCGGGAAAATCACAAACGATAGGAACGGTCTTCAATTCTACCTTTGAGATGGTAGCACTAAAGACTTTAGAATTAGAGGAATCGGAGATTTCGCCTTGAACCCTAAGAATTTTACCGTTAGCCAAAGGTATTTTAACAACTCTCTCGCCACAATCAATGGTTGCATTTACCGCCGTCAACCAATCCATACCCACTATAATATCAAAACTACCAATGTCAAGGGGCATAAGGTCAATGAAGAAGTCGACATCTTCCAAAGTCAAGACACATTCTCGAAGTATTTGACTAATTCTAGTTAGTGGCCCGTTTACCATTTCAATGTCAAGCACATAGTTTAGAGCACACGGATGCACATCAATCAAAGGAACAAAGTTAGAAGACACGAGGCTAAAATCGGCCCTGGAATCAAATAGAACGGTGGCATAGAGACCATTAAGGAGAAAAGTACCTGCTACAATGTTAGGATCATTGCGGGCTTCATTTGCATTGGCCGCAAAGGCTCGGCCGCGTGGTTGCACTTGGTGGCCTTGTTGTCCCCGGTTTTGGTTAGGCCCGACCATTTGTAGTTGATTGGGATGAACGGCTACTTGAACTTGTTGTCCCACCCATCGAGGACAATTATTTCGGTAGTGGTCACGGCTACCACATTCAAAACATTCGCCTCTTCTTTGGTTACCTTGAGGAGGAACGGCCCGAATAGGAGCCGCATTCATTGGGCCGGCTCTTGGAGCTCTACAATTCTTGGATGCGTGCCCAACTTGGTTGCAATTATAACATGCCCCACATGGAGTAGTGGCGGGATGGTGCCTGTTGCACCTCCCACAGAAAGGATGAGGCCCGGTATAAGGCCTCCTAGCCGGTTCTACCGCCGCCATCACCCTACCCCTATAAGCATTCTTGGGGTCAAACCTTCCCGCTTTCTTTACTCCACTTGACTCCCCCACTTCTTTCCTCTTGTTTGATGAGGACTTACTCAAAACACCACATCTCAATAAATCTTCAGTCACACTCCCGGCTTGGTTGACCGCATTAGCCAAAGAAGTAGGCATGTTGGAGTTTACATAAGATCGGACTTGAGGATTCAAGCCCAATACAAACTTCTGGATGGCCTGTGACTCGGTGCCCACCAAGTGAGGAATGAGGGTAGACAACTCTTGAAATCGTCTCACATAGCCCTTGTAATCGGCTCCCTCCATGTTGAGATTTGCAAATTCAATGGTTAAGTTTTGTAGTTCATACGGAGGACAAAACTTTGCTTTTACTTTGTTTTTGAAGTCAATCCACTCCAAATTTTGAGTCTGCCCCAACGTTATTTCTTGGTTCCACCAACTCAAGGCGTCATGCCTAAACATGCCGGATGCATAGGAAATCCGGTCATCGTAGGTGCAATGACTCCTTTCTATCACCGCCTCTATCGCCTCAAACCACCTTATACATTCCGTGGGCCCACCTTTCCCGTCAAACTCCGGTGCCCCACAACTTTTAAAATCTTTAAATATACACCCTTGGCGGTATCCGCCATATTGATTATTCATGGGCATCCCGATACCAACTCCCACTGGTTCCTCTCCTTCATCTTCTTCAGGCATAAGTTGATCATTTTCATTGTTTACGTTTTCTGGGGCTTCGTTGTTTTGAGGCCCATTGTTTTGCCCAAGACTTGCCGTGACTTGAGCAATGATGGTTGGCATGATGCCGGCGACCGTTTGTGCGATTACCTCGGCCAAGTTTGGCTCAGGAGCTCCACCACGACCCCTACCACGGCCCCTACCACGACCTCTACCATGGCCCCTACCACGGCCCCTACCTCCTTGCACTTCTGGTTGAGCTTCCGGTTGCGGTTCTTCCTCTTCGGCCCTATAGTTCGTTCCGACTCTCCTTGGTCTCGCCATTTCTATAAAACAAGTGACACGTTGACCCGAGAGTTAGTCTCAAATGCTCACATGTTAGCCACACAAGTAGTCAATGCTCTCATACCGATACCACATACTCATTTCATAACGTTATGCTAAGGCAAGAGTGTTAGAATTATAAGGGATTTCCACATATCATATCATCACGTTGGATTTATTACAATACCTCACCATTAATTTAAGTAATCATGCTCAAAATATCATGCAGTTAAACAACTAACACCAATGATTCAAGGTATAATCCGAATTCGATATGCTTAGTAGTTATTGACCGGGTATGTATACAAGGTGTACCAACGGCTAACCTTCCACCTAATCAACTTCCATTAAGCATATCGGTTCCTTATTATACTTTAAAGCCACACGTGCGCAATCCACGATGTCATGAACTTGCTATAACATCGGGTAACCATAAAAGAGTTGATCGGGTTCTTTTAGGGTTGCCACAATATTACACTAAGTTAATGGCATCCTTTCATTTTGCCCTAAATCATCAATTAGTTCCAACAATTAACAACAACAAACCATACTATCCGTAATCCACATTCATCACATTGAATTCAAGCTATCACACAAGAGGTCTTAACTACGAACTCACACGGGGATTCACATAATTCATATTGCACACGAATTCCTAACCATGCATGCTATATGAAGAGTTTTAACTTAAGCCGTAGTCTAGGTCAAACCGCCTAATTCTCTACGACCACGCATGGGCCACCATTCTGTAACACCCCAAGCCGAGGCTCGGAATATCACGGAAATCACATAGCACCAGGTGGAATTACAATAGAACAAACTAAATGCAATTAAAGATTCGGTGAATCCAAAACATAACGAAGTAAGTAACAAAATACAACAGGAGCAAATAGCCATCAAAGTTAACAAAAATAACAACCAAAGATGGCAAACGATCCTAAGTATAATGCAAAAGGCAGGCCAATGAATCCTTGATCCATGAAGTCCATAGTCCGGGTTTACAGCGAGCAAAGCAACTAAACTCCACGCCCTGGGAGAACCTGATTACCTGAAAAGTGTACTAAGCATAGTCAACACAGGGTTGGTGAGTTCGTAGTAATGGCCCACAAGGAACCATAGACAAAATCATAAAGCACGAGAGGAGGCTAAACCTGACATACAGTGAGCCTCTACGAAACACAATAATGTCCAACAACAAGATTACACAAGCGCAACGCGTGAAATGAGAAATGCATAAATGATATGAGTATCAATGCAAATGCCGGAATGCATGAATAAGCCAATGTGCCTATCCTATGCGTGAACTCAAGTCACCAATGCAACGATACCCTTCTGTCATCGCAATGAACAAGGCTGTATCTCAAAATCATCGAGATATATATGTCTATATACTCGGAGTCAGGTCTACATCCAAAATGGGTGCATACATCTATGCCCCAGGATGTCGGCAATCCCCTGCCGAGGGTCATCAACAATGTATGCAATGCTTACAATCGAATGTAAATGCATAAATCATGAACCAATAATCAATATACGATAAACCTGCGCCAACAATCGATATTCGTCAAACATAACCCAACAACCAATATACGACCATCATACGCCAACAATCAATAATCAACAACATAAGCCACTAATCACAATTTAAACCGACTATACGTACATATACTTCAGAGGATTCTACTTTCCTCAAGTCCCAGATGCTTATATATAGGGTCACCCGCAGCCTTCCCACCACATCTAGAACCCAATGAAGGCATAACCGACTTCCATGTATGTACGTCTATCCTAATATAAAAGCAATACTTAACTAAAACATAGCCCAAGTCAATTAAACGAAACGAACTATCCCATCAATCCAACCATCAAGTCAACCAATCAATAAATCAATAATGCAAGTAAACACGCCAGGTTTACACTTTTCAGCCCGAATCTCAAGCGAGTAGGGAGATACGAAACTCACCTTGCCCGGCAAAGAAGCTAGAATAAGATTACAAACGAGTAATAGGGTCCACACGTCCACAACCTATAATTATACATCATAATACCATAATGTCAACTCTACAATCATAAACAAGTTGGTTTATCACAATTAGGTCGAGTCACAAACCCTAAATGCCTTTACGACTTAAACGAGTAGGAACAAAACGCATTCGACTCGACCTTTTTAGAAATGACAAAAGATTCATACAAAAGAGTGTTACTACTAGAAACTAGACTCTCTTACGATTCCAACGACAGGTCATTCGACTTATTTGGACTTACGGATCAAAAGTTATTAACGTTTGAAAATCGACGTGCGTACTTTCCCAGTAACTATCCACTGCGTCGCAGTGAGCCAAAACCAAGCTCACTGCGCCGCAGTGGCTAAGTCAGACCAGAACCAGAAATATGGCACTGCGCCGCAGTGAGCAAGGGTAGGGCTCACTGCGCCGCAGTGGGCTAACCAAAACATGACCAGGCCCTAGCCACTGCGCCGCAGTGGGCTAGGCCTAAGCCACTGCGCCGCAGTGGCCCAGTTCTGGCCAGAAGCAGCAGCAGCCCGAACCAAAACCCCCAAAAACAACCATAATACATCCAAAACGATTTGTAAAGCCTTTTAACTTGATTTGAAGCATAAATAAGTACCATTAACCATAAATAAACATAACCCAATCCACAAATTCGACCCAAAACATCAAAATCATAACAAATCGTTCCAACCCTAATCGAAACCCTAGTTTGACCTAAATCGTCTTTTGACTCGATTCAAGACTTGCAATTGTTCAAGATGACTAGAAATGCAATAACAAACATAAGTAGGTGTAAATGGGATGAATTTGACTTACCAAAACTTCTCCTTGAGCTAGAACCCGAAATTAGGTCAAATGGATAAAATGCAAGACTTCCACCTTTTGATTCTTCGATATGACGATAATGTGGTATAGATGGCGATGAATCTAGTGTTATAATCTTTCTAAACACTAAGTAGATGGTAGAGAGGAGGGAGGAAATGGTCTTGCTTGTTCTTGAGAGAAAGAGAGAAAGAGATAGATAGATAGAATGAAAATGAGAGAGGGGGAAAAGGATAAGGGGGGAGAAAAATGGGTCATGGGTGGCTGGTGGGTCTTGGACTACCCACGGGCCGACCCGTTTCTCCCACAAGCCCTAAAACAATCGGTTGCACAACTAAATGCCAACAAACTAAATAACGACTCGACTAACACACATTGTCATTTAATTCACCAAACGACCCACTTATTTCATTAAACAAGATTGTTAGTCAAATTACACATAAAGTCAACGGGTCAAAATTCACGGATGTTACAGTATTGCGAAGATTTAGATGAAGTAATTGTGGGTTGTGGAGGTGGAGATGAAGAACCGGGAAATGTTATCGTGTTCCCCTCTCTTGCCACTATCTCCCTTTATGGATTACCCAATCAAAAGGTTCTTCAAATCAGTTGGAAATTGTAGCATCGAATATCCATCTTTGGTGGATGCTAAAATACTTTCCTGTGAGAGCATGGAGACATGGGGACCTGGAATCCATAAAACACCCAACCTAAAAACATTGCTTGTGCATGGTGATGTGATAAAACTTGTTAATGGACCAAATGCCATTAATGAAGTTATGGAAAAATCATGGAGAAAGTGCCGGGTAATTACTTCTATACTTCTTTATAAAACAAACTCAACCCTCCTCCCTTAAATTTAAGAACTTGATATGTCTAATTTACCCTCCATCTTAATACATCCTTATTTCTATTTTATAGACTGTGACTAAAATGCCCTTAAAAAAATTCAACCTCTATCTCTCCCTCACGTAGAAACAAATAGAAAAAAACCCTAATTCACAATTCGTCCCTTCCTCCCCCCTTTCACATCCCACCGCAAAAATTCATCACATCGTCGACTGCAATGAAATTATTTTTATGTTAATAACCATACCGTCACCGCCTCACCGCCGCTGCATTGTACGGACACCAATCTAGTTATAAAATGATTACTCTCTAATTAATTAAGTACGGAAATTGATACATTTCTCATATCTTCGATTTTTGTTAACTTGTTTATATTTTTATTATATCAGGGTGATGATGATTATTATTATGATGATGATGAATAGATGTTCAAGATATAGGTAATTGAAGTATATAAACACATGAATCTTTTGTTTTGAAAGAGTTGGCTTAGTAGTAAGGTAAGTACTTGGTGACCCTAAGGTCTTAAGTTCGATCCCACTTTGTCCATTCCTTTAAGGTACTCAATACCAATGAATTTTAGGACCACATGTGAAGTTCTAAAGACGTAGGTTTGATCTTCGGGGTGTCTAGATCATGTGAGGATTAAGATGGAGGTATTGAACCGGCATTATAAGGCTCATACAGGGTGAGTCGATGTTTATCCAATTGTGGTATCGGAGCTAGAGTTTCCCCCTATTACTTTTTTTTGAGTATTGAGGA
This sequence comes from Erigeron breviscapus, assembly GCA_034093135.1. Taxonomy (NCBI): domain Eukaryota; kingdom Viridiplantae; phylum Streptophyta; class Magnoliopsida; order Asterales; family Asteraceae; genus Erigeron; species Erigeron breviscapus. The sequence continues at coordinate 30,806,949 of CM067172.1, read as the reverse complement.
ACACAAGTTGTTCGATAAAATGTCCAAATGAAAATTTAGTTTGTTGTTTCATAGCATATATGCGATAATACTCATGTCCATATTCATGAGAATTATCAAATTTGAATTCGGTTGTGGTTTCTTTGACATGTTTTTTAACTGGCTAGAATTCAAAAAATTTGAACTTATAAGTATCGAACTTGCAATAATATGACGCATCTAGTAGGCATGTTTGATAGGGAGAATTAAAAGGTGAAAATTGAAAATGAATTAATTTCTCGTGTATGGTAGCCTGGAGAATTAAATACAATTTCTCGAGAAACCTACTTTTTGCATTTTCATTTCCATCCAAATTAAAGAGAAATGTGTTTTCTTAACAAAAATTATTCCCTCTTTTTATTGAGAAATTAAATTTTGGCTTAAAAGAGACTATATAAATAGATCTCAAGTGCAAGGCACATTCTACACAAAACTTTTAGCCCTTTTTTTTTTCTAGCTCCAACAAAACTTTATCCCCTTTTCATAAATCAAAAATTTTAAATTCCTATTGTTCCTATTTTCCCAAGTATAGCAACATATCATAACCTCACTTTCTTTAATTATGTCACCCCATTACTGTAATTGATGCTAGCTAAATCTATCGGAAAAAACACAACACGTGTTTTTTCTTTCATTATTTAATTATTTATGATAAGCATCTGCAACTCTAGCTTACAATTTAAGCCGGGGATCCTTTAAAGTTAGTTTCAACTTTACTATCTTGATCTTTGGTTTAAAATTAAGGTTCAAGATTTAAAAAAACATCTTTGAATCTTGACATATGATTTTAATTAAATGGTCAAGATCTTCAACTTTACTAGTAACGTTAATATTAACTTTAGAAGATCTCAATCCTACAATTTACTTATTTCAATTTTTTCATTTATTGATTATATATATGCAATCAACCAATCTCCATGTTTCGTTGTCATCAACATATATGTAACACCCCAACAAGGCGGAAACATGAGGGTTACACAAATAGCACAGCACGACATGAAAATTATGTAGAGTAAATCTAAATGCATAAAAGGGATCAAGTAATCCATACGAACCATTCAGTAATGCAAGTAACCGAATCACACATAAGCATAACCCCTAATCGGGAAATGAATCACGTATCCCAGAAGTCCAAGTCCAATTCTAGCATAATCAAGAAATCAATCATCCGATACGTTTCTGAGCTAACCTGTTCACCTGAAAAGTGTACTAAAACGGGTCAATATAAAGTTGGTGAGTTCGTAGGGGTAACTAATAGGAATCAAGTGTCAGATAACAACCGTTAACGATATACGAGGATTAGAATACCTAATCACGACCAAGGAAACCCTAAAAGGTTTCACGTTATCACAAATCAATACAAGTCAACGTTAACGTTTAATAATAGTTATAATGGCACGACTTACATAATAAATAATGCGCGATAAACCGGCACGACTTACATGATGAACAATGCGCGAAATACGTTTCTGGCACGACTTACATAATAAATAATGCGCGATAAACCGGCACGACTTACATGATGAACAATGCGCGAAATACGTTTCTGGCACGACTTACATATATTTCAAATGCGTCACATATCAACGTTACGTTACAACTAAACATTCATATACAATATACACGTCAAACAATATCCTTAACATCAACGTTATGCCACAAATTGTGGACTTATCGTTATGCCATCAGCATGGACTTAATCGTTATCACAATCACGAATCTATAATACGTTATGGGGGGAAATATTATCATGCAAGATCCTATGTCCCGTTCCATATCAAAACGTTTTCCATCAACCAACAACACAATGCACATACACTTCATACGATTCTACTTTCAAGGAATCATAGATGCTTATATATAGGGTCACCCGCAGCCTTCCCACCACATCTACAATTCATTGAAAAGTATAATCGTCTTTCATGTATGTACAACTACCCTAACCACAACATATATTCATAATCAAGACATAATCAAACGAACGATAAGTCAAACGTCACCGAGACAATCAATCAACCAATTAATCGACAATTAAACAAGTAAGCAAACAAGTGTGTACATTTTTCAGCCCGAATCTCAAATGAGTAGGGAGGGTTTACGAGACTCACCTTTGCCTTGTATCATCAAGTGATAATTAATTATAAGTATTAACCGAGCCAAGAATGTTCAATCTTCAATGATCACGACCTATCAGTGTAGTTATATAACATACGACAAATGTATTAGTATAAGTTACGTATATTCATTTCCATTTTCATGTATGTTTATTTATGTAATTATATATGTATATATATTAGTTGCTCGATAATAGAAACGTTTAGGGTTTTCCCGACTTGCATATTAACGTATGGACATGTATATATATATATATATATATATATATATAATATATATATATATATATACATATATCAATTTGCTTAAAGTTATTAATTGAACTCTAGGATGAAATCTCGATCTAGGACCCTTCACCAAGGCTGGAAACATCATCAAGGAGTCCAAGAAAAGGTTTAATAAGAGCTTAGAACGGTTTTTGCATTAGAACCCAAGGATAGAAAATCTGGAAAACAAGAAACCTCACCACCGTAACCTACGGTGGTGGAGGTGTAACATACGGTGGCTGGGGGGTTGGCCTAGCGTAAGGGGAGGTGGAAACTGGCGTAAGCTACGACAGGCAGAGGTCAAGGGGCGTAAGGTATGGCAGTACCCATCGTAAGTTACGGTGGGCTGCAAATGGCAAAAATGGCGTCCCTAGCAGCGTACACAGGAGGTTCTAGGTGTAATGTCAAAACGGAGGAAGGAGGATGGCGTAAGGTACGCTGGATGAGGCGTATCTTACGCTGGTGCAGGGGAGAAAACTGGTTTCTGGGCAGGAAATGAAGAACAAGGTGGGTAAGGGTGTTTGACCAGAAAGTCAAAGTTGACTCCAAATCTTAGAACCCTAATTCTTCACATGGAAACGATTTGTGTTGATTTTAAACATGATTTGGTGTATACTAAACCAAATTGGACATAAACAAACACAATTCATCTTCCAAACCGATCCAAAAATCATTAGTTTTCATAAAAACCCATTTTGACCTAATTTTTATTACATAAAAACCCTAATTTCGGTTAATTCACTTTTTGACCCGAAATCTGCCCATGGATCGTTTGTGTTGGATTAGAAACATGATTTTTGATATAACCCTTTTCATAAAATCGACCATACAACCAACAAATCCAAGAATTTGATCTTTGACCCACTTTATAACCCAAAACCCTAATTTTGCTTAAAAACGGGTTTGACCCATATTTGACTCAAGAAATTCTTTGTTTTGCTTAATGATAGTATAATAAACATAAAATAAAGATGTAGGAACAATTTACTTACCAAAATCACCAACAAGAAGCTATAAATCCGAATTTAAGCTATAAACTAAGTCCTTGCACTTTAAACCTCCAATTTTCGATATGATGATTATGATGGTGAATTTAATATCAAACTAGCAAGAACAACATTTAATGACACATGAATTTAGTGAGAATGAGGGAATGTATTCTTGCATTCAATTTGAGAGAGAAAAGGAAAGGGATAGATGTATGTGAGGGAAAGTAAGAGTGGGGTGGGTGTTTTAGATAGGATTGGGTCAAGTGTGGTGATTCATGGTTCATGGGCCGACCCATGGATCACCCGATTACATTTTTAATTTAATCAAACGTCATTTTATGTCACCACATCGATTAACACGTTTATATAATTCCGTCTAGCATATTACACGTTTACAAAATTGTCAAAAAGGGCTTTAAATGAATTCCACCAATTAAATTTGTTAATCATTTGCACGTTCAAGTAAACGGGTCGAAAATAAATTAAGCCACTAAATCGTGGAATTAAATCACAATTAGTCACGTTTAAATTACGTTAATTAAAATTCAAAGGAGTCAAATTTTACAAATGTTACAATATACACCATTTTGTATTGAAACATTATGTATTGTTAATGTCTTTTTCATTGATTTTTTTTTGAACGGTAAGTGTTAGATGTTAATGGTCGGAGCCCAGCAGTGACATCCAAGGTGGACAAGTATGCTGGAAGTTGGAATCCGCGCACTCCTGCAGAACATGAGTGATAACACGTACGCCCACACGTTCAAAAGGTAAATATCTGAAACCACATAGAATCATGATTCGATCTTTGATCTTCAAGCCAACATCCCCTCGCCATTCCCCAAAGAGGACTTCAGCTGGCCACTTGATCTAAGACCAAGTGCTTTCTTTTGAAATTCTTATTGATGTGTTTTTTAAATTTTATTTTTTATATATAAATTTATTTCCTTAAAACGGTAATATTTTGTGATGTTTGTATTTTTTTTTTTGGAACTTATAGAAATACAATGATGAGACTATTTTAACTAAATTTTATTTTCATTTTTCTGATTTTCTTATCAAACACAAGCAATGATTTTTGTTCATTTCTCAGATCAAATTTTTTGTCGTTACCAAACAAAGGAATTCACATGATTTCTCAGTCAATTTCATTTTTTTTCTTCATTTCATCTCCCTAAGCTTCTCCTTACCAAACGTAACTACGATTATTTATCGACAAGTCCAAAATCTCTAGACTTGGTAATTGAAGGACATTTTTGGAAAATTTCAGTTCAAGTTGCAATTGTGAAGATTGAGAACTTTCAGTTTTGTGAAATTTGCAAAGAAATCTGGCACATGAGCACTAAGATTATTCCTGGACAGATTAAGAATTGAAAGAGATTGTAGCTTTCTAAGGGATTCGTCGATTGGTCCTAATAAGTAACAATTTGACAAGCTTACTACTTTCAAATTAGGCAAATTGGATGACTGCTGATATGTTTACACCATCTAAATAAAGATCCGTTAGACGCTGGAGGCTCTTTACAAGTACTCCCAAATTCGGTCTCTCCAATTTAAGTGAAGCATCTCCAAATGAAAAACTTGAAGAAAGATCAAGAACCTCCAAACTTTTCATTTCCAAAATTTCTCCTGGAATTTGTCCAGAAAACATTGAACTTGATAAATTTAAATAAACCAAGCTCGTAAAATTGCTTAACCTTGAGGGAATCGGTTTGAAGTTAAAATTATTGTATGCCAAGTTCAACCTCTTGAGCTTTTCTAGCTTGAAAAGAATACTTGAGTCATTGATGCCACCAGATATCGTTTCCTCGCTCAAGTCGAGACCGATGACTTGACCTTGGAGGTTACAGGCTACACCATTCCATTTACAACAATCAGTATTTGAATCCCATGATACCAACTTTGTCGAACGTGAGGAATTAAAAGCAAACGTGTCTCGCAAGTGCAGCAAAATAGCTCTCTGATCTTTGATACATTGGCCAGAAACTAACTTAATATCAATGCCAAGAAAATTTGGATGGCACAACATGAACAAAAACACAATATATCCTAGAAGATTATTCATTAGAATGTCTGTTTTTTTTTTCTTTGGATACACACTGCTGGATTTTTATAAAAAGATAGAAAACTATAGTTGCAAACATGCACACTAATTATGAGATGACTTGCTTTAAGATCAACTTACAGAAAAAATGCGGGTTTAGTTAATGATTCGTATCATTAAAACGTGTTTTTGGGGCGTGAATTGTTTTTATTTTATTTTATTTTTTTTGAACAACAATATATATTTTTCGCTGGATGTTAAGGCGTTGTATTGTATAATAATATAAAAACATATTTGATGGTATATTGCAAAAAGTTATGATGTACATGTTACCGCCCATCAAATAAATATTAAATAAATATTACTTGTATTGTGAAACCATTGACCAATAGATGAATAAAAAGTCAGTGGTTATGACTCATGACTTTGGAAGTTTTCCAACTAGTCAATTGCGGCTATTTGAGAAGAAATGTTACCTTATCCCTCCATAATATAAATGTCACTTCAAAAAATGTTAGTTACTGCCTATGCGGTATGCTTTAGAATGCAAGAAAGCCCAAAAATACTAACATGACATCTCAATAGAAAATCTACCGATTAGTTTCTTCCCAACAGCGGTTATGAACACACATATATATATACATTTTGAAGCATTCAATTTTCTCCCTCCATTAATGAGGCTAATCAACAATGTTATTTTGCCAAGAATATATATTTCTTTTTCCGTTCATTGTTTGATCGAGAATGACATTAAGTGTTATAAAGTATCCGATTTTTGCATTCATAGAAATTATTATTAATTGTCATCATTAAGGCATTGAACAAATGGAGTCCATTTGATTTCCAGAGTAACAGTTTTGGAGTTAATTGAAAGTATTTGTAATGAATAAGATATATACGTTTTAATCTATGTCTTTAAATATTTTTTTTCTTCAAAATATGATGAATGATGAATTCATGTGTTCACCCCAATTTATATAAAGTCTGATTTTGGTTTTGGTTGACAAGTAGTTGCCTTCAAGGTGTTTGATGTTATGTCTCAAAGACACGATTTTGTGCGAACAAGGTAATCATCTTCTCTGATTTTGGTTTTTGTTTACTGTTGTGGTGAATTTTGATTAAAAGTAGTAGAAAAACGCTTCCTGAATCCTTATTTCCTTTTGGCACAAAATTTATTTCACTTGATGATTTGCTATGAGCATTGCATATGGGAGAAGTTTAATGTGTATGTTCAATGCTAAGTATAACTTATCATTACTTACCAATATTAATTAATGTGAGTTCTCAGTTAGTGCTCATTGTGTGCTTACAGAGTTTTACTATATTATTTCCTGCCGTGCGCATATTGACTTTATGTTTATCGTTGGTTGGTTAAGAATGCATTATTTGAAGATTTGAGAAAGTATGGCTTGCAATTTATACCTAGAGAGTTCATTGATAACTGGTTCAGGTCATCTCTGTTGTCGTTCTATTTGTTATGGTGTAAGTTACCTTTTGACTGCAAAGATGTATATGGTATATAATCTATCAGCATAATTTCCTTAGTGCCTTCTTTCAGTCTTCCTTTTTTCCACTTCTGTTGATTACGACTATATGGAGCTGACACTTTTGTTCACTTGAGTTCTTAGCTATTTGTCTAAAGTTGAATTTTCTGGTTTGTTGTGTCGTTCCTTCATCAAAACATCTCACACTTCATGCCTTGATCTTTTAGCATGCCAGCACGAGCCCGTTCATTACTTATTTGCTTAATTGTTTAATTGCCCCAATAGTCAGAACCATTAATAATACAGCTGATGGTAATTTGCAGATGCTTGGTTATGGATGAGCTGGCCTTTTCCGAAAGTTTTTGGTTGAATTATTGTACATGTAGTGGCCTGCGAATATGGTTTAAGTCTTCTTTAGGTTCATCTCCCTGTTTTCATTTTCTTAGGGTGTGTTACTGTTTGTAAATTCTAAGTAAAGTGCTATATATTCAAGGCCTTACATGATGACGAGAAGAGACCAAAAAGAGGCGTGTCACGGCTGCAGCTCTTTCTGATAGTCCTCATATCAAGCTTCGCATATTATATTATTCCCAATTGTTAATAACATCTATCTCATTTGTTTTTTGGACATGGAAGGACTCTATCACAAATCAATAAACTGGTTATGGTCTCCGAGGGCTTGGGGTTGAAGCAATTCGGCTTGATTGAGCCAATGTATCTGCTTTTCTTGGAAGCCCCTTAGCCACTCCCTGATTTACCATCATGAATATATTGGTTGGTTATATAATATTTGTTTACATTGTAATTACCCTTGCTTACTGGAATAACTGGTATGAAGCCAAACGTTTCCTAATTTATTCTTCTCATGTGTTTGCTGCAGATGGAGAACAGTTAAATGTTTCAAAAGTCTTGGATGCTGCAGCCTTCTCATTTGACCAACAAGCCTATAGTGATTCTATTAAGATTAATTTAGCATGTTTTTTACATTTGCTTATGGGGTAAGCTTTGCCACACTGGCTTCTACACTCTCTTATGTGGTTCTCTTCCATGGAAGGTATATACTTCTCCAGATCCTTTAAACTTTGAATGTGACATGAAAGGGTTCATAGTAGCTATTGATCATGTACAAGCTTCTTTGTATTTTTGAATTATATTAAAACTATTTTATTTCCTGAATATAGGACTTTAATGTGTATAAAGTTTGGGTTTTTGTGTTTCGAAATTGGTTTTTTGATTATAGGTTGTTGATCATTTTCTTTTATACCTATACGACCAACAGGCAAGAATATTTTTTTGATAACCAATCCTTTAAGTTTAATTTTGAATGGGTTTTTGTTGCTGAGATGGAGTATATATTGTCGATCGACTGTATGCTTGGTATTATCTTGTGAGGTTTTATATATATCTCCATCGTCGATCGACTCTTGATTTTTAGAACTTGATTTGAGCATTTCTTTCTTGCAGAATGAAACTTGACGAGAATGTTGCAAACATCTCGCCAGAGTTCTTTTCAAACAGGAAAGCTTAAATAAAGGTTCTGAATTAGTATTTCAACAACTAAATGTCTACTTATACCTAGAGCGAATTATTCTTATTTCATATTTAATTTCTTTCCTTTTTCTAAACTCCAGGTTATCATGTACTCAGTCATACATACGGAATGCACAACGCTCTAGCCAACCTTGTGCAAGATAACCCAATGGTTTTGTGTGATTGGGATGAATGCCTAAAACGCATTGCTATGGCAGCACCGGAGAATGAACCTGGTCAAGAATAGCTATATCATTACTTATCATTTGGTTGGCTATGTGCTTAGATCATTGAGGTACTCAAAATTCTTGTCTAAGCATCTTTAGGCCACATATGCCACAGTTTGACCTACTTAAAATATAACTTGTGTGACAAAATATCAGGTCAAAAGGTTGACAAAAATATTCATGCAACACTTGTGACTTTTTAACATTACTGTCCCGCTTGAACCATATGGCATCTTACATCTTTAGCTAAGTTCTTAAACTTAGACTATTTGACCATATTGACCCATTTTAAATATATGGGTTAAAGTTCATTTATACTTAGTGTGCCTTGATGGTGTCTTGGACTATTTTTTTTTACTTTGTTTACTTATATTAAATATTTTATATTTTATTTATTGCTTCATAGCTTACTCAATTACAACCATTCAGATTTTATAGTCATTACTCAATAATGATGATAATAACATATGAAGAAAAAATTGTTCAGACACTACCCTCACTCATATCACTAATTTGCTAACACGGCCACAACTTTTTATGCAGACTATACCAAGGAAGTTCGTTTGCAACCACCAAGATACCAAAAAGTCGTCCTACACTTTGGCCATATGGAGTTTCACGTTAGGGGGGGCGCTAGGTGATGCACTGGTATACCGTCATCCTTACTTCCATGACGGCCAAATTCTACCTCGCTACGACTATTTATTAGTGACACGTTTTTTTCCGATGTTAGAAACCAAACTCATGATAGTAACTACCTTGCAGGTCAGCTTTGCGTCTCAAGCTCCTCATTATTGATGATGATGACGTACTAACTTTGAAAGAATCCAGTGTGCACTCAGGTGATAAGAAATCACTGTCTTTTTCCCCGATTTAGGTTGTTGAGTCATGGATTCGCTGAAGATTACTTGCTGAGTCAAGTAGTCGCTGACAGCCTCAGCGAGAAGTTTCATCAGCGAGCCTTCAGCGATCATTATTATCTTCGAGTTAAAGGATAAGTTCAATGACTCGCCGTCATATGTTGTAAGTCAAATATAGGCGGGAAAATGAAGATAAGAAGACTGGTCCCAAGGACACGTGTTGCAAGATCAAGATTGAGCCATGTGACCTTGTACCAAAATGGTACTAAGGTGTTTCTCTTCATGCCGTTTTGGGAAAGAAACAAGATGGCAAACAGAGATGTCTGAAGACCAGTCTTACACACCAATAGATAGTTGACAACCTTCATGTGTCAACATCTATTGGGTTGTCATGTGATGTCTTTCTCCCCTATATAAAGCATCACTTGACCTAGCTGCAAAGTTGTTGGTTCATTCTACAATAGTCACTTAGTGTGTTTTTCTCTCATTGTAGAATTGTATAATTGTTAATTTTTCGTGTGTGCAAAAACTTAACAATATTTTCTTTCTTTCTTTCTTTGTAAACCAACCATGTATTCACCGTTTAATTAATACTACTTATGATTAAACGTGTTTACTTTCTTGTTTTGCTTTCTTAGTGTAATTTACATTAGTTGTTTAATTACATAATCGTTGCAAACTTGGGACTTTCAGTTGGTATCAGAGCGGTGGTTCGACACACCGAATCTGATCTGAGTAAAAGTTTGCAAGATTATCTTTCTTTCTTTCTGCATCTAAAAACTCTTCTTTAAACTTCTGTCTACTTTTCTTTTCTTACTATTATGTCTTCTGTTCCTTCTCTGGTTAATACCAGAGATTTTGGGTATGTCTCCATCCCACCCAGATTCGATTCACATGATTTCGGATCTTGGAAGGAGAGAATGCTCCTACACATTGTAGGAGTTGAACCCTATCTTATGACCATTCTAACCAGAGGGCCATATGTACCGGTTCTGGTTACCAGGACACCAGGAGCCACTGCTGATACTCCTGAAGTTGTCACTGAGCTCATAAAACCAGAAGTACAATGGACAGATGACGAGCGTAGGCTTGTCAATCTGGATGCTCGGTTGAGAAATCTCATTATTACTACCCTTCCTGATGATATAATGAAATCTGTCATCAAACTTTCTTCTTCTAAATTGGTGTGGGATAATCTGTGTACCAAATTCGATGGTACGGCAGATGTTCTTGCTACCAAGAAAATAGATCTGAAACGTGCCTATGAAGGATTCTTCTCTCTCCCTAATGAGAGTCTGGATGGCACGTATAATCGCTTTAAGTGCCTTTTGAATGATATGACAAATGTGGGCATAGAGCATAATACGCTTGAAATATTCTACAAGTTCATTGACGTCTTGCCCATCAAATGGCAAGGCTTAAGGCAAATTCTTAGAACAACTAAGCAACTGAAGGAGCATGACTTAGAGTCACTCTATGGCACTCTTTAATTTGAAGAGAGAGCCCTCACTCAAACTTTGAGAGCTGAGGCTGAGTCTAAGAGGCATGCTGGTTCATATGCTTCAACTTCTTCCTCTTCTTTATCTAGTGTCTCTAATGTTCATGACCCTCTTGCCCTGGTCTCTGCTGAAGTTAGTCCTGTCCATCTTGACATGGACATCAGCAATTCTACCCCCCTCTAACGTCCAAGATCTTGTCAATGACCTCGATTTCGAGGAGAGACAAGAGATGTTCTCGGACTTCATGAACTTTGCTCTTCTCGCTGGTAAACGATATTCTAAAAATTGGAATGGTCGTAGGTCGACTCGTTTACAAAAACCAGTGGTAGACAAGTCTCAAGAAGAATGTTGGAGGTGTGGTCGTAAGGGCCATTACCAAAAGGAATGCAAAGTTTCTATTCCTTCTTTGCAGGCAGCGAAGCCCTCTTCATCATCAGCGAGGCCCTCTTCAGTCAAGCCTGCTAATGAATACAAAAAGAAGTATTATGAGCTTCGTGCCAAAATGGCTGATGTTGAAGAAGCCAAAACTCCCGCCAAAGGTCTTGTTGCTGAAGAACATGACTGGGCTGATTCCGACGTTTCTGACAGCGAGGACTTTGTTGATGCCATCTGCTTTATGGCACTCGCTGATGACCAGGCGCTGACAAAAGATCAAGTGTGCTCCAGTCAGTGGGTCAATGTCACAATCAAGAAGGTATGCACTTTTTCCTCTGCCTCTGAAGAGGATAAACCTAAAATTCTTGAATCTCTTACTTGTGATATTCAGTACGTCGAATCTATTCGTGCTGATCTTCAATCTAAACTTAACTCAGTAAGTGCTGAGCTAAGTGATAAGACTGACAAGCTCAAGGATTTGAGAAATGTCCATGTTGAGCTTGAATCCCAAAAGCTTCTCAACCAAACTCTTCAAATCTCAAATGAGAAGCTGAAAAATCAGGTCACTGACCTTGAAAAGATAGTCACCTCCTGGTCTAAAGCCTCTAGGCTTCACGACCAAATCTTCAGCTTGCAGGTTCCTGCTCAAATGAAAGCGATAATCGGTGGTGATTATGAGACGGCTGCTGTCATCACCAATATGTTCAGCGAGAGACCTGCTGCTGAAGAGAGGATTCCTTCCAGTGCTCCTACTTCTCGTGAGGAATTGCTTAAAAACTACTTTGTTAAAGGCATGAATGACTATCATTCTGAACTGAATGATGAGTCTCCCTCACCCAGCACTTCCACTTCCTCGTCACAAGCAGAAACTAGCTCATCAGCTAGCTTTGCTAAGACTGTCTTTCCAAACCATCCCATTATTGACATGATGCCAAATGAGGTCGTGTTCAATATTCCTCTTCCCAAACATTTGAAGGGAAATTTTCAAGTGATGGTTTCAAGCCTCTTGCTCCTAAGGTTTTCACTGTTAAGCCCAATGGTGGGTTCATTGTTGAACCCTTTAGAAGGAGCAAGGTCGCTGTCCCATATGACTACAGCACCCCTCAGCGAGTTGTGCCTGTTAGTCAACCCGCTGAGAATTCCATTCCCTCAGCAGTCGCTGAACGCCCTGCATCTCAGCCCTCATCTTCTTCTAATACTTCTCCTGCTGGCAGAAAGGCTGTTATGCATGAGCACTTAATGAATAGACGAGCTAAGTTTGCTGATGCTCGTTATCAGCAACCTAATTCTGTCTATGTCCCAAAGGGAACTTTTGTCCCTCAACAAACAAAACCTGTTCAGCAGGTTAGACCTCCTCAGCCAGGAGGTCAGCAAGTTGCTCTAAGTCGTCATAGTTCTCAGCAACCCAGACCTATTCAACAGGTCAGACCTCCTCAGCAAGGAGGTCAGCGAGTTGTTCTGAATAATCATATCCCTTGTTCTTCAAATGCTCAATCTAAGGGCAAGTCCATTCTTGGTCTTGTTCCCAAAACTCTTCCTGTTCGGTTCAGGAAGAAAAAGGGCCTTTCAGTAGCATCAACTTCTTCCTCCAATCATGAGATTTGTGAGTTGAATAAGCGTGTCAACGACTTATCCTCACAACTCAAGGAATTTCTGATTCAAAATCAGAAGGCTGGAAGAAAATGCTATTTATGTGGCGAAAGAGGACATATCGCTGCTGACTGCAATGACAAAGACTCCAGGAATCCTCCTGAAGTAGTCATTCAGCCAAATCTACCCTCAGCTTCTGCCGCTCATCCCTCCTCTAAAATCGCTGAGCGAACTCCCCCAGCTGAATCTGATATCAGCTTGGGTGAAGATGTTGTTCTCACTGATGACAACATTGCTGAATACATTGCCGCTCAGCGAATCTCCTTTCCCCAGTCTCATGAAATCATTACCAATGGTAGTGATAGTATACTGGCCGAATATGGAGAAAACAGCCAAGTCGCTAACATGGTTGTTCTAAACACTGGAAGCTCTGTCACTTTTACCTCTGAAGATCAATTCTTCACACGAGAGGTTACTCATGACATGCTTGCTGCTCATCAGCTAGTTGATTTCCCAGTTGATTCAAATGCTGATCCTAGAGCCCCTCTTCCTCTCGTTTTAAATGATGGTGACTTTACTCATCTTCCTCTCACATCCTCTACTGACGATACTATCAACGAGGATGCTTATGATTCTTCCTAAATCCTTCTTATGTTATCCTGCAGGCCTCGCTAGGAAAAGAAGTGTGGTATTTGGACAGTGGCTGTTCAAAACACATGACTGGATCCAAGGACCTGCTGGATAACTTCGTGGAGACCGATGGTCCCACAGTTGTGTTTGGTGACAATTCTGCTGGCCAAACTGAAGGATATGGGTCTCTCTCCCATGGGCTGATCAAATTCACTAAGGTGCTTATGTGAATGGATTGAAACACAATCTGATCAGCATCAGTCAATTGTGCGATGCAGACTACAAGGTTATCCTTGATAAGCATCAAGGCACAGTGATCAATGTCAATAAAGAAGTGGTCTTGGTCGCTCCAAGAAAAAGGGATATCTACTTGGTAGATTTCACTCTTGTCAAAACTGACAGCGAGACCTGCTTCTTCTCAAAATCTGCTTCTCAAATCAACTGGTTATGGCACAAGCGTATGTCGCATGTGAACTTCAAAACCATAAACTCTTTGGCCAAGAAAAATCTAGTTCGAGGCCTTCCTCCTCTCACTTATGAGAAGGACAGGCTCTGTGGTGCTTATGAAAAAGGTAAAAGCCACCGAGCCACCTTCAAAACCAAACAGGCCAACTCTATCAGTGGCTGTTTCCATCTCCTTCACATGGACCTTTTTGGTCCAGTAAATGTCCAAAGTCTAAGGGGTAGCAGATACACCTTAGTTATTGTGGATGAATATTCACGATATACTTGGATAATCTTTCTTCATTCTAAGAGTGATGCTGCTGAGGAAATAATTAATTTCATTAAAAAGATGGAAAACCTCAACAGCATACGTGTTAAAGAACTCAGAAGCGATCATGGCACTGAGTTCAGAAACCACACTCTTGAGACTTTTTGTGCTAATCAAGGGATTAGACAAAATTTCTCTTCTGTTCGCACTCCTGAGCAAAATGGTGTAGCTGAAAGGAGAATTAGAACTCTCATTGAAGCTGCAAGAACCATGCTCAGTGAGTCCTCTCTTCCTAGTAAATTCTGGGCTGAAGCAGTCAGTACTACTTGCCACACTCAAAATAGGTGTCTTATTGTCAAGCGACATGATAAGACTGCCTATGAAGTTCTCAAGGGCAAGAAACCTCAAATTGGATACTTCCATGTTTTTGGTTGCCCAGTTTTCATCCTAAATGATAAGGATCATTTAGGAAAGTTTGATCCCAAAGCTGATGATTGCTACTTTCTGGGATATTCTTCTATAAGCAAAGCTTTCAGAGTTTTCAATACTCGCACTCAAAAAGTAGATGAATCAATTCATGTTACTTTTGATGAAAGTTGTTCAGCTTTAGGTGATCTCTCAAATGAGTCATCTGCTGAAGTAATTCTCAGCGATCTATCTGACTCGTCTGAGGTATCAACGACACATCATGATGTTGCTGAACAACCTATCGCTAAGTCTCCAAGTCCTTCACCAAATAATGAGTACATTGCTGCTCACATTTATTCTATAGATCCAGTTGAGCCTCTTCTTCGAACAGTTAATGCCACTTCCATTAATGTTCCTCTCTCAACTGAACCTCAAGATGCTGACGGTGCCGCTGAGGAAACATTTCATGATGCCTCACCGAATCCTCTCTCAGGAGACACTGAGGATGACACTCCTCAGCAAGAGGTACCCACTGTTCTCAGTGACCCTCCTGTCAGCAACCCTGAACCCTTGCTAACCATTGATCTCTCTTCCTATACTCCCACTCCTAGTGAAACTACCACCACAGTATCCACTATGAATCATTCTTCTATTCACACACCAGCACTCAAATGGACTGCTGATCACCCTCTTGACCATGTGATTGGTAATCCACACAATGGTGTCCAAACTCGCTCAGTGACAAGTAATACTTGTCTCTATGTCAATTTTCTATCTCAAATTGTGCCTGCCAATATTGGTGAAGCCATGGCTAATCCCTCATGGGTGGAAGCCATGCAAGAAGAACTAACACAATTTGAAAGACAACATGTTTGGTTCCTTGTTCCTCCTCCCTATAAAGAACCCATTGGCACTCGATGGGTTTATAGGAATAAGATGGATGAAACTGGTGTGGTCATCAGAAACAAGGCAAGATTGGTAGCTCAAGGTTATACTCAAGCTGAAGGCATTGATTATGACGAGACCTTTGCTCCAGTCGCTCGTCTTGAAGCCATTCGACTCTTTCTCGCTCATGCTGCTTACAAAGGCTTCATTGTCTATCAAATGGACGTCAAGAGTGCCTTCTTAAATGGTGATCTTGATGAAGAAGTCTATGTTAAGCAGCCTCCTGGCTTTGAGGATCCAAAGCATCCTCACTATGTCTACAAGCTAAATAAAGCCTTATATGGTCTTAAACAAGCTCCTAGAGCTTGGTATGACACTTTGTCTACCTTCCTTCTTGACCATGGCTTTCGTAGGGGAACCATTGACAGCACCCTCTTTATCTACAAGCATAAGGGTGTTGTTCTGTATGTGCAGATTTATGTCGATGACATTATCTTTGGTTCCCTGTCCACCAAACTCTGTCGAAAGTTTAGTTCTCTTATGTCTAGCACTTTTGAAATGCGTATGATGGGTGAATTAACCTTCTTTTTGGGGTTACAAATCAAGCAGCTTCCCACTGGAATATTTATCAATCAAGAAAAATATATTCGGGATATTTTGCATAAATTTGACTTCACCCATGTCACTCCAAAGGGAACTCCAATGTCCCCTCCTAATAATCTTCACGCTGACCCTGATGGTAAGTATGTGAATCCTACTTACTATCGTGGCATGATTTGGTCACTCATGTATCTCACAGCGAGTCGCCCAGACATCATGTTTGCAACATTTAAAGCAAATAATAGAAATGAAGAGCTAAAAGTCTTCATCTAGTCCAATAGCAAACGGTTATTGGTAAAGACTTATAAAATCCGTTGATCCCTGTTGCTTTGGGAAAAAGCAAATAATAGAAATGAAGAGCTAAAAGTCTTCATCTAGTCCAATAGCAAACGGTTATTGGTAAAGACTTATAAAATCCGTTGATCCCTGTTGCTTTGGGAAAAAGCAAATAATAGAAATGAAGAGCTAAAAGTCTTCATCTAGTCCAATAGCAAACGGTTATTGGTAAAGACTTATAAAATCCGTTGATCCCTGTTGCTTTGGGAAAAAGCAAATAATAGAAATGAAGAGCTAAAAGTCTTCATCTAGTCCAATAGCAAACGGTTATTGGTAAAGACTTATAAAATCCGTTGATCCCTGTTGCTTTGGGAAAAAGCAAATAATAGAAATGAAGAGCTAAAAGTCTTCATCTAGTCCAATAGCAAACGGTTATTGGTAAAGACTTATAAAATCCGTTGATCCCTGTTGCTTTGGGAAAAAGCAAATAATAGAAATGAAGAGCTAAAAGTCTTCATCTAGTCCAATAGCAAACGGTTATTGGTAAAGACTTATAAAATCCGTTGATCCCTGTTGCTTTGGGAAAAAGCAAATAATAGAAATGAAGAGCTAAAAGTCTTCATCTAGTCCAATAGCAAACGGTTATTGGTAAAGACTTATAAAATCCGTTGATCCCTGTTGCTTTGGGAAAAAGCAAATAATAGAAATGAAGAGCTAAAAGTCTTCATCTAGTCCAATAGCAAACGGTTATTGGTAAAGACTTATAAAATCCGTTGATCCCTGTTGCTTTGGGAAAAAGCAAATAATAGAAATGAAGAGCTAAAAGTCTTCATCTAGTCCAATAGCAAACGGTTATTGGTAAAGACTTATAAAATCCGTTGATCCCTGTTGCTTTGGGAAAAAGCAAATAATAGAAATGAAGAGCTAAAAGTCTTCATCTAGTCCAATAGCAAACGGTTATTGGTAAAGACTTATAAAATCCGTTGATCCCTGTTGCTTTGGGAAAAAGCAAATAATAGCAATGAAGAGCTAAAAGTCTTCATCTAGTCCAATAGCAAACGGTTATTGGTAAAGACTTATAAAATCCGTTGATCCCTGTTGCTTTGGGAAAAAGCAAATAATAGAAATGAAGAGCTAAAAGTCTTCATCTAGTCCAATAGCAAACGGTTATTGGTAAAGACTTATAAAATCCGTTGATCCCTGTTGCTTTGGGAAAAAGCAAATAATAGAAATGAAGAGCTAAAAGTCTTCATCTAGTCCAATAGCAAACGGTTATTGGTAAAGACTTATAAAATCCGTTGATCCCTGTTGCTTTGGGAAAAAGCAAATAATAGAAATGAAGAGCTAAAAGTCTTCATCTAGTCCAATAGCAAACGGTTATTGGTAAAGACTTATAAAATCCGTTGATCCCTGTTGCTTTGGGAAAAAGCAAATAATAGAAATGAAGAGCTAAAAGTCTTCATCTAGTCCAATAGCAAACGGTTATTGGTAAAGACTTATAAAATCCGTTGATCCCTGTTGCTTTGGGAAAAAGCAAATAATAGAAATGAAGAGCTAAAAGTCTTCATCTAGTCCAATAGCAAACGGTTATTGGTAAAGACTTATAAAATCCGTTGATCCCTGTTGCTTTGGGAAAAAGCAAATAATAGAAATGAAGAGCTAAAAGTCTTCATCTAGTCCAATAGCAAACGGTTATTGGTAAAGACTTATAAAATCCGTTGATCCCTGTTGCTTTGGGAAAAAGCAAATAATAGAAATGAAGAGCTAAAAGTCTTCATCTAGTCCAATAGCAAACGGTTATTGGTAAAGACTTATAAAATCCGTTGATCCCTGTTGCTTTGGGAAAAAGCAAATAATAGAAATGAAGAGCTAAAAGTCTTCATCTAGTCCAATAGCAAACGGTTATTGGTAAAGACTTATAAAATCCGTTGATCCCTGTTGCTTTGGGAAAAAGCAAATAATAGAAATGAAGAGCTAAAAGTCTTCATCTAGTCCAATAGCAAACGGTTATTGGTAAAGACTTATAAAATCCGTTGATCCCTGTTGCTTTGGGAAAAAGCAAATAATAGAAATGAAGAGCTAAAAGTCTTCATCTAGTCCAATAGCAAACGGTTATTGGTAAAGACTTATAAAATCCGTTGATCCCTGTTGCTTTGGGAAAAAGCAAATAATAGAAATGAAGAGCTAAAAGTCTTCATCTAGTCCAATAGCAAACGGTTATTGGTAAAGACTTATAAAATCCGTTGATCCCTGTTGCTTTGGGAAAAAGCAAATAATAGAAATGAAGAGCTAAAAGTCTTCATCTAGTCCAATAGCAAACGGTTATTGGTAAAGACTTATAAAATCCGTTGATCCCTGTTGCTTTGGGAAAAAGCAAATAATAGCAATGAAGAGCTAAAAGTCTTCATCTAGTCCAATAGCAAACGGTTATTGGTAAAGACTTATAAAATCCGTTGATCCCTGTTGCTTTGGGAAAAAGCAAATAATAGAAATGAAGAGCTAAAAGTCTTCATCTAGTCCAATAGCAAACGGTTATTGGTAAAGACTTATAAAATCCGTTGATCCCTGTTGCTTTGGGAAAAAGCAAAATAAAAGCAATGAGAGCTAAAAGTCTTCATGTAACACCCGTCGTTTGAAAACTTGGATTTTTTTCAAAACTTTGCCAAACGGCGTTTAAAATAAGCGGAAAGGATCACTTTCAAAATCTGCCCCATCCGTAACGGACGGTACCTTTAAAATTTGGTGTTACTACTAGCATCATCAAAACAATAAAAGTAAATCCAAGCTTTGGCACCAACATAAATGCCACATTATTACAAGTCTTTAATCATAAATGAAATAGCCAAACATAAGGCTAAAGGAAGTCTAAGCATTTAATGTCTTTGCTAAGCTTCTTTATTCGTCTACCCAAGTCTCACCAAGCTAATCCTTGCCTATCTCAAACTTGATTATCCTGAAGGCACAACATTTTCATAGAACAAGTGTTAGCTAATAAAATTAGCTAAGTAAGATAACATAACTTGAAAACGTTTGCCAATTTCATATATTAACAAAATCTGCATTTTAAGTTAATATCACACACATACATAACATCATAAGATACACATTAGGTTCAACATGTCCTAAAGTGTGCCTATACTTTCTTTCTTCATCTTTCTTTCTTTATTTCTTTGCCAAGACGTAGGCTAAGTGACTTATGCCACTTACATAGGGATGTGAGGTTGTGTGTAGGCGGTCATAGACCATACATGGAGTCCTCACACCCGACATGATGGGTAAACCATAAGGTGGTCCATCGGCGTCGTTAAGGAATGACAAAGTCAATCCAACTGAATAAACCGTTTATGCCTTTACGCATTGGTGATTAGTTACTCCACCCGGAATACTCAAACGTAACTATGCCACAAGGAGCAACTCAAGTGACCACGTACGCACCAGCCCCGAAGAGCTAGCACGGGTTAAGCTTAACACAAGACTTTACATAATGCTCGAGACTTTAATCGCTTAATTAGTTTAGGCTACTCTTCACCTAAGCTAATCACATATCATCTTTTACTTTAGGGCCCTTAACGTGCACGTGAACATGACAATCCTAATCAAGGACTAGTGACTAGGTGATCAAGCCACACATGCAAGCATATATCATATCATTTCATCATTTCATACATACATAATCATTTCATCATTTCATACATACATAATCATTTCATCATCTCATACATACATAATCATTTCATCATTCATACATACATAATCATTTCATCATTTCATACATACATAATCATTTCATCATTTCATACATATAATCATTTCATCATTTCATACATATATAATCATTTCATCATTTCATGCATTTATAATCATTTCATCATTTCATACATACATAATCATTTCATCATTTCATACATACATAATCATTTCATCATCTCATGCATATATACTTACCACATACCATTGCAACCTGCATATGAATGTTAATCATCATAAACGGTAAGTAATATATCCCTTTGCAACCTCCCATAGTCACCCATGAACATAAAATGTACATACATATTCAATTGGAAGGTTTAACTTATGAAAACGTGTTTTGTTGTACCAACAGGTGACAAAAGATGTTATCTTACCTCGGTACAGCTTACCAACAAGTTAAAAGTATCTTATAGTGCTTGCTAAGTGCTCCCGACAACCTAGAACGAGTATAATATCGAAATATAAGCTAAACGAAATGTTTTGTGAAAACTGGACAAGAGGTGCGTCGCACCTCCCACATGGTGCGTCGCATAAATCGATCAGAAAATTCTGAACATAAGTAGGTGCGCCGCACCTACTCCTTGGTGCGTTGCACAAATCCATCAGAAAATTCTGAATAGATGCAGGTGCGCCGCACCTACCCATTGGTGCGCCGCATATCGGGCTTTTGGCTGAAATCCATTTTTTTTTCATTTTGGGCTGTGGTGCGTCGCACCACCCTCCTGGTGCGTCGCACCTGGAGTGTCGACCAGAAACCTAATTTTTGTTCTTTGATCAAACGAATTCCATACGAACCCATACCCCAAATCCAACCTGGGGACTTAAAATTAATCCTTTTAATTGCACTTTCATCAACTTAAACCATCCTATTAATCCCTTAATCCTTTACATCATAAATCAATCATTAAAACACCCGAATAACATGAATTCGATAAACGTTTGATCAAATAACCCAACCCAAACCCTATGGACTAGATTATAACTCATCTATGACTCATAAGATCAGAATTCAAAGATAATATTACCTATATTACCTGTAGATGACTTAGAGGATCCAAGATCTAATCAAAACTTGATCAATACGACACGAATCGATTGAATCTTGAGGGAAACTTGTCTTGGGGATTGAGGGGATCAGTTGAGAGGTTTCACACACACAAGAGCAGGTGTTTTGTGACAATTAGGGCTGCCTAATTGCTCCCCAACCCCTGGCCACCAAACTCAAACTTACACTTAAGACCCCTCAACTCTTCAACTTAACGTTCTTAGCTTAACTTTCTACCGGGAGTCTTAACATACTAACAAGCACTTTATAACTTAACTTTACTTTCATTAATCAACATATTTGTCATTTCATATTAAACGTCTAAGCATTTAATCACATAATCCCATATAGGGCACATAAACATAATAGACTTAACGTTAACTAACGGAAAGTCAAATAGTCAAACATAAAACGTTTGGGATGTTACAATTACCTCCCCCTTAAGAGGATTCAGTCCTCGGAATCGCCTCAGAAGCAAACAAATCTGGATATTTTTCTTTCATCACCGCCTCGGTCTCCCAAGTTAAACTTTCACCGTGGTTATGCTTCCATTTAATCAACACGAGATCAATCAACTTTCGGCGAAGTTTCTTTTGCTTTCTTTCGAGTATCGCTACTGGTTCATCCACTATTCTTTTCTGAGGATTAATGCTCACATCCTCAATTGGAATAACACTCGACTCATTGGCCAAACACTTCCTCAAATACGAAACATGAAATGTGTGGTGAATTCCATCCAATTCTGGGGGTAGTTCCAATTGATAAGCTACATCCTTGATACGCTTCAGAATTTTGAAAGGTCCTATGAAACGTGGGCTTAGCTTTCCCTTCTTTCCAAAACGAATTACTCCTTTCCATGGGGAAACTTTCAGCATTACCAAATCACCAACTTGGAACTCAATTGGCTTCCTTTTCTTGTCGGCATAAGTCTTTTGTCGTTCTCTAGCCACACGAAGTGCTTCCTTTGCCACATTAACTTTTTCAGCTGAGATTTCAATGATTTCAGGACCCGTAAACTGCTTTTCACCGGGTTCCATCCAACAACTCGGAGTCCTACATCTCCTACCATAAAGCAATTCAAATGGTGGCATTCCAATACTTGCATGGTGGCTGTTATTATAAGTGAATTCGATCAATTTCAAGTGTTCATCCCATGCTCCACCATACTCTAATACACAAGCTCTCAACATGTCTTCCAACGTTTGTATGGTCCTTTCACTTTGCCCATCAGTTTGAGGGTGATAGGCGGTGCTCAATTAATTCTAGTACCTAACTCTCGCTGAAGACCCTTCCAAAAGTTAGACACAAATCTCGTGTCTCGGTCTGAAACAATGGATAAAGGAACACCATGCTTTGCTACGATCTCATCCACATACATCTTTGCCATCTTAGTTAGTGGTACATCTTGTCTTGTTGCCAAGAAATGAGCACTCTTTGTCAATCTATCCACAATAACCCATACCATGTCATTTCCTTTCGGTGTTCTTGGTAGTTTGGTCACAAAATCCATAGTAATATGGTCCCATTTCCATTCCGGAATCTCCAATTGATGCAACATTCCATATGGCTTTTTGTGATCAGCTTTCACGTGCACAAGTCAAACATCTTTCAACAAAATGAGCAACTTCTCCCTTAATGTTTGGCCACCAATAGATGGGCTTCAAATCTTCATACATCTTGGTAATACCGGGATGGACTGAATATCTTGACCTATGAGCTTCTTCAAAGATCAACTCTCGATTACCACCAAGTAATGGTACCCAAATTCGACCCTTATATGTCTTAAATCCACGGCTGTTCGTCTCCATCACAAGTCTTTTCTTCTTTCCAATGCTTTCATTATCGATATTATCCTTCATTAAAGCCTTAACTTGGGCTTCCTTGATGCGGTCGAGTAACCCCGACTTTGCTTGAACAACCATGCTCATCAATTTACAAGAAAAATTCTGCACTTTCCTACTTAGTGCATCCGCCACCACATTGGCTTTACCGGGATGATATTTAATCTCACAATCATAATCTTTCAGAAGTTCCATCCATCTCCTTTGCCTTACATTCATTTCCTTCTGTGGAGAACACATATTGTAAACTCTTATGATCCGTAAACAAGGTACATTTGGTGCCATATAAGTAATGTCTCCACAACTTCAAAGCAAACACTACTGCAGCCAATTCAAGATCATGGGTCGGGTAATTCTTTTCATGAGGCTTCAACTGACGTGAAGCATATGCAATAACTTTGTCCCTTTGCATAAGGACACAACCCAAACCTGAAATAGAAGCATCACTATACACAACAAGATCATCAGTACCTTCGGGTAAGGCTAGGATAGGAGCTTCACATAACTTTGTCTTAAGCGTTTGAAAGGCCTTTTCTTGAGCTTCCGTCCATACAAACTTTACTCCTTTCTTTGTCAATTCAGTCATTGGCTTAGCTATTCGGGAGAAATCTTGAATAAACCTCCTATAATAGCCAGCTAAACCGAGAAAACTCTTAATCTCCGTGGGTGTCTTTGGCTGTTCCCATTTAGATACAGCTTCAATCTTGGCAGGATCAACTTTAATACCTTCAGAAGAGATAACATGCCCGAGAAATTGAACTTCTCGGAGCCAGAATTCACACTTGGAGAACTTTGCATATAACTTTTTCTCCCTAAGAACCTCAAGAACAGCTCTTAAGTGCTCACGGTGCTCGGCTTCAGACTTTGAATAAATTAGAATATCGTCAATGAAGACAATCACAAAATGATCTAAGAATGGGCGACATACCCGATTCATTAAATCCATAAAAGCGGCTGGAGCATTTGTCAACCCAAAAGGCATGACAAGAAACTCATAGTGCCCATAACGTGTACGAAAAGCTGTCTTGGCCACATCTTCCTTTTTGACTTTTAATTGATGATAGCCAGACCGCAAATCAATCTTAGAGAAGTAAGAAGCACCATGGAGCTGATCAAAAAGATCATCAATACGCGGGAGAGGATACTTATTCTTAACCGTTCGCTTATTCAGCTCACGGTAGTCTATGCACATGCGCATAGAACCGTCTTTCTTTTTGACAAAAAGAACCGGAGCTCCCCAAGGCGAGGAACTTGGTTGTATGAAACCTTTGTCAAGTAGCTCTTGAAGCTGGGACATTAACTCTTTCATTTCTGTAGGAGCTAAACGATATGGTGCTTTTGCAACAGGAGTAGCACCGGGTACGAGATCAATCTGAAAGATGACCTCTCGGTCGGGAGGAATACCGGGAAGATCATCCGGAAAGACATCAGAAAATTCAGAAACTACATCAACATTAGGGATCGGAGACTTCTCTTTTCGTGTATCGATAACATAGGCAAGAAAGTGATTCTTGTTATGCCGAATGCAATTGAGAGCCTTCATCAAATTAATAATCTTTATGCTCCCCTTCTTC
Organism: Erigeron breviscapus; assembly: GCA_034093135.1. Classification (NCBI taxonomy): domain Eukaryota; kingdom Viridiplantae; phylum Streptophyta; class Magnoliopsida; order Asterales; family Asteraceae; genus Erigeron; species Erigeron breviscapus. The sequence goes on along the minus strand of CM067172.1, from coordinate 30,782,231 downwards.
TTATCTCCATAAACGGAAATGACCTCACCATCCGGAGTAGCGAATCGTACGACCTTTTGAGAACATATAATAGTAGCATCATTTTGAGACAACCAGTCCATACCTATCACTATATCAAAACCGGCTAGAGTGGTAGGCAATAATTGAACCGGAAAAGAGCGACCTTCAATCTCAATAGAACAATCATCATAACCTACTTGAATGTCACTAATGGTACCGTTAGCAATTTCAACCTCTATAGAGCAATCAAGAGGAGTAGTGACCCTATCAAGCTTAGGAGCAAATAAAGTGGACACAAAAGATCTATTTGCACCCGAATCAAAAAGTACAGAAGCAGGTTTTGAGTTAACAAGAAATGTACCGCTTACTACCTCGTCGTTATCCTTGGCAGCTTCGACTGTCAGCTGAAAGGCTCGAGCTTTAGGCTTTTGGACAGCCGTCTTCTTTCCATCATCTCTTCCTTGTGGGCAATCCTTGATGAAATGACCGGTTTGTTGACACCGATAACACTTTGGCTTGTCCTTGCATCCTGAAGTAGGATGACCCGTACCACCACAAGTATCACACCTTCGGGTCTTATCTGAACATGGACCCGAGTGAGGCGCCTTACAAGTACCACACCAATTCTTTGGCTTTGCATAGCTGCTGCCCCCACCTCTTGAAGATGGACCTTTCTTGAACTTCCTATTAGATCCATTTGACCCATCATGCTTCCTTTTTGAACCTGATTGCTTATCATCATTAGCTTTCACTACAACCTTTTCACCCTTGAAATCATCATCCAACCTCTTGGACTCCTTAATCGCAGCAGACAATGTAATATGTTGTCTACAAAGGCCACGATAGCTAGCGGGAAGACCATCACAGTAAGCTTCAACCTGATCCACATCTCTACGAACCAAGTGACCAACAAACTTAAGCTTTTCCATAAATGAGTGGGCATACTCAGTTATGGCACCCGGCTTAGCTGTTAAAGCTCTGAATTCTTTCTCAATCAACCTCAGTTCACGAGTACCCACATATTCTTCCAAGAACTTCTCCTTAAAGGTACCCCAAGGCATAATAGCTAGCACCTCGGGGGTCAAAGAAATAGTAGCAACCCTCCACCAATTACGAGCATTCTTCTTCAACATACGGGAAGCACACAATACCTTCATATCCTCAGGGCAATAACATGAAGCAAACACAACCTCGATATCATCCAACCATTCCATGGCACCTACAGCATCTAGAGTACCATCAAATGCCTTTGCTCCACATTTCTGAAAGCTCTCATACTTAAAGTTACTAGTACGAGGAGCGACTACAACACGAGGCTCCACCACATTATTAACACCATTCACATTAGCAACAACATTTTCAGGAGCAACTTGTGACCTTACCATTGATGGCTCGGTACGGTTTGAGCGGTTGGAGTAATTCCCATCCGTATGCTCATCCCGTTGCAAGCTAGCTTCTCTTTCAGCCCTAAGTTGATTCAACTCCTCTTCATTTCTCAACAAAAGAGCTCGAATAGCCCTCAACTCTTCATGCATTTCAGCTTGAGTAGGAACTTGCTCAATCACGGGGTTAGCTCTATCAATTCATCATTTCATGCATTATAATCATTTCATCATTTCATGCATTTATAATCATTTCATCATTTCATGCATATAATCATTTCATCATTTCATGCATTTATAATCATTTCATCATTTCATGCATATAATCATTTCATCATTTCATGCATTTATAATCATTTCATCATTTCATGCATTTATAATCATTTCATCATTTCATGCATATAATCATTTCATCATTTCATGCATTATAATCATTTCATCATTTCATGCATTTATAATCATTTCATCATTTCATGCATATAATCATTTCATCATTTCATGCATATAATCATTTCATCATTTCATGCATTTATAATCATTTCATCATTTCATGCATATAATCATTTCATCATTTCATGCATATAATCATTTCATCATTTCATGCATTTATAATCATTTCATCATTTCATGCATATAATCATTTCATCATTTCATGCATATAATCATTTCATCATTTCATGCATTTATAATCATTTCATCATTTCATGCATATAATCATTTCATCATTTCATGCATATAATCATTTCATCATTTCATGCATTTATAATCATTTCATCATTTCATGCATATAATCATTTCATCATTTCATGCATTTATAATCATTTCATCATTTCATGCATTTATAATCATTTCATCATTCATGCATATAATCATTTCATCATTTCATGCATTTATAATCATTTCATCATCATGCATATAATCATTTCATCATTTCATGCATATAATCATTTCATCATTTCATGCATTTATAATCATTTCATCATTTCATGCATATAATCATTTCATCATTTCATGCATTTATAATCATTTCATCATCTCATGCATATAATCATTTCATCATTTCATGCATTTATAATCATTTCATCATCTCATGCATTTATAATCATTTCATCATCTTCATGCATATAATCATTTCATCATTTCATGCATTTATAATCATTTCATCATTTCATGCATTTATAATCATTTCATCATCTTCATGCATATAATCATTTCATCATTTCATGCATTTATAATCATTTCATCATCTCATGCATTATAATCATTTCATCATTTCATGCATATAATCATTTCATCATTTCATGCATTTATAATCATTTCATCATTTCATGCATTTATAATCATTTCATCATTTCATGCATATAATCATTTCATCATTTCATGCATATAATCATTTCATCATTTCATGCATTTATAATCATTTCATCATTTCATGCATTTATAATCATTTCATCATTTCATGCATTTATAATCATTTCATCATTTCATGCATTATAATCATTTCATCATTTCATGCATTTATAATCATTTCATCATTTCATGCATTATAATCATTTCATCATTTCATGCATTTATAATCATTTCATCATCTCATACATACATAATCATTTCATCATTTCATGCATTTATAATCATTTCATCATCTCATGCATTTATAATCATTTCATCATCTCATGCATATATAATCATTTCATCATCTCATGCATTTATAATCATTTCATCATCTCATGCATTTATAATCATTTCATCATCTTCATGCACATAATCATTTCATCATTTCATGCATTTATAATCATTTCATCATTTCATGCATTTATAATCATTTCATCATCTCATGCATATATACTTACCACATACCATTGCAACCTGCATATGAATGTTAATCATCATAAACGGTAAGTAATATATCCCTTTGCAACCTCCCATAGTCACCCATGAACATAAAATGTACATACATATTCAATTGGAAGGTTTAACTTATGAAAACGTGTTTTGTTGTACCAACAGGTGACAAAAGATGTTATCTTACCTCGGTACAGCTTACCAACAAGTTAAAAGTATCTTATAGTGCTTGCTAAGTGCTCCCGACAACCTAGAACGAGTATAATATCGAAATATAAGCTAAACGAAATGTTTTGTGAAAACTGGACAAGAGGTGCGTCGCACCTCCCACATGGTGCGTCGCATAAATCGATCAGAAAATTCTGAACATAAGTAGGTGCGCCGCACCTACTCCTTGGTGCGTCGCACAAATCCATCAGAAAATTCTGAATAGATGTAGGTGCGCCGCACCTACCCATTGGTGCGCCGCATATCGGGCTTTTGGCTGAAATCCATTTTTTTCATTTTGGGTTGTGGTGCGTCGCACCACCCTCCTGGTGCGTCGCACCTGGAGTGTCGACCAGAAACCTAATTTTTGTTCTTTGATCAAACGAATTCCATACGAACCCATACCCCAAATCTAACCTGGGGACTTAAAATTAATCCTTTTAATTGCACTTTCATCAACTTAAACCATCCTATTAATCCCTTAATCCTTTACATCATAAATCAATCATTAAAACACCCGAATAACATGAATTCGATAAACGTTTGATCAAATAACCCAACCCAAACCCTATGGACTAGATTATAACTCATCTATGACTCATAAGATCAGAATTCAAAGATAATATTACCTATATTACCTGTAGATGACTTAGAGGATCCAAGATCTAATCAAAACTTGATCAATACGGCACGAATCGATTGAATCTTGAGGGAAACTTGTCTTGGGGATTGAGGGGATCGGTTGAGAGGTTTCACACACACAAGAGCAGGTGTTTTGTGACAATTAGGGCTGCCTAATTGCTCCCCAACCCCTGGCCACCAAACTCAAACTTACACTTAAGACCCCTCAACTCTTCAACTTAACGTTCTTAGCTTAACTTTCTACCGGGAGTCTTAACATACTAACAAGCACTTTATAACTTAACTTTACTTTCATTAATCAACATATTTGTCATTTCATATTAAACGTCTAAGCATTTAATCACATAATCCCATATAGGGCACATAAACATAATAGACTTAACGTTAACTAACGGAAAGTCAAATAGTCAAACATAAAACGTTTGGGATGTTACACTTCATCTAGTCCACTAGCAAACGGCTAGTGGTAAAGACTTATCAAATCCGTTGATGGCTGACAGTTTGCCAAAAACTGCAGTCAGCGACCAACGTTAGTTGTGAAGTCGCTGACAAAAACTTTAAACATGCTGAGCACCCTTCAGCATGTAATCTTTCCAAACATCCTTCTTAAGAAATTAAAATTTTCATTTAATAAAACATAGGATATTTTCAAAACTAAGTGTTTTCAAAGTAACTATGTGGGTGACGTGGCAAAATCTTGAACCACATGTTTTATATATTCAAACTGAAAGGTCACCTCGATTTTTGCCCTGATCACGTCATTTGTCTGTATGTGACAGTCTGACTGACAGGTTACGACTGCTCAATACGGCGCACACTCAAGTATTTCTTTTTGGACAAAATTTCTTTTTCTTTATTTAAACGTTACTCTCAAAATCTTTTTATATATTATACATATGTACGAAACAGTTGTTGGTTACAACTGTTCCACAGCTTGAAAAAGATGAGAGAGAAATCCAGTTGTAAGATCGTGGCCCACCACCATACCCTATATATACATCCTCTCTCTCACAACTCTATTTTCACGCTTCCATATAACTATTCACCTTCTCTCAAACCAAATATCTCTCTTCATCTGTTCATCTTCCTTCATAAATCTCTTTCATCTTCTTTTCTAACAAATCAATGGCTTCTTCATCTTAAATCCCTCAACAACAAGAAAATGTTGAGATCCCTTCTTCTTCTTCCCCCGCTGCACAAAATCCACCCGTTCTTGAACCCCAAGTTCAGGAACAAACTCCTATTACCTATTTAAACTCTCCAGTCTATACTCCTGTTAATGTAAATAAATCTTCAAAGGTTTCCTTTTCTCCCTCGAAGATGATTGTTAAACCCAACAATCATCTTGGCTCGCTTGACGTACCAAAAGGTACAAAAGGGTATAAGCCAATGCTGGATTTCATCCATGCATCTCCTGCAAATAATTGCATCATGGCGGACCCAGAGAATATTTTTGTCCATCTTCTTAGAGAATTCTGGTGGACTTGTGATTATAATGATGCAGACAAGTCCATCACTGGGTCTGTCCGCCAGGGGGAGAAAACAATCACAATCACTCCTGCTTCTCTTCGTCTCGCCCTTGGGTTTCCACAAGAAACCGAAGATAACAAGTTTGTGGCACCATCAAATGAAAGTGAGTGGAAGGCATGGTTTCCCTCAATTGGATACAATTATAACTTGATAAACCCTCCAGCGATTCCAAGCAATCCATTAAAGCACAATCTTCCTGGAATATGGAGAGTTCTGTTCACTCATTTGATTCAATGCATGGGTGGAAATTCTGGGTCTTACAATCAGGCATCATCTACATCGATGCCCATAATCCACGCTCTTGCTGAAGGACGATTTGTGGATTATGCCCAGCTGATCTTCAATGATATGAAGAACAAGATCAGCATGAACAATAGGTCACACACTGTGCCCTTTACAAGATTCTTCTCGCTTATTTTCAAGGAGGCGCTGGGTGATGAGTATGTGCTACCAAATGCTTCAAAAATTCCTACAGCAAGGGTTGGAAACAATATTTACAAGCAACCAGCTGAACACTTGGTTGCTCGCCTCACACCACATATAAAAGAGGTACTTTTCTCCCTTAACTCTTCTTTATACCCCAAAAACAGCGACTGGGAGGCAGCACTTCCTACTGATGAAGTGGCTGATACGGTCGCTGTGGATGCTCAAATGCCTTTAGAGGCTGGCTCGCTGGCAAACCCCCCAGCGACCTCCAAAGCCTCCAAAAAGACCAAAGCTAAATCCAAGGCAGCATCCTCAACACAAAATTTACAATCTTCACCCTCCGCTGACGTCCCAAAACGTAAGCGGAGTGTATCAAAGGGCAACCCCAAGGTTAGGAAGTCCACAATGCCCATGGACATTAGTACCCAAGCCACCCATCAGCAGCCTCCCAACAGGCTGTTGACGAGTTAAATGGGAACAGCAGGCAGCCACCTCAAACTTCTGTAGGCGAGGTTGGTGAAGATATTGGGTCACCCCAACCCACTAGAGGTCAAAGTCCAACTTCACCCCCAAATAATTTCCCTTCTTCTCAATTACCCTCTGAGTCGTTGACAGCAGCCAGATCACAGGTGATGCTAGAGTCAACACCTTCTACGGCCGATGATGTCTTGGTGGAACAACACACTGAGACTGAGGCACAAGGTTCCCTTACCCCTCCTCCTTCCGTTGTCTTGGAAACTGTCTGTGCAGGGACTGAGACAAATATATTATCAAGTGACATGGAAATTGATGAAGATCTGGGCAGTGAGTTTGACATCCAAGATGACGATGCTGAAATTACACTCGCTGCCGCAGAAGAAAGTGAAGAAGAGGCCAATGTTAGTGGCTTCTTGGCAGAAGACTTGGGATATTTGTTAATCTCCTCTCCTCCTACTGAATTTGAGGATATCCCAGAGTCGTTGGCTGATATGCCTCCTCCACCAAGCTACTCTCCAAGGCCCACAGCTGCCTTTGAACAAGTTGGTTTTTATGAAGACTATGTGCGTGAAGTGAATGATGCTGAGCTTCAGCGCATGGTGGAATTATGTCACCTTCAAAGAATAAGGCCAGCTGTTTATGTTGAGGTGGAAGAAGTTGATGATGAAATAATCATGGAAGTGCCACCATTGCACTACCCAGATTTTTTCAGGGTTCCTTGCTCCAAGTATCATGTCTCTCTAAAGGATCTCAAGGTCCCGTCTGCTGATGAAGAACTCACCACTGCTTTTACTGTCAATATACCTGGTCTGGATTATGTTGAAACTCGTCAGCTACAAGAATTGTTGAGAAGGGTGCAAATCTGCCAAAGTCAAGGGAATAGACATGGATACTTGTATGCTTGGCTGGTAGACCAAGTAGCTCAGGTTCATATTGAGGCTCATGACAACTTTCTAAAGTTGATAGCTGGAAATGATGTTATGAAAGATGAGCTAACCACTCTTCATGGTATGGTGTCTGGGATCACCAAGAATCAAGTCACCCACACCAAGTCCAATGAGCAGCTGTTCAGACGAAATCAATCCTTGCTGAATGAAAGCATGAAGAGGGTCAGCACCTCTAACTCCGCCATCTCCGCCTCGCTAGACAAATTGAAAGCTGAAGTCCATTCAGCGAAGGTCACCGAACAGCCTGGTCTCTTATCATCTCTTCAGCAACTCTCTCAATCCAACATTCTTTTCACCGCCCACCTCCATCAACTATAAAACACTCTCTCATCCTTCTCCGCTCAACAAGATAATTTTCGCACTTCCATCACTCAAGAAATCCATTCTATCAAAAATAAACTCTTCTCTCAAACTCCTTTCCAAGTAGCTGTTGACAAAAAGCTACTTGACGAATCTGTCAATCGTACCAAGAAGCTTGAAAAAGAGGTTGAAAATCTGAAGGGTATGATGGTTGAAATGCTGGGCCTCCTCACGAAAGATAAAGTGGAAGTAGCTAGTCCTTCAGCTACTTCCAAGGGGGAGAAAATATTGAGAAGGATCCAGCATCTAATCTTCCCCAAGCTCCCCTTACTGAAAACATTGGTAATGCTGAGATGGTTGATGAACCGGCAGCAAACGTTGAGGGGGAGCAAACAACAATTGCTGAGAAGGTTGTTAAACCGGCAGCAAGTATTCAGGGGGAGCAAGCTGAGAAGGTTGTTGCTGAGAATGTGCCAGCAAAACCAATAAATGTTTCTATCTTCAAGCCTACTGCTGAGTTCCACGCTGCCCTTGAAAAGAGATATGCTGATAAGGGTAAAGCAGCTGTGGTTACTCAAAGCAAGCCACAAAAGGTTCCCATTTCAGCAAGGGAACATCAAGAAAAGTTAATGGCTGGAGCCTTTCCCAAATCCACAACTTCTACTGCTGAACTGTCTCCTGAGGAAGTTGTTCGTCAACATGAACGGTTAAGTAAGAAGAAAGAAGAGGAGCTGTCTCAGAAGTTTATAAGTGAGCAAGTTGTTGGTGATGAACTTAAAGATGCTGATGATGAGACAAAGAGGTTGGCTCAGCTATCTGGTGGATTGGCAGTCTTGAAAAAGAATGAAGAAAAATTCTTTGCCAAAAGAACAAAAACGTTTGAAGAAGGACAGGCGACCTACCTCAAATCAAGAGAGGTAAGGCAAAGGAAAGAAGAGATCACGTCGGTCAGGGTCTCACTAACCCAACAAGGGATGAATCTTTCCATACAAAGAAAAGGAGTGCCCAAGTTGTATACGCTGAAAAATGTTACTAAGGATACACTTGGGCCAACTGAATGGATCGAGATTTACAAGCTGATCAAGGATAAGACAGCTGTAAGTTTTGAAAATAAGAAAGTATTGTACTCAGTCGTCCAACAATCCCGAATTTATAAAACTAATTGATCAAGAGCTGCTGAAGCCTGAAAGACAACAAGACAGAGCTTTCATCGAGGCCAAGCAAGAGTCGCAATGGGATTAAGGAGACTTGTAACCATTGTAATGCTGTTTTTTATTGTAAAGTTGTTTGTAAAATAAATAAGATCAGCATTCCTTCATTTCTATCCATTGTACTTCTAAGAAGTAACTTATACTCAGCAAGTCTCCTCGGCGAATAGTGGGAGATTGTTGAGTCATGGATTCGCTGAAGATTACTTGCTGAGTCAAGTAGTTGCTGACAGCCTCAGCGAGAAGTTTTATCAGCGAGCCTTCAGCGATCATTATTATGTTCGAGTTAAAGGATAAGTTCAATGACTCACCGTCATATGTTGTAAGTCAAATATAGGCGGGAAAATGAAGATAAGAAGACTGGTCCCAAGGACACGTGTTGCAAGATCAAGATGGAGCCATGTGACCTTGTACCAAAATGGTACTAATAAGGTGTTTCTCTTCATGCCGTTTTGGGAAAGAAACAAGATGGCAAACAGAGATGTCTGAAGACCAGTCTTACACACCAATAGATAGTTGACAACCTTCATGTGTCAACATCTATTGGGTTGTTATGTGATGCCCTTTCTCCCCTATATAAAGCATCACTTGACCTAGCCGCAAAGTTGTTGGTTCATTCTACAATAGTCACTTAGTGTGTTTTTCTCTCATTGTAGAGTTGTATAATTGTTAAGTTTTCGTGTGTGCAAAAACTTAACAATATTTTCTTTCTTTCTTTTTTGTAAACCAACCATGTATTCACCGTTTAATTAATACTACTTATGATTAAACGTGTTTACTTTCTTGTCTTGCTTTCTTAGTGTAATTTACATTAGTTGTTTAATTACATAATCGTTGCAAACTTGGAACTTTCATAGGTTATTGGTTAAATACGTGTGGCCTGGTCATAGGTTTGTTTAGCAGTGGGTTGGATTGTATTTACAAGAGGGTAGTCTTCCAGTTATACAAGATTGAGACAATTGAACAGCTTATCTGATTGGCGCTGTTTTTTAACCCTATGTTTGTTTTGCATTATCTTTGTGGGGTGATGAGCCATTAATTTTGTGTTTTGATCTATAGAGGTTGCAGTCTTTTAAAGCAAGGTCGAGGTTACCAATGTTTGGACCAAAAATAGCTGGTTTAACTTCACATGCATAAATGAAAGGTGGCAAAAGGGTTTTCACGCGGGTTGGGAACTTCTGGTGCAACGCCTATGAGGCCGGTATGTCGTTCCCACGAAATCGATTTACTTATATGTTTTTAAGCTAGCCCAACTATATTTGAAGCATGGAGAAGACATAATTCCAATGATATAAGTTTTTACTAATCATATCATATTGGGTAAATGTTATTTATTGGGAATGGGATTATGTTATAAGGATGTCACTACAAGAAAGTTGGTTTTCGGAGACGAAGCTTTAGGGACCATGGATTGTCGTCACAAAAGTCGTCACAAAAGCCTTTTGTGACGACAAAAGTGACTTTTGGGGACGACAAATGTCGCCCCCAAAACCCAAATTTCTTGTAGTGAGTGATATATAATGGGAATAAAAACATTTATATAGAATTACGTTGCAAGTCAATTAAAAGGAGTAAAAAGGGATTTTATTTCTGGACTTAAAGGATTAATTTAGCTGGTATATTGCAATAAATGGTTGGTTCTTGGTTAGTATGACTATCTGATGCTGTTGGGCTTTAATTATGGGTTAGTTTGTGTGTTTTTTCTTGACCATGGGTCGTGTGTTTATGTGCTAATAGTTTATTTTATCTCCATTGTTTCCTTGCAGCTTACTATCATACGAGGTCATTTTATACTTTTAGTCGGTCAGAACCAGCTTACTATCATGCAGTTGTCTGTGTGACTTGGGAATCGCAGAGTCGGGTAATTCCTTCATCATCACAATAATCATGGCTGTGATAACATTCTCAAGTGTTTCTATTAGATGATCTCCACACCAAGGTACTCCTTGAGTTTAGCATACAAACTTATTGTGATAACTTTTTGAATGATGCACATCATGATTATGTCTTCGCCCATTTGCGAATGAATGGCTCAGTTAGGTTATTGTTTGGATCTCAAACTGGTCAAATGGGTTGAAAATGATTAAATTCGTTATTTTATCATACATGGGTTTCATTGAAAATGTATAATGTCGATAGTTTTAGGGCATGCTTGGTTCATTCTTGGTAATAGCAATGGGAATACTAAGAAAAATGCTAAGGAATGGAATGGAGGTTATCATTATCTTTGATGGTGCTTGTTTAAGGATAAAACATTAACCTTTGAGACAATACTTTGATTCCTCTACTAGTTATTTTATTAGACGGTAAATCAATCTAATTTTAACATCACATCTATTAAATTTGTCGATAAGTTTTTATAATTTTAATATTGAATGAAAACAACAACAATAATATATATAATAATAATTGTTATACAGATATGAATTCATTTAGCTTATCCGGTTATTTGATATTCCAATCTCAACTGTTTGATGTCAAATATGAAATATGGGCTTATTGGATTTTGTTTGTATATTCACCTACGATCTAATTTTGAGCAACTCAAGTAAAACAAAACAAAAATTTACTGATATATTATCAAAACTAGATTATTATCCCGCGTAATACGCGAGTAAATATATTTTTATATTTATATATATCAAAAATACAACTTTCATAAGTAACTATAAACAAATTTAAGTGTTTAATTTTATTTTATTAATATTAGCTCTTTTAACCTTGATAATTGAACAACTTTACTCCTACCAAAGGTAGAGAGACTATTTTCAAGTTCTACCAAAGTCTTACTAATCTAACAAATTATCCAATGTCAAAAGTTATTGCTCATCCATGCCACCACAAATATCTCGATCTCATTCGGATTTTCATGTCATATCATCAAAAATGTCACACATGACACATTCTTTAGACCGTCCCAGGGCATACAACCTTTACTGAGTTGCAAAATTTCCATCATCAAACCAATGATCATTCCAGAATCTTGTTTTATTTTCATTCCTAGTGGGGTGTGCCTAAGAGAATGAGGAACATATATTTGCCCAAATACTATTACTATTTGTTTTACACGGGAATGCAGACTCAGTACCATGGATCACATTGATGATTTTAATCCTAATGACATCCAGATTTTGAACCACATGTCATATCCATTTGTACATCAATACTAAATTAAAAGCATCCAGACCACCAAAACCTAAACCAGTCACTTCTTTACCTGATAATTGCCTTCCGATTGATCCATTTCCTTTTCCAAGTTCGACCCCCCCCCCCTTTACCCCTTCCACCCAAAAAATAAAATAAAATTTGTGATCTTAATCAATCAAAATATAGAAAAATAATATATCCTAAATAATCCAAGAAACATTTTTTCTTGAATAGCCGAGTTAGAATCCACCATAGGCAACTCATTAGTATTGAGTCTAAATATCTTTCTATAATTTGACTAAATCTGACGTTAACAAAATTCATTTAGGGGCCCATTTTCTATATTCTCGAGTCAAGACTCATTTTTTTAAAAAAATTTCAGACATGGATCTGATAAGTTAAATAAACGACTTTTACATTTGCCCCTCACAAAAAACATTTTGGCCCGTCCTTAAATATAACACATATTTATTACAATGTATATATAACTGCCATAGACAAAAGTAAATAAAATGACAATATGTTACACATTTTATTTTAGAGAAAAGAAAACCATCAACTTTATGTTTATAGTAGTTTATTAGAGAATAGAAAAACCACAATTTTATTTTTATACGATATTTCAAATCTATTATTAAGAAAATATAACATTAGTCATTTTACTTTATCTAATTAACATTTATTTATTTAATATATTTAAATTATACTATATTAGACTTTTCGTTTATATATTTAGACAAAATGAAAAAAATAATGACCATTAGATAAATTTAAATTTTTAATAAAAGAAAAATAATATATCCTAAATAATCCAAGAAACATTTTTTCTTGAATAGCCGAGTTAGAATCCACCATAGGCAACTCATTAGTATTGAGTCTAAATATCTTTCTATAATTTGACTAAATCTGACGTTAACAAAATTCATTTAGGGGCCCATTTTCTATATTCTCGAGTCAAGACTCATTTTTTTAAAAAATATTTGTGATCTTAATCAATCAAAAGAAAAATAATATATCCTAAATAATCCAAGAAACATTTTTTCTTGAATAGCCGAGTTAGAATCCACCATAGGCAACTCATTAGTATTGAGTCTAAATATCTTTCTATAATTTGACTAAATCTGACGTTAACAAAATTCATTTAGGGGCCCATTTTCTATATTCTCGAGTCAAGACTCATTTTTTTAAAAAAAATTTCAGACATGGATCTGATAAGTTAAATAAACGACTTTTACATTTGCCCCTCACAAAAAACATTTTGGCCCGTCCTTAAATATAACACATATTTATTACAATGTATATATAACTGCCATAGACAAAAGTAAATAAAATGACAATATGTTACACATTTTATTTTAGAGAAAAGAAAACCATCAACTTTATGTTTATAGTAGTTTATTAGAGAATAGAAAAACCACAATTTTATTTTTATACGATATTTCAAATCTATTATTAAGAAAATATAAAAACCACAATTTTATTTTTACGATATTTCAAATCTATTATTAGAAAATAGAAAAACCACAATTTTATTTTTACGATATTTCAAATCTATTATTAGAGAATAGAAAAACCACAATTTTATTTTTATACGATATTTCAAATCTATTATTAAGAAAATATAACATTAGTCATTTTACTTTATCTAATTAACATTTATTTATTTAATATATTTAAATTATACTATATTAGACTTTTCGTTTATATATTTAGACAAAATGAAAAAAATAATGACCATTAGATAAATTTAAATTTTTAATAAAAGAAAATTATAATATAATTAGAACTCTTATATAAAAACTAATATTATATTTGTTCTTAGCATAAATATAGATTTCCATCACAATTATTACTTCCGATTGTAATTTTGATTTATATCTTATATATAAAATTTATTTATAAGTTAAAAACATATCTATATTTTTAACTTATAAATTAATATGATTAATTATTTAATTATTTATTCATCTATTAATATAATGAAACGTGATTAAAAATTATAAAACGATGTGATCTATGTTTTACATCATTCCTTTCTATTAAGTGATATCATTACCCATATCAATCGATAAGTAATAATAGATCTTGATAAATACCTTTATGACACATGTTTGTCATTATTATGTTATTATTGAAGCAACTAAATGAGTGTGATTGATTCAATTATACGATATATATAGTCAATCTTTACATCGTACGGGTATTTATACTAGTAATACCATATAGATAGAGAAATATAAAGCCTAAATGCTAAGGAAAAGTGGATGATTATTGCCGCTGGGATCACACGGACAAGGAGGGGGTCATTTATCATCTTTTGATTTTTGATTCTAAAATAAAAATATACTAAAACTTTGATGATGTCGATGTTTCTTAGGGGAACACTTTGAAAATAAATATTAAGACTATTTATTTTTGGTAAGAAGAAAATATGGGGTTAAATGTATATATATTTATTTATGGTACATGATTTGGAAGGGGATTTGTTGTCTAATGATATAAAGTATAATATCGTCATTTAAAAAAGTTGAAATAATTAAATTTGATCTAAGGGTTCTAAATCAAAGTTAGAATTCATCCAAGGGTTCCTATTTGTTTAGGAATGAATTTAGGACCTTGTTATATATATATTGGTAGATTATTATTGAATAATACTAATGAACTGACAAAACAAAAAGAGGAAAACAAAAATTTTGACGGTTAACTAAGTAATCATTCCTATACCCCAAATTAGTGGGGAATGTTTCATTACCCCATTTTCTATAATGATTAACCATAATATAATTAAGCAAGCACTTTCAAAGACTATCATTATCATTCCTTACCTTTAAAACCTCCCAACCAAGCAGCCCCTTATTTTCCGTTGATGGCGTTTCATTGTATTGCTTGGTAGAAAGCACTTCGATTATTGACTGTTGGGTTACAGTAGATATGGAGCCGAACAAGGTGAAAAGGTATCTAATTTGATACTTTTTATTGTGTAACATGGGACCGGACCTTCAAGTGTTCCTAGATCAGAGCCAATATTCAATAGTTATAAAGTAATGTGACCCTATATGACTTTCTGTTGAAAGACTATGTCAAATTAATGCTTAAACATGTTAGCTTATTGTATGATTAGTGGTTTTATGCAGGAATGACAAGATGAATAAAGCTGAAGGACTGAATATGCAATTACTGGATAGTTGTGAAGTTTGGATTAAAGAGGACAAGAAGAGAAAGATGAGGGGGCTGCTGTGAACTTGCCTTTATATAAAATTAAACCCATTGATCGATTAGGGTTAGATAACACACATATTTTAGCTGCTTATTATTATTGATATTTTTCTCTCTCAAATATTCATATTGTTCTTCAGATTTATATCTTGTAATTCTGATCTAGATATAATCTTTATATCTAGATATTGTTTTGTAAACTGGACATTATATTCGATTAATAATAATAATAAACACTTTCCGACTTCATTGTTGTTTGATTCATTGATTCGTTAAGAAGAAGATTTAGGTTGAATATGGAGTTTGTTCACTTTCTACTCATATTTGCTTTGGTCCAACAAAGTAGGCAGCCTTTTAAAAACGACCTGTATAATTCCAGATTCTTGGAAATACGGTTTGTGATGACAGAAATCGATACTATATTCTATTAACCATGATGACCGAAGCTGTAGTACTTCACAAATACGGATCATCAATATCAAATTAAAAAATTCCATTTTATAGTAATAAGTTCATACCCACATGGATAATTCCAGTAGCGGTATTTTGTATATATTTTATGTTTTTACAGGGTAATGTTAGTTTTTCCTTTTGCATATTGATTATGCCTAATAAATAATCTTTATGAATATTGTGCTGATATACATTCTTCACAAGACTCAGCATATACGTTTAGGCTCTGTACAATCATCAGTTGTTCATAACTCAGAAAGATTAGGATCATCCTCCGTGCACAGTTCTACATAACAAACGGACGGGTCTAAATCTACTGCTCTTGATGGGTACACTTCTATTGTAGAGATGCTGCAAAAGCACTTTAGAATCATCTGAACAGACACTTTCTGTTAAAGAGCATGAGTTGCCTAACACTTGCACTTTAGAAGCTTCGACATTGAGGTCAGAGAAGAAAGGAAACTTATTGAATGTTGGTAATCCACTTGCAATAACACGATCTTTTATGATATATACACTATGAACTTTATTATGAAATTGCAGAATTAGATTACAAGGTTTTATGCTATACGGTTGGCCATATATATAGATATGGACCGACACAACCCAATAGACATATCCTATCGACATACTGTTTCACCAAACGGTTATAACTTCCCCTATTTTAGACTTATACATAATTCATCCCTAGACTTTATAATATATACATATATTTAGTTTAACTTCAACACTCCCCCTTAAACTAAATATAGTTTTTAAGTGAGGTCTTCATCCTTTCTTGATCCAACTTTCAATCACAGCAGTGT
This sequence comes from Erigeron breviscapus, assembly GCA_034093135.1. Lineage (NCBI taxonomy): Eukaryota > Viridiplantae > Streptophyta > Magnoliopsida > Asterales > Asteraceae > Erigeron > Erigeron breviscapus. Next base: position 30,765,648 of record CM067172.1, on the reverse strand, counting down.
TGGTTCGTCATCCTCTTGGATCAAATTCGCCTCATGCTCCTTTTCCCACTTTGGACATTCATTGCTAAAATGCCCAAGTTCATTGCATTTGAAACACCTTATGTTGCTCTTGTCCCGTTGTGCTCGACCATCGCCTTGACTTCTCCCGGACCCCCGGCCTCGTCCTCGACCACGTCCAAAGTCTTTCTGATTTGAGTTTCCACAACCGCAATGCTCACATTTATGGTGTTTACCCTTCTCCTTAGAGTCTTCCTTGGTAAATAGAAGTTTACCAGCCATGTCTTCCTCCTTAATTTGCCTCTTTGTGCGTTCTTCGAAGGCCTTTAATCTCCCCACGGCTTCTTGGAATGTCATTTTATTCAAATCCGCAAACTGCTCAATTGCCGCTACTATTTGAATAAACCTTTCTGGCACCGAACTTAGAAGTTTCCGAATCTGTCTTTTTTCATCCAAAGTATGTCCAAGACTGCTCGCTTGTGAAACAATCTCGCTAATCCTTCCCGCATAGACATCGAGTGGTTCATTTGCACCCATTTTTAAAGATTCAAAGTCTGACTCAATTGTCTGAATGCATGCTTCCTTAACCCTTTCAATTCCCACGTGTCGAACCTTTAATGATTCCGAAATTTCTTCTGCCGAAGTAAGGCTTGCAATTTGCAAAACCATATTTTCTGGAATTGCTTGGTATAACATTGCAATTGCCATGTTGTTTTTCTTTTCATCAACTTCAGCGCCCTCGGTTGGTTCAACTGCTTCCCATAGTCCATGGACATTAAAAATTGCTTTAACTTTTACTGCCCAAATAGTGTAATTCGTTGAATTGAGAACCGGGCATTGGAAAGCCATTGGTGTTCCATTGTCCTTCATAAGTTCGTTGTTTTCTTGGATCCGTCACCCGCCATTTTCTTTGATTTCTTGGTGTTTGATCAAACCCGCCTCGCTCTTGAAAGTCAAATCCGCCTCGCAAATAATTGTCACTTCCGCCTCTTGCTAATGACAACTATGTCCGCTTCTCCGCTATTGACAATCCAACCCGCTTCTCTGTTGTTGATCTAGATCAATCCCGCAATTCCGCTATTGATAATCAAAACCCGCTACCCCGCTATTGATTATCAATCCCGCTAATCCGCATCTTAAACTATCCTAACCCAATCTTCTAAAACCAGTAACCGTCTTTGTCTAAGAACCAAATTCTCCCTTTTCTTGTATTTCCCGTTTTTCTAAAGTATATCCACTTGACAGAAAAACTATACAAAAATTTGTTTTCTTCAAATTTTTCAATAAAAAGTTCCTTTTTTTTGTTTATAATCACCAGAAACCCCGATGACCAATTAAAGGTTATCAACGAAGTATTTTGTCTTTGTTGTTGCTTACTAAATCTTTGCAAAACGGATAATAAAAAACACAAATTGTTGGCTTCTGTCTTTTTGTTGTGAAGTTGCAAAACTCCAACAAATATGTTTAGACTTTAATTAATATTGAAAACAAAAAAAAGCCAGACGACTTTTTCTTCTCAGAGTAAAAACAAATGTGTTTCTTTTCCTATTGCAATCACCCCAAAGAAAACAAAAGTGAAGAAAGAAAAAACATATCTGTTCGTTTCCCCTGTTCTTCCTTTGCACAGCAACAACAATAAAACAATCAAATCGAAACCCTTGATTTGTTTCCAATTACAGACAGCCCAATCGATCTCTTCAACCAAATCGCAACACTCTGTTTTTGTGTTCTTTAAATTTGAAAGAACAACCCGAAAACCGCTCTGTGTTCTCCCTTCCGATCGATAACCGCTTCTGTCTCTGTTTCAATACAAGAATCAAAACGGTGATCTTCTGATATATTTTCTTCTTCCCCGAATCGATAACCTCTCTGATACCACTGTTGGTAATCCACTAGCAATAACACGATCTTTTATGATATATACACTATGAACTTTATTATGAAATTGCAGAATTAGATTACAAGGTTTTATGCTATACGGTTGGCCATATATATAGATATGGACCGACACAACCCAATAGACATATCCTATCGACATACTGTTTCACCAAACGGTTATAACTTCCCCTATTTTAGACTTATACATAATTCATCCCTAGACTTTATAATATATACATATATTTAGTTTAACTTCAACATTGAAGCTCAAAACAAGAAGTCAGCACTGAAGAAAGCAGACTATCAGCAGAATCTGCAGTCAAACTACGGGTCAGATGGTCAGGTCAATAAGTTTACATGAATCAGTAAATCCTCCAACACACTCACTAACTGTGAGATACAAAAAGTTGTAGATTTAACAAATGTATCAGCAGAGAAACCGAAATCCATTCAGAGCAACAATATCGTTGAAGCCTTAGATGCAAATCTGTAGATCCTAAACTATGGGCAGTCTCTGACTCTAAACTAATTACAAAACAAAAGGCCTAAAGGTTAGTATCCGAAGGATGTGATCTAAGTAAGGTATATCTGTTTTTGCTAAGTAGAAAGTTCAGCATACATACCAGAGGTTAGTCTCTTTCTCATTCTCTGTAGTGTTAAGCTTGGAGGTGGCAATTTGAATGTAGGTTGCTATCTCAAATGGGTCAAAATTTAAATTGAAAATGGGTCAAAAGTGACTCAAAATACAATCAAATTACAAAAAGCCTTTAATCATTTATTTAGAAAATTGGATTTATATATAACATAGGTTTGCAATCATATAGAATGTTAAAGTAATGTGTGTATTATTTTTATATTTGTTGTGGTGTCAACAACATGAGTCTATCAGTCTATCAGGGACCTTCTCAATCGTATGGTATAAACTATAAACCTGGTAAACAAAGTTTTCAGATGTTAGAACTGCCTCAAGTAATACCCACGGGAGTCAGAACTATTATGTTCAAAATATAGGAACTTATAATGTGCAGAGAATATTATTGTTGGTCGTTTTTAAGCATTCGGGAACTAAAAGTCAGTTTTCATTGTCCCATAACAGGGACCTGAATCGTTTGCATGTCATTGATGAAGCACATTACAATGAGAAGTATTATAAAGCCACATTCTTCTTGGCCTGAAGTATCGTGAGGTGTGATGACTTTTATTTTCTTTAAAAGTAATATTTCTAAGGTTTGGCTTTCTAATTTCATGGTGTGCCTACTTAACCATATATTGTATGTAGCTTTTACCTTGTGGATGGAAACTCCTAGCGAGTCTTTAACATTCTTCTTACCAATAGTCATATGGACCAACTTTCATTATGCCGTGAAAATGACACTATTTTGTTTTATTTTATTTTCCTAATTTAAGCCATTTATTCACTTTCACCTTTTTACTATAAACTCGCAGGCCTGACTTGGTCTAATGAATCAGGCAACAAAGGAGGCAGCTCCTCAAATAACATTGAATCTTGAGGCACAACATAGGTATCTAACTTGGAGAGCCCAAAAGTTTTGTCCTTTTTTCTTTATAATTATTCTCAATCATATATTTAGAGGTGGCAAAGTCAAAATGGGTAAAATCTTTGTACCAGACAGCTTGGGTTGTCTTAACACACTTTATGTCCAAAATAGTAAACAATTAATCTCCAATATGATTACAATTTCAATAATGATCTGATTTTTTGAATACAAGGAATTTGGCTGAAGGTTTCGAATAGTTCATATGCTTCAAGCCTTTTACCTTGGATGCATTCTTGATCATGCTTGGTAGCTATGTTAATGGTTATACAAAACTAGAGCTATGAAGCTACAAATATGGTTGCTAATGTGATTGGCTAAGATGATAGAAAAAAAAGGTATAGAAATTTAGCAGTTTATCACTTTCACCTTTTTACTATAAACTCGCAGGCCTGACTTGGTCTAATGAATCAGGCAACAAAGGAGGCAGCTCCTCAAATAACATTGAATCTTGAGGCACAACATAGGTATCTAACTTGGAGAGCCCAAAAGTTTTGTCCTTTTTTCTTTATAATTATTCTCAATCATATATTTAGAGGTGGCAAAGTCAAAATGGGTAAAATCTTTGTACCAGACAGCTTGGGTTGTCTTAACACACTTTATGTCCAAAATAGTAAACAATTAATCTCCAATATGATTACAATTTCAATAATGATCTGATTTTTTGAATACAAGGAATTTGGCTGAAGGTTTCGAATAGTTCATATGCTTCAAGCCTTTTACCTTGGATGCATTCTTGATCATGCTTGGTAGCTATGTTAATGGTTATACAAAACTAGAGCTATGAAGCTACAAATATGGTTGCTAATGTGATTGGCTAAGATGATAGAAAAAAAAGGTATAGAAATTTAGCGGTTTATATTTTGAAGGATATATTTTTTTCATTTTTTGTCATACGTCGGGTCATCTTTTCACTATAATTGCAGCAAATTTAGATATTCTGGAGAATGATTAACTTCATTGATTGCAACAGAATTGTCTCTTTGGAGTTTTGAGAAAAAACGATTGAAAAGCTATGTAATGAAAACGAACGGTATTTTAATGTACTATTGTAACAATATTTTAGTCTGAATGAAAAGCTTATATCTAGCATCACAGCCAAAATGAAAAAATATCTTTGGTATACACCAATAATACTTAGATCAATAATAGGTTTTAGATAATCTTGATGATGTGTCAACACTGGCAGCTCTTCAGGGCTGATGCTATTGCTGCTGGTGAACTGATTTAAATGCGGCTTTCGCTGCTGGTCGGGTTTTACGGCTGTCTTTTGACCTTTGCTTTTAAGATGATAGATACATGCTCTCCTTTGTTGGACCAGGATGTCTTTTCTTTGTGGTCATTCGTTTAGTGAGGTCTCCACCATATCTCATGGTGTGTGATGCTTTTGTAGTGTATAGACTTGGATGAGATAATTTATATCAATAACATTTTCACGATTATTTCCAACCGCATAAATCTAGTCTTGTGGAATAAAATTTATTGATATAAACCAGTCTTGAAATTAAATAACTCAATGGAACTGGTTCTAATAATCCATCATGTTCTTGCAATAATGTTTCTGGTATATAAGACGTTCATGCAATTTTACAGGAACATGTAGCTAAATCAATGATACGCAAGAAAACAAGTATGTAGTCAGCTTAATAATTTAATGTTTAAGTATTTTGTTTGTGGCTTTTCTATTTTTATTTATGTGGTAACATTATGTTCACATTGATTTATAACTTACATTATTGTAATTTATCTTTCTATTTACGATGTTATTCGCTTACACAGTTATGTTTCTAATTGCTTACGGCTGCAAGCGCATCGCGCGGGTCTAAGCACTAGTTATATATATATGTACAATCATTTGTTATCGGTGAAAAACCAAAAATGAACTGCTGTTATAATTAAAAAATTTTATTTAGTAATTACCTAACTTATGAATGCAAAAGAATAATATTGTTGTTATACTCGATATCTTTATTCAAACCATTTTACTGTTAAAAATGTTTTTCGCTTTGATTCAAACAGCCATTACACTATTTGGGGGGGGGGGGGGGGGGGGGGGGGGGGGGGTGGGAAGTGTTTAGGGCTCCCCACATGGGGGCGACTTCCGCCATGTGGCGGAGGCTTCCTCAAAGAGTTGCCCCTCTTTTTTCTTGGAGTGAGACAACTCTTTGGGGTAGCCCCCTTTAATTTTTATTTTTTTTTGTTTTTAATATTAAATTACTAAATTATATAAAAAAACACAATTTTATTAATTTTTCCATACATCACACAACACAACTAAACAATTATTCCAAACATCACACAATACAACTAAACAATTATTCCAAACATTACAACTAAACGATTAAATTTTTTTAAACTTCGGATTGCTTCGTACCAATTCCCACTCCTCCACGTGATGAAAAACTGTTTCGAGATACCGCATTGTACTCGGCCAAAGTCCTTTCAACCATTGCACCGTGTTCATCGTCGTGACCTTGGTTCAAACGGTTGAACATCATATCGAATACGTGAATGTTTGTGCGCATGCGGTGCCATTTAGCGGCCACCGCATCTGAATTTTGATAGGTCGATGGTTGGTTTTCATAAGTGAGGAAAAGATGGGTCACTGATATAAACAGAAATGAGCTTAATTGTGATAACAATGGTGGAAATATGGTTAGCGTGTATAATGTGTGTTTGTGTGTGAAAGGGAGGTTGAAGATGATAGAGAGGAGAGAGAAAGTAATTTAGTGAGATGTAAGTATGAGATTATGTCAAAGGCTTATTACATAATGAGGTGGTTAGGGGTTTATATACAAATCATCCTATTTACACTAAAACCCCTTCCACAATAACTAATTTATAATTTAACACCATTTTATAATTCTAACAGTCACTTTCGACCAAAAGATACGTTCCCTTTCGTAGTTACCGCACAACGGGTCGTCTGACACCTCGACCCAAGCTCGTGCCAAACTTATTTCTTCGGACCGAGTCCAAGCCATTTGATTATAGAGAGGTAAAATGAAAGAATTTGTAAAATATAGAGAAAAAAAATGAGTATAAAATGAAGAAAGTGGGTTGTAGTTATAAAGGTAAAAAAAAAAAAATTAAAAATATTCAAAACGGCTAGAATTTGGGGGAGAAATCAATTTTCCTGGGCGGCATAAATTGATCGCGCAACAAAGTTTTTCACGTTTGCCGCCCACCGGAGCGGTGTGCTGGGCGGCATTGGGGCGGCGACGGGGCAAAAGTCCCCCACTCCGATCAATCTTATACTTTAATTTCCAAATCATTTCTTTGATTTTCTTTACCAATTTTCGGATTAGAAAATCATACATTTGCACCTTTTTAACTTTGAAAAAAAAAATAATAAAAAATGAATGTTTAATTTCCAATCACTTCTAGCCTTACGAGTCATGGCCAATTTTTGGTGGTAGGGGCTGAATGTTCGGCAAGTTTGACTGTTCGGTCCGTCTATGGCTCTATCCCCAAACAACATTTATGGCCTTAATTTTCTTTTACAAACTTCGTTGTTTTTCAAATTTTTTTGACAAATCGTCAAACAATACTGTTAAATGTAACAAACTCTACATAAATGCTAACCTTTATGGTTGTGGATAAAGTATCATACAATAATAGTGTGGTTGCACGTACTTTTGAATTTTTGAAGTACGGAGTAATAGTTTCGAATTTTAAGGTGTTACAAATACCTTCTTGATCTAAACAGGGGAAGTGGGCTAGAATTATTATGCTTGCTTTATTTATATTTATTATTTATTATATATAATTATTTTATTTTGTCATTTATTAATTTTTGAAGTGGAGGGATCAAGTAAGAACCAAAAGAATAGTGAGAAACGTGAGAACCACTAAAAAAACATCTCTAAGGGCTTAGCCCTTAGAGTTAAGGGCTACGCCCGTACCGTATCAAACCGCCACCATCTCTTGGATCGCCGCCCATCAAATCCATATCATTCTCATATGCGTCCGGTGACAACCCCTTTAGAACGGATGAGGGCAACGCCCGTACCGTATCCATACGTTTTCAACACGTAAACCATATGATTTTTTACAATTTTTTTTTTTTTTTAATGAGTTTTTGATAAAAGAAAATAAAAAAAAAAAATTAAAGATTAAAAACCACACCAAAAAAGAGAAAGAGGGAGAGAAACTAGTGGTTCTCACGGTTCTCTCCATATTTGTTGTTCTCACATTAACCCTACCCAATTTTTGAATTATAATTTATTTTGGTTAATTAGTATATGTGTTTAACGGTGACATTTAAGGTTTATATTATCAAAATTTTGGCCCAGGACATATGTTTAATTCGTGTTTACATATGTTCAATCTACGTAACTAAATAATTAGTTTAACCAAAAAACGTTACTGTAGCATATAATTAAAATAATATTGTAACAATTTGTTATATATCATAATTTGATATTTTATAATGTACCAAAAATTTAGAAGCACATGCTGCCAATGAAGTTCAGTCCAGCTGGTCAAAGGCACTCTCGGTTTTACCCAAGGTCTTGAGTTCGATCCTTAGGGATGACAAACTTTGTGGTTTTTCCCACTGAATACTTGTAACATCTCGTTGTCTAGGGTACGTGCAAGACTTCACCATTATACGGTGAGGTTTCCTAGATGTCGTGGCCGACTGAATGTTCGGAAAAAAAAGAAGCACGTGCTAATTTACATCTATATATATTGATACTATATTATAAAACAAATATCATTTTCAACTTTCAACATTTAACAATTCATCATAATCACTTTTTATTAACATACACTAATCGCCACCAACCGTCGCCACCACCGCGCCACCGCAACCACCACCAATCGCTGCCGCCACAGCCATTGCAGCCACGCACCATCGCCGCCGCCACCACAACCCGTCACCGCACCACCACCCCGATTGCAGCCGCCGCCACCTCCGCGCGCCACCACAACCCGTCACCGCCACTACCTCCGTCATTACACTGCCGCATCCGAGCAAGATAAAGATAGATTAAGATCGATTAAAAATATTTTTGTTTCACTAAATAAGTAGTAACAAATAAGTGAAAATGCAAATACATAGTGGTTGGTTATAACTCATCCATCAAGGATTATTGACATGGATGAGGTTACAAAACCTTGTTTTCCCTCCATCTTCTTCCTCCTCTTCTTCGATCTTTTCTTTCTAATTATAACAAGAAACACAAACCCTTTACAAAACGTAACTATATATGTCAACATTACCAATATTTTCACCATTTCAAACACACAACCAAATCCCCATTCAAAAAACCCCCAAACCCATTTCACCAAATCAAAAACCCACCTCAAATTATGCTTCATGGGTTGAAAAACTTCGGTCCAATACTCGGGCCAACAACTTCCACGTAGCGATATCGGTCTATATCGACATGACAACATCGGGTCACAAACCCGACAACTTTGCTTTCCCTGCTGTTTTAAAAGCAGTGACAGAAATTCATGACTTGAATTTAGGTGAGCAGGTTCATGGGGCTGTTGTTAAACATGGGTACGATGTATCTTCGGTGACCGTTGTGAATACATTGTTGAATATGTATGGGAAATGTGGGGTTTTGAGTGATGTAGTTAAGGTGTTTGATAAAATTACTGAAAGAGATAAAGTTTCTTGGAATACTATGATTGGTTCATTGTGTAGGTTGGAGGAATGGGAGCTTGCATTGGACATGTTTAGGAAAATGCAGTTTGATGATCGGGTGGACCCGAATTCGTTTACTTTGGTGAGTGTTTCGGTTGCTTGTTCACAATTAGGGTCTGTCAGACTAGGGAAACAGGTTCATGGGTATTGTTTGAGAAGTGGGGAGAATATGAGTTTTACAAATAATTCGTTGATGTCAATGTATGCAAAGCTAGGTAGAGTTGAGGATTCTGTTTCGATATTTGAGATTTTCGCTGAAAAGAATTTGGTTACTTGGAATACTATGATTAGTTCGTTATCTCAGAAAGATCAGTTTGAGGAGGCAATGGGTGTTTTTCGACTTATGGTTGTTGATGGATCAGTGAAGCCTGATGGTGTTACCATTTCGAGTGTTCTTCCTGCTTGTTCTCATTTGGAGTTGTTAGATTATGGGAAAGAAATTCATGCTTATGCTTTAAGGAACGGTAATTTGATTGAAAATTCGTATGTGTGTAGTGCTTTAGTTGACATGTATTGCAATTGTAGAGAAGTTATAACGGGCCGTAGAGTTTTTGATGGGCTTGTGAATAGAAGCCTTGCGAATTGGAATGCTATGCTTGCTGGTTATGCACAAAACGGATTTTATGATGACGCGTTGATGCTTTTCTTTGAGATGATGGAGTTTTCAGGGCTTTTTCCCAGCCCGACGACCATGGCAAGTGTATTGCCGGCTTCTGTGCACTGTGAAGCTTTTCGTGACAAAGAAGGCATGCACGGTTATGTTTTGAAAATGGGGTTTGGTAAAGACGCGTATGTGCAAAACGCATTAATGGACTTGTACTCTAGAATTGGAAAAATTGATATATCGAGGAACATATTTGATAACATGGAGATAAAGGATACAGTTTCTTGGAATACAATGATCACAGGATATGTGGTTTGCGGATGTCACGAACACGCGTTAGATCTGCTTTACAAGATGACACAAAGAGATGAAACAAATGATCAAAACGAAGCTAATGATACCCGAAAGGTTGTGTGTAAACCAAATTTAATAACTTTAATGACCGTTCTTCCTGGTTGTGCAGCCTTAGCAGCTCTGGCAAAAGGGAAAGAAATCCATGCTTATGCTATTAGAAATCTATTAGCGTCAGATGTTGCTGTAGGAAGTGCATTAGCCGACATGTATGCGAAATGTGGCTGCTTAAACTTAGCCAGAAATGTGTTCGACTTGATGCCCGTTAGAAACGTGATAACCTGGAATGTTATGTTTTTGGCTTATGGTATGCACGGGAAAGGAGATATTGCCATGTCGCTTTTTGACAAAATGGTGGCTGAAGTCAAGCCTAATGAGGTCACATTCATTACACTTTTTGCAGCATGTAGTCATTCAGGAATGGTAAATGAAGGCCGCAACTTGTTTCATAGAATGAAAACTGAATATGGTGTTGACCCGACTGAAGATCATTATGGGTGTGTTGTTGACTTGCTGGGTCGAGCCGGTCAATTAAGTGAAGCCTATGAGCTTATCAACAACATGCCTTCATGGTTCAATAAGGTAGGTGCTTGGAGTAGCTTACTTGGTGCTTGCTGGATTCACCAAAACGTGGAACTTGGGGAGATTGCAGCTAACCATCTACTAGAATTAGAGCCAGATGTGGCTAGCCACTATGTTCTTCTCTCAAACATATACTCATCTGTCGGGTTATGGGGAAAAGCAACCGAAGTGAGGAAAAATATGATCAGAAATGGGGTAAAGAAAGAACCCGGGTGCAGTTGGATTGAGTTTGATGATGAAGTTCACAAATTTGTTGCAGGGGATAATTCACATCCACAAAGCGAGCAGCTTCATGAGTTTCTTGAAACATTATCGGAGAGGATAAAAAAGGAAGGTTACGTGCCTGATACATCATGTGTTCTGCACAATATAAACGAGGAGGAAAAGGAGATGCTGCTATGCGCCCATAGTGAGAGACTGGCAATTGCATTTGGATTACTCAACACACCACCTGGCACTCCAATTAGAGTTGCTAAAAACCTTAGAGTTTGCAATGACTGCCATTCTGCAACCAAATTCATTTCCAAAGTTGTTGAAAGGGAGATCATTGTAAGGGACGTTAGACGATTTCACTACTTCAAAGATGGCAAGTGCTCATGTGGTGATTATTGGTGAGATACTGAGATCAATATTAGGATCATCTCATACCAGTAAAAACTGTAAGTTGTTGCAACTCATTAGTATAATACTTGATACATTGGTGATAGATCTTTGATGATTTTCGGCATAAGTTGTTTATTTTGCTAAATAGTCCAGATAAGTTTTGTAAAGTAAAAGGTCCTATAAGTGGTATAAAGTGTACTTTTTTAGCACAATAACATGAAAAATACAATAGTGTTTTACCTCAAAATGAACACTTGAACAGGCTTATTTGGACAAGCATATTTAGCAACACTTCATCTCCGCTGGAAATCATAGGAATCAAAGATTCCACAACATGATATATGATACATCGATACTTTCTAAAAAACAACTGTGACGTCTGTGTTATTATAGGATGTTGCTCATATAACTGTGACCATGACTGGTGTAGTATATGTTTTGATAATAACATAGAAAGAAATAAAAATACGGAGTACAATTTAATATACATTAACTGGGTAACATTAATTTTTGCTCTTGTATGTATGTCTTGATATTTTAACGTTGTTAGAAGAAAAAAAAATACATGAAAATAAACGATGATGATAGTGATAAAGAGTGGCCAAGATGAAGATGATTAAAATCACACAGATGCCCTTCACTGATAGCCGTGTCGAATTCAGGAACAAATTTTGTTGTTTACTGAAACGCGTGTAGAGAAAACGTAGACAGGGAATATAACAAATACAGCTCAAATACTAATAGTTAAAGTTTATATAAAACCACAGCAAACATTCCTGTCATTGCTTATTCAGTTATTTGAAATGCAACGTTTTATACATTATCTTATTTGTCACTCAGGAAAAGTATTATTATACACATCATAAATGAAAGTAAATTCCCAAGCAGTATGAACATCACCATGAACTTATTTGAAATGCAACAGGCCCAAACATTTCTGTCATTGCTTCCTCCTCTTTCTCTCTAACTTTTATATCACCAGTTCACGAAAGGAAAAAGTATTAGGATACACGGTGACAATCTATGGTTGTTGAGTCAAATATGTTTACAGTTTACCTGTGGTCAACTCTGCATCTATGATTCACGGAAGCTCAACACGAGAGTGATACGTATCAAGTGGGTTGGGTGTTGGGCTGGGTTGGGCTGAATACGGCAGAAATTTTATTATTATTAGTTAATTACTTATTTTCCAAGTTAGGGTTGTGTCCTATTTATATAAGGCTTGTAGCCAGTTAGCCACCGTACTTTAGGCATTGGAGATTACTTTTATTGTCTGATTCAGATTTTGGGAGTTACAGGAGCTCTAATTCCTGTTTATCTACTTAACAGTCAACTTCCATCGGCTTTGTTTGTGTTATTACTTGTTGTTCATTTATACATTCTGCTGGTATTGTCTACTTGTTTTCTGGTGTGTTCCATATCAGAGAGCCTTTAAATTTGGTATCTGTTCTGGATCCTCACACAATTTCTTCTTTCATAACAACGATATAGGTTCTTGATATAGATCAGAAGGTGATATAGTAGAAAGAGAAGGTATAAACAACATTACGATAGTCAAGGGGGTTTAGTGTGTTTATTGGTATTTATTATTATTAATAATTAATTACGTGGAATCCAATTTAGGGTTATGTCTAGGTTAAATAATGGTTCCCAGCCACATTAGTAGTAGGTGCGGTATCGTATTGGTTCTTATGAACAATTAGGAGTGGCTGGAACTCAAATATAGTTTAGGAGTCCCCGGTACTCGACATCCAGAATCTATCCAAGTTAACAGCCGACTTTTGTTGGTTGGATTCGTGTTATTCCTTCTTATTTGCTTGAATTATGTTTTGATACTTATCAATTGGTAAAAGAGTCGTCCTTCTTGCAACATGTGGTAATGCTAAAAAAAAGTCGTTATTCGTCAGTACTGTTCATCGATTTTGCTCATTCTGAAAAACAAAAAGCAGTCAATATGGAAAGCGCATTGGAGAAGATTATGGCAGTTAGCGAGATACTGTTTAAGAATATTGCGATTCATTTCAAATCTTATAAATTTCTGAAATATCTATGTTATATACTTATTCATCTGTGGTTTAGAACCTGAAATTGGGGAAATATTTGCGGAATGGCATCAATATAGCCGCTCTAAGATGAAAGATGTGATTTTGTTGGCTTTAAAAATCGATAACGGCTTTCAAGATTCTTTTTCTCCATTTTATCCTACTTTTTCTTTTTACAAAAAGTTTGGAGTTTGATGTTAAAACAAAACCAAACAAAGCTGATGTTAGTTGTAAACAATGGCTAAATCGTGAATAGTGATTATGTGTGTGAGAGAGAGAGTTAGAGAGAGAATGGGAGAAAGGGAAATTCTATTTTCAAAAGGTTTAACCTTACAAATGGAGATTGGAGGGGTTTATATAGGGCCAACATTTGCTCTAAACCCCCTCCTTAATTACAACTAAGTCCTTATCTAATCACAGCACAAACCTTCCATACTTACTACATTAAATCAAGGACTATTCTATTACATAATTACAAAACTTGCACTAACAAAATAATTAAAGCTAACAATCTCCCCCTTTAGTGCAGTTTTGTGAAGGTTCATCGTCTAGTCCTTTTCTTCTTTCTTTGTCTTCTGTTTCTTTTCTTGGTTGACGATTTGGGTTTGTCTTGATGAGTCCTTTGATCATTGAAGGCCCTTTTCTTGTATTCACTGAACTTCTCTTTCCAGAGGCGCTTGGAAATGAAATGAAATTTCGGATCAGATGGTCGGTTGGGGGTTCTATGATATGGATCTTTAAATAAACGTGATGAGCCCATTTGTTGAAAATCTTCAATGTTGAGTAGACTTTGTAGCTTTCTCTTTATCTTCATCGTCTTCAAGCAACTTTGACTTTTTGAATTCTCAAGCATTCTGTGAAAGCGAAGGCGAAGACTTGGATTTTTTGTCGAAAGCGGAAGCTTGGAATGAAGTGCGGAAGCTTGGCTTAGTGTTGAGTGTAGAACTTGACTTGGTTCTTACATTACAGTCGTTGATTGTCTGTCTCTTGCTCCCCCTCAAACACACAAGTTTCTCAATAACAAATAATTAATCCAGAAAATGGTTTGTCGCTTTAGCTCCCCCTCAACTTGTTGTATGAGCGAAATCTTCTCTAAATCTTGCCCCCTCACTCAATCACTCCTTTCAAAATATACAATAAAAACATACTAAAAGATCCAAGACTAATTTTCCTTTTAGCTCCCCCTCAACCCGGGCATAATTTTTGGAGCAAAGAATTAGACAAGGCAATGTGCTCCCCCTCAAAAGGATAATCAATCTCTGACGCTTTTCTCCCCCTCATGATGAACACATGTAACGTGTTCATCATGCACAATGATTGATGACAATAACGGTAAATGAAAGGTATAACTATGAAATAACGTCTCAATTACACATGTTTTGAACGGGTTGTACACTGATATGTGTACAAGCCAAATCACAACCACCTACTTGGATCCAGACGTTGGAACCCATGTAAGGGTGGGTCCAACTGGATATTTGAAGAGAGAAGTAGAAGGTTGTGCATAGTAAAACACTTTTTGCACACGAGGGTGAATGACTCGTGGTGCCAACTTAAACAACTCAGAGATAGAGTATTTAATGGGAGTGCTTTTAGGTTTTGGTTTGGGTTTAGTATGAGAGAACCAGCCATATTGATCTCTATAACGAATGATTCCGGTGGTGGAATCCTTGAATATCTGGCAATGGCTATTTATAGGCTTGAAGGGAGACCCGGTCTTGCGAGGTGTGTAATATGGGTTCATTTGTTTGAGGGTTTGATGAGGTTTAGGTAGAAGGATTTTGGTTTTGGTGGAATGAGGGTCTTTGGAGAATTTGGGAGTGGTATGAGCTGGTTTGAAAGATGGTTGTGGGTGTTTATTGTTTTGGTGAGATGGTTTGGTGTTGTGAGGATTTGTTTTGGTTTTGGAGGAAGGGTGTTGCTTGGTATTGGTTGATAATGTTGGGTGATTGTGGTTTGGTTGGGCATTTGAAGGAATGGTTTTTGTTTTAGTTGGAGATGGAGTGGTTTGGTCGAGAAGAGGTGATTTTGGAGCACGAGTTAAAGGATGATTCACTTGATTTGACTTGGTTGCAAGTTGAGTCTCCAATGACAAGGAATGAACTTGAAGTTGTTGGATTAACTTCAAACATGTTTGCTCATTATTCTTCGAAGAAGTGGACTTGTTTTGCAAATCACGATTGAGCTTAGAAAGTTGTTGTTGCAAAACAAGTTCTTTAACTTGGGTTTCGAGGATGGTTTCAATGAGCTCTTTGTAAGAAATATCCAACTCATTGGTTAAATTGATAATCTTTGACTGCAAATGATCATTGTCATGTTTGGCAAAATGAGACCATTAGCAGATTTACTTTGATTCGATCAACTTCAGATTGAAGACTTTCCATGGCGGACAAAATGAAATTATTAGCAGATTTGAGCTCTTTGTTCTCAGATTTGAGTTGCTTAATTTCAAGTTGAAAACTGTTGTGTCATGATTGTCTTAAATATTTCCACATTGACTTGTTTTTCCTCAAAAATAACCACTCCACATGGAAACGAACTGGTACAACACATACAAATGTGATTATCATGACGACGTATTTCTTCCCAACTTGGCTGTTCACCCATTAAAAAATCTAACACCGTCTCAACAAACTCATTCGGTATAATAGTTGACATTTTTTTTTTAAGAACTAATACAGGGTTTCGGAATTGTAGTACTAATACAGGGTTTCGGAATTGTAGTACTAATACAGGGTTTCGGAAATGTAGTACTAATACAGGGTTTCAGAAATTGTGTACTAAAACAGGGTTTCAGAAATTTAGTACTAAAACAGGGTTTCAGAAATTTAGTACTAAAACAGGTTTTGGTAAATTTAGTACTAAAACCGGTTTTCAGAAATTGTGTACTAAATCAGGGTTTCAGAAATTTAGTACTAAAACAGGTTTTGGTAAATTTAGTACTAAAACCGGTTTTCAGAAATTGTGTACTAAATCAGGGTTTCAGAAATTTAGTACTAAAACAGGGTTTCAGAAATTTAGTACTAAAACAGGGTTTCGAATTGTAGTACTAATACCGGAGTTGGGAATTATAGTTCTAATACCGGTTTTGTTTTTTTTTTAGAGATTAAGGAAAGCCGGTAAAAACAATAAAGGGAAGTTTGAATACCGGTAAAGGAATACCGGTATTTGAACAGAAATTCAAACGAAAGATGGATATGAGCAGCAGCAGTGGAAGGTTATTTAGCAGAAAACGGCGGCCGGAAAACACGCCAGAAATCTTAAAATTCAGATCTATTCACCGATTCTTCAAATTAGGACACGAAATTGGTACCAAAATGTTCAGAAAATCATCCAGCACAAACCCTAACCAAAATTATTCAGATCCGAAGTTCGCCGGAAAAATCAAGATCTCGCCAGAAAATCAACTGTCACCGAAACTCGACCGATCAGAAAATTGAAAGTATCACCATGTTCATCATGATCCCGAAAACAAAACCTCGTGATTTACAAATCGATTCGATGCCAAACAGTCAAGAATCTGAAGAGAGAAGATATGAAACTTTTGTTGATTGATTTTTTTTTTTTAAATTAATAAAAGAAATGCAGGAAATTAAAACCAAAAGTGACAATGCTTTTACTGTTGATACATCGAGATCTGCGCATGTCAAGTCTCAATTTAACATTACGAGAATTTGAATCAACGATGAATCAGAAAGTACACCTAACAACACAAATCACGAATTTTGGATCTGAAACTTCAAATTAATCACTTATTTGACAAATTGAACACTAATCCACCTCTAATCTGTTATTAACATCACTAATCAGCCTCGAATTCAGCAAAAACAGAAAAATCAGATCGAAATTAAGCTCAAAAATCACGAAATTAAGCACAAAATCAGTTGTAAACACGTTTACGGATCGTTCGGGTTAACCGATTGTGCTCTGATACCAATTGTTAACAATGGCTAAATCGTGAATAGTGATTATGTGTGTGAGAGAGAGAGTTAGAGAGAGAATGGGAGAAAGGGAAATTCTATTTTCAAAAGGTTTAACCTTACAAATGGAGATTGGAGGGGTTTATATAGGGCCAACATTTGCTCTAAACCCCCTCCTTAATTACAACTAAGTCCTTATCTAATTACAAAACAAACCTTCCATACTTACTACATTAAATCAAGGACTATTCTATTACATAATTACAAAACTTGCACTAACAAAATAATTAAAGCTAACATTAGTGCTGGTGCTAGAGACACGGAAGACTTTAAAGGTACAAAGTCAACACAGTAAGACTAAGAATAAAGTAACAACGAGGCCAAGGAATTACCCACATTGGTTGTTCAACCAACCGTGGTGGAAGATATTAATGAAGATTGTGGTACTCTAGGAGAGGTTCGTGGTAGCCCATTTATAGAGCAAACAAATATGATTTTGTAGTGAAGTTTTTTCATAAAATGCTTTGGGGTTGGTCTTCTAATGACAAAAGCAACAGAAACTAAGAACTTCCGTAAGAAACCCAGAATGCTTTGAGCTTTAGTGTCGTTTTCGGGCTTTAGTTTATTATTAATAATTAATAATTAATTGCTTGTTTACCAAGTTAAGGTTATGTCTCGGTTAAATAAGGGCTGCCAACCACATTAGAAGGTAGGTTTGATATTGTATTTGGCTCTTATAAACAATTTGGAGTGGCTACTGGCTAGAACTCAAATCCAGTCTTGGAGTCCCCGGTGCTCGAAACCCAGAATCTATCCAAGTTAACAGGCAACTTTTTTTGGCTGGGATCATGTTATTCGTTCTTATTACTCATGTGTTTGCTGGAATTTTGTTTGTATACTTATCAGTTCTTCAAGAATATTCGATCAACATGATATTTGTACCATGTACTCCACTTTCCCGATAATATAAACGGCATGGCAAATATCCTTAATCCCACAACCAATCCTAGTTCATAACTTAGACCAATCTTTCACTTTCGTAGTGACATGATGACTTCCTGTGTTTATTCAAGTTGGTGATGTAGACTCTTTTGAACCAATGCAGTTGTTGGTAAGTGGATATCTGCATAAATTAATATTCCCCTGACACCTGGTAGGAATCGTCTGATTGTTTTGGACTTGAGGGCCTAGTGGAATTCTCCCTTCCAACTGATTGTACGACAAGTCTAAAGCTTTGAGGGTCTAGTGGAATTCTTCCTTCCTGTGTTTATTTGTGTTACATACGCTATTATGCCAGAAAAAACACTATGTCACTACTATTACAGACTTACAGTTCATTGGTTTTGATTATGATATTGAAAGAAGCGGCAAAGTTGTGAAACGGTAAGAATCCTATTGAATATCTTTCTTTTAAAAAGAAGTGTTCGAATATCTTTTTTGATTTTTTTTACTTGCTCTTCAATTTTGAATTATTGAATATCTTTATTTTTTATGGTTTACTGTTGGGGCTATATTGATTTTTATAGTTCTTACCAATTTTTTTCTGGTTGCCATCGGTTCTTTGGCCACATTAAAATTTTAGAAGAATTAATGAGCAATGCCTATTGCTCTTTCTCATTGTCCCCCCTTCTAACATTGTTTAATTTAATCTATGGAGATCAGTTCACTCATGATGATAGTTCTACTTTGGTAACCTTCCTTGAAGGTTTTAAGGAGTGTTATGATTGCATTTTATTATCTTATCCATGGATATTATGAGAATCTAAATGAAGGCAGAAACATAGCTCTTTTAGTCTCTCGCAAAAGAGGGCATATTTCTTGGTATATTAGATACATTCTCGTAATTAAGTTGCTAATGGGTTAAATACTTATAACTCAGTTTTAGTATCATTAATTGTTACACAAAAGCAGCATTAACGGGGGCTACACGAGGATACTTTATTCTAACAAACACATGTCGAATAAGACATATCTTTGGATGCATCTCACGTTAACCTTGATAGTAATAACTCTGAGGTTAATGTATGCTTATAGTCTTGCAATGGAGGCTACTAGTTTTCTTGTTATGGTGTATTTGAATACCCTAGCACATCATTTTGTACGAGGCAACACCGTAAACACCTCTAGCAAATGATATGCTACGGTCTTCAAATACAACATAACAAGAAAACTAGTAGCCTTACATTAACCTCGGAGTTATGGCTATCAAGGTTAACAAAGGATACAATCCAAATTTATTTCCTGATTCGACATGTGTTTGTCGGAAAAAGGTACCCTGTTCCATGCGGTAGATACATTTTGTATAACGGTTAGTACCAAGACTGGCAAATCGTGTCTTAACAGGTTCAGTGCACACAATATTCTCAGCTTACAAACATGAAAACGACTCATTTAACACTTGTCTTTAATGATTTGAGCATGACAGTTATTCGTTTTATGTATCAAAAAAGTTAAATGTTGAACTTTAAAATATTAAAAACAGTTATTTTTAAAAATAGAAAAAGTTACATAGTACATTTTTTGCTTAACAGTTACTTTAATAGGTCTTAACAGGTACCCAATTGCCAGCCTCGACTTACTAATAGTAAAACGTACTGAGTTATAAGTATTCAATCAACATAGTAGCAACTTGCCAAAATCAATATACACATGCCCTATCTGGCGAAAGAGTAAAACTACTACTCATGTTTTTGCCTTCATTTAGATTCTCACAAATCATAATACATACGGATAAGATATTAGAATGCAATCATAACAAAACCAGTTGCCTCCATAAAACCTCCATGGAAGGTTACCAAAGTTGAACTATCAACATGAATGGAACTGGTCACGAAAGATCCAATTAAACAATATGCGAAAGGAGAAAAATAAGAAAAAGCAATGGGCATTGCTCACCAGAAAAGAATTAGTAAAAACTATAAAGACCAATATAGTCCCAACAATAAACCTAAAAACAGATATTTAATATTGAAGAGAAAATAAAACATATATAATACGAAAAAGATAATCAAACAGTTAAAAAATAGATATTCAATAGGGCTTCTGACCATTTCGCAACATTGTCGCTTCTTTCAATATCATCATTAAAACAACCAATCAACAGCAAGCCTATAATAGTAGTGTTCTTTTCTACCCTGATAAGATATATAACACAGATAAATACGATATCAATAATATAAACTTGATATACAAATACAAGAGTATGCTTAGTTAGTAGTTAACTAAATGTTTAGGTTTGTCTATGAGTTGACTCTCCCTCTAGTAGAATGTTGGGTTTCTTTATATCACTAATAAGTAGGTAACTAAACCGGTACCGAAGCTAAGTACCTAGTCCCAATACTACCAAAGCACATACATGAGTGGTAACGGTTTCTTTGGCCGGAACTTTCGGTATATTTAGTCCCCCAAGGTCATCCCTAGTATCTACCATTGCGTGTACGTATACGTATAATTAAAGTTTTTCATTACAAAATCCTATGCTAATGCTTCAAACTTGCTAAAAATTAACGGAGTGTAGAGGCATAGGAGAGGTACCTCAAAAGGGAGGGGGGAAAAGGTGATACCTATGGCTCTCTTACTCACCACTTCCTCTTTTGTTTATTTTTTTAATGAAAATAAATAGGGTGTGAAAAGTAGTTGAGGGGAAGAGATGAGTTTTCATTGCATGAATGAGGGGAAGAGATAAGAGGAGAAACATTGTGAAAAGTAGGTGAGGGAAAAGGGAACACTCCCAACACTTTATATGTATCAAAATCTAAAAAAAAACTCTATTTTGTTCATTTAACTCTACAATTCCATGATTGATGTACTCACTCACTAAGGCGGTAAGGCCTTTCTCATTGGAGTTTCTTCTCGCATTTTCTGGATAACACCCTTAGAATAACAATTTCCTCAAAAGTTTTATGGGCTTTGTTTCCTGTTTAGAAAACTCGAGAAATAGGTGAGAAGAGAATAACTGGGCCACACATTACTTCACATGAATATAAAATTATGGTCTTGTTGAACTTTGTACTCTAATAAAATATTTGAGAAAAATGTAAGAAAAAGACAGTTGATAATGATTTTTCAGGATTATAATATGAGAAAGAGGCAATGTAACGTTAATGTGACAATGAGAAACAGGTGAGAAAGTGGTTAGGGTTAAATAATAAGGCCTAAGTAGCTAGTCATTATATAGAAACAGATACACGCATTAGTAACTATGTATAACAAAAAAAAAAGATTTGAAATTTGTAGCGAAATATAAGTAACTATCAATGTCGTCTTACACGGGTTTTTGGGTCCCAATATCGTTTTCGCCGGTTTTCACCTAAGGTAGAAAAAGACATCCGACCATGCAATGAGTAAAGAAGCGAACCATTAACCTCGAGACAAGGATGTTAACTACTTGATTCAACGTTGCTTGAAAATCCATAATAACCTAATGAAATCCCAATTCACTCCACTCCACTTCGCTTCACTTCAATAAGCGATTTGTGTAAAAGATCCCGGCTAAATACATAAAAAAATATTTGTAGAGAGAATAATTTGTGAATTTGAATGAATGAAACAATATATCTAAGGCCCATTCGGTTTATCTATTTTTAAGAGGTGGGTGGGGTTTTTAGATTTGGGAGTGGAGAAGATTCGGTTTATCTATTTACTAGCTAATCAATCCGGGTTTTATTCGATCCAAAATTTGCACATACATGAGTGGTAACGGTTTCTTTGGCCGGAACTTTCGGTATATTTAGTCCCCCAAGGTCATCCCTAGTATCTACCATTGCGTGTACGTATACGTATAATTAAAGTTTTTCATTACAAAATCCTATGCTAATGCTTCAAACTTGCTAAAAATTAACGGAGTGTAGAGGCATAGGAGAGGTACCTCAAAAGGGAGGGGGGAAAAGGTGATACCTATGGCTCTCTTACTCACCACTTCCTCTTTTGTTTATTTTTTTAATGAAAATAAATAGGGTGTGAAAAGTAGTTGAGGGGAAGAGATGAGTTTTCATTGCATGAATGAGGGGAAGAGATAAGAGGAGAAACATTGTGAAAAGTAGGTGAGGGAAAAGGGAACACTCCCAACACTTTATATGTATCAAAATCTAAAAAAAAACTCTATTTTGTTCATTTAACTCTACAATTCCATGATTGATGTACTCACTCACTAAGGCGGTAAGGCCTTTCTCATTGGAGTTTCTTCTCGCATTTTCTGGATAACACCCTTAGAATAACAATTTCCTCAAAAGTTTTATGGGCTTTGTTTCCTGTTTAGAAAACTCGAGAAATAGGTGAGAAGAGAATAACTGGGCCACACATTACTTCACATGAATATAAAATTATGGTCTTGTTGAACTTTGTACTCTAATAAAATATTTGAGAAAAATGTAAGAAAAAGACAGTTGATAATGATATTTTCAGGATTATAATATGAGAAAGAGGCAACGTAACGTTAATGTGACAATGAGAAACAGGTGAGAAAGTGGTTAGGGTTAAATAATAAGGCCTAAGTAGCTAGTCATTATATAGAAACAGATACACGCATTAGTAACTATGTATAACAAAAAAAAAAGATTTGAAATTTGTAGCGAAATATAAGTAACTATCAATGTCGTCTTACACGGGTTTTTGGGTCCCAATATCGTTTTCGCCGGTTTTCACCTAAGGTAGAAAAAGACATCCGACCATGCAATGAGTAAAGAAGCGAACCATTAACCTCGAGACAAGGATGTTAACTACTTGATTCAACGTTGCTTGAAAATCCATAATAACCTAATGAAATCCCAATTCACTCCACTCCACTTCGCTTCACTTCAATAAGCGATTTGTGTAAAAGATCCCGGCTAAATACATAAAAAAATAATTGTAGAGAGAATAATTTGTGAATTTGAATGAATGAAACAATATATCTAAGGCCCATTCGGTTTATCTATTTTTAAGAGGTGGGTGGGGTTTTTAGATTTGGGAGTGGAGAAGATTCGGTTTATCTATTTACTAGCTAATCAATCCGGGTTTTATTCGATCCAAAATTTGCACATACATGAGTGGTAACGGTTTCTTTGGCCGGAACTTTCGGTATATTTAGTCCCCCAAGGTCATCCCTAGTATCTACCATTGCGTGTACGTATACGTATAATTAAAGTTTTTCATTACAAAATCCTATGCTAATGCTTCAAACTTGCTAAAAATTAACGGAGTGTAGAGGCATAGGAGAGGTACCTCAAAAGGGAGGGGGGAAAAGGTGATACCTATGGCTCTCTTACTCACCACTTCCTCTTTTGTTTATTTTTTTAATGAAAATAAATAGGGTGTGAAAAGTAGTTGAGGGGAAGAGATGAGTTTTCATTGCATGAATGAGGGGAAGAGATAAGAGGAGAAACATTGTGAAAAGTAGGTGAGGGAAAAGGGAACACTCCCAACACTTTATATGTATCAAAATCTAAAAAAAAACTCTATTTTGTTCATTTAACTCTACAATTCCATGATTGATGTACTCACTCACTAAGGCGGTAAGGCCTTTCTCATTGGAGTTTCTTCTCGCATTTTCTGGATAACACCCTTAGAATAACAATTTCCTCAAAAGTTTTATGGGCTTTGTTTCCTGTTTAGAAAACTCGAGAAATAGGTGAGAAGAGAATAACTGGGCCACACATTACTTCACATGAATATAAAATTATGGTCTTGTTGAACTTTGTACTCTAATAAAATATTTGAGAAAAATGTAAGAAAAAGACAGTTGATAATGATATTTTCAGGATTATAATATGAGAAAGAGGCAATGTAACGTTAATGTGACAATGAGAAACAGGTGAGAAAGTGGTTAGGGTTAAATAATAAGGCCTAAGTAGCTAGTCATTATATAGAAACAGATACACGCATTAGTAACTATGTATAACAAAAAAAAAAGATTTGAAATTTGTAGCGAAATATAAGTAACTATCAATGTCGTCTTACACGGGTTTTTGGGTCCCAATATCGTTTTCGCCGGTTTTCACCTAAGGTAGAAAAAGACATCCGACCATGCAATGAGTAAAGAAGCGAACCATTAACCTCGAGACAAGGATGTTAACTACTTGATTCAACGTTGCTTGAAAATCCATAATAACCTAATGAAATCCCAAGTCACTCCACTCCACTTCGCTTCACTTCAATAAGCGATTTGTGTAAAAGATCCCGGCTAAATACATAAAAAAATAATTGTAGAGAGAATAATTTGTGAATTTGAATGAATGAAACAATATATCTAAGGCCCATTCGGTTTATCTATTTTTAAGAGGTGGGTGGGGTTTTTAGATTTGGGAGTGGAGAAGATTCGGTTTATCTATTTACTAGCTAATCAATCCGGGTTTTATTCGATCCAAAATTTGCACATCAAAAATATATAATTATGTTTATTAGGTTGTTGATACATTATAAATTTTATATGAAGAATATATAACTATATAAGATTGTTTACAAGGAGTTGCACCAAAAAGATGTAAGCTTTGAAAAAAATTATGTTTTAGTTATTATTTAGGGTTTAGTATCTGTGAATGTAATTAGTTATAGACGAATGTTTATAATGTGAAAAAACTAAAGTTTTGTTCATTGTATGTAATGAACTTTTAAATCTTGTGCATTGTATGTATCCGATCAATCAAAAACTTGCAAGTGACAGCTTATATGGTTGCCACATATACCCGAATACATACAATGCACATAATTCGAAAGTTTATTACATACAATTAACACAACATTAATTTTTTTCACAGATGTTCGTTTATAGTTAGTTATATTCATAGATACTACAACCTATTATTTATAGACCACAATAAAACAAAAACATTTCCAGTTTATCACAAACAGATATATATAGAGACTACGACAGATGCGAAAAATATCAAAAACACAAGTGTGCAAATTAAAATAAGAAGCTTTGGGCAAAATAAGTGTGCTAATTTTTTTTTTTAACAACCATCTCTTTGATACTCATTAAAACAAAAGTAACAAAAAACAACCATATAGTAAATGCACAAGTATTCTGGAATGTAACAAATTTTGGACGAATGTCTATAGTGTGAAATAACTAAAGTTGTGTTCATTGCATGTAATAATATTTAAATTTTGTCTATTGTATGTATTCAAGCATACGTGGCAACCATATAAAGTTGTCACTTTTATTGGTCGGATACAGCTGGATACATACAATATAGACATAATTTAAAGATTATTACATACAATGAACACAACTTTAGTTATTCCACACTATAGACATTCGTCCAAAGTTTGTTACATTTCAAGATACTAATCCCTACAGTAAAAGCATAACTCGACTTCAGATACAAACAATGCACCTAGACAAAAATAACACTGGCCGCATTGACAATCCTGAGCCATAAATCAACACATTCTTTCCATGCAAATCGACTCTTTATTTTCCCTATATGCTCTTCCTGCATACAGTAGCAATATCAAGTAATTCAGATGAATAAAAAAGTGCTAAAAATAAGTGAAATAATCAAACTATTTTAGTTATATATAGTTTCCACTAAAAGTGAATTCCTGCAATAGCTGAGGATTGTCTTTCAAAAGCTTAATAGCTACTGTTAAGGCTAGTAAAGTTGTTCCAAAGCTTGCAAACAATAGTAGAAACACTAAATTTTGGCCAATAGCTTATGTAAGGATTGTACCATCTGTTGGAATGTGATCACGTTAAATAAATGCATGTCCGGAAATTATTTAAGCCTACGGGGTCACACAAAATGACACGTGTACTCTATGAAATTAATTAATATGTTAATGTAGTATATTAATTAATATATTCACGAAATGATTAATAAACGATTGTTTAAAGTTAAATATACGTTTATTAATTAAATACATTGAAAAGAGAAGGACTTAAGTGAAAATTAGGAGTTTAGGAAACTTCCTAATTTCCACCTAAGGGGGCCGGTTTTGAGAGGCCTATTAGGGCCTTGATTAAACTTGGTCACCAAGTCTTAAAACCCTAAATAAGTCCCTATATATAGGGGTTAAATCTAAGGGTTTTAGATACACACATACAAGACTTTTAGACTTGTAAAAATCTCTCTTTTCTCTCCTTTCTTCTTGGTTCGGCCGAAAGCAACAAAACCCATAGGGTTTTCGGTTTTTGGGGTTCGACATTAAGGGTATACACAACCGGGTTTGTGAGTTCGTGATCGGGTACTAGCATACATCATAGGGGTGTCAAGTGTGCGATCGTAGAGGGGTTTTTCTTTAAACCCTAACTAATAATAATTATATTATTATTATCTTTATTGGAAGCTTACGCTAAAAGGTACACTTTCAATTCCCTACTTTGTTAATTAATATTATTGCATATACGTTTCTTTCCGCTGCGTACTCGTGATTGTTTATGTGAATAATATGCTTATATCCTAACAGTGGTATCACGAGCCTAATATGTGATATATTAGTTACAAAGTTCAAAACTTGAAGGGGGGTTTAGGGTTGGTTCGATTTAATTAGTAATTAAATATTAAAAATCGTTTTTTTATTATTTATTTTAATTAATTTCGAAATTTTAATAAAAATAAAATTAGGGTTTTGTTTTTATTATTAATTCAACCTATTTCATATTAATGGTTAATTGAAACCCTTATGCAAGTTTTGATTATGTGAATTGACATGTTTATTTGATATAAATTGCATGTTTAATTGTATCTTTATTTAATGTTGTTAAATAGAAGTAAAAATTATAAGGAATTCATGCAAAATTCTTTATGATTATTACTTAGATATTTAGATATAAATTTCTTAGCTTAATGGTCCAATAATTAGGGTTAATTATTTGATAATTATGTGACTATGTGAATTTTTCGTGTGATTTTTCTGCTTTACACCAGTTCACTAAAAAATTCATATAAAATCAACCGTAATGAGTTAGGAGTTGCCCTTTGGACTGTAGATGAAAGACTCATAGGGCTACAACTTTGTAGTTCTGGTCGAAGCCTGATTCGGACTGAAAATAGGTCTAAACTGGTCGTGAAGCTGCTGGAAATTTCCAGTCAGCATGTTTGAATGTATTTACTTGCTAATTGTTTGTTTAAAGGCTTACGCAATCAAGGCAACTTGATGTATGTGGTCCTCTTCTTTGAAGGGGGAGCCGACTTAGACATATACATTAACCATAGTGACCATGTTTTAGGTGGCCTACCATAACTCGTTGCATGATTAATTGTTAATAGTTAGTAAGTTTATTATTTTGCTTATATTGTTATAAATGGTGATGCAAAATTGTTTTATTGAAAAGAATAAACTTAACTAAGAATTATCGAAATATGATTTGTTTTAATAAAACTTGTGTCTTACAATCAAAAGATACACCGGCTCACCCATTTGAACAAACTCTAAGAGAGGTATAAGTCGGAGTGCGCTAGCCTCCTAAAGGAGCGGGTTTTTAATTGCGTCTATCGCAAACCTTTGCTCCTGCGCTTCTTTGTGCGTTCGAATGGAGCTACCGAGCTCTTTTGTGTTGTTAAGACTATAAAAATGATTTTATTAAACCTTATGTTATGAAGATTTGCATGAGTCTTCATACATAAACTTTTGATTCACATCAATTGCATTACCCAATTAAAGTTAAGTCGTTGCCACCCACTTTGCTAAGAACACTTGCAAGTGATTTTTGCTCTGCGTGAGACGTAGGTGAATTGTAACTCCAAGGTAAATTACTACTAATCGTGAGACGGTGGTAGACTATTTACACGTTCTTAATTGGGCGACTTAAAGCGAGTTAAGCGGTGAGACCTTGACCCGTGGCATAAGATGGGACAAAACATGTTTACAAAACACTTACTACCCCTAATAAGTGTTGTTGTAAGTCCCATAAATCTAGGAATTGCACTTGTAATGCAATTATTGCTCGTCGATTACCTTTTGAGTACATCATTTCTAGCAGATCAACTGATGAAATGATTGTATGTCAATTGGATCCTAGCCTTAATGAAATTAATTGTTAAATGAATTTAACATGGGTAAATTATATTTCTTAAGGATTATTATCGAAAATACTGATTTTTGAACTTCTGTCTGTTTTGTAGATGGCAACAACAAATCCTTCTCAAAACATACACCAATCGGCTTTCAGGTCGATGCTAGAAAGAGAAAAACTTTCTGGAACCAATTTCAATGACTGGTTTCGTCAGCTGAGAATCGTTCTAAGAGCCGAGAAGAAATTAGATGTCCTTGAAAAGCAGATGCCCGATGTTCCGGGTGCCAGTGCTACGGCTGCACAATTGGCTGAATACAATACTCAGTATGATAGACACAATGAGGTTGCTTGTTTGATGCTAGGAAGCATGACTCCCGAACTTTAAAAGCAATTCGAGAATTATAATAATCCGTGTGATATGATCAAAGAACTCAAGTCTATCTACGAAAAACAAGCTGGAGTGGAATTGTTTGAACTTGTTGAAACACTTCATGACTTGAAACACGAGTATGGAACACCGGTTAGTCCTCATGTACTCACAATGAAGAGGTACTTTGAGCAATTGGAAAGGTTAAACTATGCTTATCATCCGCCTATTGCTATTGGCATGATCCTTAAGTCTCTTTCTAAGGACTTTGAAAAGTTTGTGCGCAATTACAATATGCATAGCATGAGTAAAACCATAGCTGAACTTCATGCCATGTTAGTTGAGTATGAGAAAAAGCTTCCAAAGAAATCTGCTACACCCCAAGTTCTCACGATCAAGGGGGGAAAGATCCAGAAAGGGAAACAACCGAAAGCTAAGGGCAAGAACGATGGTAAGGGAAAGCAAAGTGCTTCAGTCTCGAAACCTAAAAAGACCCCTCGGCGAAAAAGGAGCATCCGGCTAAAGACCAGACTTGTCATCACTGTGCTGAGGTGGGACACTGGAAGAGGAATTGTCTTAAGTATCTAGCTGAGTTGAATGCGAAGAAGAAGCAAGCTGGTTCTGCCAGTACTTCAGGTATCTTCACAATTGAATTATATTCCTTTTCTAAGCGTAATTCGTGGGTTTATGACACTGGCTGTGGAACTCATATCTGTAATTCTTTACAGGGGCTTAGAGGAAGAAAGAAACTGAAGCCAGGAGCTTTACAACTGTTCGTTGGCAATGGTCTACCGGCAGCTGTAGAAGAAATAGGCGACTATCATTTAGTTTTACCTACTGGTTTAGTTATTGTTTTAGACAATTGTCATTATGCACCATCTATTACTAGAGGTGTAATTTTAGTTTCTTTGTTGATAAACAACGAATTCATTAATGTTTTTAATGATTATGGTATTTCAGTTTCTCAAAATGATGTTCATTATTTTAATGCTATTGGTTGTGATGGTATTTATGAAATTGATATGCATGGTTGTGATTCAAATAATTCAATGTATAATGTTAGCAAACGAGTCAAGACTAACTTGGACTCTACTTATCTTTGGCATTGTCGACTTGCTCATGTTGGCAAGAAACGCATTGAAAGACTTCAACGTGAAGGGATCCTACAATCAAATAATGAATCATTTGACAAGTGCGTGTCTTGTCTTTCCGGCAAGATGACAAGTAAACCTTTTCCGCATAAACCGGAGAGGGCTAAAGAGCTACTTGGACTAATACATACCGATGTATGTGGCCCATTTAGACATGTGTCAAGGAAAGGTGCTAGCTACTTCATCACTTTTACGGATGATTTCAGTCGTTATGGTTATGTTTACTTGCTTAAACATAAACATGAAGTCTTCGAAACATTCAAAGAGTTTAAAAATGAAGTAGAAAATCAAATCGGTAAAACCATCAAGATTCTTCGTTTGGATCGAGGTAGGGAATACTTAAGCCAAGAGTTTAAGGATTATCTAAAAGCTTGTGGAATTATTCAACAGCTTACTCCTCCACATACTCCACAGCATAATGGTGTATCTGAGAGGAGAAATTGAACCTTGCTAGACATGGTGAGATCAATGATGAACCTTACGACTCTCCCATTTTCATTTTGGCATTATGCTCTAGAGACTGATGTACGCATTCTCAATATGGTTCCAACCAAGAAGGTTGACAAGACACCGCATGAATTGTGGCATGGAACTGTTCCTATTTTGTCTTACTTAAGGGTCTGGGGATGTGAGGCACTCGTGAAATGAGATACGCCTGACAAACTTCAACCTAGATCAGTTAAGTGCATCTTTGTAGGATACCCTAAGGAAACGATGGGTTACTACTTCTACTTTCCTTCCGACAACATTGTTAAAGTTGCTCGATATGCTGAGTTCTTTGAAAAGAATATCATAAATCAAGAAACCAGTGGGAGGATTGTTGAACTTGATGAGACTCAAGGAGAAGATGTGTCACCTTCTGAAACTACTAGTGATCATCAACTTGGGGGGGGGGATGTTCAAAGTGATGAACCTCAAGTTGAAGATAATGCGATTCCAATTCGTAGGTCCTCAAGGACAATACGTGCTCGTGAAAGATTGAATCTTAATATTGAGTCTGAAGAACACGTATTAGGAGACTTAAATAAACATCCTAATTTCAAAGCTGCATTATCAGATCCAGAATCTGACAAATGGCTTGAAGCTGCGAATGTGGAAATGAAATCCATGAAAGATAATCAAGTCTGGAGCTTGATTGATCTTTCACCTAATGGTAGAATCGTTGGGTGTAAATGGATCTTCAAGAAGAAGACCGACATGGATGGAAATGTACACACCTATAAAGCTCGTCTCGTGGCGAAAGGCTATACTCAGCTTTACGGAGAAGACTATGAGGAAACCTTCTCTCCCGTAGCGGACATTAGAGCTATTAGGATCATCTTAGCCATATCAGCGTACTATGACTATGAGATATGGTAAATGGATGTCAAAACCGCTTTCTTGAATGGTTTTCTAGACGAGGAAGTTTATATGGTTCAACTAGAAGGTTTCGTCGATTCAAAATATCCCAACAAAGTGTGCAAGCTTCAAAGGTCCATTTATGGACTAAAGCATCACGAAGTTGGAATAAAAGGTTTGATAAGGAAATTAAAAAGTTTGGTTTTGCTCAAAATCCTGATGAGCCATGTGTATATCGCAAAGCTAGTGGGAGTAATGTTACTTTCCTTGTCTTATATGTAGATGACATATTGATAATAGGAAATCACATTCCAATGTTGCAAGATGTAAAATCCCATCATGGAAAGTGTTTTGCTATGAAAGACTTGGGTGAAGCAGCATTCATTCTTGGAATCAAAATCTATAGAGATAGAAGTAAACGGTTGATTGGATTAAGTCAAAGTGCTTATATTGATAAGATCTTGAAGCGATTCAAGATGGAGAATTCTAAGCGTGGTTTCGTACCTATGCAAGAAGGACTTAACTTATCTAGCAAAAACAGTTCCTCTACACCTAAGGAGGTGGAGCGTATGCAAAGAATTCCTTATGCTTCGGCTGCGGGATCTATTATGTATGCGGTGAGATGCACTAGACCTGACATTGCGTTCGCGCAAAATATTGTTAGCCGATATCAACAGAATCCGGGTGAAGATCACTGGACTGCTGTGAAGAATATTCTTAAGTACATGCGTGCTACTAAAGATTTATTTCTGGTGTATGGAGGAAATCCTGATACAGAGCTCAAAGTGACTGGATACTGTGATGCTGGATTTCAGACTGATAAAGATGATACAAAATCTCAGTCGGGTTACGTCTTCGTTTTAAATGGAGGCGCGGTGGATTGGAAGAGCAAGAAGCAAACCACAGTTGCTATGTCTGCTACAGAGTCTGAGTATATTGCCGCCTCAGAAGCCGCCATGGAAGCTGTCTGGATTAGAAAGTTTATTTCTGGGTTAGACGTGATGCCCTCAAATAACACACCTTTGGATATGTATTGTGATAATACTGGTGCAATCATCATTGCTAATGAACCCGGAGTTCAAAAAGGTGCCATACATTACCAAAGAAG
Organism: Erigeron breviscapus; assembly: GCA_034093135.1. Taxonomy (NCBI): domain Eukaryota; kingdom Viridiplantae; phylum Streptophyta; class Magnoliopsida; order Asterales; family Asteraceae; genus Erigeron; species Erigeron breviscapus. Next base: position 30,733,556 of record CM067172.1, on the reverse strand, counting down.
ATATCACTATGTTCGTGAGCAAATCGAACAAGGTGAAATCAATTTACTCAAAGTTCACACAGATTGTAACTTAGCTGATCCTTTTACAAAGGCATTGTCAAAAGGAAAACTCGATAAGCATGCCGAGGGCATAGGACTTAAATTAACTAGTTACATCATGTAAATCTGTTGATTAGTATTTGGATAAGGGATGTTGAACAATTATTATTATGAATGAATTAAATACTTGGGTATCCTATATTTGCATGTTTAAATCCATGAATATTTAATATTCTAAATGTCCATTGTCGATTAACTATATGGAAATATAGTTAAACTAAGACAAATCTGAGTGATTGGTAAATATTTTTAGGAATATTTGAAGATGGTCCTACCAAACTCACATGATATCCATATAGATGCGTATCGGACTACCCCACTTAACGAATCATCACTTTATGGATCGGCGTAAATAAGTGAAATTCGTGAAATGGTTACTTTATTATCCTTAGACTTGAGATACAAGCAGGTTATGCATGTATGGATTGCATTTTCTTGATATAGTACCTAACTATCCTGAATAAGGTAGTAATAAAGGGCTATTTTCAGAAATGTAGTGACATAACATGACTAACACGTGTAGTCAAAATAGGATTTGTTCCTTCAATTTGCAACTGAAGAATGATACCATTTGGGCCCCTCATTGATTAATTAAGATGTTTATACGCCGTATCCAAATGAACTCCATATGTAGTCTCGATTAATTTGGTAATCTTAATTAGTTATAGAAATGAGAAACAGAATCGTTAAATTATGGAATGACTTCGATCCATATCCATAATTAACAAGGTATCTGAAACAAAGGGATAATAAACACTGAAACTGTTTCAAAATACTTTAAGAAACTGATATGTGGTATTTTATACTCATTTCCCACAACGTATTTAGTTGATTCTGCATGGTTTATGAGTCGTTTTTGTATACATTTGGTGCGTTTATGGTATTTGTTAGTGTTTCAGGTTACTGACAGGTATTTAAGCGCAAATCTGTAGAAAACGACATTGTTGAGGAGAATCAAGTGCTAACGGAAGATTTCGGAAGTATTTGGATGAAGATTGCAGAAAGTCAACCAAAGTCAAAGCTGAAGAAGGCCAGTTGCGCCGCAACTCAGAGTTGCGCTGCAACCCAATTCCAGAAAGATAGATTGCGCCGCAACTCCCTCTGTTGCACCGCAACGCCTCTCCTTCCTGGCCAGCCACGAGTCAACATTAGTTAAAGGTCAACGCGGAGTTGCGTCGCAATTACCTGTTGCGCCGCAACCAAAAACCAGAAGAATAAGTTGCGCCGCAATGCGTTCAAGTTCAACTAAGCTTTGGTCAATAAAAGTCAAAGTCAACTGCCGAGTCAAACCAAGTTGCGCCGCAACTACACCAGTTGTGCCGCAACTGGGTCCGAATCTGGAGAAAATCGGGAGGCATATAAATAGCATGCAAAAATTAGCCCAAAACACTTCTTCATTCTCTCCAGCCGTGCTTCAAACCCTATTCAGAGATATTATCAGTTTTTCATCATATTTTAGGTTTTAAAACACGATTGGATCGATTACGTTCGTAGCTTTCAATTATTATCATTAGGTAACAATGAACTTCTCTTATTTTAATTGTTATTCTTCTTTTAATATGAGTGGCTAATCACTTCATCATCCATCTTGATGGAGTGAGACAATATGTAAAGATTGCACAATTTTATTAATTCAATGTTGATTTCATTTAACGTTATATCGGGATCTTAGCGTATTTCTTCCTTATTATTTATCTTGAATTGATTGGTGATTTATGTGTGTCTTTAATGGTAGTTATTGATTACATATATGTCATTTTGATTGTTTGGGTACAAACGATTGGGTCTATGACGGGTATGGTAGATAATCGTTCTTGATAATAGGGAGAAATGTGTTAACGGTTGGGTACAATCGATAGGTATAATTGTTATTTCAATAACCAAACCAATTGTTTGGTTAGGGAAGTTATAAAAGATGTCTTGGGGTACCGGTCTTTGTAACGAAACTAGTTTAAGCAAGAGAGTCAAATGATGTCTTCAACTTGACGGGTACGGGGTTGGTGCTTTGTTTGAGTCTCGATTATTTAATCAACTAAATTTGGATTTGAACTTTATTTATGTGCAATCTAAGCATGTTGTTGAGCGGATTCAAGATGGATGACCTTTTAAATTATTGTTTTAAACAAATTCTCTTTTCGAATAATCCTGAGGGATTACTAATTATTTACTAACTTTTGCAAAGTGACAATTCGGTCACAAAACCTCCTGTTTACTTGAATTACTTAATGTTAACAATTACTTAACTCTAGTCCCTGTGTTCGATCCTGGACTTACCTTTTTGCTATACTATATACGAATGGGTCCACTGCCCGAGAGTGTGTAGTAGTCAGTTCTAGGGTATTTCTTGTTTATAAATTTTAAACTCGATTTTACACATCTAGTTTTTGGCGCCGCTGCCGGGAACTTAAATTTTAAGTAGTTGTTTATTTTGTAGTTCGATCCTTTTTCACATTCATTTGTGAGAAAGTTATTGCTTTACTAGATAGTTTGTATTTTATTTCATTTCAGTTATACCACAGGTGCGGTTGACGGTTTGTTTGTGGTGAGTGTGCAGGTTCTTGTTAGTTGATGAACACAAGAGCTTCTGACCGACCTTTGCTTAGCCCATTGTCTAATCCAGGGAAAGTCAGACGTCGACTTGTGTCCAGAGATAACCGGGAACAATCTACACCAATCAAAATAGATTTAGAAACCGAAACCAGTGTCCCACCCGTTCAGGATTCAGAAGATCAGTTGAAAGAAGCAGGTAGAGTGTTTGGAACAGGTGAAGATTCAGATTCAGAAGAAGAAGAGAAAATTCAAACACCTGAACCGAGTACTATTGTCATACCTAGAACCAACCTTAATATTAACCAACAACAAAGGGGTAGAAGAATGGGTGATGAACAACCGGTAGATCCGAATGCCCGTCCTTACGGGGAGAGAAGAAGGAATATACCGGCGGACCGGGGCACAGCTATTCGCCCTTCGAATATTTCAGTGGATTTATCTTTGAAAGGGAATCACCTCAAGAGTGTAGAAGAGGATAAGTTTGATGGGATTCGAAGAAATGACCCATATGCACATCTTGAGAGGTTTGAGAAAATTTGTAGGCTATATCAGTATGGTACAGGGCAAGCAGAGGTTGTTAAGTTGGAACTATTTCCTTTATCTCTCATTGGAGATGCATCTTCATGGTTTAAGGAGTTACCCGAAAACTCATTCACAACTTGGGCCGAACTTCGAGAAGGATTTATTGATGAGTTTTATTCTGTGAGAACTCAAAGGCAATTAGAAAACAAAATCAGAGGTTTCTCTCAAGAACCCGGTGAAGATGTTGTTGATGCATGGAAAAGGTTCAAGGAAATGTTAAAAAATTGCCCGGGACATAGTATGGGCACCGAAGAAAGCTTTGAAATTTTCTATTATGGTTTGGATAGAAAAACCAAAAGGGAGCTCGGTTATGCATTTGGGGGTAGTCTAAACAACATCTCCCCAAATGAAGGATATAAGATTCTTGAGGATATGGCTAGAGAGTATTCTACAAGGGATGAGGACCGAGATAAGAGATCTAGTAGAACCACCGTGGCTAAGGTGGAAAGTAGTGATGACTCTAAGCTTATCACCGAAGTCAAGGCCCTCTCGAAGCAAATGAATGAGAGATTTTATAGTCAAGTTACTAGATTCAAGAGCCTTGAGAGAGATGTTAAGGTTATGGCCGACGGATGTGAGCATTGTGGAGACTTACATTATACAGAGGATTGCCCGGATAAACCAATGAAAGATGTTAGTTATGTTCAGAATCAAGGGAATTTCAACCAAAATACCGGTTATCAAAACCGGCCATCAGGTAGTTCTTACCCTACTTCTTCTTTTAATGCTAACACTTCTGGTTATGGTGGTAACAGGTTTAGTAGGTTCACCAATCAACGAGGCTCAGATCCAGAATTAAGAGACATAGTGAAGGAGTTCATTGGTGCCCAAAAGACAACTAATGAACAAGTTGCAGAAGAGTCAAAGAAAGTGATTTCTGTTTTGGACGCTTTGACTACCCGCTTGGATGAGCTCGGACATAAGTTGGATCAAGGAGCAAAGAATCAACAAGCCACCACCAAGATTTAGAAGGAAGGATTGAGAGGCTAGGAAACTCAAATAGGCAGCCCGAGACTCTACCGAGCAACACTCAACAGAATCCAAAGCCTCAAATCAATAACCAAGGGCAAAACAGTCAAGGATCGGGACAGAAGTATACCCCTCCAAATGCTCGAAATGAGCAAGTGAATGCCATCACTACAAGGACGGGTAAGACTTATGATTCTGCAAACCCTTTACCTAATGATTCTTCTCCACTTGTGCAGGTTAATGAAGAAGAGGAGACGGTTGATGAAGAAGTTGAGATGAAACCGAACCAAGCCGTGCGGAAACCGGCTGTTCCATCCAAACCCGCTGAGAAACCGACGGTGAAGCCGTATCAACCAAAGATTCCATTTCCTCAACGATTGAGGAAAGAAAAAGTCAAGGAACATTTTAAGAAATTTGTTGATCTTATTCAGTCTGTTAATATAACTGTTCCTTTAGTTGATTTGCTTGCAGGTATGCCTAATTATGCAAAGTTCCTCAAGGAACTTGTAAGTGACAAGAAGAAGCTTGAAGAGGCTAAGACTGCAGTCATGAGTGCCAAATGTTCAGCAATCATTCAGAATCAGATTCCTCCCAAATTAAAAGATCCAGGGAGTTTTCTAATTGCTTGTTCTTTTGGTGCTTATTTATGTGAGGCATTGGCCGATCTTGGGGCTAGTATCAATTTGATGCCTTACTGCGTTTATAGAAAGTTGTCTCTAGGAGAGTTGACCCCTACCCGCATGAGCATTAGGCTCGCGGATCGTTCTTTCCAATATCCCATGGGGATAGCGGAAAATTTTCAAATTAAGGTGGGGCATATGATATTTCCGGTCGATTTTGTTATTCTTGAGATGGAGGCGGACGCCAAAGTTCATCTAATTTTAGGCCGACCCTTCCTTATGACCGCGGATGCTATCATTCGGGTTAAGGCTAAGGAAATTTCCCTAGGGGTCGGTAATGACCGTGTTGTTTTTAATGTTGATAGAGCACTAAAGCATCCTTACTCTTGTGATGAAACTTGTTTCAGGTTAGATGTGATTGAAGAAGAATATGCTTTGGAGAAAGAGCTCATGGATTTCTTGGATATGGAAGAAGAAGAAGCATTGTTAGCTTGCAGCGAAGAGGATCAAGAATTGGTTGGAGATATGAAGCAAGAGATTATGGCATTAAGTATTGATGAAACTCCACCAGAAGACGAGACCTTTGAAGAGATCACCACTAGTGATAGCACACGGGTGCTAACTTCGGTAGAGAACCCTTCTACCGACTTGGAACTCAAGCCACTTCCGGACCATCTTGAGTATGCATATTTGGAAGGTACATCTCTTTTACCCGTTGTCATCTCATCCTCATTAATGGAGGATGAGAAATCTAGACTTATGACCATCCTAAAGGCCCATAAAAAGGCCTTTGCATGGAAAATTTCCGATATTCCGGGTATAAGTCCAGAATTTTGCAAACATACCATAAACTTTGTTGATAATGTGAATCCGGTTGTGCAAAGGCAACGGAGGTTAAATCCAAATATGAAAGATGTGGTTAAAAAAGAGATAATTGAGTTGCTTGATGCGGGAATCATATTCCCCATCTCGGATAGTCCATGGGTGAGTCCGGTACATTGTGTACCGAAGAAGGGTGGGATGATCGTAATTTTGAATGACAGAAATGAATTGGTTCCCACAAGGACTGTCACGGGGTGGAGGGTATGTATTGATTATCGGAGATTGAATGATGCCACCCGCAAAGACCATTTTCCCTTGCCCTTTATTGATCAAATGCTCGAACGGCTCGCCGGTAACGAGTATTTTTGCATTTTGGATGGGTTCTCCGGGTACTTCCAAATACCCATTGACTCCAAGGACCAAGAGAAGACCACTTTTACTTGCCCTTTTGGCACTTATGCCTATAGAAGGATGCCATTTGGTCTTTGCAATGCCCAGGTACTTTTCAAAGATGTATGATTGCCATATTTCAGGACATGATCGAAACATCCATGGAGGTGTTTGTGGATGACTTTTCTAGTTCTTTTGACAATTGTCTTGAAAGTCTTGATAGAATGCTTGAAAGGTGTGAAAGGGCACACTTGGTCTTGAATTGGGAAAAATGCCATTTTATGGTGAAAGAAGGTATTGTTTTGGGACACAAAGTTTCAAGGGCAGGATTAGAGGTAGAGAAAGCAAAAATTGATGTTATAGCTAAATTGCCTCCACCCACTAATGTCAAATCAATTCGAAGCTTGGGTCACGCCGGGTTTTACCGTCGATTTATAAAAGATTTTTCAAAGATCACCCGGCCAATGACAAAGTTGTTAGAGAAAGATGTCCCATTCAATTTTGACAAAGAATGTCTTGATGCTTTTAACTCGCTTAAAGTTAAATTGACCAATGCACCCATTATGTCTCCACCTAATTGGTCATTACCGTTTGAGTTAATGTGTGATGCTAGTGATTATGCTTTAGGGGCCGTTCTAGGCCAAAGGGAGGATAAGCATTTCCGCCCTATTTCCTATGCTAGCAAGACCTTAAACCCGGCTCAACAGAACTATACCGTGACCGAGAAAGAGTTATTAGCCGTGGTTTATGCCTTTGATAAGTTTAGACCCTATTTGGTTTTGAATAAGACTATTGTGTTCACCGACCATTCGGCTTTGAAATACTTGTTCTCGAAACAAGATGCTAAGCCTCGTTTAATTCGTTGGGTCTTACTTTTACAGGAATTTGATATTGAGATTAAAGATAAAAGTGGGGCTGAAAATGTGGCAGCCGACCATTTAAGTAGGCTCGAAAACCCTCATCTTGAGGAGTTAAAGGAGCATGATATTAATGATTCGTTTCCTGATGAGTTTCTAATGCAGGTGGATGTGGAAGAAGATCCATGGTTTGCAGACATTGCTAACTATTTATGTGCAGGTGTTCTTCCTAAGGAAATGAGTTATCAACAGAAAAATAAGTTCTTATCTGAGATTAAGCATTATTTCTGGGAAGAACCATATTTGTTTCGAATGTGTGAAGATGGCTTGATCAGGAGATGTGTGGACGGTTCTGAAACCCGGAAGATTTTGGATGCATGCCACTATGGACCAACCGGTGGTCATTACGGACCATCTGTAACCGGTAAGAAAGTTTTTGATGCAGGATTTTATTGGCCTTCAATCTTCAAGGAAGCTCAAACATTAGTGGAGACGTGTGAAGTGTGTCAACGTCAAGGTAACATCTCAAAGAAGGATGAGATGCCACAAAACTTCATTCAGGTTTGTGAGGTATTTGATGTTTGGGGAATTGATTTTATGGGACCCTTTTCGCCTTCAATAAGTGTCTTTACATTTTAGTGGCGGTTGATTATGTGTCGAAATGGGCCGAGGCTAAGGCCTTTCCAACTAATGATGCAAGGGTTGTCATTGATTTCTTAAAGCAATTGTTTTGTCGTTTTGGTTGTCCTAAGGCCTTAATCAGTGATCGCGGAACTCATTTCGCGAATCACCAACTTGTTAAGGTGTTGAAGAGGTATGGTGTTCATCATCGTTTCTCTACTTCTTATCACCCTCAAACGAGTGGCCAAGTTGAAAACACTAATAGGGTTCTCAAACGAATCTTAGAGAAAACCATAGGTGATAATCCTAAGAATTGGTCTAAGAAGTTGGATGATGCATTATGGGCTTTTAGAACCGCCTTTAAGACTCCAATTGGGACTACACCTTATAGGTTTCTTTATGGGAAAACATGTCATTTGCCGTTAGAAGTAGAGCATAAAGCTTATTGGGCTCTTAGGAATTGCAATATGGACTTAGTTGAAAGTAGTGAATTGAGAATGTTGCAATTGCATGAGTTAGATGAGTTGAGGTTGAATGCTTATGAGAATTCCATGCTCTATAAAGAGAGAACTAAGGTTTGGCATGATCGTAGGATTAGAGAGAAGGATTTGAAAGCCGGTGATAAAGTCTTGTTATTCCTTTCAAAGTATAAGTTCACGCAACCTAAGTTGACTTCTAGGTGGACCGACCCCTTTGTGATCAAACATGTCTATCCGTCTGGTTATGTTGAATTGTTTAAATCGGATGGAGGTACTTTTATTGTTAATGGTCACAGGTTGAAGCTCTATCATGAAGAAGAGGAAAATGTGGGAGTCGTCGTTGACGAGTTTCCATTTTTCGAAAGGAATTAATGAAGAAAGGACCATGAGTCAAGCTAAAGACTCGTAAATAAATTAAGCGCTTCGCGGGAGGCAACCCGTGTTTCTTGTTTTCATTTTTGTTTATTTGTCATTGATAATGTGTTTTAATAAGAATTGCAGGTAGGAGCCGCCCTCATGCCTTCCGGTAAGTCTTTTTCTAGGAAGAAACAAAAGGTAAGTGTGGGGGGAGGGGGCGCCGCAACACTAGGTTGCGCCGCAATGAATCTGTTGAGTTGCGCCGCAACGGGTTGGGTTGCGCCGCAACTTATTCCTCTGTTTTTCAGTTGCGCCGCAGTATGTTTGTTGCGCCGCAACGTGTCTTGCCACGTGTCATGTTCAGAAAAATCGAAAATCCAAAAAAAAAATAAAAAATAAAAAAATAATTTGAGTTCAAATAATATTGCGCCGCAACGGGGGTTGCGCCGCAACTCGGGTCAATCCGGGTCAACAAATTTTCAATCAATAAGGGGATCGGGGTTTTCATTCTTTTCTCACATACACATACTTATCAATAATTGAGCTTCATCCTTATTCTCTCAACTTACCATCCGATCCAACACTCCCTTTCTCTATTTTCTTTCAATTTTAATCTTCTTTGAATCATTCATCATGGTTAGATCCGGAAAGGAACCCGCTTCTTCTAGCCGGGCAGGACGAGGCAAGGGAAGAGCCTCGCCGACTGCTGCCCCAATTGAGAGTGGCCTGACTCCCGAAGCGATTGCTATGGGCACTCCTACTCACCCATGGTTAAGATTTCCTAGAGCTCCTCCAGAGAAAAAAATTGAATACACCAACAGGTTAGCTTCTATCTATCAGAAAGATATAGTTGAGCCTCGGTACATGGAAACGACTATGTTGGATGCGCTGAATGCTCGAGCGGGCATTAGTAGGTATATGTAGTTGATGGGTAGTACTAATGATATGGATGGCAATCCGGTAGCTAAGGAATTTAGTCTTTGGTTTGATATATTTAGGAATCGGGAAGTGGTTTGCAAGGAATGGTGTTTAGAGGTCTACTCAACTATTTCGGTTGAGAATATTGAGAAGGTGAAGGATGTTTTTACTGAGCCGGTTATATTCTTTCGTTGTGGGGGTGTCAATAGAACCCTCACCATTGCTGAGTTTGGGTTGTGCACGGGGATGTACACCCAAGAGACCTTGGATGATCCTGCATGTGAGCATCTTTTGGGCATTTCTGTTAGGAATACTTTTGGATTTACCAGGGAAGCAGGTGATTTCAGGGATTATTATAACCGGGTTTCTGGGGGTCGCGCTTGGAAAGCGGCTTGTGGGGCAAATACACTCCAATCGCCTATTTTGCGATTGTTCCACAAGATGTTGGTCCATTCTTTTGTCCATAGGACCAATCACCCGGATAAGCTTTATATGGAGGATTTGTGGTTGTTGAGGTTGTTTGATGAGGGAGATGTGAGGAGGAAGGCATGTGCCCCCTATGTGTTGGCGAAGCATATGGGGACGAAAGGAGTCCGGGATAGAGGGTTAGTTTGTGGCCATTTCATTTCCAAAATGGTGAGGTATTTTGAAGGTGTTGATAATGCAGGGGCTTTGAACTGCAAACCTATGAAGCCCTTTACTTGGAATGATTTGAAGAGGTGGAAATTGATTAAGCCTTTAGCCCATAAGCATGCTATCCCGGAGTTGATTGATTTTGGGGGTGGTGATTCTGATGATGAGGAGGAGGATTCAGATGATGATGATGATGCTGAGATGGCTGTTGCACCAGAGCAGCTGTTAGAGCCCGCACAACGCACTAAGCGTCGTACCACCACTACACCTTCTGAGGGACCATCTTCTTCTACTGTTGCCCATTCAGGTCCATGGGATTTTACTTCTTTGGGGACTTTGATGAATAACATGTGGGAGTCTCAGCAGAACTTTCAGCGGTCCCATGAGCAGTTTGAGTCGCGGGTGGACAGTGATTTCAGGTGGATGGGTTCAGGTATGGGTCATTTGATGCATGATCAACATAGATATCAGCCCATGTGGGAGACCCATTTTAGGGGTGACCAGTATCATCCACCTCATCCGATTCCAGACTACAGTCCTCCTAGCATCTTCATTCCTGAGCACAGAGCCGGAGGTGGATTCTTCTATCCACCAGAGTGCCAGTACGAGGCGGCTCCTTCCCATAATCTTGGAGGGACGGGGACCGATAACCCCGTTAGTTTTGGATCTTTTGCAGGAACACAGGGTGGTGCGGATGCTGGAGGATGGGGTTCGACAGAACCTTCGCTTGCTGAGCAGGTGGTTGGATCGATTTTTGGTTCACCTATGCCTGGCTACCCCTACCCTCCTCAGTGATTGTTGATGAGATGATGCTACTGCCGTCGGTTGGTGATGATGGCTTGTAATTGTATTTGTTTGAACAATCTTATTTCCGTACTTTTTATTTTCATTTGTTTGGTTTGTAATCACCCTTAAGGGTGATAGAACATCGTATTTTACTTTTCCATTTCCGTTTATTAGGGATAGGTTGATTGCATGATTTATTTTATTATGTTGCTCGTTAATGGTGTGTTCATGTTGATAGCAAGTTGAATGTCATGTGCATTTGCTGGCAGTAAGTTCAGCGACATATTTTGTTGGCATCATATTCAGGCATGGAACATACATCATACCCGACAAGTTTTCTTGTTCTTGATTTTGTTTTTGTTTACTTTCCCCTATTTCCCTTGGTTTGCCTTAGTTCATTGGACATTGAGGGCATTGTCCAACTCAAGTGTGTGTGTGTGGGAGGGGGGGGGGTGGTAATGAGTCTCCCTCTCCCAGCACTTCTTCTTCCTCGCAAACTAGCTCATCAGCTAGCTTTGCTAAAACCGTCTTTCCTAATCATCCTATCATTGATATGATGCCTAATGAAGGCCGTGTTCAATATTCCTCCTCCCAAACATTTGAAGGAAATCCTTCAAGTGATGGTTTCAAGCCCCTTGCTCCTCGGCTCTTGACTGTTAAGCCCAATGGTGGTTTCAGCGTTGAACCTTTTAGAAGAAGCAAGGTCGCTATTCCATATGACTACAGCACTCCTCAGCGAGCTATGTCTGATGGTCAACCCACTGAGAATTCTGTTCCCTCAGCAGTCGCTGAACGCCCTGCGTCTCAGCCCCCGTCTTCTTCTAATACTTCTCCTGCTGGCAGAAAGTCTGTTATGCATGAGCACCTAATGAATAGACGAGCTAAGTTTGCTGATGCTCGTTATCAGCAACCTAATTCTGTCTATGTTCCAAAGGGAACTTTTGTCCCTCGGCAACCAAGACCTGTTCAGCAGGTTAGACCTCCTCAGCTAGGAGGTCAGCAGGTTGCTCAGAGTCGTCATGGTTCTCAGCACCTCAGACCTGTTCAGCAAGTCAGACCGCCTCAGCAAGGTGGTCAGCGAGTTGTTCTGAATAATCATGGCCCTTCCTCCTCAAATGCTCAATCTAAGGGCAAGTCCATTCTTGGCCCTATTCCTAAGACTTTGCCTGTTCAGTCTAGGAAGAAAAAGACCCCTTCAGTAGCATCAACTTCTTCCTCCAATCATGAGATTTGTAAGTGAGCAAGCGTGTCAACGACTTGTCCTCTCAACTCAAAGAACTTCTGATTCAAAGTCAGAATGCTGGAAGAAAATGCTATCTATGTGGTGAAAGAGGACACATTACTGCTGACTGCAATGACAAAGACTCCAGGAATCCTCCTGAAGTAGTCATTCAGCCAAACCTACCCTCAGCTTCCGCTACTCATCCCTCCTCTGTAATCTCTGAGCGAACTCACCCAGCTGAGTCCAATATCAGCTTGGGTGAAGATGTTGTTCTTACTGATGACAACATTGCTAAATACATTGCCGCTCAACGAATCTCCTTTCCCCAATCTCATGAAATCATTACCAATGGTAATGATAGTGTACTGGCTGAATATGGGGAAAACAATCAAGTCAGCAACATGGTTGTTCTCAACACTGGAAGCTCTGTCACCTTTACCTCTGAAGATCAATTCTTCACACGTGAGGTTGCTCGCGACATGCTTCCTGCTCATCAACTCGTTGAAAATTTTCCAGTTGATGAGAACGCTGATCCTAGAGCCCCTCTTTCACTCTCTACTGATGATGATGCTTATGCTCATCTTCCTCTCTACACTGATGATACCGTCAGTGGAGAAAATCTCGATTCTGCCTAAATCCTTCTATTGTTATCCATGCAGGCCTCGCTAGGAAAAGAAGTGTGGTATTTGGACAGTGGCTGTTCAAAGCACATGACTGGATCCAAGGACTTGCTGGATAATTTTGTGGCGACTGACGGTCCTACAGTTGTGTTTAGCGACAACTCTACTAGCCAAACTGAAGGATATGGGTCTCTCTCAAATGGGCTAATCAAGTTCACTAAGGTCGCTTACGTAAACGGATTGAAACACAATCTGATTAGCATCAGTCAACTATGCGATGCTGACTACAAGGTTATCCTTGATAAGCATCAAGGCACAGTAATTAATGTAAATAAAGAAGTAGTTTTGGTCGCTCTCAGAAAGAGAGATATCTACTTGGTAGATTTCACTCCTGTCAAAACTGACAGTGAGACCTGCTTCTTCTCAAAAGCTGCTTCTCAAATCAATTGGTTGTGGCACAAGCGTATGTCGCATGTGAACTTCAAAACATTCAATTCTCTAGCCAAGAAAAATCTTGTTCGAGGCCTTCCTCCTCTCACGTATGAGAAGAACAGGCTCTGTGGTGCCTGTGAAAAGGGTAAAAGCCACCGAGCCACTTTCAAAACTAAACAAGCCAATTCCATCAATGGCTGCTTCCATCTACTTCACATGGACCTTTTTGGTCCAGTGAATGTCCAAAGTCTAGGGGTAGCAAATACACCTTAGTCATCGTGGATGAGTATTCACGATATACTTGGACAATATTTCTTCATTCTAAGAGTGATGCTGCTGAGGAAATAATCAATTTCATTAAAAAGATTGAAAACCTCAACAGCATACGTGTTAAAGAACTCAGAAGCGACCATGGCACTGAGTTCAGAAACCACACTCTTGAAAGTTTTTGTGCTGATCAAGGGATTAGACAAAACTTCTCCTCTGTTAGAACTCCTGAACAAAATGTAGTAGCTGAAAGGAGAAACAGAACTCTCATTGAAGATGCTCGAACCATGCTCAGTGAGTCCTCTCTTCCTAGTAAATTCTGGGCTGAAGCAGTTAATACTGCTTGCCACACTCAAAATAGGTGTCTTATTGTCAAGCGACATGACAAGACTGCCTATGAAATTCTTAAGGGTAAGAAACCTCAAATTAGATATTTCCATGTGTTTGGATGTCCAGTGTTCATCCTGAATGATAAGGATCATTTGGGTAAGTTTGATCCCAAATCTGATGATGGCTACTTTCTGGGATATTCTTCTATTAGTAAAGCTTTCAGAGTTTTCAATACTCGCACTCAAAAAGTAGATGAATCAATTCATGTTACTTTTGATGAAAGCTGTTCAGCTCTAGGAGATCTCTCAAATGAGACATCTGCTGAAGGCATCCTCAGCGATCTTGCTGATCCTTCAGTAGAGTCAGCGACACATCATGATGTTGCTGACTCACCTATTGCTGATAGTTCAAGTCTCTCAAGTAATGATGAGTATGTGGCAGCACACATTTAATCTATTGATCCAGTTGAGCCTCTCCTTAGGATAGTTAATGACACTTCCATTAACTTCACTCCTTTAGATGAACCTCAAGCTGCTGACGATGATGCTGAGGACATCTTTCATGATGCTTCAGCGACTCCTGTTTCAGGAGACGCTGAGGATGACAATTCTCAGCAAGAGGTACCCACTGATACCAGTGACCCTCCTATCAGCAACTCTGCATCTTCTCTAACCATTGATCTTTCCACTTATTCTCTTGCACTAAATGATCCTACCTCCACCCTATCCGCTGCTACTCACTCTTCTTCTATTCATACACCAGCACTCAAATGGACTGCTGATCACCCTCTTGACCATGTGATTGGTAATCCACACAATGGTGTCCAAACTCGCTCAGCGACAAGTAATACTTGTCTCTATGTCAATTTCTTATCTCAAATTGTTCCTGTCAATATTGGCGAAGCCATGGCTGATCCTTCTTGGGTGGAAGCCATGCAAGAAGAATTGACACAATTTGAAAGAAATCATGTTTGGTTTCTTGTTCCTCCTCCTTATAAAGAACCCATTGGCACTAGATGGGTTTATAGGAATAAGATGGATGAAGCGGGTGTAGTCATTCGAAACAAGGCAAGACTGGTTGCTCAAGGTTATACTCAAGCTGAAGGCATTAACTATGATGAAACCATTGCTCCAGTCGCTCGCCTTGAAGCAATTCGTCTCTTTCTTGCTCACGCTGCCTACAAAGGCTTCACTATCTATCAAATGGATGTCAAGAGTGCCTTTCTAAATGGTGCTCTTGATGAAGAAGTCTATGCTAAGCAGCCTCCTGGCTTTGAGGATCCAAAGCATCCTCACTATGTTTACAAGCTAAACAAAGCTTTATATGGTCTTAAACAAGCCCCTAGAGCTTGGTATGACACATTGTCTACCTTCTTTCTTGACCATGGATTTCGTGGAGGAACCATAGACATCACTCTCTTCATTTATAAGAAGAAAGCTGATGTTCTGTATGTTCAGATATATGTCGATGACATTATCTTTGGTTCCTTATCTTCTAAGCTCTGTCAAAAGTTCAGCGCTCTAATGTCTAGTACTTTTGAAATGAGCATGATGGGTGAATTAACCTTTTTCTTAGGGTTACAAATTAAGCAGCTTCCCACCGGAATATTTATCAATCAAGAAAAATATATTCGGGATATGTTGCATAAATTTGACTTCACCCATGTCACTCCAAAAGGAACTCCCATGTCCCCTCCTAATAACCTCCATGCTGACCCTGATGGTAAGTATATGAATACTACTCTCTATAGAGGCATGATTGGTTCGCTGATGTATCTCACAGCGAGTCGTCCAGACATCATGTTTGCAACATGTCTCTGTGCTCGCTATCAAGCCTCTCCTCGAGAGTCTCATCTTCTTGCTGTCAAGCGTATCTTTAAATATCTTAAGGGTACACCCACGCTGGGTCTATGGTACCCAAAAGATTCCGACTTTGAGTTGGTTGGATATTCTGACTCCGACTATGCTGGTTGCATGCTTGATCGCAAAAGCACCAGTGGAGGATGTCAACTGTTGGGGGGGGAAGCTGACTAGTTGGACTAGCAAAAAGCAACACACAGTTTCCATCTCCACCGCTGAGGCAGAATATGTCTCTGCAGCGAGCTGTTGTGCCCAAATTCTTTGGATGAAACATCAGCTTGCTGATTATGATTTGGAATATACCAAAATTCCAATCATGTGTGATAATACAAGTGCTATTGCTATTACACACAACCCTGTTCAGCATTCAAAAACTAAGCATATTGATATTCGATATCACTTTATTCGTGACCATGTCATGAAAGGTGATATTGAAATCTATTTCATTCCAACTGATGATCAAATTGCTGACATCTTTACAAAACCATTGGATGAAACTAGATTCAAATTGCTTGTCAGCAAGTTAGGAATGCTAAATGGGGAATCAGCAACATGACTTATCATGTAGCTAACTCAGCGAGTTTAAGTCTGTCTTACTCGCTGAATCTAAAGCAATGAAGAGCTTAAAGTCTTCATCTAGTCCAGTAGCAAACGGCTCTGGTAAAGACTTATCAAATCCGTTTACCCCTGTTGCTTTGGGAAAAAGCAAAATAAAAGCAATGGAGAGCTAAAAGTCTTCATCTAGTCCATTAGCAAACGGCTATGGTAAAGACTTCTTAAATCCGTTGATCCCTGTTGCTTTGGGAAAAAGCAAAATAAAAGCAATGGAGAGCTAAAAGTCTTCATCTAGTCCAGTAGCAAACGGCTCTGGTAAAGACTTCTTAAATCCGTTGATGGTTGACAGTTTGCCAAAAACTGTAGTCAGCGACCAACGTTAGTTGTGAAGTCGCTGACAAAACATTAGACATGCTGAGCATCTTCCAGCATGTGGTCTTTCAAAATAAAACATAGGATATTTTCGAAACTAAGTGTTTTCAAAGTAACTATGTGGGTGACGTGGCAAAATTTTGAACCACATGTTTTATAAATTCAAACTGAAAGGTCACCTCGATTTTTGCCTTGATCACGTGATTTGTCCGTATGTGACAATCTGATTGACAGGTTACGACTGCACAATACGGCGCACACTCAAGTATTTTTGGATAAAATTTTTTTTCTTTTCCTTTTATTTAAACGTTACTCTCAAAATCTTTTTATATTATATATGTACGTATCCTATGTGTATATATGTATATATACAAACCAGTTGTTGATTACAACTGTTCCACAGCTTGAAAAAGAGGAGAGACAAATCATGTTGAAAGATCGTGGCCCACCACCATACCCTATATATACAACCTCACTCTCTCAACCCTATTTTCACGCTTCCATATAACTATTCACTTTCTCTCAAATCAAATATCTCTCTCCATCTGTTCATCTTCATTCATAAATCTCTTTCATCTTCTTCTCAACCAAATCAATGGCTTCTTCATCTCAAATCCCTCAACAACAAGAAAATGTTGAGATCCCTTCTTCTTCTTCCCCCGCTGTACAAAATCCACCTGTTCCTGAACCACAAGTTCAGGAACAAACTCCTATTACTTATTTAAATTCTCCAGTCTATACTCCTGTAAATGTAAATAAATCCTCTAAAGTTTCCTTTTCTCCCTCAAAGATGATTGTTAAACCCAACAATCATCTTGGCTCGCTTGACGTACCAAAAGGTACAAAAGGGTATAAGCCAATGCTGAATTTCATCCATGCATCTCCTGCAAATCATTGCATCATGGCGGACCCAGAAAATATTTTTGTCCATCTTCTTAGAAAATTCTGGTGGACTTGTGATTATAATGATTCAAACAAGTCCATCACTGGGTCTATCCGCCAGGGGGAGGAGATAATCACCATCACTCCTGCTTCTCTTCGTCTCACTCTTGGGTTTCCACAAGAAACCGATGATAATAAGTTTGTGGAACCAGCTAATGAAAATGAATGGAAGGCATGGTTGCCTTTAATTGGATATAATTATAACCTGAAGAACCCTCCAGCGATTCCAAGCAATCCATTAAAGCACAATCTCCCTGGATCTGGAGAGTTCTGTTCACTCATGTGATTCAATGCATGGGTGGAAATTCTGGGTCTTACAACCAGGCATCATCTACATCGATGCCCATAATCCACGCTCTTGCTGAAGGACGATTTGTGGATTATGCCCAGCTGATCTTCAATGATATGAAGAACAAGATCAGCATGAACAATAGGTCACACACTGTGCCCTTTACAAGATTCTTCTCCCTTATTTTCAAAGAGGCGCTGGGTGATGAGTATGTGTTGCCAAATGCTTCAACAATTCCAACAGCGAGGGTTGGAAACAATATTTACAAGCAACCAGCTGACAACTTGGTTGCTCGCCTCACTTCACATATGAAAGAGGTACTTTTCTCTCTCGACTCTTCTTTATACCCCAAAAACAGCGACTGGGAGGCAGCACTTCCTACTGATGAAGTGGCTGATACGGTCGCTGTGGATGCTCAAATGCCTTTAGAGGCTGGCTCGCTGGCAAACCCCCCAGCGACCTCCAAAGCCTCCAAAAAGACCAAAGCTAAATCCAAGGCAGCATCCTCAACCCAAAATTTACAATCTTCACCCTCCGCTGACGTCCCAAAACGTAAGCGGAGTGTATCAAAGGGCAACCCCAAGGTTAGGAAGTCCACAACGCCCATGGACACTAGTACCCAAGCCACCCCATCAGCAGGCTGTTGACGAGTTAAATGGGAACAACAGGCAGCCACCTCAAACTTCTGTAGGCGAGGTTGGTGAAGATATTGGGTCACCCCAACCCACTAGAGGTCAAAGTCCAACTCCACCCCCAAATAATTCCCCTTCTTCTTCTCAAATACCCTCTGAGTCATTGACAGCAGCCAGATCACAGGTGATGCTAGAGTCAACAACTTCTACGGTCGATGATGTCTTGGTGGAACAACACACTGAGACTGAGGCACCAGGTTCCCTTACCCCTCCTCCTTCCATTGTCTTGGAAACTGTTTGTGCAGGGACTGAGACAAATATCTTACCAAGTGGAAATGAAACTGATGAAGATCTGGGCAGTGAGTTTGACCTCCAAGATGATGATGCTGAAATCACACTCGCTGCCGCAGAAGAGAATGAAGAAGAAGCCTATGTTAGTGGTTTCTTGGCAGAAGACTTGGGATATTTGCTGATCTCCTCTCCTCCCACTGAATTTGAGGATATCCCAGAGTCGTTGGCTGATATGCCTCCTCCACCAAGCTACTCTCCAAGGCCCACAGCTGCCTATGAACAAGTTGGTCATTTTGGAGAGTATAAGCCAGAATTGAATGATGTTGAGCTTCAGCGAAGGGTGCAATACTGTCACCTTCAACGAATCAAGCCAACAGTTTATGTTGAAGTGGAAGAGCTTGATGATGAAATCATCATAGAGGTGCCCCATTTGCACCATCCAGACTTTTTTAGGCTTCCTTGCTCTAAGTATCCTGTTTCTCTAAAGGATCTCAAGGTTCCTTCTGCTGATGAAGAACTCACCACTGCTTTTACTGCTGTCAATGTACCTGGTCTGGATTATGTTGAAACTCGTCAGCTACAAGAATTGTTGAGAAGGGTGCAAATCTGCCAAAGCCAAGGGAATAGACATGGATATTTGTATGCCTGGCTGGTTGATAAGGTAGCTGAACTGCACATTGGTACATTGGCTAACTTTCAAGGGCTATCCGCTGAACATGAAGGTTTGAAAGATGAGCTGGCTACTCTTCAAGGCATGGTCTTTGGTATTACCAAGAATCAAGTTACTGACACCAGGACCAATGCACAACTATTTCAACGCAATCAAACCTTGCTACACGAGAGCATGAAGAAGGTCAGCACCTCTAACTCTTCTATCTCTGCCTCGCTGGATAAATTGAAAGCAGAAGTTGCTAAATCCATGACGGATGCTGAGGTGCCTAGACTCTTACCAGCGCTCCAAGACCTCTCCCAATCAAATATCCTCTTCTCTGCTCACCTCCGTCAACTAAATCATACCGTTTCCTTCTTCTCAAAACATCAAGATGATTTTCGCACTTTTATCACCCAAGAAATTACTTCTCTCAAAGACAAAATCTTCTCTCATACTCCTTTCCAAGTAGCTGTTGACAAAAAGCTACTTGAAGAATCTGTCAACCGTACCAAGAAGCTTGAAAAGGAGGTTGGAAATCTGAAGGGCATGATGGTTGAAATGCTGAGCCTCCTCAAGAAAGATAAGGTGGAAGTAGCTAGTTCCTCAGCTACTTCCAAGGGGGAGAAAAATATTGAGGAGGATCCAGCAACTAATGTTGAAACTGTTCCCCAAGCTCCCCTCACTGAAAACATTGGTGATGCTGAGATGGTTGATAATCGGAAGCAAACGTTGAGGGGGAGCAAACAACAAAAACAACAATTGCTGAGAAGGTTGTTAAACCGGCAGCAAGTATTCAGGGGGAGCAAGCTGAGAAGGTCATTGAACCGGCAGCTGAAGTTGAAAAAGAAAAGGTGCCAGCGAGAGTTGAAAAACTAGTTGTTGCTGAGAATGTGCCAGCAAAACCAATCAATGTCTCTATCTTCAAGCCTACCGCTGAGTTCCACGCTGCCCTTGAAAAGAAATATGTCGATAAGGGTAAAGCAGCTGTGGCTACTCAAAGTAAGCAACCCAAAGTTCCAACCACAGCAAGAGAACAACAAGAAAAGTTAATGGCTGGAGCTTTCCCTAAGCCTTTTCCATCTCAAAAGGCAAATGCTGAACTTACTCCTGAAGAAGTTGTGCTTCAGGAGGAGCTAAAAAGGAAAAGGAGAGAATAGGAGCTCTCTCAAAAATTCATAAGTGAGCAGGTTGTTAGTGAAGAATTGAAAGATGCTGATGATGAAACAAAGAGATTGGCTCAGCAATCTGGTGGATTGGCAGCCTTGAAAAAGAATGAAGAAAAGTTCTTTGCCAAAAGAACAAAAACTTTTGAAGAAGGATAGGCGACCTACCTCAAATCAAGAGAGGTAAGGCAAAGAAAAGAGGAGATCACGTCGGTCAAGGTCTCTCTAACCCAACAAGGGATGAATCTTTCCCTACAAAGAAAAGGAGTGCCCAAGTTGTATACTCTGAAAAATGTTACTAAAGATACACTTGGGCCAACTGAATGGATCGAAATTTACAAGTTGATCAAGGACAAGACAACTGTAAGTTATGAACCGCTGATCAAGATGGCAGGTGAGCAGATAAAACATATTCGCAAAATGGAACAAAAATACAAAGTCAAAGACTCTCTGCTCAGCGCTGCAAGACATCCCTTCCCTCCTCCTCATCAACCCAGAGTTGGATCAAAGAGATCAGCGTCTGGATCCCAAGTCTCTCGTCTCCCCACTGTACTCAGAATGATTCCCAAGACTGATATAGACGAGGAGCCGCTGCTAAATCTGAAAATACCTTCCAGAACTCTTTTTATGGAAGGTACAGATGACGAGAAGCTGGGAGGTTTCTGTTTTTGCAATGTCCATGGTCATGAACTCTTCTTCAGTATTGTGCCCAGACTTATAATGATCCCACGTTTATAAAGATGATTGATCAAGAGTTTCTGAAGCCTGAAAGACAACAAGATAGAGCATTTATCGAGGCCAAGCAAGAATCTCAATGGGATTAAGTAGTCTTATGTAATTAATGTAATGCTGATTATTGTAAAGATGTTTGTCATATAAATAATATCAGCATTCCCTAATTCTACCTACTACTCTTAAAGTTCAAACGACTTCTACTCAGCAAAGTCTCCTCAGCGAATAGGGGAAGATTGTTGAGTCATGGATTCGCTGAAGACTTGCTGAGTCAAGTACTCGCTGAAAGACTCAGCGAGAGGCTTCTTCAGCGAGCTCTCAGCGATCATTATCTTCGAGTTAAAAGGATAAGTTCAATGACTCACCGCCATGTTTTGTAAGTCAAATATGGGCGGGAAGATGAAGATAAGAAGGCTGGTCCCCAATGACACGTGTTGTAACACCCGACATTTAAAAATACGGGTTTTCAAAAACTATCACCTAACGGTGTCAAATTGCGGAAGAAAAGACTTTAAAAGTCAAAACCGATAAAAACTGTTCGGTTTCTACGTTTAGTTGGTGTTACATGCAATACCATCAAATAGTTTAAAATGAAAACCCAACGATTGCCCAACACAAAACAACCATTCAACAATACTACATAAATTCGACATAAAGTACGAAGTGTAATTAAATGTCTAGAGAGGTAATCGTGTATGGGTAGCTAAGGTCGTCTGCATGCATCTACCCACACCTCACTTTTCCTTCATCGTCTACCTTCAAGCTAAACCTGAGGGAACAACCACATTTAAGAAACAAGTGTTAGCTAACGAATTAGCTAAGTAAGATAACA
Organism: Erigeron breviscapus; assembly: GCA_034093135.1. Classification (NCBI taxonomy): domain Eukaryota; kingdom Viridiplantae; phylum Streptophyta; class Magnoliopsida; order Asterales; family Asteraceae; genus Erigeron; species Erigeron breviscapus. The sequence continues at coordinate 30,711,683 of CM067172.1, read as the reverse complement.
CTATGTTATTAAAACATTTGTCCAATTAAAACAATCTTCATCATTAGACAAGTTTATTTAGGCACAACACACACCACACGTTCACACATAACTGCATATCAACTTCTTATCAATTAGGATGAATCACCCTAAATGTGCCTATCCTGCATTACTTCTTTACACACGTTTAACCACATAACTGCTTTCTACATTGACTGCTTTACTACGTTTTAACTGCTTTACTACGTTATTAACTGCGTTAATGTGTAACATAAGTTACACCCGACTAGATGACAAACCCCACACGGTTGTACATCAAGCGTCGTTAAGGAATGGCAAGCCAATCCCGGAGTAATCCGTATATGGAGGCGGGTCAGACCCCTCGTATTACTCGCCCTGCATTAAATGACCATGTTGCAAGGAGCCACCCAAGCAACCTACGTCAACGCACTTAGGGCAAGTACGGGTTAAGCTTAACACTTTCCTGCATCAAAGTTTAACGAGCTCGATCCTGCGTTATTTAGTTTAGGTGACTGCATTACCTAAACATTTACTACGTTTACTGCTTTTACGTTTTGGGCCCTTAAACGTGCACGTGACATGGCAACTTAGCAAGTCTAGTGTACTAGATGAGCAAGCCATACAAACATGCACATAACAACATAAAATTACATCACACTACATTACAAGACACTGCATATTACTTCATATCATAAAACTACATTATTCTTCATACATTACACTACATCAACCAATAACAGCATATTCTGCATCTCATAACGTCACAAGTTACTGCATATCATAACACTACATTATACTTCATACATAGCACTACATTCTACGTCATATCATAACATGCACTACATTACATATCATGAGGGACTGCATTTCGGGTCTCATGGTCAACTTCATAACCCACAATACCTCCCGTGTAACCCCCTATATCCATAACAAGATAAGTTACCAATTGGGAAGTTATAATTATGAAACCATTCTTTTCGTTGAACCCTCAGCGTGACAAAAGTAGTGTATCTTACCTCCGAGACGTCCAAAATATCAATCAACTAGTTACAATGCAAGTAAGTATGATCGTCTACCTACAATTAGTGAACAAGCATTAGACAATTACATTCTCACGTTATTAGGGTCATAACTAGACCTGACACACTTTAAAGACTCACTTAAGGTTCAAGTCTAATCTACGTGTCAAAACAATGTTACGGTTCAAAAGTATAAACGTTTTGAAAATAGACTGAGTTGCGCCGCAATGCTCCTCATTGCGCCGCAGCTTATGTTTCTGCATTTGGGTTGCGCCGCAACATCACGTTGTGCCGCAACTCGACCCTTTTGTTGCGCCGCAAAACACATCGTTGTGCCGCAACTTATCTGTCTGCTTTCTGGTTGCGCCGCAACTAGGCGTTGCGCCGCAACTCCCCCTCGACCTGCACTTTTACAAAAATCGTTTTCACCCCCAATTCGACCCCAAACGACTCCAGGTCTAAAATACAGTTTCAAAACACCATAATCCTTCATATTTAGGCCATTGCAAAGCATTTCAATCATTAATTACACCATACATGACTTTAGTCCATCAAAACCACCATTAACCTTCATTAAACGATTTCACCATAACCCTATAATTTATCCTAATGACTCATATAATCAAAAGGACCAGAAACCAAAGAGATATTACCTTCTATACACGTAGATCACACTAAGGATGCAAAACTCTTGACAATAAACACTCAAATCACACGTAAGGAAGCTTTTCGGCTTGCAATTGATGGAGAATTGATAGAGGATGGCTAGGGCTTGTTTAGGAGGAAAGAAATCTGCAAATAATGATCTAATGACACTCCCTAAACTCCTTAACCCGTTTTTGACTTTGCCTCTATGTCAAAACTAGCCCCTAGGCTTCCTAATGCTTCATTATTGGTCACAAACTACTTTAATGACCATATACAACATTAATCCTTCATTAAATGTCACTACATTGACATTAATCTTCATATTACACACATTTATACTACATTAACATTTAGGCTTCCAAGCCTCACACATAACACACATTAACTACACATATGCATGAAATCTAAAATAGACTTAACGACACACACAATATTGACTTAACGGCATTAGTCAACTAGTAAAGAAAAGTTTGGGATGTTACAATTACCTCCCCCTTAAGAGGATTCCGTCCCCGGAATCTCATCATTAAGGAACAACTCAGGATATTTCTCCTTCATTACTGCTTCAGTTTCCCAAGTCAAGCTTTCTCTATGATTATGCTTCCACTTTATCAACACAAGATCTATCACCTTCCTGCGTAACTTCTTTTGCTTTCTTCCAAGTATCGCCACCGGCTCATCAACCATTCTCTTCATTGGGTCAATGCTCACGTCTTGAATTGGAATCACACTTGCCTCCTCTGCTAGACACTTCCTTAGGTAGGATACATGGAAAGTGTTGTGAATTCCTTCCAATTCTGGAGGCAATTCCAACTGATAAGCTAGATCTTTTATGCGTTTCAACACTTTGAAAGGTCCAATAAATCTTGGACTCAACTTGCCCTTCTTTCCAAACCGGATAACTCCTTTCCATGGTGACACTTTCAGCATCACTAAGTCACCTACACTAAACTCCATTGGTCTCCTTTTCTTATCTGCATAAGTTTTCTGCCTTTCTCTAGCCACACGTAAAGCTTCTTTAGCCACATTGACTTTTTCAGCCGTAACTTCAACAATTTCAGGACCGGTCAACTGCTTTTCATCGGGTTCCATCCAACAACGTGGAGTCCTACATTTCCTTCCATACAACATTTCAAATAGTGGCATACCAATACTAGCATGGTGACTATTATTATAAGCAAACTCAATCAGCTTCAAATGATCATCCCATGCTCCACCATACTCAAGTACACACGTTCTCAACATTTCTTCCAACGTTTGAATAGTCCTCTCACTTTGCCCATCGGTTTGAGGATGATAGGCAGTGCTCAAATTTATTCTACTACCCAACTCCCGTTGAAGACCCTTCCAAAAGTTAGACGCAAATTTCGAGTCTCGATCCGAAACAATAGATAAAGGGACTCCATGTTTCGAAACTACTTCATCAATGAATATCTTTGCCAGCTTCGTTAAAGGCACGTCTTGTCGGGTAGCTAGAAAATGGGCACTCTTCGTCAATCTATCTACAATCACCCATATCATATCATTTCCTTTCGACGTTTTCGGTAGCTTCGTTACAAAGTCCATGGTGATATGATCCCATTTCCACTCGGGAACGTCTAATTGATGCAACAAACCATACGGCTTTTGATGGTCCATTTTCACACGTGCACACATCAAACACTTTGCTACAAAATGAGCTACTTCTCCTTTAATATCCGGCCACCAATAAATCGGCTTCAAATCTGCATACATTTTGGTGACACCGGGATGAACCGAATATCTACTTCCATGGGCTTCCTCAAGGATCAATTCTCGTTTACCACCAAGCAATGGCACCTAAATTCGACCCTTGTATGTTTTGAACCCACGGCTATTAGTCTCCATCATAAGACGTTTCTTCTTTCCAATGCTTTCTTTGTCAATGTTATCCTTCATTAATGCCCTCGCTTGTGCTTCTTTAATTCGATCAAGTGGCCCCGACTTGGCTTGAACTTGCATGCTCATCAACTTACAAGAAGAACTTTGTCCCTTCCTACTTAGTGCATCCGCCACTACATTGGCTTTACCCGGATGGTATTTGATTTCACACATACGGTTTAGGTAACACACATTCCTAAACCATCACACACATATAGTCTAGGTAACACACATTCCTATATATTCACACACTTTAACCTTATTACGTTTGGATCCTTAAGCGTGCAAGTGACATGGACACCTAATAAGTCTAGTGAGCTAGGTGTACAAGCCATGTAAGCATGCATATATCACACATCAACTTCATTTCTACATTTCATGCATAATGAGATACTTCATAATACTACATAAACTGCATAATAATACACTACATTAAGCAATACTTCATTTCACTACATTAGGGACTGCAATTAAATCCATCATTTTTCTTCTTAACTTCTCTTAAGGGAAAACTCATTATCTTGAGAAGCAGCCATACGTAAAATTCTGTGCAAACATAGGTTCTCCATATCATCTTCACGTCACACCGGCGAAGGCAGTAAGCGATAGAACTGCTGGGAGGTTCACGTGTTAGTTCGCCATTCATTCCTGCAATATGAGAAAGAATCTCCACCTCGTCGTTTGTTCTTAGCGGCTTCCACCGTCATTCGAAGAACCTGAACTCCCGTCTTTGGAGCGGCTGCATTGTTTCCTTCGTTCTTCATCAGAGGGCAATCGGCAATAAGATGTCCTGTTTCATGACACTTGTAGTAATGATACTATCCTTGTAATTAGCTGCAATGTGCCCCAATAAACCACACGTAACGCTCCCTTTGGTCTTGTCTGAACATTGACCTTCATGTGTAATCTTGCAAGTTGGGCACCACGTGCCACTCTTCTTCTTGTCCTTACTTCTATTCGAATTAGAACTACCTTTAAACTTCTTATTAGAACCCGAAGAACAATGAGCTCTCCTCTTGAACCCCGACTCCTTTTCATCGGCTTTCTCAACAACTTTTTAGATTTGAGGTCATCATCCAACCTCTTAGACTCCTTTATAGTTGTAGTCAAGGTAGTGTGCTGCCTACATAAACCACGTTAATTAGCCGGGAGACCATCACAATAAGCCTCAACTCTCAAGTTCCCACATACTCTTCCAAGAATTTCTCCTTAAATGCACCCCAAGGCATCACCGCTAGTACCTCGGGAGCTATTGACACCGCAGTAGCCCTCCACCAATTACGGGCATCCTTCTTCAGCATTCGAGTTGCACACAAAACCTTCATGTCATCAGGACAATAACATGAAGCAAAGACCACCTCAAAGTCCGCTATCCACTCCCTTGCACCAACTGCATCTTGTGTACCGTCAAAATCCTGAGCACCGCATTTCTGAAACTCTCGTATTTGAAATTGGTAGTACGAGGAGCAACCACTACACGAAGCTCCACCACGTTACCTCCACCATTCACTCCTGCAACAACATTTTCAGGAGCAACCTGCGACCTCACATTAGATGGCTCAGCTTCATTAAAGGGATTAGAGTTATTCTCATCGGTTTGCTCATTCCGACGCAAGTTAGCTTCTCATTTCAGCATCACTTTCGGCCCTTACTCAAGCCAATTCTTCTTCATTCGGATCAACACTGACACGGTCTCACAAACACTCACATGTCGTGATACATTTACAATTACGTTCGCGACCGTAATTTTAACTGTATCCTTCCATGCGTGTACCCGGTAACCCTTTTGTGCATCACCTATTTATCACCCTTCAAATATCCAGCATTAGCTCTACTCGTCAACTTCAAGTCTATATTCTTTGAACTAGTAGACTCAACAACAATGTCTACCAATCACTTCACTCTTCACCTACCTTTAAACCTCATTTAACTTCATGTACTTCATAGTCATCATACTCATTTAACCGGCTATAACTTTTCACCGATCTTCACACATTTCCACGCACTTGGGGCATTAGCGTCATTAAAGTTTGCTACATGGTGTTTACTTTTGACAAATAGAGATACACTACATAGAAATCTCCCCAACTTCATTACTTTGTACACCGGTGAACACAAGCATGGCCATACAAACACGTTCGTGTCGTGATACGCTTGCAATTACGTTCCGGACCATAATTGTAATTGTATCCTTTCACTTGCATGTCCGTTACCACATTTGTGTATCGCCTTCTCTTCACCAAACCCATTCACGCGACCATCTTCACACGTATAACATCTCACTTCCTTTTCGATCCATGTCACAAACCCCATGGGTTGGACATTAACGGAATACCATCTCACCTATTCCCCCAACATTCCTTCATTTCAAACACTTCACACATAAACTACATCGCACACTTATCAAATTCAGTTGGAGAAATGGCACATCACCTCGTGGACCGTCTATCGTAGCAATAGGATAACTAGCGACGGAGGAGCGAGAAACGGAAGAATAAAGGCTAAAAGACATATCCACATATCAATAAACACACATCAAAAAGCCTTAATCCTACACTCTCACTCAATCCCAACCCGTCCTAGAGTACTTCATCTCAAAGCTAGGCACACCTACAAACCCTAACTTGCCCTACATCGGTTTAAGTCCAATTCCTATGGCACACTTATAGTCATTGGTTCACTTAAACCATTTCTCTGATACCAACTTGTAACACCCGACATTTAAAAATATGGGTTTTTAAAAACTTTCACCTAACGGTGTCAAATTGCGGAAGAAAAGACTTTAAAAGTCAAAACCGATAAAAACTGTTCGGTTTCTACGTTTAGTTGGTGTTACATGCAATACCATCAAATAGTTTAAAATGAAAACCCAACGATTGCCCAACACAAAACAACCGTTCAACAATACTACATAAATTCGACATCAAGTACGAAGTGTAATTAAATGTCTAGAGAGATAATCGTCTATGGGTAGCTAAGGTCGTCTGCATGCATCTACCCACACCTCACTTTTCCTTCATCGTCTACCTTCAAGCTAAACCTGAGGGAACAACCACATTTAAGAAACAAGTGTTAGCTAACGAATTAGCTAAGTAAGATAACACTATGTTATTAAAACATTTGTCCAATTAAAACAATCTTCATCATTAGACAAGTTTATTTAGGCACAACACACACCACACGTTCACACATAACTGCATATCAACTTCTTATCAATTAGGATGAATCACCCTAAATGTGCCTATCCTGCATTACTTCTTTACACACGTTTAACCACATAACTGCTTTCTACATTGACTGCTTTACTACGTTTTAACTGCTTTACTACATTAACTGTTTTACTACGTTATTAACTGCGTTAATGTGTAACATAAGTTACACCCGACTAGATGACAAACCCCACACGGTTGTACATCAAGCGTCGTTAAGGAATGGCAAGCCAATCCCGGAGTAATCCGTATATGGAGGCGGGTCAGACCCCTCGTATTACTCGCCCTGCATTAAATGACCATGTTGCAAGGAGCCACCCAAGCAACCTACGTCAACGCACTTAGCCGGGCTAGGGCAAGTACGGGTTAAGCTTAACACTTTCCTGCACTGCGATATTTAGTTAAGGTGACTGCATTACCTAAACATTTACTACGTTTACTGCTTTTACGTTTTGGGCCCTTAAACGTGCACGTGACATGGCAACTTAGCAAGTCTAGTGTACTAGATGAGCAAGCCATACAAACATGCACATAACAACATAAAACTACATCACACTGCATTACAAGACACTGCATATTACTTCATATCATAACACTACATTATTCTTCATACATTACACTACATTATACATCATATCATAACACTACATTATACTTCATACATAGCACTACATTCTACGTCATATCATAACACTACATTATACTTCATACATAGCACTACATTCTACGTCATATCATAACATGCACTACATTACATATCATGAGGGACTGCATTTCGGGTCTCATGGTCAACTTCATAACCCACAATACCTCCCGTGTAACCCCCTATATCCATAACAAGATAAGTTACCAATTGGGAAGTTATAATTATGAAACCATTCTTTTCGTTGAACCCTCAGCGTGACAAAAGTAGTGTATCTTACCTCCGAGACGTCCAAAATATCAATCAACTAGTTACAATGCAAGTAAGTATGATCGTCTACCTACAATTAGTGAACAAGCATTAGACAACTATATTCTCACGTTATTAGGGTCATAACTAGACCCCACACACTTTAAAGACTCACTTAAGGTTCAAGTCTAATCTACGTGTCAAAACAATGTTACGGTTCAAAAGTATAAACGTTTTGAAAATAGACTGAGTTGCGCCGCAATGCTCCTCATTGCGCCGCAGCTTATCTTTCTGCATTTGGGTTGCGCCGCAACACCACGTTGCGCCGCAACTCGACCCTTTCGTTGCGCCGCAAAACACATCGTTGCGCCGCAACTTATCTGTCTGCTTTCTGGTTGCGCCGCAACTCCCCCTCGACCTGCACTTTTACAAAAATCGTTTTCACCCCCAATTCGACCCCAAATGACTCCAGGTCTAAAATACAGTTTCAAAACACCATAATCCTTCATATTTAGGCCTTTGCAAAGCATTTCAATCATTAATTACACCATACATGACTTTAATCTATCAAAACCACCATTAATCTTCATTAAACGATTTCACCATAACCCTATAATTTATCCTAATGACTCATATAATCAAAAGGACCAGAAATCAAAGAGATATTACCTTCTATACACGTAGATCACACTAAGGATGCAAAACTCTCGACAATACACACTCAAATCACACGTTAGGAAGCTTTTCGGCTTGCAATTGATGGAGAATTGATAGAGGACGGCTAGGGCTTGTTTAGGAGGAAAGAAATCTGCAAATAATGATCTAATGACACTCCCTAAACTCCTTAACCCATTTTTGACTTTGCCTCTATGTCAAAACTAGCCCCTAGGCTTCCTAATGCTTCATTATTGGTCACATACTACTTTAATGTCCATATACAATTCTAATCCTTCATTAAATGTCACTACATTGACATTAATCTTCATATTACACACATTTATACTACATTAACATTTAGGCTTCTAAGCCTCACACATAACGCACATTAACTACACATATGCATAAAATGTAAAATAGACTTAACGACACACACAATATTGACTTAACGGCATTAGTCAACTAGTAAAGAAAAGTTTGGGATGCTACACGTGTTGATAGATCAGAATGAAGACATGTGACCTTGTACCAAAATGGTACTAAGGTGTTTCTCTTTCATACCGTTTTAGGAAAGAAACAAGATGGCAAACAGAGATTCCTGAAGACCAGTCTTACACACCAATAGATAGTTGACAACCTTCATGTGTCAACATCTATTGGGTTGTCATGTGATGTCTTTTCTCCCCTATATAAGACATCACTTGACCTAGCCGCAATCAAGTTGGTGTGTGCCATATTACACTTAGTGTGTTTTTCTCTCTTTGTATAATTGTTAAGTTTTTAGTGTGTCAAAAACTTAACAATATTTTCTCTTCTATTTCTTTGTAAAACCGACCATGTATTCACTGTTTAATCAATGTTACTTATGATTAAACATCTTTACTTTCTTATCTTATGTTCTTAGAGTAATTTACATTAGTTGTTTAATTACTTAATCGTTGCAAACTTGGGACTTTCAGTGGTAAATAGGAAAAAGTCGGGTATTTTTGACGAATTTTGAACTTTTGCATGCTTGTCCTTGTAGTTAATTGCTTTTGTCACCTAATTATAGAATTAATAAGCAATTTGACTACACCTTGGGTACAAAATTTTAATATGTGGAATGTGTTTTGACTGATTAATTATGCAATCCCTTCTGGATTAATAATATGACTAGCACGCTCAAAGCACCAAAACACCCAAATTGTGAGATTATTGATTCATTGCTAGTTATGATAGGTGTTACGGTTTTGGAATTATTAGCCTTGTTAATTTGTCCCTCTCGTAGGCTTTTGGATTTGTCCAGGAGTAAGGTCTCTTTTAGAGCTCTGAACTATGATGTGCAAGTTTGAGGTTGGTTTTTCCATTTCTGGATTATTTCATTTGCTATGAGTGTGCCGGTGATTGCGTTGATTCTAGAACTTGTCCTGGTTGATCGTTCCGTGTTATTTATCAGAAGAGGCAAATTTAGGATAAAACTTTTGTTCTTTGTTTATTCACACCTTGTTTCATAAAATTTGTTATGTGCATGTTTTGTTAATGTGCTTAGTAGCTAACTACACTGGTTAGTAAACCACCTGTTAAACCCTTGGTTTGCACTCACTTTTAGTGCAAGAAACAATAGAAAACTTGTTGTCACTAGCCTGTTCTTTGTTATTAAATCCACCTTTATATATGCACCTTTCCTAGCCATACCGATAGTCGAAGTCCTGGTGGGTCATTGGTTTCCTATGCTAGTGGATGGTTTGGGGTTGTCCTTTATGTCGGGTTGGGATATTCTCGGTTTCTGAGAATAGATTGATTTCGTCATGTTTGTTTGGATAAAGTCTGAATCGTTCATTTCAGCATATGAGTATATGATTTGTCATGTTCAAATGTTATGTAAGAGAATACCAATTAGTCAGAGTAAAAGTAGCTCACAAAAAAAAAGAGAATAAAAGAATTGAAAAACAGAAAAAGAAAAAAAAAAAAAGAGAATAAAAGAATTGAAAAACAGAAAAAGAAAAAAAAAAAAAAAAGAAAGAAAAGAGCTTGGGCTGTCAGTTGGTATTTCTCACTTTTGGTCAAATCATTTTTGTAAGTTGGTACATCAATTACACCAACGAAAGGATCTTTATGTTATAATCTTAAGTTGTTATTTGTGGGTTGGCGCGTTTGTTTAAGCCAACATGGTTAGATTTGGTTGATTGAGTTGTTTAGTGTCATACACCACAATGGTGTCGGTTTTTAATCGTCTATTGGGGGTATTGTCTGGACAACTTCTCGGGTTTTGGACCGTTGGCAACTAGTGACATGGGATTTAATGGATTAGACTATTATGTGAAACCTTTGTTAAATGTTGTGTTATTTGTTTTTAACACCCTTTGTTTACCCAAATTTCCATACCCTTTTAAATACCTTGTTTAGCCTTAAAGTTCATTCAAACCCTTTAAGTCCTCTTTTGATAGACGTTATGGTGCTTGCATCATGATGGTGAAGGAACGAACCTAGTACAAGCCTATGGTTAAAAGATTATGCATCACGACTAGGCATTGAGTGATAATTCAAATATTCAACCCCAAGTGTAAGTTAGTTGGAGTAGGATAGACGAGATATCACTGATTCGATTCTTTTGTGCTTAGTCATGTTATTAAGGCTTGTATATCAGTCAAGTATTGTCAAACATTCCAGTTTTCATTTAAGATTAAAACTGCCTAACCATCTCGTTTCATTTTCAATGATGGTTTAGCTTCTTTTTGATTACGGTAATGTTATTCCCATTTGTGCCAAGGTAAATTGAGTTTTGAAGTTTGGAATTTCTTGAGGACAAGCAAAGCTTAAGTATGGGGGGATTTGATATGTCGTATTTTATACCCATTTCCCACAACGTATTTAGTTGATTCTGCATGGTTTATGAGTCGTTTTTGTATACATTTGGTGCGTTTATGGTATTTGTTAGTGTTTCAGGTTACTGACAGGTATTTAAGCGCAAATCTGGAGAAAACGACATTGTTGAGGAGAATCAAGTGCTAACGGAAGATTTAGGAAGTATTTGGATGAAGATTGCAGAAAGTCAACCAAAGTCAAAGCTGAAGAAGGCCAGTTGCGCCGCAACTCAGAGTTGCGCCTCAACCCAATTCCAGAAAGATAGATTGCGCCGCAACTCCCTCTGTTGCGCCGCTACGCCTCTCCTTCCTGGCCAGCCACGAGTCAACATTAGTCAAAGGTCAACGCTGGTCAACGCGGAGTTGCGCCGCAATTACCTGTTGCGCCCCAACCGAAAACCAAAAGAATAAGTTGCCCCGCAATAACCATTGTTGCGCCGCAATGCGTTCAAGTTCAACTCAGCTTTGGACAATAAAAGTCAAAGTCAACTGCCGAGTCAAACCAAGTTGCGCCGCAACTACACCAGTTGCGCCGCAACTGGGTCCGAATCTGGAGAAAATCGGGAGGCATATAAATAGCATGCAAAAATTAGCCCAAAACACTTCTTCCTTCTCTCCAGCCGTGCTTCAAACCCTATTCAGAGATATTATCAGTTTTTCATCATATTTTAGGTTTTAAAACACGATTGGATCGATTACGTTCGTAGCTTTCAATTATTATCATTAGGTAACAATGAATTTCTCTTATTTTAATTGTTATTCTTCTTTTAATATGAGTGGCTCATCACTTCATCATCCATCTTGATGCAGTAAGACAATATGTAAAGATTGCACAATTTTATTAATTCAATGTTGATTTCATTTAACGTTATATCGAGATCTTAGCGTATTTCTTCCTTATTATTTATCTTGAATTGATTGGTGATTTATGTGTGTCTTTAATGGTAGTTATTGATTACATATATGTCATTTTGATTGTTTGGGTACAAACGATTGGGTCTATGACGGGTACGGTAGATAATCGTTCTTGATAATAGGGAGAAATGTGTTAACGGTTGGGTACAATCGATAGGTATAATTGTTATTTCAATAACCAAACCAATTGTTTGATTAGGGAAGTTATAAAAGATGTCTTGGGGTACCGGTCTTTATAACGAAACTAGTTTAAGCAAGAGAGTCAAATGATGTCTTCAACTTGACGGGTACGGGGTTGGTGCTTTGTTTGAGTCTCGGTTATTTAATCAACTAAATTTGGATTTGAACTTTATTTATGTGCAATCTAAGCATGTTGTTGAGCGGATTCAAGATGGATGACCGTTTAAATTATTGTTTTAAACAAATTCTCTTTTCGAATAATCCTGAGGGATTACTAATTATTTACTAACTTTTGCAAAGTGACAATTCGGTCACAAAACCTCCTGTTTACTTGAATTACTTAATGTTAACAATTACTTAACTCTAGTCCCTGTGTTCGATCCTGGACTTATCTTTTTGCTATACTATATACGAACGGGTCCACTGCCCGAGAGTGTGTAGTAGTCAGTTCTAGGGTATTTCTTGTTTATAAATTTTAAACTCGATTTTACACATCAGAAACTATACTTAAATATTTCCGGGAGCATTGGCGTGTTGCTAGACGCTAACCAATGTTATTGCCTTTATATAACATGCTCAAGTGGGAGATGTTGGAATGTGATCACGTTAAATAAACGCATGTCCGGAAATTATTTAAGCCTACGGGGTCACACAAAATGACACGTGTACTCTATGAAATTAATTAATATGTTAATGTAGTATATTAATTAATATATTCACGAAATGATTAATAAACGAATGTTTAAAGTTAAATATACGTTTATTAATTAAATACATTGAAAAGAGAAGGACTTAAGTGAAAATTAGGAGTTTAGGAAACTTCCTAATTTCCACCTAAGGGGGCCGGTTTTGAGAGGCCTATTAGGGCCTTGATTAAACTTGGTCACCAAGTCTTAAAACCCTAAATAAGTCCCTATATATAGGGGTTAAATCTAAGGGTTTTAGATACACACATACAAGACTTTTAGACTTGTAAAAATCTCTCTTTTCTCTCCTTTCTTCTTGGTTCGGCCGAAAGCAACAAAACCCATAGGGTTTTTGGTTTTTGGGGTTCGACATTAAGGGTATACACAACCGGGTTTGTGAGTTCGTGATCGGGTACTAGCATACATCATAGGGGTGTCAAGTGTGCGATCATAGAGGGGTTTTTCTTTAAACCCTAACTAATAATAATTATATTATTATTATCTTTATTGGAAGCTTACGCTAAAAGTACACTTTCAATTCCCAACTTTGTTAATTAATATTATTGCATATGCGTTTCTTTCTGCTGGCTACTCGTGATTGTTTATGTGAATAATATGCTTATATCCTAACATCATCTCGATGGAGTTCATCAACAATTTAATCCATCAAACATTTTCCTTTTCATTTTTTTCTATTGTTACTCTTATTCCTAAACTATACGTGAAACCAAAATACATAAAAGAAACATTAAAACTATCCATTCTCATGAATGTGAAAAATGAAACTCAGATCCGAATAAAACCCTCAAAGGTCAAAGACGGTATCCATTGACCACCAACCCCACTGATTTCTTTCATGAATAGAAAAAACAAGAACAAATGTCTTCACAAGTTTGCCTTTTATAAGGAGATGTGAGGAGATGTTTAGGTGGTTGTCAACATTTCATTGGTAACGTACTTTGACATTTAATGATTCTGAAATGTTCATTTGTTCTTTTGTCATTTTGGGTGAAAGAGAAAACTGCGTACATATTTACACGGACTTGAAATTTTAACCATGAATGGATAAAGTGAATCACATGATTTGTGAGTCATGTGACCCTTTTATCCAAGTATTCTCTTTTGCCTTTCCCGTCCATACTTTAGTTACAAAATAGGTGATGAGTGTTTGAATTTATCCTTGACTCATGCTCGCTTATGACTCGCTAGTATTTTCATCGGAGTGCTGAGCGACTGACGCCAACACTAAGTCATCACAGCGAATCCATATCCTATCAATGACAAAGTGTGAGAGAGATACATATGTTATGGCAAAAATATGAAAATTCAAAAGACAAACAAAAAAGTCCAAAGTAGGTGGTAGAATAGAAAACCCAAAAAATCTACTATGTTGAGCGACTGACGTCAACATTATCCATACCCTAACATTGACAAAGTGTGATACATAAATTAGGACAAAAAGTTAAAAATTCAAAAGTTTGTGACGAAAACAAAAAAGTCCAAAAAATAAGTGGCTAGAATAAAAAAGGGATAATAGCATACGAATGTAACCACCTCTGACAAAATGGTTATGTGATGTAAGTGACCTACTCGGGTGGCTATGTGATGTATGCACTTATGTTTTTTGGGCTATGTGATGTATGTTACCGGGTACTGCAAGTTGTAACAGGTAATTTGGTAATAGTTTAAGGGATAATGACATACGAATGTAACCACCTATGACAAAAAGGTTATGTAATGTATCTGGCAAATTTACACACCGGTCATCTTCTACGATGAGTTTTCCGGCAACACCATTCTTGAATACGTGTTAAGCCAATACATTTCCATGTAAACTCAAAATCGGGGAGTTAACAGCAGCCCAAGAATATATAAACTCAATTCTAGATCCGAAATCATAATCCAATTGCCATTCAACGAAACAAATCAACCCAAAATCCAATTAAAGCTTTCCATATAAACTCAATTCAATATATAAAAATTATATATATCAATAGAAATTATAGAAGATGAACATGAAAGGAAAAAACTCAGCAACCAACACTCGCAACCACCATAATACCATTTTCCCGGTGACACAATCTCCGGCAACACCATTTCCGGCGAGTTGCCATATTTTCCGGCGAAGTGTTTGACGGTTAATTTTTGGCTAGGGGTTGTGCGGAAGTCATTTCTGAGTCGATTGGCACCGGTTTCAAGTTCTAATTCGAAGTAATGTGTGAGAAATCGTGACTTTTAGTTTTCCGGCAAAGTTTTCCGACCAGTGTGTACTGTTGAAACCGTTTTTTCTGCATATATATGTATATTTAAGCTTTTTAGGGTTTTTTATATAGATAATCAAAAGTCAGCCTCCACATGTACAAGTCAACGCGGGTCAACGAGTGTGGTGACCGGTAACCTTTACATTATACATATATAGATTTATATGATTATATCTATGGGATAATGGCATACGAATGTAACCACCTATGACAAAATGGTTATTTAATGTAGTGTGGTGACCGGTAACCTTTACAACAGGTAACACGATACATCACATAACCCGAAAAATGAAGGATCTTACATCACATAGCCACTTGAGTAGGTCACTACTGTTAGGTCCAGATTTACTGGACTCGCTCCAGACTCGACTACTGGAGCCTTAAAGAAGATCTGTCCAGAAATGGTATATTACTGGACCTACTCCAGACTTGGAATCTGGAGTACCTCTGAAGATTTGTCCAGAAATAATGGAAGACCAGTGAGCAAATACTTGTATAGGAAATCTGGAGTATTCTCCAGATTAGCTCACTGGACTTCACCCCCAGTCCATATCTATTCTACTGAAGACGTTCTCACTGAAGTCAAAGACTGAAGTCAGAATAAAGAAGACTGACAAATGGCGGAGTCCACTGGAAGTCTTACCAGATCTGTACACTGGAGGATTGTCAGTGTTCTAGACCTTACAAGTCTGAACACTGATATCGAGGATTTGACTTTAAGCCTTTACACACTTTCCAAAGAACAACCCACTTGTTCTTTACCAAAGTATACGTGTGTTAAGGTGGTTGGATAAAAGGATACACTTGCATTTGATGTGACTTTATCCTTATTCCTTATCCAATGCATTTAATGTTCTTGTCGGATCATTAAATGCATGAAACCATATTTGTACGGCACAAAATTCACTGGTGAATTTTGTTGTCTATAAATACAAAGTCATTTCTTTGAGAAAATCACTTTTTAGCAAATTGGTGAACTTGCTTAAATACTCTCGATCTAAACAGTTATACTTCACAACTCTAAGTATATCGATCAAAGGAGTTTATTTAGCAAGTATAGATCACTTGTAATTCAAAGATTGTTTAGATACTTACATACGTGTAATATCTAGGTTCCGCAACGATCTTGTATTTTGTTTATTCATCAATAAAGAAAATACACTTGAAAACTACATTTGTGTTC
The DNA here is from genome assembly GCA_034093135.1 of Erigeron breviscapus. Classification (NCBI taxonomy): domain Eukaryota; kingdom Viridiplantae; phylum Streptophyta; class Magnoliopsida; order Asterales; family Asteraceae; genus Erigeron; species Erigeron breviscapus. The sequence goes on along the minus strand of CM067172.1, from coordinate 30,695,291 downwards.
CACCATTTATTTACTTGTTTATATTCTTGCATATTTATATTAAAGTAATACTAGTCCGATTATAGTTCATACTTGTCTTGTTATTTTACACTCGTGGGTTAAACCATCGTGTGAGGGACTTCACAACTACATTACATAACCATTTTGTCATAGGTGGTTACATTCGTATTCCATTATCCCAATAGAAACCCACAAAACCTGTTGTGCTTAAAGGAGTCTTCCATTATAACATTAACTAGCATTTTAACCTCGTCGTTGCCCGGAAGACATAACGGTACGTAAAACGTACAAAAAGGTACAATACGAACGATAAAAACTAATGCAAAAAACTATTTAAAAATGATGGTCATTTAGTTGTAGTGTAAACACTACACGACACTCTGGCCGTTGGTCGGTGATTACCCCGCTGTTAGAACTGTTTTAAAGAAAAATTAGTATTGAAAAAAGAAATATAAAAAAATTGCATTTTTTGACACATAAGAAAGGGTTAAAAAACGGACTCTTTTGTTATAGCAAAAATAATACAATGGGTACATGGCTGTTGATCGATGTAAAAAATATAATTTTTATCTTAATTAAAAATGCTTTTTAAAAAAAAAGAATATTAGTAAAAAAAAAAGATAAAGAAACCTTTTTATAGAAAAAATCATATTGCTAAATAAAAACTAAACGTAGGGTGCAAAGTGCAAATTAAAAGGGACAAAATTTAGTAGCAAAAAGAGAAATTCTATAACTTGTGGTGAAACCGAAAATAAATCAAAAAAGTTAGGTGGTGAAAGTTAATGCTAAGAAACCTAGGGGGTTCAAACCATAAATTAAAAAAAGGGAAACTGGGGCAAAAATAAAAAATAAAAAAGTTAGGGGTAAAGTTAAAAGTTAGGAAACTTGGGGGGTTGAAAGCGAATTAAATAAAAAGAAACTTATGGGCAAAAATTAAAATCAAAAAGTTTAGGGTAAAATTAAAAAGAGTCAGACTTTACTATTCCTAAGGATGTTTATAAATGTATATATATATATTAGTAGCAAAAACAGAAATTCAAAAAGTTATGGTGAAACCATAAAATAAAAAGTTAAGTGGTAAAGTTAACGTTAAGAAACCTAGGGGGTTCAAACCAGAAATTAAAAAAAGGGAAACTAAGGGGCAAAAATAAAAAATCATAAAGTTAGGTAAAGTTAAAAGTTAGGAAACTTGGGGGGTTGAAAGCGATACTTAAATAAAAAGAACTTATGGGCAAAAATTAAAAAACTAAAAAGTTAAGGGTAAAATTAAAAAGAGTCAAACTTTACTATTCCTAAGGATGTTTATAAATGTATATATATATATATATATATAGAGAGAGTTGAGTTATTGTGAGAATTAAATAATTGTCGAGAACTATAAGAACCAATAATCTATAGGGGTAGGTTTGTATTTTTGTTATATACATTTTTTATTAAATTAAATATGATTATTAAATCCCATAAATCTCTCAATAACTTTAACCGTTCAATCAATTTGACGTAAATGTTCCTAATTACTACTCCCTCCGTCCCATTTTAATTGTCCAATTTTGACTGGTCAAGTCTTTTTCTTCCGACTTTGACCGTAAATATTTTTGTTTGTGTTATATATTAGTTGATGAAAGTTATATCAATGAAAAGTACATTTAAAACTCAATCAATTCATATATGTTATATCATGTGTTATATAACATAAACAAAAATATTTACGGTCAAAGTTGAAAGAAAAAGACTCAAAAAGTCAAATTAGGACACTTAATATGGGAGAGGGAGTATTACATTTGAATTCTGTTGGTAGTGCCACGTGAAATGTGTTTGTTAATTGTTACCGTATTATGTTATCAAATCAAATTAGACATTCATTTTATATTGTATTTTCTTTATCAACTTTAATTTCTATTTTTATTATCACATCAATTTATAGGTGATCACAATAAATAAATATTATTCAAGATTATGAATGACTAGATGAGAAAAAGTATCCACATATGTACATTTTATATATCGAAGATAAATTTTAAATAAATTATAAGTTTACATGTATAAATTAGATGTGTACATCTCATATAACGAAGATAAAATGTAAATTAAATGATAAGTTTACATGTGCAAATTAAATGTACACATGTGAGCATGATAAAATTACATCAATTTATATATAAACACTAAAAGATAATATTTAAATATTCAAAGATACCAAATGTATAAACATTAACAAAACTTGTACATGTGTAAACACTTTCACATAAAATTTTAATGATGAATTGAAGTGTGTACATTTAAACAAGTCGTATTTCTTTATAAGTCATATGTGAACATTAGTTGCATACACATGTGAACAAATATAATCATCTGTGAACATTAGTTGCATACATATGTGGACAAATATGAATATGGTTATTCTTATTATTTTTTAATGACAAAATATAACTAAAATAAAATAATCATATATGTAGTGATATTGTTTCAACATGTTCATAGATCGTACCTTTTTATTCTATTTGTTTTAAGATGTGCATAAGTGTGCAATCTATATACACATGTAAGTATATAAAGTTTTTTTTAATACATACTCATTAAATTTTAAATGTACATATGTGAGTTGATATTGTTCTTCACTTTTCGTAGTATTAGTTAAAGTTAATTTTGCATAGTTATATCATATGTGCATTAATTTTAGTTACCTACAAAAATTAATGAGAATATATGAAAGGGAAATGATTAATACTCCTAAAAGAATGGCCTAAAAATCCTCTTAATTATTAGATGAATACATGTGGCAAAATCAAGGGGCAAAATTAAGAAAGAGAATTAGTGGATACCACATGTCACCTTCTTATAGTTTTAGAAGGATATTTAGGCTAATGTTTAGGAGGATTTATTATTTTCCAGAAAAGAATAGGGAAATAATTAATTCTCCTAAAAGAAATTATTTAATTCAACAAGAATGATGAAAAATCAACAAGAAATTATTTAATTCATATGTATATCACTAGATGAGCTTTGTTTCCACGAGAATGGCGGATAGCAAAAACCGGTTACAATTAATATTCCTAAACTACCCTTTTCCTATTATAAGATGCTATATTAAATTCTTTTATTTAATTAAAAACCATAATTAATTATGAGCCATTGATTAACTTATTTGATGGTTAAGATTAGTTCTCGCATTTCTCGACATATTTTTAGTTCTCATTTTAACTTTTTACTATATATATATATAATATATAATACAACATATATATATATATATATATATATATATATATATATTATTAATTAAATTAAATTAAATGGCTTCTTTCATTTATTACAAGTAAAAGTATTTAAGGGTGTAGTCGGCACTTTGCATCGGCTCCTTCCATTGGCAAGAATTGGCTCTTTGCCTCCATTACATTCCCTCCATTGGCAAGTATGATTGGCTCCTTCCATCGGCTACATTTGGCCGATTGTGGCAAGTATTGGTTTTTTTTTTGTTTATAAATGCAAGTACAAGACCCCACCATTTTTTTTTGTTTTTTTGTGTTTGGCAACTTTTGGCTTTTTGGCTTTTTGGCAAGGGTTTGACACTACACCCTCTATTTGGCAAGGTTTTGGCAAAAATTCTGTTGGACACATGACATCCTTCCTTTGACTTATAACATTGCAATTCTTGCCAATATGTAAAAGATTGGCACTGCACCCTTGCCCTTAAGAAAATATATGAAAGTTGTTCGTTTGGCATTTTAGAGAGAATACTTCTTATCAGTTTTTTTATTAATGTTTTTTTATTAATAAATTATTAAATGAAAAGTAGTTTAGAAATTAATTTTTGTACTGCATTTTGTATGGTTCTATGTTCATAATGGCTTAAAACCCCAATAAAATGGTGAAAGTTGATGTGTCGTTGAGTTGACATTCAAGATAGTTCTTCGTCCATGAATGATACTTTTTTATTTATTTGGTGTCAATTACTAGTGACTATTTGTTAGGACCAGTTCACCTGGAACTGGCCAGTCACCAGTTCACACTTGCCAGTCACCAGTTGCATCTGGAGACTAGTGAAACTGGTGACCAAGATGATTTGTCGAGAAATATATTGAAGTCCAGTTGCACCGTACAGTTAACGCAACTGAAGACTTCCTCCAGTTGAGAACTGACCAAATTGAAGAAGTTCCAGTTGAGAACTGACCAAATTGAAGAAGCATTCCAGTTGAAGTCGAAGACAACAAATGGAAGATAGAGAATGGCAATGGCAGCGAAACCCAGTTGACATTCTAGTCAGTTACAAACTGGAGACCATCAGTGGAAAGCCCTTACAAAGCTTTACACTGATTACGAGGAATTGACTTGTATACTTTATGTACCTTTACCCGGATAATAAGCCTTGTCTTATTATTTAAGTAATAAAAGGTACGTAAAGGTGGTTATGTAAAGTCACTTTAACATACGACTTTACACTGCCTTTAAGGAATTAAATGTTATTCCTTAAATGCTTCCAACCACATTTGTACGGCCAAAGTTAACATCCCAATGTTAACTTTGCCTATAAATACAAGTCATTGCACAACCAAGAATAATAAGTATTCGAACTCACAAGTTAAATACTTCACACTTTGCAAACCTGCAATATTCTTGGTGAACTTGTGCAATATTCTCTCAATCGCTAAAAGGAATATTTCACAACTTTAAGTGTTTCGATTGTCGTGAGAAATTTCGAGTGTAGATCAATTGTATTTCATAGGTTGTTAGGATATTTACATTCGTGTATTATCTTGGTTCCGCATCAACCTTGTAATTTGTTTAACATCAATAAATAAATTACACATTGAAAAATACATATTGTCTCATCAAGTTATTTTACAAGTTATTTGTATTATTGCATTGTTCTTTACTTATTATCTTTTATATAAGTAATCTATCTAGAACTTGGTATATACACACTGCAACTGGTCGTCTCCAGTTCAGTGCATATATTGCAAAGTAATTCCACCATCGACATAGAGGTGTCTTCAGTAGTACCATCTAATGAGTTGGGACTTACAAGTACCTTCTTATCTTTAATTGAACCAAAGAAGATTGACGAGGCTATGGCAGACCCAAGCTGGGTGGAAGCTATGCAAGAAGAGCTCCTCCAATTTGAAAGGAACAATGTTTGGGAGCTTGTTCCTTGTCCACCAGGGTTAAAGAAAGAACCTATTGGTACCAGATGGGTCTACCGAAACAAAATGGATGAAGATGGCCATGTTGTAAGAAACAAGGCCAGACTAGTTGCCCAGGGTTATTGTCAAGCAGAGGGCGTTGACTTTGATGAAACTTTTGCTCCAGTTGCAAGACTTGAAGCCATACGAATATTTCTGGCTTATGCAGCCCATCTGCAGTTCAAGGTCTTCCAGATGGATGTCAAAAGTGCGTTCCTAAATGGAACATTGGAAGAAGAAGTTTATGTTAAGCAGACTCCAGGTTTCATCGATGAAAAGCATCCACATTGGGTCTATAGACTGAACAAAGCATTTTATGGTCTTAGACAAGCCCCAAGAGCCTGGTATGATACTTTAACTAAACATCTTCTTAAAAATGGCTTTCAAAGAGGTGCAATAGATAATACCTTGTTTATCTTGAAAGAAAGAGGTAATATCTTATTGGTACAAATTTATGTTGATGATATTATATTTGGTTCAACTGATGATGCAATGTGTAAAAAGTTTTCTAAAATCATGTCATCTGAGTATGAGATGAGCTTAATGGGTGAATTAACATTTTTCTTAAGTCTTCAGATTAAGCAAACTGAAAATGGAATTTTCATAAACCAAGAAAAATATGTCAGAGATTTGTTAAGAAAATACAAATATGATTCAATCCCATCGAAAAACACACCTATTGCAGCACCATTGAATTTGGACTCTGACCCAACTGGCAAACCAGTTAACATAACTGACTATAGAGGTATGGTTGGTTCACTAATGTACTTAACTGCCAGTCGACCAGATATAATGTTTGCAACATGTTTATGTGCCAGGTTTCAGGCTAACCCTAAAGAATCACATTTGCACGCTGTAAAGCGTATCTTTAGATACCTGAAAGGGTGTCCTAATCTTGGTCTTTGGTACCCCAAAGGCTCAGGATTAGATCTAATGGGTTATTCAGATTCTGATCATGCAGGTTGTAAGATAGATAGAAAATCAACAACTGGTGGTTGTCATTTCCTAGGAGGAAAACTGGTAAGTTGGACCAGCAAGAAGCAGACTTCAGTCTCCATGTCCACTGCTGAGGCAGAGTACATTTCTGTGGCCAGTTGTTGTGCCCAGATTCTCTGGATCAAGAACCAGTTACTAGATTATGGTCAAAAGTTTACTAAGACCCCAATCTTTTGTGACAACACCAGTGCAATTGCTATCTCTCACAACCCAGTGATGCACTCCAAAACAAAGCATATTGACATCAGGTATCATTTCATTCGTGATCATGTTATGAAAGGAGATATTGAAATTCATTTCATCCCCACTGACAAACAGTTAGCTGATGTTTTTACTAAACCTCTCGATGAGAAAACCTTTAAACATCTCATCAGCGAACTGGGAATGTTAAACCCTTAACTGAAGCTTTCTTTGTTATTGAACGCGTCAGTGACACTGATGAAGTTCTCCAGTTGAGGAGGTCCAGATTATCTTTACTCGCCAGGCTATCGAACGCCTTTGTGATACTATCTTGGCACTAATTGATATCTGGATCATCATTTTAGGGGAAAGACTCAAAATAATTTTCTGACTAAAATTTGTTTTTGTTTGAAAATGCAACTGGAGAACTCTCCAGTTGGAAACTGGTACTGGACTGATCCTCCAGTTACCAGGTTCAGTCTTTGTCTAAATTTTATAACGTTACAAATACTTGGTCAATATATGTGACACGTGATGATACTCGAGTGTTTTAAACCACTTGATATCGTGATCTGACGTGTTTGGAACCAATTTTAGTACTTGACAACTGTTTGTATTGGGAAAACAAAAAGTGAGTGGGGTCATGGGTAAGATAAGCCGTCGTAGCATTTAATGCTGACATGGTAACATTTAATGCTTACATGGAAAATCATTATTTTATTTCAAAGTTCAAACCAACTTTTGTAAAAAATATCTACAAAAAGGATTGTGTTGATTAAAATATAATTTTGGTGTTTCATTGGGATCTTGAATCCCTTTATAAATACCCTTATTTACTCCGAACTCATTTACTTCTTTCTCTTACATTCCTTCATTTACTTCCAATCATCAAAATTGCTTCATTTTTCTCTTTGCTTCACAAATCAAAAACCCTAAATCCCAAATTTCATATTCATTCTTCTATGGCTCCTAGATCATCCCGTTCAAGAGATGTAAATCTCTTGACTGTTCCATATAATCCCTCACCAGATGTCACACAGGCACCTGGTGCTCCGAGTAGTGCTGCCATAAAACTAAATCCAAATAATCCTATGGCCAGCCTACGAGGATCTCAAGGGTCCGATACCCTTATTGGTAGAATTCAAAAGTTTTTGAAGAATTCTCCAATAGGACCCTCATTCTCTCTAAACCCACGTAAGATGTTTCACAACTACTTATGTGAGTTTTGGTACACTGCCGTTCTTTCTTCCGATTGTTCCTCCATCAGTTTCACATTAAAGGATGGAACAATCCAGTGTACCTTGTCAGCTGATATATTAAGGGATGCCTTACGCCTCAATTACTGGAGAGAGGGTGAATCTCCAGTCGTCTTGCCCCCAAATATAAACTTTCGCCAAGTACTTCTTGAAATGGGACACAGGGAGTGTTTGGAGAATGGGGTGTTGAAGACAAAAGGTGCGATGACCATGAAGGGCCTTACACCTTCATGGAGGTATTTTTTCATCCACCTGGTGGAGAGCATGGGTGGGAGTTCTGGTGGACTTGACCAGATCAACTCCTCATAAGCAGAGATGGCTTACTGCTTGTGGAACGGATTGAGAGTGGACTTTGCAGATATTCTGTATAGAAGCCTGGTTCAAAAGCTGAAGGGCACAAGGGGTGTTTGTATTCCCTTTTCAAGGTTCCTCTCACTGTGTTTTAAGCAACTTCTGGGCAGGGAAGCATATAATAGTACAGATTCACCGTACACTGCTCCAGATATGCTAAGGAATCTAGACTCACTGGTATCTGAAGCTGGTGAGGTTGAAATTCCTGATCGAATGCAACTGGCATTCGCTTCAACTGATGCACCTCTTGAAGGTGAGTCAGAAAGGCAACTGGGCGGGCCTCAAAATAATGAGGGACCCTCCAGTGTGTCTAATGTTGTGGTTGAGGATAGAGCGACCATAACTGAAGCAACCCCCATCACATCTATCCCTGGTGAAGATACTTCGGTATCTGATCTACCAACAGATGTACCCATCCAGGAAACTGGGGAAGGTCATCTGGAGACTGACCAGGAAACTGGTCAGCCCTCAGTTACATTCATGGATCTGGACATGAATGTTAATGACGAGGAAATCCTTATAGAATCTTTGGATTCTGAAGGTACTGAAACAGACCAGGAGATTCTTGATGCTTCTGTACAAGCTCAAGACCCTTCATCTCCAGTCTTACCTCCAGACACATCAGTTTCACTTTCACCACCTGAACAACATGTGCCTATAGATATATCTTTACCAATAAATTTCGCTCCTTTACCAACTGGGCAATTCTCACTTGCTCGAGAAATGCCCCCCCCACCGTCGCCGTTGTTCACACCTGAGCATTCTCAGCATGAACAACACATTGTTTTTCCAGTCCTTTCTTCAACCATCACTCCAATAATTTCTTCAACTGCTGGCCTGTCAACTGGGGAGACTTCCATCAGTTTGCCTCCTCCAGTTGCTCCAGTAGTAACTGCTCGTGGTCCAGTGACACCTTCTCCTTTGTCACTGGACAGTCAAGTTGTCTCCCAATCCGATCTCCCCCCCCCCCCCCCCCCCCCCCCCCCCCCCCCCCCCCCCCCCCCCCCCCCCCCCCCCCCCCCCCCCCCCCCCCCCCCCCCCCCCCCCCCCCCCCCCCCCCCCCCCCCCCCCCCCCCCCCCCCCCCCCCCCCCCCCCCCCCCCCCCCCCCCCCCCCCCCCCCCCCCCCCCCCCCCCCCCCCCCCCCCCCCCCCCCCCCCCCCCCCCCCCCCCCCCCCCCCCCCCCCCCCCCCCCCCCCCCCCCCCCCCCCCCCCCCCCCCCCCCCCCCCCCCCCCCCCCCCCCCCCCCCCCCCCCCCCCCCCCCCCCCCCCCCCCCCCCCCCCCCCCCCCCCCCCCCCCCCCCCCCCCCCCCCCCCCCCCCCCCCCCCCCCCCCCCCCCCCCCCCCCCCCCCCCCCCCCCCCCCCCCCCCCCCCCCCCCCCCCCCCCCCCCCCCCCCCCCCCCCCCCCCCCCCCCCCCCCCCCCCCCCCCCCCCCCCCCCCCCCCCCCCCCCCCCCCCCCCCCCCCCCCCCCCCCCCCCCCCCCCCCCCCCCCCCCCCCCCCCCCCCCCCCCCCCCCCCCCCCCCCCCCCCCCCCCCCCCCCCCCCCCCCCCCCCCCCCCCCCCCCCCCCCCCCCCCCCCCCCCCCCCCCCCCCCCCCCCCCCCCCCCCCCCCCCCCCCTCCCCAACTGGGCAATTCTCACTTGCTCGAGAAATGCCCCCCCCACCGTCGCCGTTGTTCACACCTGAGCATTCTCAGCATGAACAACACATTGTTTTTCCAGTCCTTTCTTCAACCATCACTCCAATAATTTCTTCAACTGCTGGCCTGTCAACTGGGGAGACTTCCATCAGTTTGCCTCCTCCAGTTGCTCCAGTAGTAACTGCTCGTGGTCCAGTGACACCTTCTCCTTTGTCACTGGACAGTCAAGTTGTCTCTATACAATCCGATCTCCAAAACCTTCTAACCAGGGTGGAGGAGATTCAGAAGACACTTGATAAAAACACCAAGTCTTTCTCCAGATACCACAAGGACTCTTTGACAAACATCAAGGTGGTTGATCTGGGGATAAACAAGTTTTCATCAAATGAAGACTTGGTGTTCAACAAATTGAATGAGTTGGTCACTGGCTGCAATCATCTGGCTGGTACTCTAAAGGAAGCCTTTGACCTAACTCAGTCCAAGGTCTCCAGTTCCATTTCCAATCTACTTGGCAACACTGTTAGAACTTCTTAAGTAGATCTGAAGGAAATTGAGAGGCAGGTCAAAGAATTATTTGAAAGACCTGGCCTAGATGTAACTGGCCTTGGAGAGCAGTTGATGTCTTCAGTTGGTCAGAAAATAGAGGATACACTGGGTGCTAGAGAAGAGCAATTGGTTGAAAGGGTGATGTCTGAGATCACCAAGCTGGCCACTCCTCAGGTTGATCTGGCCCCACTTACCAGTGAGATCAACCAGTTGAGGGGCAGCATAGAAAGTTTGAACACCCAGGTATCTCTACATGCTCAATCTATAGAGAAACTGACAATTGAAGTAGAAAATCTGAAGAAGATGGATAATGAGGTTAAGGATAAGGTTGTCTCTGGCTTGGATGAGGATTCTAAAATCTTGAATGAATTGAAAACTAGTCAAGACCAAGTTGTTGCAAATGTCTTGACCCAGTCCAAGGAGACGAACCACTTATGGAGGTCCTTCAGGATGATGTGTGGAATCTTCAAAGAGTGTAAGGACCTGCAGTCATGGCAGCCTCTTGACCGGTTGCCATCTCACCCCTCTGAATGGGAAGCAATTAGGGTAGGTCTAGATGCTGCCAAGGGGGAAAGACGTGCAGTCCTTCCACCAGTTGCACCTGGAAGGGAAGGTCATCTGGAGACTGACCAGGTAACTGGTCAGCCCTCAGTTACATTCATGGATCTGGACATGAATGTTAATGACGAGGAAATCCTTATAGAATCTTTGGATTCTGAAGGTACTGAAACAGACCAGGAGATTCTTGATGCTTCTGTACAAGCTCAAGACCCTTCATCTCCAGTCTTACCTCCAGACACATCAGTTTCACTTTCACCACCTGAACAACATGTGCCTATAGATATATCTTTACCAATAAATTTCGCTCCTTTACCAACTGGGCAATTCTCACTTGCTCGAGAAATGCCCCCCCCACCGTCGCCGTTGTTCACACCTGAGCATTCTCAGCATGAACAACACATTGTTTTTCCAGTCCTTTCTTCAACCATCACTCCAATAATTTCTTCAACTGCTGGCCTGTCAACTGGGGAGACTTCCATCAGTTTGCCTCCTCCAGTTGCTCCAGTAGTAACTGCTCGTGGTCCAGTGACACCTTCTCCTTTGTCACTGGACAGTCAAGTTGTCTCTATACAATCCGATCTCCAAAACCTTCTAACCAGGGTGGAGGAGATTCAGAAGACACTTGATAAAAACACCAAGTCTTTCTCCAGATACCACAAGGACTCTTTGACAAACATCAAGGTGGTTGATCTGGGGATAAACAAGTTTTCATCAAATGAAGACATTAAGTCCGCTGTACTGGCTGCTGGTGCTGGGAGTATAAAAATCACTAATGAATCTGAAGCTCGAAGTTATTACTCCCAGATCATGTCAACCAGAAGACATAGTGGTACTATAAATAGTGTCAATGTTACAATTAAGCCAGGCACCAAAGTCTTTCAAGTTGAAATTAAGTATGCTGGTGGGCCACTAGTGAAAACTGACAATCCTGGTGCGATGCAATATGGGTTCAGCGAATGGGTCGAGATGGTGAATGTGCTGGATGCTAAGGCACAAAAGAATAGGTTTGAGAAGGCATGGGCAAACTTCTTAAGGGGCAAGATTCAACACAAGGAAAATCTGGAATTAAAGCTGAATATTGACCCTGAAGACACTCAACCTATTTCTTCAGTTGCCAAGAGAAGAAGAACTGGTGAAGGGCCATCTGTTTAAGTTCTTTCTTCAGTTATCTACTTGTATTTTGTTTTACATTCTGTAACTTGTATAAATGAAGTTACCAGTTTGTAACCACAAGGTAGATAATAGATTAAAATCTAACAAACCTAAAAGAAAAACCTAAGGCATTTATTGATCTATAAAAATGCCTTAGATAAACTTAGATAGATTTAAATCAAACAAGTCCTTCCAGTTCACACTTGTACAGATACAAGAACTAGAGACATTCATACTCCAGTCACCAGTTCACACTTGCCAGTCACCAGTTCATACTTGCCAGTCACCAGTTCATTGTAGACCAGTTCACCTGGAACTGCCAGTCACCAGTTCACACTTGCCAGTCACCAGTTGCATCTGGAGACTAGTGAAACTGGTGACCAAGATGATTTGTCGAGAAATATATTGAAGTCCAGTTGCACCGTACAGTTAACGCAACTGAAGACTTCCTCCAGTTGAGAACTGACCAAATTGAAGAAGCATTCCAGTTGAAGTCGAAGACAACAAATGGAAGATAGAGAATGGTAATGGCAGCGAAGCCCAGTTGACATTCTAGTCAGTTACAAACTGGAGACCATCAGTGGAAAGCCCTTACAAAGCTTTACACTGATTACGAGGAATTGACTTGTATACTTTATGTACCTTTACCCGGATAATAAGCCTTGTCTTATTATTTAAGTAATAAAAGGTACATAAAGGTGGTTATGTAAAGTCACTTTAACATACGACTTTACACTGCCTTTAAGGAATTAAATGCTATTCCTTAAATGCTTCCAACCACATTTGTACGGCCAAAGTTAACATCCCAATGTTAACTTTGCCTATAAATACAAGTCATTGCACAACCAAGAATAATAAGTATTCGAACTCACAAGTTAAATACTTCACACTTTGCAAACCTGCAATATTCTTGGTGAACTTGTGCAATATTCTCTCAATCGCTAAAAGGAACATTTCACAACTTTAAGTGTTTCGATTGTCGTGAGAAATTCCGAGTGTAGATCAATTGTATTTCATAGGTTGTTAGGATATTTACATTCGTGTATTATCTTGGTTCCGCATCAACCTTGTAATTTGTTTAACATCAATAAATAAATTACACATTGAAAAATACATATTGTCTCATCAAGTTATTTTAAAAGTTATTTGTATTATTGGATTGTTCTTTGGAAAGTGTGTTAAAGGCTAAAGTCAATCCTCGATATTAGTGTTCAGACTTGCAGGATCTAGAACACCAACAATCCTCCAGTGTGCAGATCTGGTAAGACTTCCAGTGGACTCCGCCATTTGTCAGTCTTCTTTCTTCAGACTTCAGTCTTTGACTTCAGTCAGAATGTCTTCAGTAGTATAACGAGTTGGGACTTACACTATTGAAATTCAATATACTTTGGCTTAACCGGTTCTGTGTCAAAAAACCCTTGTAGAATAGATCCCCATTAAAACCCTCAATGACAAACACCTAAAAAACTCAAGATCTAAGCGGAAAACTCATCCGGATACACCATAAGTTAAAATTTAGAAACCGGTGACCACTCGATCGAGACCAAATGGTTCCCTAAACGATAGTTGATGCTGTAAACTTACATTTTTACCCACCCAAATGGTATGGTATTGAGGGTTGTGAGTCCCTTAATTAACGAGATGGTTAACCAATAGAAAGTGTAAAATACAACAAGTCTAATAATCACTAGATATGGACTAGTATTACTTGTAAATAAAGATGCAAGATATATAAACAAAGTAATACAAGACTTAAAGCAATAAACAAATAAAGTGGACCATTATGTATGTTTCATGGGTATTTTATTTATTGATGTGTAAATAAAATACAAGGTTGTTGCGGAATCAAGATAACACAATTAAGTGAGTATCCTAACAACCTATGATTACAATATGATCTATATTTGTCAAATAACTCTTTGGGATCGAGATACTTAAAGTTGTGAAGTATCCCTGTTTAAGATCGAGAGTATTTGGACAAATTCACTTATATGCAAAAGCAATGCTTAAAAGTATTTTTGTTCAAGGAATGACTTAGTATTTATAGGCAACAAATTCACCAGTGAATTTGTGCCGTACAAATATGGTTGGATACATTTAATGATCCGACAAGAACATTAAATGCATTAGATAAGAATAAGGATAAAGTCACATCAAGTGCAAGTGTATCCTTATTATCCAACCACCTTAACACACGTACACTTTTGTTAAAGAACAAGTGGATTGTTCTTTGGAAAGTGTGTTAAAGGCTAAAGTCAATCCTCGATATTAGTGTTCAGACTTGCAGGATCTAGAACACCAACAATCCTCCAGTGTGCAGATCTGGTAAGACTTCCAGTGGACTCCGCCATTTGTCAGTCTTCTTTCTTCAGACTTCAGTCTTTGACTTCAGTCAGAATGTCTTCAGTAGAATAGATCTGGACTGGGGTGAAGTCTTCAGTGAGCTAATCTGGAGAATGCTCCAGATTACCTGTACAAGTAAATGCTCACTAGTCTTCAATTATTTCTGGACAAATCTTCAGAGGGACTCCAGATTCCAAGTCTGGAGTAGGTCCAGTAGAACATGTTTTCTGGTCAGATCTTCAGTGAGCTCCAGTAGTCGGGTCTGGAGCGAGACCAGCAAAACAAGTTTCTTAACAAACCTAATTAAGGTTCCAGTAGTCCAGTCTGGAGCCAGTCCAGTAAGTCTGGACTAAATCTGGACCTAACAAATTCCCCCTATTTGTTTAGAAATAATGCAAGTATTTTTCAGACTTATAGATATACAAATTTGTATGTCTGGAAAACACTTGGTCGATTTAAGTCTAATCTAAGTTACTGGAAAACACTTTATAGATCATGAGTGTTTTCAGTTTCATCTTTTAAGTTCTAACTTAGACTAAATCTGGTCATTCTACTTGTAAATATAAAAACTTGCAACTATTATTACTTTCACCAAAAAGGAAAATAATTACAACTTTCTTAATACAATAATTACAACAAGTACAATGATACAAAGATTCAGGCCCTTCTTCTAGATATCCTTTCTGGTGCATCTTCAGAAGCCTTCCTCTTTGGTGATGGAGAAGATGGTATTGATTCTGACGTTCTTAAGCCCATTGTAACTTCCATTTGTTGCTTTCTTCTCCATACCTTCTCAATCCTTTTAAGAAATGCTTTAACATCAGTCGACACATTTGTCTTCCCCCTGAATGTTAAAGCGATTTCCTTCAGTTCACTCCATCCAAATGCTTGGACTGAAGTACTTTTCCTCTCATCAGTAAAGTTACCCTCCCTGGTCAACTTTACTTCAAACTTAGACATGTCTTCAGTGTAATGTGGAACTGGGGCTCACTGGCATCAGTACCAGTAGCTTCTTCAGTTAGCCTGGCTTCAGTGCCATATGCTCTTCGTGACATGTGCTTCAGAGTTTGGTCACTAGACGACCTTTCCCCCTTGGAACGATCTCCAGTTCTGGACTTGAGATCATTCCATAACTGTTCAAGCATAAGTCTAGGTGCCATTTATATATAGAAGAAGATGAAAATGAAATTGAATGAATATTTAAGGTTTATGAAGAATTTAATGAATTTGAAGTTAATATGCGAGTATTATGATTGGAAAATGAATGAAGAATTGAATGAAGGAATTTGAAGATTTGGGAGTAAATGTTCGAAGTAAATGAAATTGAAAGTGAAAGTGGGTATATATAGAATTGAGAATGTGGAACTCAAACGATTAATTTGAAATTATCAAATACAATTTTTGATTGTGTTCTGAGATCCGCATTAATTACATCACATCACACATAAATGCATGACGGTTTACAGCCCACAAAACAGTAACAACTTGTACTTTTTGTTTTCCCAAAGTAAAAAGACCATCATTGTTTTGAACAACTTACATGCCACGTAGGATTTATAAGATAAATATCTTTGAAAAGGTTTGCTTACGTGGCACATACAAAGATCAAGTATTTTGAAAATATTATGACATATTTCAGTGCATCTGGAGGTTGACAAGACCGTCCAGTATCACTGGTGGATTAGTCCAGTGAACATGTACTGATGGTACACTGGAGGGACACTCCAGTAAAGTACCAGTGAACAACCAATTTTGAAAGACTGGAAACCTTAAACTTGCACGTCAACTAATACAGACAAATGAGAGGGACACATTTACAAGAAGACATAAGTCAACTCAAACACGCACTTCAACCTGTCCATACCAGTGAGAGGGACATATTTACAAAGCACCAGTAATATTTTCTGAAGAATTTGTCCAGTGAGAAAATTAATTCCCCTGAACTTAAACATTTTTAAGAGAAAATATTTTTCAAGTCTTCCCTGGAATGTTGATCCAGAAATAAATTTTTGAATCTTTAAATCAAAGATCCTTAGTAGTACACAATGGCGTTCAATACCAAGGTTCCAGATTTAAGGGTTTAACATTCCCAACTCACCAACAAGATATTCAAAAGTTTTTACATCCAGTGGTTTAGTAAAAATGTCAGCGAGTTGTTTGTCAGTGGGAATAAAATGGAGTTCAATGTTGTTTTTCATAATATGATCGCGAATGAAATGGTACCTTAGATCAATGTGTTTGGTTCTGGAGTGCATGACTGGATTGTTGGAGATAGCGATGGCACTGGTATTATCACAAAAGATTGGAGTCTTTGAATACTTAATACCATAATCAAGCAACTGGTTCTTCATCCAGAGTATCTGAGCACAACAACTGGCTGCAGACACGTATTCAGCTTCAGCAGTGGATAATGAAACTGAAGTTTGCTTCTTACTGGTCCAGCTGACCAGTTTGCCACCTAGGAAATGACATCCACCAGTTGTGGATTTCCTATCTATCTTGCAACCTGCATGATCTGAATCTGAATAACCCATTAGATCCATTCCAGAGCCTTTGGGGTACCAAAGACCTAGACTGGGAGCACCTTTTAGGTACTTCAGTATGCGCTTTACAGCGAGCATATGAGATTCCTTTGGATTAGACTGATATCTGGCACATAAACATGTTGAAAACATAATATCTGGTCTACTGGCCGTTAAATACATCAGTGAACCAACCATGCCTCTAAAGACAGTGGTGTTCACTGGTTTGCCATCTGGATCCGAGTCCAGTGTCAGTGGTGCAGAAATTGGAGTTGGTTTAGATGGTGAAGAATTCATATCGAATTTCTTTAAAAGATCTCTAACATATTTTTCCTGATTAATAAAAATTCCATCTTTGTTTTGCTTAATCTGGAGTCCAAGAAAATATGTTAATTCACCCATCAAACTCATTTCATATTCAGTGGACATGATTTTAGAAAATTTCTTGCACATGTTTTCATCAGTAGACCCAAAAATTATATCATCAACATAAATTTGTACCATTAACAGATTACCTTTCTCATGAAGAATGAACAAGGTATTGTCAATTGCACCTCGTTTAAAACCATTTTTCAACAAATGTTTAGTCAGAGTATCATACCAGGCACGTGGGGCTTGTCTGAGGCCATATAGCGCTTTGTCCAGACGATATACCCAATGTGGATGCTTGTCATCAACGAAACCTGGAGGTTGTCTGACGTAAACTTCTTCTTCAAGCTTCCCATTCAAGAAAGCACTCTTTACGTCCATCTGGTAGACCTTGAACTGGTGATTAGCAGCGAATGCTAAGAAAATTCTGATCGCTTCAAGTCTAGCCACTGGAGCAAAAGATTCATCAAAGTCGACATCTGACTGGCAGTAGCCTTGTGCTACCAGTCTGGCCTTGTTTCTTATTACGTGGCCATCTTCATCTACTTTGTTTCTGAAGACCCATCTTGTTCCAATTGGTTCTTTCTTTCCAACTGGGAAAGGAACCAGATACCATACTTTGTTCCTTTCAAACTGGTGAAGCTCTTCTTGCATAGCAGTCACCCAGTTTGGATCTTCCAGAGCCTCGTCAATCTTCTTAGGTTCTATCAAAGATAGAAAACTGACGTATAAGCATTGATTACTGGAGGCTCTTCTGGTCTGAACACCACGACTGGAGTCACCTAAGATCTGATCAATAGGGTGAGCTTTTGTCCATCTGGAGTACTGACCAGGATTGTTACTGACAACAATATCAGTGCAAGAATTCAGTTGAGTCTCCTCTGGAGTTGATTCTGGAGGAGGGTCTTGCCAAATTACTTCAGTATCTTCATCTGAGTCATTTAAATCACGATTTGCATCATGAAATTCTTCATTTGAAGGCATTTCCTGGAGTACTGGTTCAGTATGAAATTCTTCACCAGAAGACATTTCTGGTAAATTCTCAACTGACACTGATACTGGGGGAGTAGTACGCACATCTGAACCAATATTAATTTCAGAGGGTAGTTTGAAAATAATAGAGGGATAGAATGGAGTATTACTGGAGAGTTTCTTTTTCTGAACAGGTTCCAGATCAGGATGACTGGAAACTGTGTCTGGTGAATCTTCAAATTTGTCGTTTATAGGATCAGATTCACAAAAGACAATTGGTGTTACTGGGGGAGTGACAGGGACTAGCTTCTTGTTGATTGAGGCATTTGATTCATCAAATGTTACATGAATTGACTCATGGACCTTCTCCAGTCTCTTGTTGTAGACTCTGAAGGCCTTGCGAATGGCTGAATAGCCTAAGAAATACCCTTCATCAGCTTTGGCATCAAATTTGCCTAGCTGACTGGAGTCGTTCAGGATGTAAACTGGACATCCAAAAACGTGAAAATAACCAATGTTTGGTTTTCTATTTCTTAAGACTTCATAGGCTGTCTTTTTGTGTCTTTTGATGTACACTGATCGATTCTGGGTGTGGCAAGCAGTTGCAATTGCTTCCGCCCAGAAACTGGTAGACAGTCCAGATTCAGCAAGCATACTCCTGGCAGCTTCTATCAGCGTTCGATTTTTCCTTTCCACAACTCCATTTTGCTCTGGAGAGCGGGCTGAAGAGAAGTTCTGGGAGATGCCAGTGTCAGTACAGAATGACTCCAGAGTTGCATTCTGGAATTCTGTTCCATTGTCACTTCTTAACTGACACACTTTTCGACTGTACTTGAGCTCAATTTGCTTGATAAGACTGATGATTTCAGCAGCAGCTTCACTTTTGGACCTCAGAAAGATCACCCAACAATATCTGGAGAACTCATCTATGATCACCAGGGTGTATCTTTTACCAGCACGAGTCTGAACGTTCACTGGACCAAAAAGATCCATATGAAGCATGTGAAGAGGTTCAGTAATGCTGAAATTCTGTCTGGTCTTGAAACTGGTACGCTTTTGCTTACCCATCTCACATCCTGGACATGGTCTTTCCTTTTTGAAGGAGACTGAAGGTATCCCATCTGCAAGTTGTTTTCTGGACAACTTGTTAATGTTTTTGAAGTTTAAATGGGATAACCTTTTATGCCATAACCAGTTTGTGTCTTCATCAGCTTGAGTATAGAAACACTGCTCTGAAGGAGAGCTTTCCATATCCATCACGTACACATTCCCTTTTCTGGGAGCAATCAACACTACCTTCCAGTCCTTGTTGAATACGATGCCCTGAGCAACATTGAATAAGACTTGATAGCCATCGTCACACAGTTGACTTACACTGATCAAGTTATATTTCAAACCATTCACAAATGCAACTCGTCTGAACTTGACTTGTCCATTGTTCAGAACACCATATCCCTCAGTTTTCCCACAACCATCATTTCCAAACGTGATGGAGGGTCCATCAGAAATGGTGAACTCCTCCAGTAGGGTCTTACATCCGGTCATCGTCCTGCCAGCTGCACTGTCAAGATACCAGATAAGCTTCTTTCGATCGCCCTACACATACACCAGATATTGATCAGTTAGATTTGGGAACCCATCGACTGATGGGTTCACTGGACCCTCCCTTATAGGTCCCTGGGGCAATCTGGTCTAGTTCACTATGTTCAATAGTGGTCTTAGAAGAGAAGACCACTGGGGTTGATGGTTTTAAAACCTTTTCATTTTTCTCAACTGGAGAAATACATTTGTTTTTCTTTGAAAAAGGTTTTGTATTTTGTCTAGGGCCAGATGAAGTACCCTCAAGAAAGTTTAATCTTGCATTAAAACTTTGTGATTGACGAGTCAGAATTTGAATCTGGCTCTCTATCCTGGACAAAATATTTTCTTCAGATGATACCTTAGCCTTTCCAGTCAAAGGCTTTGGTAAGGGTTTGGTCTGAGGTAAAGGTCTATTCTGCTTCACCTTTTTAACTGGAGCAGTCATCTGGACAGCTCCAGTCTTAACCTCTGGGGATTGAACTGGGTCTAAATTGGTCTTGGGTGTTTCAGGCATATCATAAACAGTTGTGGGCCTTAACACCTCTGGTAATCGATCGATTACTGGTATTAATGATGCAACATTTGTATTTCCATCTAAATATGCACGTTTTTGAGCAGGAAATTGTTTAACTGAAGCATCAAATGGCTTTTTAGTTTCTAGCCATGACTTTATTACCAGTTTTTCTTTCTCTAAAATGATCTCAAGATCTTGCTTTTCTTGAATCAATTGTTCAGTTACCAGAACCTGGGCTTGAAATGCCAGTTCAATGTCTTGAAGCTCTTTTAATTTTGATTTTAATGCATTTATTTCAGAAGAATCTGTTTCTAGACCATTTACACAATCAGATCTAACAGTTTCTACAAAAATTAAATCAGAATTTAAAGCTTCAGCAATGTCCAGTTTTAGTTCTTGGTCAGTTGCATTATCATAATCACTAACCTTTTTAATAACAATGTCCACCCATCGTCCAGATGTGACATCTTCCTTCACCAGGTGCTCATCAACTTCCAGAGCCATGTAGCAGCAATCTCTTTCTTCTTCTTCATCAACAGATGAGTCATCAGAAGGAACCCACTTCTCTTCAGTTGTAGCAATCATGCACTTATTATTTGTTTCCATTTGTTGTGCCATGAGAGCAATTTGGGCCTTAAGCTTTTTATATTTCAATTTATAGCTATCATCAGGCTTATTATAAGAAGAGAATGGACCAGGCTTGGATGCAAACTGGTTGGACCTGCACTCTTTCATGAAATGACCCTTTTTGCCACACTTAAAGCATGTCAAATTGGTCTTGTCAGTGGAAGAACTGGATGCAAATTGTCCAGATGGCTTATTTGCTCTTGCTTTGAAACGGTTAAACGTTTTAGCAATCATTGCAATAAGGTCATCATCTTCAGTTTCATCACAACAGTCTGGAGAGATTTGACTGGCCTCTCCAGAATCCATAAGTTCAGACACCATCTTCTTCATAGAAAATACATTCTCAGAAGATATCAGTGCTGTACTTGGTGGTTCAGAATAACTAACCACATTAGGAGTACTGGAGGCATGGTTAAAAGCATCTTGTTCTGCAACCACTCTCTGAGCTTGATTTTCTTCAGTGTACCTGAAGGCTCCATATAGAGTTGAGAGAGTGTGTGTGTGCAGAGTTTTACCTTGTCGTAAAACAAGTATCATGTGAGACCATTTGGTGGGCAGAATGTCACAAAATTTCTCCAGAAGTATATCCTTGTCCTTCTCAACCCCAAGACCTCTCAATTGGTTTATGATACTCATAAATCTGGTGTAAGTACCAGTGAGAGACTCGTTAGGTTGAGCAAAAAATGACTCATACCTCTTGTTTAAGGAGACCTTTCTGGTGACAATGGTGTCATCTCCTCCTTCATGTTGGTTAAGAAGCTCATCCCACATGGTTTTGGCACTAGGAAAAAGAACTAGTGTGGGAATTAGGGTTTCTGGAACGGCCCCGAGGATCATGTTTTTAAGGAGGGTGTCAAGATTCACCAATCTCCTCTCCTCTTCTGACCAATGTTCCTCCCTCTTTTCCCTTCCCCTTCTAGATCCAGAAGGATCAAGAAGTGGATTGAGAGGTGATGTAGGTACATATGGACCTTCGTTTAAGATCTTCATCATGTTCCTCTCAATACCAGTGACATGCAAAATCATCCTAGCTTTCCACGTACCAAATTCATCACTGTTCCCACTGAATTTAGGAACAGGATTATTCGAGTAGTGCACATGCACGTGTGGAGAAGCAGGAGTAGGAGGAGGAGGTGGAGGATTAGTGTTATTAACGTTTTGTGGTTCATTTTGATCATGAATATTTACATTAGGATCGGGACCAAGACTAAAACCTTGTGTATTTTCTTGGTTAGCCATCAAGAACAGATCTAGGCAATGATTAGCCTTCTGCTCTGATACCAAATGTGAGTCCCTTAATTAACGAGATGGTTAACCAATAGAAAGTGTAAAATACAACAAGTCTAATAATCACTAGATATGGACTAGTATTACTTGTAAATAAAATACAAGGTTGTTGCGGAATCAAGATAACACAATTAAGTGAGTATCCTAACAACCTATGATTACAATATGATCTATATTTGTCAAATAACTCTTTGGGATCGAGATACTTAAAGTTGTGAAGTATCCCTGTTTAAGATCGAGAGTATTTT
The DNA here is from genome assembly GCA_034093135.1 of Erigeron breviscapus. Lineage (NCBI taxonomy): Eukaryota > Viridiplantae > Streptophyta > Magnoliopsida > Asterales > Asteraceae > Erigeron > Erigeron breviscapus. The sequence continues at coordinate 30,672,967 of CM067172.1, read as the reverse complement.
AGACAAATTCACTTATATGCAAAAGGAATGCTTAAAAGTATTTTTGTTCAAGGAATGACTTAGTATTTATAGGCAACAAATTCACCAGTGAATTTGTGCCGTACAAATATGGTTGGATACATTTAATGATCCGACAAGAACATTAAATGCATTAGATAAGAATAAGGATAAAGTCACATCAAGTGCAAGTGTATCCTTATTATCCAACCACCTTAACACACGTACACTTTTGTTAAAGAACAAGTGGATTGTTCTTTGGAAAGTGTGTTAAAGGCTAAAGTCAATCCTCGATATTAGTGTTCAGACTTGCAGGATCTAGAACACCAACAATCCTCCAGTGTGCAGATCTGGTAAGACTTCCAGTGGACTCCGCCATTTGTCAGTCTTTTTTCTTCAGACTTCAGTCTTTGACTTCAGTCAGAATGTCTTCAATAGAATAGATCTGGACTGGGGTGAAGTCTTCAGTGAGCTAATCTGGAGAATGCTCCAGATTACCTGTACAAGTAAATGCTCACTAGTCTTCAATTATTTCTGGACAAATCTTCAGAGGGACTCCAGATTCCAAGTCTGGAGTAGGTCCAGTAGAACATGTTTTCTGGTCAGATCTTCAGTGAGCTCCAGTAGTCGGGTCTGGAGCGAGACCAGCAAAACAAGTTTCTTAACAAACCTAATTAAGGTTCCAGTAGTCCAGTCTGGAGCCAGTCCAGTAAGTCTGGACTAAATCTGGACCTAACAAGGGTGTTTGTTATTGCGTTTTAAAGTGATTATCTGATTATTACGTTTATAAAACGCAAATAATCTAAAAAAGTGTTTGTATGAAAAAGTGATTATATGCTATGAAAACGCAGTTTTGAAGAAGCATGTACATACATGCCTTTTCAAAACGCAGTTATGAAAACGCATAATCTATTTTGAAAACGCAAAATTTGTTTGGTAATCGCAATTCCAAACAACCCTAATGTAACACCCCAAATATTTAAGATATAAATTTAGTGATTTTATTATAGTTTTGCCTTTAAAATGATTTCCTAGTATTTAAAAATTGAGAAATGGCGTTAAATTAGTTGGAACTTTAGTGGATAGCGGATATAATACCCACCTAAAATCAAAAAAGGTGTGGCATCGTGTGGAGATGCCAGCCATCTCCTTCCTTGATGACTCACAAATTCTTCTTCTTAAATAAACTATTTCTCAATTTGCTTCTTCTTCATTTCAATCTTTCTTTCATTGTGGGTGTTAATTAATTTATCCAAAAACAAGAAATCTTCCAAGAAATCATTATCAATATCTTCAAGTGGCTAGCAATTGAAATTGAAGGTTTTGTTTGTGGTGGTGGTATGAGGGCCGGAAATGAGAAGAAAGAAAGGAAAGAAAACTAGTTTTTATTCATCTTTCCATCTAGTTAATAATCCATGAGGTATGGTGTGATTGATTGTTCTTTGCGAAATTAGGGTTCTTAGAATCCAATTGATTTAGGGGTATTTGGTTCGAGCATAAAGAAGAGAAAGAGAGAAAAGAATTGAGTATGTGATTGCATGTCATCATCTAGTTAATTTCCATCTCAATTGAAGGTACTTCTAATTATTTTGATTGTTTAAATTAGGGTTCTTGATATTATAATTTGGGGATTATTGGGAATGAGTGACTTTATAGTGGAACCCTAAGTAACTTGACTTTTAAATTGGAAAAGTAATGTAATTGATAATGCTTTGAGTA
>CM067172.1:30631251-30666251 GCA_034093135.1 Erigeron breviscapus | reverse complement strand
AGACAATTATAGAGTTATGTTTTGGAGTAAAGGATAATGTCCTTGTATGTAATGTTCAACTTGATGGGGTGTAATTACCCATTTTGTCACTTGGGATAAATGCGGACGAATGACCCGTTTGGAAATTGTACAAGTACTTTGTTGTAAACTTGTTAAATACAATTTTATGGCATGGTTATGATCTTTTACATCAGTAAAATGTTTGGAAAATCAAGCTTTGAGTCCATGGTTTGTTCTAATTAGTTTTGGGGTTCAAAAGGTCAAGGAAATGGGTTCTGAGCTAAGTGAGGCGCACCCCGTACCTGTGGGGCGCACTACTGAAGCCTGGGAGGTCAGAAAAGTTGTAGTGGGTCGCACTAGCTGATGTTCCTCCACATTTTTCGGTTTTGCTTCGTTACTTAAAATGGTGATAACTTTTGAACCGTAAGTCTGTTTTTAAGTGGAAAGAGTCTACTATTCAATGGTTAAGATTACAATTCTTAGGTAGAATTTGATTTTGGTAAACATATGTTTGAAGGCGAAATGGTTGCATATTGTTCAAGTTTTTTTTGTTTAAAGAGTTGTTTTGATTATGTTCAAGTCTTGTATATTTGTTCTTAAGTATGAAAAAGAGTTAATATAATAATGATATGTTATTATAAAAAAATTGGTCGAGTCGAGTTGGGTCCTTTCAAGTGATATCATAGCCGAGGTTTAAGGGATTTAGGTATTCCTTTATGATTAGGATGCCTAGACTTAAACCGTAATTGTGACTTGGCCATAAGTTTTTGTTGATTTTATATTGGACCAGGAAAGTGTTTGATGGAGAGTTAACTTATAAAGGTGTTAGTATGTAATCACGATAAGTCCGGAATTATCGTGATCCGCATACTAAAATGTTTATAAGTTAACCGCATCAAACATTGGAGCGGTCGAGTATAAGGTTGTAGAAGTGGGAGACTTGTTGTGTTATAGAAATTAATCATGGTTGTGCTCTTCTTTATTATTGTAGTTGAGTATAGACGTATCTATATGCTTGTCATGTGAAATGTATGTTATTATAGTTATGGAAGTTTAGGGAAAAGAAGTGAAATTCCTAAGTTATCAAGACGTGTGCAATGGGATCGTTGTTTAGAGTATAACATGGAACTTGATGAATGTAAGTTATTTGATTAAACTGAAGTAGCATTATGAACATGATATAGAGCGGATTATTATAGTGATAAGACCACACAGGGTGTGGATACAGTGGAAAGACCATACAGGGTATGGCATATTGTGATAAGACCACACGGGGTGTGGCATATAGTGATAAGACCATACGGGGTATGACATATTGTGATAAGACCACACGGGTGTGACATATAGTGATAAGACCATACGGGGTATGGCATATTGAGAAAGACCATACGGGTTTGGCATAAGGTGTAAGACCATACGGGGTATGACATATGGTGGTAAGACCATACGTGTAACACCCCAAGCCGAGGCTCGAAATATCACGGAAATCATATAGCACAAGGTGGAATTACAATAGAACAAGAACTAAATGCAATTAAAGATTCAGTGAATCCCTTACAAAACGAAACAAGTACCAAATTACATGAGGAGCAAATAACCATCAAAGTTTACAAAATAACATTTCGATGATGGCAGGTCGATCCTAAGCATAATGCAAAAGAGGAGGTCGATGAATCCTTGATTCATAAAGTCCAAGGTCCGGGTTAACAACAAGCATGCAACTAAACTCCACGTCCGGGGAGAACCTGATTACCTGAAAAGTGTACTAAGCATAGTCAACACAAGGTTGGTGAGTTCGTAGTAATGGTCCACAAGGAACCATAGACAGAAATCATAAAGTACGAGTGGAGGCTAAACATGACTTACAGTGAGCCTCTAAAAAACACAATAATGTCCAACAACAAGATTACACAAGTACAAAAGCGTGTAATAAGAAATGCATAAATGATATGAATATCAATGCAATGCCATATGCGTAAGTAAGCCAAAATGCCTATCTTATGCGTGACCTCCAGTCACCAATGCAACGATACCCTTCTGTCATCACAATGAACAAGGCTGTATCTCAAAATCATCGAGATATATATGTCTATATACTCGGAGTCAGGAACTACATCCAAAATGGGTGCATACATCTATACACCAGGATGTCGGCAATCCCCTGCCGAGGGCTCATCAACAATGTATGCAATGCTTACAATCAATTGTAAATGCATCAATCACAAACCAACAATCAATAATCGTCAATCATAAACCAATAGTCAATAATTGTCAATCATGAACCAATAATCAATATTCGACGAACATGAGCCAACAATCAATAATCGTAACGGGGCTCACTTGACAACAGGGGGACAAGGCCGCATTTCAACGGGGCACACTTGTCAACAAAGGGACAAGGCCGCATTTCAACGGGGCACACTTGTCAACAGAGGGACAAGGCCGCATTTCAACGTACATAAGTCAAATCCTCTATCAGTGGAATTTATGCACAACATATGCATCAATCAACATCCATTCATCACAATTCCATTAATCATCAAACATCAATTTAAGTTAAACTATACGTACATACACTTAAGAGGATTCTACTTCCTTCGAGTCCCAGATGCTTATGTATAGGGTCACCCGCAGCTTCCCACCACATCTAAAACCCAATGAAGGCATAACCGACTTCCATGTATGTACGTCTATCCTAATATTAATGAAATACTTAACAAAACATAAACCAAGTCATTCAAGCGTAATAACCGTCTCGACAATTCAACATTTAAACCAAATCACTCAATCAATCAACAACGAAAAGAACCATCACATCAATCCAACAATCAAGCCCATCAATCAATAAATCAATAAAAGCAAGTAAACAAGCAAGGTTTACACTTTTCAGCCCGAATCTCAAGCGAGTAGGGAGATACGAAACTCACCTTGGCTTCCAAGCTACGATTACGAGTTAATAAGGAGTTATAAATGCTCAACAACCGCTACGAGTCTGCAATCTAGCAATAAATATCATATTATCATCAAAGTCAACTTCTATAATCCTAAACAAGTTGGTTTAGTAAGATTAGGGTCGAGTCACAACTCTTAGACGTCTAACCGCTTTCCCGCGTAAGAACAAGACACATTCGACTCGACATTTTTGAAAATGGAGAAAGATTCATGAAAAATGAATGTTACCAAAAGAAAGTAGACTCTTATACGATTCCAACGATAGGTCATATGACTCGATTGGACTTACGGATCAAAAGTTATAAGCGTTTGAAGTTGATGAAGAATCGCTTGTTCAGCAACTTATCACTGCGCCGCAGTGAGCCAATTCTGCAGCAAAACTATGCCAAGAACGATCCTAAACAACCCAAAACACCAAAAGATGCTAGGGAAAAGGAGAGTTAGAGGTGGATGGTCTTGTTTTAATTGAGAGAAAAGAGAAAGAAGAAAAGAGAAGAGATAGAGATTGTGTGGTGAAAGGGAGAGATAAGGGGAAATGGGTCAAGGGGGCTGATGGGTCGTGGACGACCCACGGGCCGACCCGTTTCTCTTCTCAAGCCAAATTACAATTCGTTAGACATTCGAACACCGATCAAGACATATTATCGACCCGAATATAACACATTGTCATTTAATTCACAAAACAACCCAAAACACATCCAAACACCATTTTAGTCCTAGGGATCGACCAAAAGACCTTTCCAACTCGATTTTGAGCATAACTAAGTATCAATAAACCTTACACATAACCCAATCCACCATTTCGACCAAAACATCAAAATCACCACTAAATCATTCAAACCCTAATTAAAATCCTAATTAACCCTAACTCCATTTTAAGTCGTTTTAGGGCTTGTAAATGTACAAGACGACTAGAAAAGCATAAACAAACATAAATAGAGGCAAATGGGATGAATTAGACTCACCAAAACTTCCTCTTGAGCTCAAACCCGAATTAGTCAAAATGGGTAAAAAATGAAAGAACTTAACCTTTGATTCTTCGTATAGGCGATAATGTGATGAAGACGATGATGATTCTCAAGTTAAACCCAAACCCAAAACACCAAAAGATGCTAGGGAAAAGGAGAGTTAGAGGTGGATGGTCTTGTTTTAATTGAGAGAAAAGAGAAAGAAGAAAAGAGAAGAGATAGAGATTGTGTGGTGAAAGGGAGAGATAAGGGGAAATGGGTCAAGGGGGCTGATGGGTCGTGGACGACCCACGGGCCGACCCGTTTCTCTTCTCAAGCCAAATTACAATTCGTTAGACATTCGAACACCGATCAAGACATATTATCGACCCGAATATAACACATTGTCATTTAATTCACAAAACAACCCAAATTATTTATTAACTTAAATTGTTAGTCATATTATATGAAAAGTCAACGGGTCAAAACTCACGGATGTTACAATACGGGGTATGGCGTATTGTAGAAAGACCATACAGGGTATGGCAAGTGAGTAAGACCATACGGGGTATGGCGTAATATCGGAAGACCATACGGGGTATGACAATGTGACTTGGTTGGTAATGTATGTTAGAATTGTTTGATTGTACGGAATACATTGTATTGTTTGAATGTATAAAGTTGTAAAGTATGAGATTCTTGTAATATAGGTGTATGTTCAAGTCTATTCTAATAGGCCATTCGGGGTATGGCGTAGAGTTGAAAGACCATACGGGGTATGGCAACACGATTTGATGGAGCATGACATGTTTTAGTTGATTGCTTGATTTTATAGAAGTATTTATATTATATGTGAAATGCATTTTATGATAAATGTTGGAAATGACTGAGTTAGTGTACGTGACACTTTTGATATAACTTATGAATAGAAATAATTGACATTGTCGGTATTGGAGAATGTTGAGTGAATGATTGGGCTATCGTCAAAGCCGTTGAGATCCATTGGGATATGGATAAAGTTGTTGAGGACGATTCAGCTATCGTGAGAGTCATTGTTAAATAAAGCGTTAAGTCGGGCATGGGCCTATGGTGTAGATAAAGTCCAAACGAGAGGCTAAAATAGCTCATTTATATGATTGCATAAATGTGATAGTTGTGTTTCTAGTTGTTTGTGCATTTGTCGCGTCACATTTTTTTGTATGTATATTAACCAATAACTGCTAAGTTGTTTTTAGTTAATGATAATGTTTAATTGGTTTGAGAATGTATAGAAGAGTCGATTTGTTTATAAATGAGTTTTTGGGAGTTTGTAATCAAAGAGTATTATGTCAAGAATTTGAATAATAATAATAATAATATATACTATAAGACAGTTGAACTAATGACTTATTAACCAATCAAATTGCTCAATTTCATTAAATTGATTCTCGCTTATGTCATCATTTAGATTAACTACAAATTAAAAATCCTAATAATCATTATCCAAATATATTATTATATTAGTTATTTATATTAATTTGTAGAAAAAGTCTCATTAATTTATACTTTTTTGTTTTCCATCAATAATTTACACTTTTTAGCCCTGAATACTTAATTTATATTTATTTTCAGCCATCAACTTGAGAATTTTTTTAAAATTTACAATCATTTAATTAATTAAAAAAATTTCAACATATGAAATATTGTCTACAAAAATTTATTTCAAAACCTAATGACTTATTAACAAATATTAGATTAGATTTTTATAAATTATAAATATTAATATTTAGTTTAATATTTAATATAAACACAATTTGAACTCTAGATACATATCCCAAACATAATAACAGATGACGATATACAACATCATTATCCTAAACACAATAGGAATCACAGAACATGGACGATCACAGAACAAAACACGATTTACAACAGAGGGTTACTTGAATATTAAATCCAAATCAATATGAACTCCATTCAAGATTCATTCTATCTCTCAATCAAAAAGGTACATAATTTTCTCTTTTTTTATATATTAGTTTTGCGTATTAATGTTTAAAGTTACAGTTGTCACTCAAATCAAGAGTCCTAATTGTTATCAAAGAATATAAAAACAATCCTAATTGTTATCTAATTATCATAGGACAGGTGATTGAAAATAAACCTATGCGTGTTATGGGCCCGCATCATGATCAAATACATATACTTGAATGTCAAGTACAGGATCACAAGTATGTTTATATTTTAATTCTTAATTATCTTTCATAATAATATCACATTATGAGTACAACTGGTTTCAAAATATTCTATAATAGAGAAATTATTATAGCATCTGCCTTGTGGAATGATTAGGGCAAACAATTCCATCTAATAATGACAGTGATGAACCTATGATTATTGTACTACAACTTGCAAAATATAACACTTAGAACCGTATATCTTCAAAATTATAAGCTTTTATGACTTAAATGTATGAAGATCTAATATTAATAATATCGTAAACCCCGTGTCCAGTGTTGGACACGGGTCTAAAATCTAGTTAAGAGGTTGATAATAAGTGACAAACAAAGAATGAATGTGAGTGTTATGCATGTAGTAGGGCTAGGGAAATTTAGACTTATGTTTTCATGAGTTAGTTAATAGGTTGTGCGAGAGTAATGTTTTAAAGACGATAGACAAGTTGAGTCGAAATTCCTTGATAAAAATAAATGAAATTCTGTGAACATTATTGGTAAACATTAGGAGGTTAAAACTTAGAAGTGAGTAAAATATTGAAAGTGTTTACAAGAATTAAGTGTTTTCTTCATCGAAGGTTAATAGATTAACAAAGATGTATACATGGGTCGTGATTAGTGAGTTAAGACTGCCAATTTCGTTTTGATTTAAGAGTCTCTTGGTTGTTTAAAGTGCTAAGAAGATATTTTAAAGCGTGAATGTTAAAGAATTTAGGAGACATGAGGTGAAAAGATTGTTCTCAAGAGAAAAAGGGGTAAGGTTTTGATTGATTGTCAAGTTAATTTGTAATATTTAAAGTAAATTTAGAGTCCTCAATTGAAGGTATAGGGCGATGAGGATAGAGTATTAAGATTGAATTGTTTTTTTTTTTTTTTTTTTTTTTTTTTTTTTTTTTTTTTTTTTTTTTTTTTTTTTTTTTTTTTTTTTTTTTTTTTTTTTTTTTTTTTTTTTTTTTTTTTTTATTTGAGATGATTAATGAATTGAAGAAAAAATCAATAGCATAAGATGACTTGATGTAGGTAAGGTGCGAACAACGGGTAAGTTTTTGAATTGCGAAGTGAGTTCACGAGGACGTTAGCCAAATAAGTGTGGCAGAGTTGTAACACCCCAAATATTTTAAAATATAAATTTAGTGATTTTATTATAGTTTTGCCTTTAAAATGATTTCCTAGTATTTAAAAATTGAGAAATGGCGTTAAATTAGTTGGAACTTTAGTGGATAGCGGGTATAATACCCACCTAAAATCAAAAAGGGTGTGGCATCATGTGGAGATGCCAGCCATCTCCTTCCTTTATGACTCACAACTTCTTCTTCTTAAAAAAAACTATTTCTCAGTTTGCTTCTTCTTCATTTCAATCTTTCTTTCATTGTGGGTGTTAATTAATTTATCCAAAAACAAGAAATCTTCCAAGAAATCATTATCAATATCTTCAAGTGGCTAGCAATTGAAGTTGAAGGTTTTGTTTGTGGTAGTGGTATGAGGGCCGAAAATTAGAAGAAAGAAAGGAAGGGAAACTAGTTTTTATTCATCTTTTCATCTAGTTAATAATCCTTGAGGTATGGTGTGATTGATTGTTCTTTGAGAAATTAGGTTCTTAGAATCCAATTGATTTGGGGGTGTTTGGTTCGAGCATAAAGAAGAGAAGGAGAGAAAAGAATTGAGTATGTGATTGCATGTCATCATCTAGTTAATTTCCATCTCAATTGAAGGTACTTCTAATTATTTTGATTGTTTAAATTAAGGCTTGATATTATAATTTGCGGATTATTGGGAATGAGTGACTTTATAGTGGAACCCTAAGTAACTTGACTTTTAAATTGGAAAGTAATGTAATTGATAATGTTTTGAGTAAAATTTATATTGAAATAGCCATTTTGTTGGTACCATGATTGTGTTTTGGTTATTGATATTATACATTGTTGATGAAAAGAAAGATGGAATAACGGGTTATCATGTTGATGGAACAATGGGAAATGAGATGATGAAATAAATGAAATAATGGTTATTTGATGAAATAAGAATATTGAGTGTGCTAGGCTAAGCACAATATAAGATTGGTTTGGGTGAAAGAATGCTAGTAGTATTATAGATATATGGTTAGCTGACCTTATGTTCATATTGTGATTATTGTTAGGTTGAAAGCAATAATGTGTGTTCTTGCGGTCACCATGGAATTGGTAGTTCGTCATTGAGGTGAGTACCTTTATATATGATTATATATATGTTGGGTCAATTACATAATGGTGGTGAAATATATATGTGTAACTTTGTTGATGTGGTGAAGACCATACGAGGTATGGTACATTGTAGTAAGACCATATGGGATATGACATGTTGTTGAAAGACCATACGGGTATGACAATGTGATTTGATGGTGAACGACATGTTTTGGTAGATTGCTTGTTTGTAGAGATATATGTATCTCGTAATTGAGTAAAGTGATAAGATTTGTGATCTTTGGTATGATGATGATTATATACTAGAGATGTTGTAAGACCATATATGACATGACAATGTGAATTGATTATTGGATAACATGTTTTGTTTAGATGATTGATTTCATAGTTTCATTTACTACGTGTTGATATGAAAGTGTATATAGATGATATGTCATTGTGGTAATATAGGTTATCTCATCCTTATGAGTTGTTTCAATATGTGTATATTTGTATATAAACGTACTCCCTAAGCGTAAAACTTATCCTTTTAGTTGTTTACCTTTTATAGGTGGTTCTGAAAGTGGGAACAATTAGTAATTTGCTAGAAGGTTGAAGTTGGAGCTTTTGGTGCATAGAAGGTATTGGACCATTTCATGGAAAAATGGTATTTCGTTAGAAACCTTAGTTAATCCCTCTCAACTCTTGACTCTCGATATATCTTGTGTCGTTTTGTTGAGACAATTATAAAGTTATGTTTTGGAGTCAAGGATAATGTCCTTATATGTAATGTTCAACTTGATGGGATGTAATTACCCATTTTGTCACTTGGGCTAAATGCGGGTGAATGACCCGCTTGGCAATTGTACAAGTACTTTGTTGTAAACTTGTTAAATACAATTTTATGGCATGGTTATGATCTTTTACATCAGTAAAATGTTTGGAAAATCAAGCTTTGAGTCCATGGTTTGTTCTAATTAGTTTTGGGGTTCAAAAGGTCAAGGAAATGGGTTCTGGGCTAAGTGGGCGCACCCCGTACCTGTGGGGCGCACTACTGAAGCCTGGGAGGTCAGAAAAGTTGTAGTGGGCCGCACCTGATAGGTGGTGGGTCGCACTAGCTGATGTTCCTGCCACATTTTTCGGTTTTGCTTCGTTACTTAAAATGGTGATAACTTTTGAACCGTAAGTCCGTTTTTAACAAATAAACTATCATCGGAAAGAGGAAAGAGTCTACTATTCAATGGTTAAGATTACAATTCTTAGTTAGAATTTGATTTTGGTAAATATATGTTTGAAGGCGAAATGGTTGCATATTGTTCGAGTCTTTTTGTTTAAAGAGTTGTTTTGATTATGTTCAAGTCTTGTATATTTGTTCTAAGTATGAAAAAGAGTTAATATAATAATGATATGTTATTAAAAAAAAAATTGGTCGAGTCGAGTTGGGTCCTTTCACCGAACCTCTTGAAAATAAAAAAGAATTAATTGTAAATATGGTCCCTGAGATATACTACGTTTTGCAGACGCGGTCCAAACATTTGCAGATCACTCATAGCCTAGCCATGTCCAATTCAGGAAATAGACAGCCATGAAAATAATTTTGTTTTAAGGAAATAGACGACATGAAAATAATTTTGTTGTAAAATAAACAAATGATGAAAGATAGTGATAAAGAGTGGCCATGGGTTGATAGCCCAGTGGCCAGCCGCACCCTTAGAAGCCGGGCCCACACATGCTTTCCTTGACAAATGTAAGAGGCGCAGGTTCGAACCTGCAATGCATGTTGTGGGTATTTGGTGGAGGGGATTTTCTGGGACATATGCTGAGCGGCCGGTGTATGTGGTACCAATGCGGTACACGGGGTTAAGGTGTCTCCGCCCAACCACACTTTTTGATCCAAAAGATATAATGAAGATGATTAGAATCATACAAATGCCCTTCACTGATACCCATGTTGATGCAGCAGGCTCAAACATTCTGCAATATGTAACAATGTCATCGCTTCCTCTTCTCTTTCTCTCTAGTTTTTACATCACGAGTTCAGGAAAGTTAAAAAGTATTAAGACATGCGATATCAACTTCTGATAACAATCTATGCATGGTTGTTGAGTCCAATATGTTTACAGTTTACTTGTGGTTGACTCTGCATCTGAGGCCCTTTCTGGGAAGCTCAACACCAGAGCCTTTAAATTCGGTTTGTGTTCTTGATCCGCTTACTGTTTCTTGTTTCATAATAACGATATAGGTTCTTCAAAAATATACAATCAAGTCAACAACACCCATATATTCAGGAAACAAGCAGGGTTTTTAAGAACCAACTAGGTGATTGTGCCAGAGGTTCAAATGTGATAGGATTCCAATACAATTTGTTCCATGACAAAATTGGAAATTATTTCAATAAATTTGGTTTCTCAAGTTTAAGAGAGAAACGCCCATATGTATTAACAGAAGAAAGATCTAGAACTTCCAATCTTTTCAATTGTGAAAAATTACTTGGAATTGCCCAGTAAAATCCGATAATGACAAGTTCAGATAATGCAAACTTGTAAGATTTCGGAACCTTGAAGATATAGGTTTGAAGTTGAAAGAGTTGTGGGCGAAATTCAACATTTGCAGATTCTCAAAACTGAAAAGAATACTCGAGTCGTTTAAGTCCAAACAAATGACTTCACCTGAAAGGTTACAGACTACACCATTATTCCAGATACAACAATCCTTTATCCACATTCCAAGAAACTAACTTGGTTGAAACTGAATGGTCCAAAACAAGGCTTCACATTATATTACTGATAATACAATTCTAAAACCCAAAAGTATATTGACATTAGTTTGGTCCTAGATAATTAGCAGTTCCACTAATGAACATTTAAATCTTTCAATCAATAATTATCACACACACCTTTAAGCGATAATAATTGAACACATGAAGTACTTTGAAGTTCTTTATTTTCTATATATACAGATAAAGATGTTGTAAGTTATGACGCACTGTTTGTTCTACTTTGATTCATTATTTGTACCCTGGGTAACTGGGTTGATACTACAAGAGCCGTTCAGGGGTAAAGCCGAAATGCTTCAGAAGGTAATAAACCATGACTTAACCGTCCTGAACCAGTCACATCTTCAATCGTATATACAAATTAATGCTTCACATTCGTAATCCCAAATACTTTTTCTTAATAGCGTTCTATTGATAGACCGAATAACTCATCAAAGTTTTTTCATGAATTTCCCCCAGTGGTGAAGTCTCTTCAAATTTCCATATGAACAAATTAGAATAAAACATAGAGAATCGGTAGGACCAGAAGCATGCAGGGCAAAACTACCAATGGCTTCTCAAAAAAAGCATGTGCTACAAAAGTCCAAGAAGCAAACGTGCAGCCAGAGATACTGCAATTTACGCACTTGTTGATTGTCTTGCATGTATGAAACTATAATATACATTCTTCAACAAATACATCCTTACGAACTTTCAAATTAATCTGATTGATGTCCCATCCGACGTCTGTTAGTTGCTGCAAAAAGTTTTCAAACTGATCATCTAGTTTGTTCAGGCTTTCTTTCAGCTGATCAAAACAATCATCTTGTCGGCGATAATTCTTGTATAGCCAATATGTTTGCCAAATACTTCGCAGCACTGAAAGGCTTGTTGCACCAACCTGTGATTTTTTGGGGTACGAAACGAAGACGTTATTATATAGGAAAGGTACAAAACGAACACTTGATTGATTTGAAAAAACATGTCATAGATCAAAACATTGCTTTTAAAAAACCTCCATTTAAGTGATTACTTTCATGTCACAGAATTTATTCTAAATACTCATTGTAGCAAAAATACAAGAAATATGCTACATGTTGTGTATACAAGTAATTTTTTAGCACATCACGACAAAAAATCCAAATATGACTAAATTGTCTAATGTCTATTTCTAAACAGATATTTTCACAAGATTTGATTGTTCAAAACAGAAAAGAGAAGTGATTAGAAAAGAGGAAAGGGACAAACCTTAAAGGAGATAAGGGTTTCAAAATCTTTAAAAGGCTGTTGATTCACCACAAGAATATATTTCTCATTTGTATAGAGTTCCAGAAGCTTCTTCACCTATAAAAAACGGCAATATTACCCGATTGTGATGTGATATTCATGGATACGAGTCACTAGAATTTTTTACGTAAATAGCCCCCCTCTCTCCCCTGTCCTATGAAAATTGTAATAGCTTTCCTTCAATACTGTGAATGAGAGTGGGTAAGTGGATAACTTAAGATTTAAATATCACAAATTAGAAGATTGCAAGAAATATTCGCCAAAAAGGAAATTCGTACCATTTTTATAAGATGGGACAGTAACTTATGAATGCTAAGGAAACATATGTGTGTAAGTAGCAATTACCAAATGAAACCTAATAGTAATGTTTACATGTTTTTTTGTAAAAGTAAAAGCTAATTTACAAAAAGAACATGTAATGACTTTTTAAGTTTAGTAAGGTTGAACTTTCAAATAAGTAAAGAGCAATTCTTATATTTATTTTCAAATTCATCATTATGAAAATGAAATATTAATGTCAAGCCTGTCTCACTTTTGTTATCAAACATAAATGCATATATATGTTTACATTTTAAAAACTGTGATACCAGCAACTTAAGTAATATCATAAAAAGTGATACCTTGAGGCCTGATCTTTCACCACCAAGCATGTCAGACAAGGATACACCAAAAACAATTCGTGGTACTGAAAATTTCTCCCATGACAAGATATTCTCGGTTTTGTTGCATTCTTTGCAACCTAAATCCAAACATATTGATAAGAAATTACAAAGAGCATGCTAAATTACTTGCATAATGGCACAAAGCTTACCTAGAACTGTCGAGTTTGAAACATGCAAGTTCACTAGAATCCGGGCACGCTTTAGATTTACCTGAAAGAGCAATGTCAAGTTTCAAAACAGTTCATCTGATTATTCTACTTAACATTGTGGGTCCTGGTCATATGGTGTCAGGTATGGTAGGAAGAATAAGCTTATAGAATGGATCATGGAGAAAACAATATATTGAAGTCACAAAGTAAGTGGACTGAGTGGTTAGTAAAAGAAATCATACATTGTCAATAACAATAACAATCTGACTAAAGATTAAATTTAAGTGACTTTCAAGCCCTCGGCCCCATTGGACCCATTTCGCTTTTAGGCTTTGTTCTTATTTTACCTGCTTAAGACATAAACCCCCATTCCTACTCGAAAGTTCCATCTCTATAATAATTGAATAAAACATAACTTATTTTATCAAAATTTCATACATAAATTGAAAGGTTGGAAATAACTAAACCAAGAAATCCAAAAGGCTTGGCAGTGGATTGAACTCTTCGCTTTCTATCTGAAAATTAATAGAATTATGATCTTTAAACAAGTCCTAATGAACAAATCCTCCTAAATAGACAATTATATATAGAGAGATATATATAAAATTACTATGCGTCATTTGCTCACTGTGTTGAATTCAAGAACTGAAAGAGACTGGTAACGTAGCCAAAGGTGCAGAAGCCGCATGCTCATCCATGTCAATGCTAGAACTGGATATGATCTGACAAGACCTGGCGTAGACTGCATCAAGGATACAACACTATATCACATTACAAATGATTAACAAAACAGCAAACACATGACAACCACAAATACGATGAATGGATCAAGTAGCAGTCGAAACCAGGTTAGGGTTAAAATGGGTGATATGCATGGTGGGTCTAGACGAACTGGTTGACCGTAAACAGGTTTTTGACCACTTTCTATACTAAAATAAATTGCTCATGAGTTAACTATGACTACAAAGCACTACTTCAAAACGTTCAACATAAAATCTATATATTATGGGTAACTTCAATCTATTTGACCCATTCCCAAAGCTGATTTTTAATTAGACCTGTTTGAAGTAAAAGACAGCCCACAACGACCCATTTGTAATTGAATGGTGATGATTGACACCTCTAAATAGCACCATGACATACCAGGACCAATATGCCGAGAGCAAGGCCAATGAGCTGCGCAGACACTTCCCAGACTTCCTCCTGAAAATATATATAGACATAAAAAACTCAGATATTTGGCTTAAAATGACATGTGTGGGTTTCTTCTCAAAATGACTATATTCCTAATTTACTGAAGATACGATATTGTTTGTCCTGCATAGATATTTAATTTGATTGCATATGGCTAATCGGAATGAAAGTAAATACATATGAACCCTAAGAACATAAATCATAGTTGTGATCCTTAAACTTGTTTAAAAAAACAAACCACGGATACAGATACCAATGTAACCAGAATCCATGTCATAGTGTAGATCTCATTATCTATTCTATAATACAAAGAAAAATGATAAACATTAGCCTAAAAATCCTTATAAAAGCCAATGGGGTTGGTGGCACATTGGTAAGGTCTTTGACCTTGGGGTATTCACCAGGGTTCGAATCTCACTTCCTACATTTGTAGGGGGATTATTGGGGGGTCTATTTAAAAGAAAATCAAGTTAACCAGGGTAAAACCTTTAACCAAAAAAAAACTAGCAAAAGGGTTGGTTTGTCGGGCAAGCCTTCCCTGAAGTTCCTTTGAAACCCCTCACAACCCTTTCTCAAGGTCAAGGACCAATGCACAAGCAAGGAGAAGCTAGTGAAGCTTCCCTCTAATAAAGATTACTATCGTTAATTACATATTACTCTATCATCCTTATACAACTGAGAGAGTTTCCTATTGTAGATGTCCCTAAGTCAACAAGTGGTATCCATGCAAAACTTTAATCCATAATCTGATTTCTATCAGTCAATTGCGTATATGATACCTCTTGTTTAGTTTTAATGTAAAAACAAGTAATTGATAATGCACAGTAGGAAAAGACAGATGAAACGCAAGATCTTAGGACAAAATACCTACAAGCATATGAATCATTACAAAATATTATAACCATTGATTTGGTTTATAAAAATCCCCTATGTAAGTTGTTATTGAACAATGTGTCATGTCAAATATTGTCATTACTTTGAAAGAAGAGTAAAAACAACATATGAATCTGCTATTATACCTTCGCTGCCACATCCCCAAGGTTTTCGGATATAGCAAAATGATTTTGGATCACCCGAAATGAAGGATCCTTCAGCCCTCTTGCCACGGCCTGTTCAAGGTGTCAATGACACAAACCTTCAATGAGTATAAAATGATAAAACATATATACCATGAGACTAGAACCCACAACCTTTTGGTTCATCACCAAAGAATGGTTTTATCACATCAGTAGTAAACAAAAGCAATGTTTTAGAACCCGGGTCAACCGGGTCGGTTGAACTGCTTGAACTAGTGGCCAAACAAGAAACAGGTTCAATCACACCGGGTTTTTGCCATGACAGCAAGATTTCCAATTGACCAGGTAACCCGGACCCGTTAAAAACCAGCTTTTTTTTATTGATATGTAAGTATATAAACTCAAGTCGCTCATATATAACTAAATAACTTTTAATTCCAAAACCGTATATTAAACTACTTATCCTAAGTTAACCATAAATCTGACAATGTTGAGCTTGCTGTTGGTAATAAAATGTGTAATAATGCTGACTGATATAAGATATTTCTTACATATTTTCATACACGATATTGTTGCTTTTTATACGTTTTTTGTATTGTTTAAAGAACTTTTGATACTCAATAGAAATATTTGTGAATGTAGGTTCTTTAGAAGGTTAAAAGAAGAATTATCACAAAAAGTTAAGAGAGATGGAACAAGAGAAAAAGAGAAGCAAGGCATTCATGTTTATATTCAAACAGCACATGATAGATTAATGTGAATTTGAAGATGTAAAAGTGAAGGCCAACATTTATCTAAAATTCTAAACATAAATCTTTAGTGAATGTCAAGTCAAAGTTCATGAAGTTTAGTCAACAAGTCCATATACTAATTGAAATGAGGTTATTTTCCGTTTACGTGTGACAAGTCCATAAATTAATTCAGTTTATGGCCAGCACCTATACAGGCATGCTCTAAACCAGAACCAAATCAGTTAGATTAACACTTAGGTTTTGGTCAGATATTGGTTCAGTCTAGTCCTGTTCCAACCTGATGCATACACCAATTTCCTAATAATCATATTTAGAACAATCTTGTCCATGAGACCCTTTACTAAGACCTGTTAAACAACAAGAGTACAGACAAATGGTGGAGTACCTTAGCAAGATTCCCTAGAGATGCTAGTGGCAGAAAATATGCAGGGTAGAGAGGTGTACAGAGATCGAAGATGCTGCACCATATTAAAAAAAGAAAACAGGACTCAAAACTTGCAAAAGGAAAGGCAAAAAGCTGGAATGGAATCGCAATCTAATGATAACAACTGGTTAACATAAACAAAATGCAGTGACCCATATATTAGTCACCTTCCAGCACTGCCAATGAAGTCTGCATACATGCGCCATTGTTTTGGATCATCATCAAATAAATTTCCAAATCGTCCACCTGGATAGCAAAATCATGATTAATGCAAATCTTTAGTGTGATGTAACAATTAAGAGTGTTTGATGAAACTGTACCAATGAAGAAGCGTCCAACAGCACCAATTCCATCTTTGGAAACCCATCTACATATTTGGAAAAACATCAAACCAAAAACAACTTGTCAATATAACCATTCTATCAACCATGTGCGTATATCGTTGACCCTGTTTTGGACTTAAACATGCCACATTCTGTTTCACTCTTTCTTTATATTGTTTTTGCCCCAACAAATATCCATGCGTTGACTAAGGGCTTTTTCAATAAATATTGCTTTACATTTACACAGAAATAGAGGTGGTAAATTCGGCTAGTCGAGCAGGTTGGGTAACAGTCGGCATAGGTAATTATTTGGTTCTGGTAATAACGAGTGGGGCTGATCCAGAACACTTTGGTCCAAAACCTTTTTGAGCTTCTTATATATAACTAGTCCATGTCAAATATAATTACACAATTACAACGATTTAATTTTGTTGAATAAAATGAATTAGAAGGTTTTCTGAACTCTACAGTTCAGGCGACTTTTGACATTCTTAACTCGCTCAACCAGTTACCTTTTTAAGCAATCTTATTACCTGTTTGACCTGATAGAGACAAAATAAAACATAACCCTGGTCCCTATCGCTCATACTTATTACTGACAAGTAAAAATAAGTTTTATGAAAAAAGAGACGTCACATCTATATTGATGCAACCCTAGAAGTAACTCGTGGCATCTATTGCAGTATCGAGGGAGGAGATAGTAAATCACCTTATGGCAGCAGCAGACGCTGCAGCTGTAGTCCCAGATGAATAGTCCAAACCAACTGCCTGTACATTAACACATAGATTTTATATAAAAAAAATAAAGAAAGTAAAATGGAACATAACAACGCTGCTGGCCAAAGAACATTAGTGTCTTACAAAAAACTACAATTAAGCTGCAGGTAATATGGAATATAGCATAGAAAGATCATGATATTAACAGAAGTATAAAGAAACAATAGAACATCAAAATGAGAAAATAAATGACAAATAATATATCAAACTACTTACTAATGAAAGAAGGATTAACAAAAACTAGTGAGTTCAGTTTACATGCATTCACATACCCAGTCAGAGGTACTGGCTTGAGTTAAACTGACCTGCCTTTAAAAGACTTGAAGTGACCAACGTGTGACAGATCCATGCAGTGACATTGGTTGGGAACTGTAACAACATATATTCCAAGTAATCATCTGAAACAGACCCTGCATTTGCATATTAAAAATATATTTAGAGCCATACACATAACAACTTATGCTGATTTTTTTTCACCGCTCCATTAGAGCCACATAATAACGTGAAGTTCCTAAAAACGTTTTTTGGTCATTATCGATACTAGTAAAAGCTTAATCAATTTCCTGTCCTAAATATTCCTAAATACGGATAACCTGAGGGTCAAAAGAAAACTGGCTCTTACTGAAAAATAAAAAACTTTTTTTGAAAGAGGCGCTAATGTCATCTAGAAAAAGAAAAGTAGGACGAAATGAATGTAAGGTATAAAAAATGTTGCTTGTTACCTGGGAAGCCAGCAGGTAGAACAAAATCTTTAACAATATCTGGAAGCCAGGGAAGTTCCTTCAAAGAAAATCCATTGGATTTGGATTCATCCTCGAGAAAAGTTGTCAAGCATAATTCATCATCCAGAATATACCTGACTTGCAGACACAAAACTTTTAGGAATGTATCAAGATCATTGGCAATTAATAGTAACAAACATTTCTGATAAAATTTGTATCGAGAAGAACACTGACAAATGCATGAATATCAAGCACCAAGGTTGGTTCAACCACCACTTACAATTTCATTTTTTGAAATGTTGGTTACATTGCAAATCCGCGAAAAGGGATTAAATGTTTTTCTAACACTATGGCTTTGTAACACCAGTTTTACCATTTTAGATACACTCATCATCTTATAAAATCCTGTTCAGATGGCCCAACCGTATCACAAGGCTAAAGATGCTAAAGCTAATGCCTTCCCTCAATTTTTCAAGGCGCCATTTTGTGTGTATGTGTATATATAGAAACCCATTATCGAACCAAAGAAAAAGGTCAAGTCTATTTTTTTGCTGCTATAAGTCTGTTTGGGGAGTCTGTGGCATAAACAAAGAAGGATTTGAGTCTGAGAAAAACTGTTTCCCCATTTTCATAAGAATAGTGAGAAATCTCAGAGTTTATCCAGTTGGGGCACAGAAAGAAGACCTGAACTCGATTACTTTTAAGGCTAATTGTACACGAATAAGCCAAAATGTGTCTAAGCTCTAGTAATAGCTAAGTATAAAAAAAGGTAAAATTTATAATCGACAAAACGCTATTTCAGAAAATTGTTTTAGGCCTTTATAGCGCTTTGTTTAGACACTTGTATCCAACTGCAGAAATGCATAAACTATATATAAATTTTTTTAAAAAAAAGGAAAATAACATTCTTGAAACTTGTATTCAGCCGAAATTCAAATTCAAATTCAGTTGAGTAATAATACTACCTCAATAACCTCAACGAATGATATATATATATATGGGAAATATATATAGATATACGTATGAAAGGTGATGAACACTAATTGAAATACCTTTTGGAAGTTCCGTTTATGTATCTTTCCACCAAAACAACCCTATTCCTGCAACCAACAAAAATATACATCACATAAAAATGTTGTCCAAAATTACTATAACTATAAGTATGTGTGTGTGTGTATATATATATATGAAAGAAGAAAATGGAAATGGAAATGAATACTCTGTAGGTTTAGAATAATCTTGAGATTGTTGGTTTGAAGAAGAAGAATTGTTACATACAAACTGAATTCTATTGGAAGTTGAAATGGAAATGTTAAGCTTATTATTATAATAATTATTATTATTAAATGTGAAAATTGGCAAAGAAGAAGAACAAGAGTGGTGAAGAAGAGCTAATGACATTTTGGTTAGTTTAGATTAATTGATTATTTCTGGGAAATTCTACATTATTGTGGGAAGAAGAAGAGGGCAGGGAGGGTTCACAAAAGCACAACATTTTCATCAGTTATTTTATTCTCAATTGTTTTTTGTTTTTTTTGTTTTTTTTTTTTTAATTTAAAAATCGGATAACCAAAAGTAATTTCTTTTTGGACTGGTTTATTTATTGTGTGTATACAAGTTTCTAGAATGAGTAAAAATCATGTTTAGCCCGAGCCAGTCCTTGACTCCTTGCCTTTTTTATAGCCCATTTTGACCTGTCATGAGCCTAAAAGATGGTACTCGTATCTTTTTTTTTTTAACAGTTAGTCGGTATTCGACATCAGGGAACACCTCACCGTATAATGGTGAAGCTCTGCACGTACTCTAGACTACGAGATGTAGACCATAAGCCGTTACAGGTGATTCAAGAAAAAAAACCACAGACTTGTCACTCTTAAGAGTCGAACCCAAGACCTGTGGGAAAAACCATAGATGCATCTGCCAGTTGAGCTAGCTTCATTTGCTAAAAAAAAAAAATAAAAAAAAAAATGGTATCAAAACGGGAAAGGGGGCTAATATTTATGTCAATTTAATTTTTGTCATGAAATTTTAAACTTTTTTATGGATTTATAAATTTTCATATGGAAAGCTAGATTCAATCCAAGTTCTTTATTTCTGTTTGTTGTGTATGAATTTGGTCCTCTTTTGCCACTATGTTGTCTTCTGTCGGAGTCAAAATAAGTGTGAATGACAATGGTTTATGCCGGAAAGGTACGAAGTTGGACTGATTTGGAAATATTGGGCAACACCCCTAGTTCTGGAAGGCACATGAGTCAAACGTTATGTTGAATGTGCGGCCGACACTAGCCAATATAAGGTTTGCGGATGAGAATTACAATGAGCATTGGCCCAAAAAATTGTATGCCATCTTCCTTTTGATACTATCTCTCACTTTCTGTAACTTGCTCTTCCTTTTTGTTTTCAGATCAACCATTGACGCATGTAACTATTTATAATTAATGTTAACATTCATAATAATTTCTTTTACACTTGTTTTCATATCTTCTTTTTCTTTTATAAACTTTTTACACTCTCTTGATTTTGTCTCGTTTAGCCGGAAGTCCTTGTGGAAGTAATCTCTCTACCCAAAGGCAAAATTGTCTACATCTCACCTCCCTCATACCTTGAATGCAGAGATTGAGTCCTGATATTGTTGTATTCATGATAGGTTTTTTACTTTGTGACAAAAAGAAATAGCAATTTATTTCAATCAACAATAAAGTTAATTATGCTTATGTCAAGACACGTGTAATTTTTTGGCCTAATTCCGCAAACTATAAGTCGACCTTATAATGTTTGCTATCCCTCAACCAGAAAATATGCAATTAAAATGAAATTAGAAGCAGACACGAGACAAAGATATGAAATGAGCCAATTGTAGTAACATTCATGAACATTTGCTTGTATTAATGTGAAGGCTGAACAACATTAAAGCTAACAAACTATATTACAAACTGGTGAACAGTCATGAAGCGTCGAATATGACAAAGCTGATACTTGGATCCATAGTTACACATTACAAATATCCCTAGAAAAGACGTGTAGAATCGATAAAACAACCAAAGATTTATGATAAGGTAAAGAATAAGCTAACTAGTGGAACTACTTGAAGCTAGCTTTTGTTCATTACTGTTTTCTTCCAAGATTCTCTGAAACTCTTTCTCACTTGCGGCAATCAAACGCTTCATAGCGTCAAAGGTGGTAAGCCTGATGCTGCAAGAACAAAACAAAGCAAGAGGTCAAGTTAGTCTATGGATAAAAGGAGTGCCACGTCAACCAGTACCAAACTGCATCACAAAACTATTCATTTCGACACATTACCCAACTCACCCATCCTGCCTCTTTTATCTGATGTGTCATGTGACTATGTGCAAAATATTGGGCCAACTTAATCTAAATTCTAAGGAAGAAGGGTGAAGAAAGGGAAACATAGAATAGAAATATTAAATAAACCTGCTGTTTGGTAGAGTTTTCAACGCATTTGGCACAAAACCCCTGTATAAGCCAGCGACACCATCCCGAGCAATAATACCTGCACAAGAGGAACCAATCAGATGGCAAATCATGTTCTTTGAAATGGAAGAAACAAAGTGGTTACAACATTTAAAATTCCATTTGTTAAAAAAAGAATTCCACTTTGGATTTTTTGAATCAGAAATAATACTTTCCAGATTAAAATTTACATATCTTAATATGATTTATCATCTCCTGGAAATAGATGCACAACCCAACAATGAATCATGGATGAACAAAAACTATATATGCACAGTGCATCTGAATCTGAAATATATTGTTTCAAATATATAGATGCTCAACAAAAAATATTGTTCATTTTTAGGCATCCAAATTAAAAATATATATATATATATATAAAAATATATATATATATATATAATAAGAGAAGCATAAAAAAATAAGCACATAGCTTGGATGCATAACCAAAACTATGGTTCATCTTTACTCCTAGATGTTTTGGTAATAGTACTTGTTTACATACTTAAACATGGTAGTTATTCATTTTCTCTAGTCAAAAAGCTTGCATTTTATCTTTTTGGAAATTTAAAGATAACAAACGGATGCGAACCTAAGTGGATTTGTATCAACAAACACGATGAACAAACAAAACAATAAGAGGGTTCTTGCAATTCGAGAAGCAAAGGATCTTCTAAAAGTCTTAAGACCTCATTCAACTCATCCATATTTAATTACAACCCTAAATCCCAATCCCTCTTTATACTAAAATAACCTAGTACTAATTCTTGTACAAATATCTTGTAGTTTATTCATAATTCAGTACTTACCTAATAAGACCAGATCAATACTCCTTATAATAATTTTGTAAATATACTAATAAAAGATACCAAAATAATAATCTGGTTGGGGCAGTAACACAAACTTGATGCACAAGATCCAAATTTAGACTATGTTTTTAGCCAAACACTATATTTTAGCTTCTTTTTCTTTTTGTAGGTTAAAGCTTGTGATGACCAGATGAGCCAGCTCATGGAAGGCCTTCAACCGGCTCCTTATAAATCTTGGCAAGTCCAATCTAAACCAAGTAAGCTTACATGACTACTCAAGCCAAGCATTAGCCTAGTTTGGCCCAGGCTTGTCAATATAATGACTAACGAGTAACGAAAATAAATAACTCTGGCTTAAGAGAGCAGAGCCTAAACGACAAAACTGTATGGAGTTACCAGGAAAAGCATCCAAAACCGTCCTGTAAGGTGTACCCCTCATTTGCATTTGCCTCCTTATAGTGTCTAACGGATAGCAGGTAAGTGTGGCAACACCAGCTGCCAAAAACGCTGTGAGTAAGGAAGCTTCAGTTTTGTTTCGAAACTTTTCAGGCAAAGACTTCTTCACCCTGATATTGAACAAACAAGTCAAATATTAGGCTCCAAATATGGCAAGATAATATCAGTAACATCTAACTTCTTTAAGCAAAGTTGTGATCGGTAAGGTGTCTCTTTGTCTAAAAACTAAAACAAAAGCCCAAAATTGAGTTTCAATGGGTTGAAAACTAGACCATACAGATATCAAACAATCAAGGGGTGTTTAAATTACCTATTTTTTATTTTTCATGAGAGCATCAAAATCAAGTTCATAATATGTAACACCCAATTACTAAATATTTCAAAGGATTTTGATTTTCTGAAAACAGAGGTGCTTGTCAAATGTTGTTTTGTATATAAATGCACTACTATGAAACAAAAGCATTGCCATACAACACCTTGAAAAAACTGTTGTTTTTCAATTTCGATTTCAATTTTGAAAAGAGAACATTTGGCTTGAGAGGTTAACATCTTTAATGTGGAATCAAGAAAGTAACTTATCCCTCGTAATGTAATAGTAAGCTCACAAGTCAAAAACGCAAAAGTTGACTGCAACGTAGGGAGCTATACTAATGAGAGAAGGTACAAGTCCCCTATAAAAAGATCCCACTCCTTCCTCTTTTAGCATAGTTACTATAACCTGAAAGTGGAGCATCACCCAACTTTAGAAACAAACATTTAACTTAAGCAGACAACAGACATAGAGATGGCAAGATGGGTTGGCGGGGGGCAGGTTGGGTAATGGGTCATATTTTACTACAGTCAAAACGAGCTGGCCCGGTCAGGTTGATCACCAAACATTTTTTTGACCATCTAGAAATACGATAAATAACTAATGCTATATTTAAGACCATGATAGCAATATAAACTTTAGAATATAACAATATAGGTAGTTGAGTTCATTAAAATAGACTTTGTGCAACTTAATTGCCAGATTGACCTGTAGCCCAAATGAGTCAAAAGTCAAAACTGTCACTAATAGTAGCAGCATTCTCACATTTGTCATAGTTTGATACCCAGGATCAACCGCCATACGTAATCTGAGGACATCCAATGGATACGTTACCTGAAAACAGTCTTAATATTATTGTATGAGTTACCAGAAAACAAAATATTGATATGACATACAAAAGACACACACGCACACACACAATACTGAATACTCTGTAGTTTTTTAGATATTTGACATATAGTCAAAACACTTTCAACTATATGTCAAGTCAAACTTTCATGGAGCAGAAGGACATACCCGAAAAGAAAACCACACTACTGTTGCAATATAAAAGACGGGGGATTGAGATCATCAGACATAGCAGAACAATGAATAATTCAAATTTCGAAGGTAAACTTACAAACGTTGAAGTCATGCCAGCAGAAGCACCTGCAGCTAGTCTCCCAATAACAGAAAGTTCACCATCCTTCCCCCTAAAAAGTTTCTGCGGAGTTAACATAAAACTTAAGATGCCCGCTTGTGCATACCATCTTATCCATTTTTAAGATTCCGTGTTCATTTCCTTTGTATAAAGTAAATGGGACCCACATTTATATTTGCATTTTCATTATATCATATAAAAGGCAGCTGGATGTAAAAAGACTATATGGTCTAAGAAAGTAGGGTAGTAATTTGTATTGCCTGGCACTGTACAATCAACTATAGTCCACAATGCTGTTTGACATTGCAATAATCAGATCTTAGATTCTTTGGCAAATTCTGTCTAATAAGATTTAATTGATGAAATAACCAAAAGAATACATGGGTAACTGATTGTACCTTAAGGTAATCAAGTTTGTTGCAAATTTATTAAAATGTCTTTAAAAATTAGTTTTCAAAGCAGAATTTGCTTATCGACATGTATGAGTTATTATTGAAACTTGATAGCAACTTCAAGTGGCGATGACCAAAAAATCAGTTTGAAAACATAAACCAAATATCCCTTACAAAAGAAAAGGAGACAAAACAATTACAATTTTTCTCAAACAAGCTTTCACATACCTTGTAGTACTCGTAAGCAAATAGTTGGACCGCACTATAGGGAAGAATACGTATCACCTGCAACCAAACAGTAATACCACTTATCATCATATGAGAACTACAATACCCAAACCTTGAAAACACATCAATGAAATAATCCCAAGTATGAAGCAAACGGGGTAACACACCTGAGCAAGGTTACCCTTCCAGTACCCCTTTACACCTTCTTGCTGTCCAACAGAAATAACTGCCTGCAACAACTTTCAAATATCAACATGATACGAACCCATGCCATAATAGGCTCGCATCAAGCCACAAGCTAGGTGCCAATGGGGTCTTTGACCTTGGGAGGATCCACCTGGGATCAAGTCTTACTCTCCACATTTGTGTGTGTGGATTATAAACCACCAACCAATCCCATACTTGGCAGATGTGGGATCATAACAATACCCCACCCTTTGAAGAGCCGACATCATCTTTGGTCAAGGCTATGTTGGTCACCGTTGGCACCTTTTTTGGTCCAAGCCGCCACTTCAAGCTCTTTGGTCACAGTTGGCATCCAACACAAGTGGATAAGCAATTGAAAAG
This sequence comes from Erigeron breviscapus, assembly GCA_034093135.1. Lineage (NCBI taxonomy): Eukaryota > Viridiplantae > Streptophyta > Magnoliopsida > Asterales > Asteraceae > Erigeron > Erigeron breviscapus. The sequence goes on along the minus strand of CM067172.1, from coordinate 30,640,545 downwards.
GGACACTGGTAAGTTGTGTAAACTATTTTGAAAAGAAACAATATTCTCCTTTTCAAACATATCTCAATCCATGTTGATGACTTTCACCATATACTGATAGCATCGATGTATTGTACAAATTCCTCCAATCGGTCAATAAGTCATATATAACTAGTTATTTTACCCGGGGCTTTGCCCCGGGAGACATAACGTTGCTTTCAGAAACCTTATATAGGTGGAAGATATATTCGTTTGTTTCTTATTTAAACGTGTGTCTGAAAATGTATTGTCATGTACTAACGTAACATACAGTAATCATTTACATGATCAATTCTATAAATTGAAGGAATAAAAAGTACGAATGCTAATCATGTAGCAACTAAAAAAAAGTGAAAACGCACTACAATTATACTATTATATGTAAAATATGAAAAGAAATGGAAAGTACCATATAAATCGTTGTAGAATATTGAAAAACAAATGAACGCGGATACTATATTAACTTTGTACAATAAATTGTAAAAAGCCAGAACAACTTATATAACGACAATTTTAGTTAAAAATATAAGGCAAAAATGTTTTCCTGTTAAACTGGGAGACCGATAGACAATACTAATTTCACACAAAAACTACACTCTAACGTCCGTTAAAAAAATGCACCTGTTTTGCAGCAGCTTTTGTAACTCTTGTAAGACACTAAAATAGCATCTAACGATCATTAACACCCGTTGGAGAAAAATATCTTATTCCCTGTTAGAGAAAAGGACCTGATTTGCAGCCGTTAAACACCCAAATAGAACTTAACGGCCGTTAGCTCTTGTTGGAGTTTTTTGATGACTTTTTAACAGTAAGGACTATTGTTGCAACATATATAACGACAGGGATTAATATTGCTTAAAAAGTGTGTTGCACGAAAATCGATTCATGGTATTTATATATATATAAAGAATATCTGACTGGGGTAAAAAACGGTCGATAAACTATGTCTCAAGTCAAATATTACTTTCATTTTTGAGACCGAAGGAACAATATGTTAGATAATAAACGTATACGACTATTAATCGAAGATCTAAAATATCCTTATCTAATATCATAATACGGGGATCTTGTGGGCCAAATCGTTACTATTAAAACTTCATAAAGATGCAAAATTGGAGAGTGATAACTTTTATCTTATAACAAAACAAACAGCTACTTTGGAGTTGATACGAAACGTCTATAATTGGAAATCTATTACAATATCAACAATAGAAGGGATTATAATTATGTGGTGAACAAAAGCGACAGCAAAGTATGTAAAACCATATAATAACAATTTGTAAGAAATGAAATACAAAGTAGAGAGATAATCACACAGTAAACTGTAGCTGAGTGGCAATAGCCAAACAAATCATAGAGATCATGCACAGCATCTATAAGCTAAACATAAAGATAATTAACAAACATAATACAGCAATAACCCAAGATATATTGTACTATGTAATATGAACTTGCATAAAATACCTCTATGAATCCAATCGTTTTCTTTACACTTTCTTGCCCCGCTCTTACTCCATGAGTCTGCAAAATCAATAGAATTTAGACCATAAATTTAAACATAAGTGGATTTTAGCATGTCTTCATGTTAAAGACTAGCTTTAAAATGATATCACCAAATTAAAATGGGACTACAACAAATATTCAAAATTTATAAAAGTAGCAACATCATCTTTTCAAGGGATAACTGAACCAAAATGTGTCCAACACTCCAACTTGTAACATTTTGCTATAGTGTATATCGAACTTCCAAACTGCCTGTTGTGTGTATTCGATTACCTCATCATTAGGTAACTAGCACTTTTGTTGATATATCGTCCATAGAAGTTGCATATTATCAAAAGGAATGCCACATTACCAGTTTACAAGTTAGAAGTGGTCAAATACATTAAAACGTGAATAATAAAAAACTGCTACATACATTAGATAGTCCGGAAGTTGGATACACACAATAGCAAAACCTTACAAGTTAGTACATTTTGGAGTAGTTAGCACCATTTTCTTAATATCTATCTATCTAATAATCTCATGAACACTAGTATACCTATTATCTATCCAAGACTAATGTTAGTATGTTACCATTACACAATAATAAAATCCAAAAAGTAAAAAATATAGCAAAATATCTAAAATAATTGGCAAAATCCCCAAAATATATACATACTTAACCATTTGCCCCAAATTGATCATTAGACAGGTCACCAGAAGTTAGTATTATTGTCCCATTTTAATCATTAGTTGACATGATGACCGATTTAGCAAGCCAAGTTAGTGACATGGAGAACATATCATAAACGTACATATACGTGCATGCGTAAATGTTACACAAAATCTACCGACTTGTCCTTTTGTCTCATTTAAGTAATCAACTTGACTTTTTGACCGGGCGATGAGGTAACCCGGTGTTTGTCTTAGCTTATTTGGGTTCCACTTATCTACCATAAACCATTTTTTTGGGCTTATGAGCTTATTTTTCAATTTTAGTCATGATAAACATATAAGCTAGAAAACTACCCACACGAAAAAATAGTACAAAAAAAAGTTAAGGAGTGTTTGGCTTAGCTTATTTGGTCTTATTTCGGTTTGGCTTATGGTAAATGAGCCCCAAATTTTAAGCTTATATATGGGCTTATGAGCTTATTTACAACTTTAAGTCACAATGAGCTTATAAGCAGGGGCAACACTATATTGAAGGTAGGGTAGCCGGGCCATAGGCTTGCTCAATCCATGTAGTGTAAATTTCTTTGAAAAATTTCGTGTTCTCTGATCCTGCTACGGGTCGAAAAAAATATGAGATACCAGTCAATGTTACCAACTCCAAACTTCTAAAAGTTTTTCCAGCAATGAAACTTAAGGGTCATATTTGTACAACTGAATGGGAAACGGAAACCGCCAAAAATGCAAAATACTCTTAAAAACCGCTAAAAGTAACCAAAAATCCTTAAAAACCGCTAAAAAACCATAGCAAAATATAGTCGTTATCGTTACTTTGTGCACAGTAAAGGTTAGGGTCAAAAACATTTGTGTTGCAAGTCACTTTCAAACCAAGCCAAAAAAATGGGACAAAAAATAAATTTCACTATCTAAAGTTCTACAAGGCCAGCTAATTCTAGAACATCAAAAAGTACAATGATCAAAGTGGGACAAAAAACATCAAATTATGTCCATATTTTTTGGAATATTCCCTAACATAATTGCCAACATCATTAAAGACCACCTACCAAATTTAAATATATATAAAAAGTAGTTGGCGGAAAAGAATAGACCTGCATGATGAGTTTAATCCGGTCAAGTGGGGCAGTAACAGTCTTGGCAGCAGCACCAGCAACTGCACCTTATATATATATATATATATATATATATATATATATACATATATATATATATATATATATATATATATATATATATATATATATATATATATATATATATATATATATATATATATATATATATATATATATATATATATATATATATATATATATATATATATATATATATATATATATATATATATATATATATATATATATATATATATATATATATATATATATATATATATATATATATATATATATATATATATATATATATATATATATATATATATATATATATATATATATATATATATATATATATATATATATATATATATATATATATATATATATATATATATATATATATATATATATATATATATATATATATATATATATATATATATATATATATATATATATATATATATATATATATATATATATATATATATATATATATATATATATATATATATATATATATATATATATATATATATATATATATATATATATATATATATATATATATATATATATATATATATATATATATATATATATATATATATATATATATATATATATATATATATATATATATATATATATATATATATATATATATATATATATATATATATATATATATATATATATATATATATATATATATATATATATATATATATATATATATATATATATATATATATATATATATATATATATATATATATATATATATATATATATATATATATATATATATATATATATATATATATATATATATATATATATATATATATATATATATATATATATATATATATATATATATATATATATATATATATATATATATATATATATATATATATATATATATATATATATATATATATATATATATATATATATATATATATATATATATATATATATATATATATATATATATATATATATATATATATATATATATATATATATATATATATATATATATATATATATATATATATATATATATATATATATATATATATATATATATATATATATATATATATATATATATATATATATATATATATATATATATATATATATATATATATATATATATATATATATATATATATATATATATATATATATATATATATATATATATATATATATATATATATATATATATATATATATATATATATATATATATATATATATATATATATATATATATATATATATATATATATATATATATATATATATATATATATATATATATATATATATATATATATATATATATATATATATATATATATATATATATATATATATATATATATATATATATATATATATATATATATATATATATATATATATATATATATATATATATATATATATATATATATATATATATATATATATATATATATATATATATATATATATATATATATATATATATATATATATATATATATATATATATATATATATATATATATATATATATATATATATATATATATATATATATATATATATATATATATATATATATATATATATATATATATATATATATATATATATATATATATATATATATATATATATATATATATATATATATATATATATATATATATATATATATATATATATATATATATATATATATATATATATATATATATATATATATATATATATATATATATATATATATATATATATATATATATATATATATATATATATATATATATATATATATATATATATATATATATATATATATATATATATATATATATATATATATATATATATATATATATATATATATATATATATATATATATATATATATATATATATATATATATATATATATATATATATATATATATATATATATATATATATATATATATATATATATATATATATATATATATATATATATATATATATATATACCAACAGAAACAACTGATATAATAAATACTTTAAGATTTATTATAGTCTCTATCTTCCTAAGTTTAGGAAGATAGAGTGATTAAATCTTCCTTAAGATTTATTATAGTCTCTATCTTCCTAAGTTTAGGAAGATAGAGTGATTAAATCTTCCTTAAGATTTATTATAGTCTCTATCTTCCTAAGTTTAGGAAGATAGAGTGATTAAATCTTCCTTAAGATTTATTATAGTCTCTATCTTCCTAAGTTTAGGAAGATAGAGTGATTAAATCTTCCTTAAGATTTATTATAGTCTCTATCTTCCTAAGTTTAGGAAGATAGAGTGATTAAATCTTCCTTAAGATTTATTATAGTCTCTATCTTCCTAAGTTTAGGAAGATAGAGTGATTAAATCTTCCTTAAGATTTATTATAGTCTCTATCTTCCTAAGTTTAGGAAGATAGAGTGATTAAATCTTCCTTAAGATTTATTATAGTCTCTATCTTCCTTAAGTTTAGGAAGATAGAGTGATTAAATCTTCCTTAAGATTTATTATAGTCTCTATCTTCCTTAAGTTTAGGAAGATAGAGTGATTAAATCTTCCTTAAGATTTATTATAGTCTCTATCTTCCTTAAGTTTAGGAAGATAGAGTGATTAAATCTTCCTTAAGATTTATTATAGTCTCTATCTTCCTTAAGTTTAGGAAGATAGAGTGATTAAATCTTCCTTAAGATTTATTATAGTCTCTATCTTCCTTAAGTTTAGGAAGATAGAGTGATTAAATCTTCCTTAAGATTTATTATAGTCTCTATCTTCCTTAAGTTTAGGAAGATAGAGTGATTAAATCTTCCTTAAGATTTATTATAGTCTCTATCTTCCTAAGTTTAGGAAGATAGAGTGATTAAATCTTCCTTAAGATTTATTATAGTCTCTATCTTCCTAAGTTTAGGAAGATAGAGTGATTAAATCTTCCTTAAGATTTATTATAGTCTCTATCTTCCTAAGTTTAGGAAGATAGAGTGATTAAATCTTCCTTAAGATTTATTATAGTCTCTATCTTCCTAAGTTTAGGAAGATAGAGTGATTAAATCTTCCTTAAGATTTATTATAGTCTCTATCTTCCTAAGTTTAGGAAGATAGAGTGATTAAATCTTCCTTAAGATTTATTATAGTCTCTATCTTCCTAAGTTTAGGAAGATAGAGTGATTAAATCTTCCTTAAGATTTATTATAGTCTCTATCTTCCTAAGTTTAGGAAGATAGAGTGATTAAATCTTCCTTAAGATTTATTATAGTCTCTATCTTCCTAAGTTTAGGAAGATAGAGTGATTAAATCTTCCTTAAGATTTATTATAGTCTCTATCTTCCTAAGTTTAGGAAGATAGAGTGATTAAATCTTCCTTAAGATTTATTATAGTCTCTATCTTCCTAAGTTTAGGAAGATAGAGTGATTAAATCTTCCTTAAGATTTATTATAGTCTCTATCTTCCTAAGTTTAGGAAGATAGAGTGATTAAATCTTCCTTAAGATTTATTATAGTCTCTATCTTCCTAAGTTTAGGAAGATAGAGTGATTAAATCTTCCTTAAGATTTATTATAGTCTCTATCTTCCTAAGTTTAGGAAGATAGAGTGATTAAATCTTCCTTAAGATTTATTATAGTCTCTATCTTCCTAAGTTTAGGAAGATAGAGTGATTAAATCTTCCTTAAGATTTATTATAGTCTCTATCTTCCTTAAGTTTAGGAAGATAGAGTGATTAAATCTTCCTTAAGATTTATTATAGTCTCTATCTTCCTTAAGTTTAGGAAGATAGAGTGATTAAATCTTCCTTAAGATTTATTATAGTCTCTATCTTCCTTAAGTTTAGGAAGATAGAGTGATTAAATCTTCCTTAAGATTTATTATAGTCTCTATCTTCCTTAAGTTTAGGAAGATAGAGTGATTAAATCTTCCTTAAGATTTATTATAGTCTCTATCTTCCTTAAGTTTAGGAAGATAGAGTGATTAAATCTTCCTTAAGATTTATTATAGTCTCTATCTTCCTTAAGTTTAGGAAGATAGAGTGATTAAATCTTCCTTAAGATTTATTATAGTCTCTATCTTCCTAAGTTTAGGAAGATAGAGTGATTAAATCTTCCTTAAGATTTATTATAGTCTCTATCTTCCTAAGTTTAGGAAGATAGAGTGATTAAATCTTAAGTCACATATTGGAATGATCACAACATCTCTACGCTTGTTATACTATGTAGGCACATTGATTAGTCAAGAAATTAAAAAATTCAAGTTAGAGACTATAATAAATTACCGGTTTTGGTGACGGATGTCACATTTTCTTTTAAATTTAATATATTTATTTGTCTTGTAATAATAGGTTGAGTAAATTCGAAACAAATATCTTTTCCTAAAACTTTGGTAATAATTCCATTTTCAGTTACCATAAAAGGATATAATTGACTTATAAATGGTGATCCTAATAATATTTGAGAAGTTAAATCTTTTACTAGAATTAATTGAGTTTTATAACAATAATTTTCTTTGCAAATATGTACATTTGATAATTTGTAATTAACATTTAGTCTAGATCCATTGGCACTAGATAATCTATATGAAGTTTTTTCATAATATTTTGTAGGTATTAAACCTTCTTGTATACAATTCATATCTGCACCACTATCTATCATAGCAACTAAAGATATTCTAAATTCGTTATTAACAATAATATTTAACTTAGTATACCATCTTTGAGAATTTATTTCCTTTATACGATTAATTATAATTTCTCCTTTATTTCACAAATACAAGGACCAATGCATTCACATATCTCATTTTCTGAACTAGAGCTTGAACTATTGTTTAAACAATTTAAATCATTATCTTCATAATCAGTAATACTTTCATCACTTGTACTATCATCAATAAGTATTTTATTAATTTGTTCTTTTAATTCTTTTGAAATATTTAACTCATTAATTTTCTTCTTAGTATCGCAATTTCTTGAATAATGGCCTTGTCTTCCACATTTATAACAAATTATAACATCTTGTTTGCCTTGTTTTTTATTTTGAATATTTCTTTTATATTTTTTATCGTATTTTTGTTCATATTTCTGTTGATTATATTTATTCTTAATGTATGGTTTTTTATTATTTGATTATTTTGGAATTTTTGACAAATATCTTTAAAATTATATGATGTTTCTTCTTCTTTAGTAGATAAATTATATTTTTCTTTTAATTTGTTTAAACAATTTAAATCATTATCTTCATAATCAGTAATACTTTCATCACTTGTACTATCATCAATAAGTATTTTATTAAATCTAATAATTCTTTATTATCTTTGGTTATAACATTTATTTCTCCATTTATTTCACAAATACAAGGACCAATGCATTCACATATCTCATTTTCTGAACTAGAGCTTGAACTATTGTTTAAACAATTTAAATCATTATCTTCATAATCAGTAATACTTTCATCACTTGTACTATCATCAATAAGTATTTTATTAATTTGTTCTTTTAATTCTTTTGAAATATTTAACTCATTAATTTTCTTCTTAGTATCGCAATTTCTTGAATAATGGCCTTGTCTTCCACATTTATAACAAATTATAACATTTATTTCTCCATTTATTTCACAAATACAAGGACCAATGCATTCACATATCTCATTTTCTGAACTAGAGCTTGAACTATTGTTTAAACAATTTAAATCATTATCTTCATAATCAGTAATACTTTCATCACTTGTACTATCATCAATAAGTATTTTATTAATTTGTTCTTTTAATTCTTTTGAAATATTTAACTCATTAATTTTCTTCTTAGTATCGCAATTTCTTGAATAATGGCCTTGTCTTCCACATTTATAACAAATTATAACATCTTGTTTGCCTTGTTTTTTATTTTGAATATTTCTTTTATATTTTTTATCGTATTTTTGTTCATATTTCTGT
>CM067172.1:30521251-30626251 GCA_034093135.1 Erigeron breviscapus | reverse complement strand
TGTGGTCATATTTGGTCACATGGTGACGGTATCAGTATTACTATGTTCAATAATTGGTATAGTAGTATATATATAGGATAGGTTCTTTATATAGGTTAGTCAGATCAAAAGACTGAAAGAGTATATGGCTCATATTAAGATGATTGTTTAATCTAAAAACGGATCACTACTAAAAAGAGGTGGGTTTTCCAATGGAAAAATCCATCGGAATCACCATTTATGACAAAATTGCCACAGATTTTTCTGTTAGAAAAATTATTCTTGCTAAGTGATCTTTGACCGAATTCTCGACGGCAAAATTTACCTTCCGAGAGATCATTCTGTCGGAAAATTGGTCGAAAGTCTAATTTGAAAATTTAGCGAGTCTGATGAAAATTAAAAGTATTGGCGACAAAAGACAACTTATGAACCGATTTTGTTAATTAAATGATTGATGTACCTTAGAATTGACACCGTTTCACCAGATGAACACAAGGAGTTAGCAAGGACAACAATAGATTCACACTTGGAGGAAATAATTCAACTCACAAATGGAAGAAAATAACAGAGAACTTCATATATGTCATAATCTGCCATACAAAGACTCTTTGACTCAATATATAGGCACATAGGCATTTAATAAAATCAACAATTCACCTTCCCTATTATTAGACACACAGATTATTTAAGACAAAAAGGACTCATCGGGTGCTACAGTTATAGAACCCAAAAGTCAGGCTAATTGACCAACTTGATGCCCATGATTGACTGTGTCATTCTCCCCCAGTTGAAAAGAACTCGACCTCGAGTTCGGCTCATTTTCACCTAGATATGGAGACAAGTCCTTAACATTAAAAGTAGCTGAAACTCCATAATGTCCCGGCAACTCTACTTTGTAGGCATTATCCCCCATGCATTTCACAACTCTAAATGGACCATCACCCCGCTGTTTGAGTTTAGCATGCCGACCAGGTGGAAAACGCTCTTTACTCATGTGAATCCAAACCAGATCACCTTCTTTGAAAACACTAGCCTTTCTATGCTTGTTAGCTTGCTTTGCATATCTCTGATTTTGGCGTTCAATCTGCACCTTTATTTGCTCATGTAAAGCTTTGATAATTCTGGCATGTTCATCAGCATCTCCACTATAAGATGAGTTCGTTGGTAAGGGCACAAGATCAAGAGGACTCAAAGGATTTTGTCCATAAACAACTTCAAATGGACTTTTTCCAGTTGTTTGGCTACATGAGCGGTTATAGGCGAATTCTGCTTGAGGTAGTACAAGATCCCATTGTCGAATGTTTTCCCCCACTAAACTCCTTAGCAAATTCCCCAAACTACGATTCACCGTCTCTGTTTGCCCATCCGTTTGAGGATGGTGTGCCGAACTAAATTGCAATTTTGTTCCCAACTTCCGCCACAATGTTCTCCAAAAATGCCCAACAAACTTTGGGTCACGGTCACTTGTAATTGTCTTAGGAACACCATGTAATTTCACGATCTCCTTAAAATATAGATCAGCAACATTGGTAGCGTCCATGGTCTTGAAACAAGGCACAAAGTGTGCCATCTTTGAGAACCGATCTACAACCACCATGATTGAATCCTTTTTTCGTTGAGTCTGTGGCAGCCCCACGACAAAGTCCATACTTACGTCTTCCCAAGGTGCATTAGGTACAGGCAACGGGGTATACAAACCTGTATTACGTGAAGTTGACTTTGAAAGATGGCATGTACGACACCTTAAGATGTAGTGACTCACATCCTTCATCAGCTTTGGCCAAAAGAAACGCTCCTTGATTAATGAAGTTGTTTTATCCCTCCCGAAATGACCACTTAGCCCTCCTTCATGGGTTTCTTTGATAATTTCCAATCGAAGGGAACAATGTGGAATGCACAACTGATTTCTATGAAAAAGAAACCCATCATGGAAATTGAATTCCTTGTATGGCCCATGGGAACAGAGATCGACTACTTTACTAAAGAAACTATCTTCTCTATATAGATTTTTAATTTGTTCAAACCCAAGAACCTCAACTTGCATTGTAGACAGCAAAGAACATCTCCGACTCAAAGCATCAGCCACTTGATTTGTAACCCCACTTTTATGCCTTATGTGAAATGTATATTCTTGCAAAAATTCCACCCAACGTGCATGTCTAGGTTTGAGCTTATGTTGGCCATTGATGTATTTTAGTGCTTCATGATCACAAAAAAGAATAAACTCTTTGGAGATAAGATAGTGTCTCCAATGTTCGAGTGCTCTCACGATAGCATAGAACTCTTTTTCATATGTTGAGTAATTTTTTCTGGATTCAGATAACTTCTCACTAAAGAAGGAGACGGGCCTACCTTCTTGGCTTAAGACCGCTCTTATGCCTACACCAGATGCATCACAGTCGAGTTCAAAGACTTTCTCAAAATTAGGCAAAGCTAAAACAGGAGCCCCGGTAAGCTTCACCTTGATCTGTTCAAAACTGGTCTGAGCTTCTGTTGTCCATTTAAACGTACCTCCCTTCAAACAATCTGTGATTGGTGAGACAATAGAGCTGAAATTTCAAATGAATCTTCGATAAAATGAAGCCAGGCCATGGAAGCTTCGGATTTCATGGATTGTAGTCGGAACTGGCCAACTAATAATTGCATTTACTTTGTCCGGATCGGCATGGATCCCTTCATCTGAGATGACGAAACCAAGAAATACCAGGCTTTTGTTCATGAATTCACACTTTCTTAAGTTAACATAAAGCTGTTGGTTGGCTAGCACTTCAAAATTTTCTCGAAGGTGCTCCAAATGTTCTGTTGTTCCTTTGCTGAACACGAGAATGTCATCAAAATATACCACCACAAACCTGCCAATATAAGGCTTAAACACCATATTCATTAGTCTCATAAATGTACTTGGAGCATTAGATAAGCCAAATGGCATTACCAGCCATTCGTACAACCCATCTCGTGTCTTAAATGCCGTCTTCCACTCGTCACCGAGTCTTATTCGAATTTGGTGATAACCACTTCGTAGATCAATTTTTGAAAACACACTAGCACCATGAATTTGATCCAGCATATCATCAAGGCGTGGAATCGGAAACCGGTATTTGACGGTGATCTTATTGATTGCTCTACTATCAACACACATTCTAAAGGAACCATCTTTCTTTGGAACAAGAAGAACTGGTACAGCACATGGACTCAAGCTTTCTCGGACCATTCCCTTCTTTAAAAGCTCATCAACTTGCCGTTGGATTTCGGCATTTTCTGTCGGGCTCATCCGGTAGGCTGCCTTGTTAGGCAGAGTTGCACCAGGTTCCAAATCGATGCAATGTTGTATGCTTCTCATAGGGGGAAGACCTGCTGGAATGTCATCCGCAAAAATACTAGAAAACTCTTGAAGTAAGGGACCCAATATTTCAGGCTGTTTCAAGTTCCTATTATTCATTTCTTTCAAAACCAAGGTATAAGCTACTTTGGATTCTTCTAAAGCTTCACTAAACTCAGATTTGGACAGGAAATAAATACCTCCTCCTTTGTTATCTTGAGCAGTGCCCTTGAATCTTGAAGGACCTAACACAATCTTGACTCCATCTTTGATGAAAGAATATGTGTTTCTCACACCATCATGTATGGTTTGTCTATCGAATTGCCATGGCCTTCCTAACAACAGGTGACATGCATCCATAGGGACCACGTCACACCATACATCATCTCGGTACTTCTCTCCAATGGAAAAATTCACCAAGCAACGTTGGTCGACTTGAACCGATTTACCCTTTTGTAACCATGAAAGTTTATAAGGGTGTGGGTGTTTTTCTCTTTTGAGAGGTAAATTTTTCACCATTGTTTCAGATACTACATTTTCACAACTCCCACCGTCGATAATAACATCACAAACCTTACCATGTGAGGTGCAACGTGTATGAAAAATATTGTTGCGAAGCCATGCCTCGGGTTCGGTTGACTCAAGTGGCAGCGCCCTTCGGATCACCAATAGCTCACCCGTATCCCCATACGTAACATCTTCACTTTCCCCCCCCCCCCCCCCCCCCCCCCCCCCCCCCCCCCCCCCCCCCCCCCCCCCCCCCCCCCCCCCCCCCCCCCCCCCCCCCCCCCCCCCCCCCCCCCCCCCCCCCCCCCCCCCCCCCCCCCCCCCCCCCCCCCCCCCCCCCCCCCCCCCCCCCCCCCCCCCCCCCCCCCCCCCCCCCCCCCCCCCCCCCCCCCCCCCCCCCCCCCCCCCCCCCCCCCCCCCCCCCCCCCCCCCCCCCCCCCCCCCCCCCCCCCCCCCCCCCCCCCCCCCCCCCCCCCCCCCCCCCCCCCCCCCCCCCCCCCCCCCCCCCCCCCCCCCCCCCCCCCCCCCCCCCCCCCCCCCCCCCCCCCCCCCCCCCCCCCCCCCCCCCCCCCCCCCCCCCCCCCCCCCCCCCCCCCCCCCCCCCCCCCCCCCCCCCCCCCCCCCCCCCCCCCCCCCCCCCCCCCCCCCCCCCCCCCCCCCCCCCCCCCCCCCCCCCCCCCCCCCCCCCCCCCCCCCCCCCCCCCCCCCCCCCCCCCCCCCCCCCCCCCCCCCCCCCCCCCCCCCCCCCCCCCCCCCCCCCCCCCCCCCCCCCCCCCCCCCCCCCCCCCCCCCCCCCCCCCCCCCCCCCCCCCCCCCCCCCCCCCCCCCCCCCCCCCCCCCCCCCCCCCCCCCCCCCCCCCCCCCCCCCCCCCCCCCCCCCCCCCCCCCCCCCCCCCCCCCCCCCCCCCCCCCCCCCCCCCCCCCCCCCCCCCCCCCCCCCCCCCCCCCCCCCCCCCCCCCCCCCCCCCCCCCCCCCCCCCCCCCCCCCCCCCCCCCCCCCCCCCCCCCCCCCCCCCCCCCCCCCCCCCCCCCCCCCCCCCCCCCCCCCCCCCCCCCCCCCCCCCCCCCCCCCCCCCCCCCCCCCCCCCCCCCCCCCCCCCCCCCCCCCCCCCCCCCCCCCCCCCCCCCCCCCCCCCCCCCCCCCCCCCCCCCCCCCCCCCCCCCCCCCCCCCCCCCCCCCCCCCCCCCCCCCCCCCCCCCCCCCCCCCCCCCCCCCCCCCCCCCCCCCCCCCCCCCCCCCCCCCCCCCCCCCCCCCCCCCCCCCCCCCCCCCCCCCCCCCCCCCCCCCCCCCCCCCCCCCCCCCCCCCCCCCCCCCCCCCCCCCCCCCCCCCCCCCCCCCCCCCCCCCCCCCCCCCCCCCCCCCCCCCCCCCCCCCCCCCCCCCCCCCCCCCCCCCCCCCCCCCCCCCCCCCCCCCCCCCCCCCCCCCCCCCCCCCCCCCCCCCCCCCCCCCCCCCCCCCCCCCCCCCCCCCCCCCCCCCCCCCCCCCCCCCCCCCCCCCCCCCCCCCCCCCCCCCCCCCCCCCCCCCCCCCCCCCCCCCCCCCCCCCCCCCCCCCCCCCCCCCCCCCCCCCCCCCCCCCCCCCCCCCCCCCCCCCCCCCCCCCCCCCCCCCCCCCCCCCCCCCCCCCCCCCCCCCCCCCCCCCCCCCCCCCCCCCCCCCCCCCCCCCCCCCCCCCCCCCCCCCCCCCCCCCCCCCCCCCCCCCCCCCCCCCCCCCCCCCCCCCCCCCCCCCCCCCCCCCCCCCCCCCCCCCCCCCCCCCCCCCCCCCCCCCCCCCCCCCCCCCCCCCCCCCCCCCCCCCCCCCCCCCCCCCCCCCCCCCCCCCCCCCCCCCCCCCCCCCCCCCCCCCCCCCCCCCCCCCCCCCCCCCCCCCCCCCCCCCCCCCCCCCCCCCCCCCCCCCCCCCCCCCCCCCCCCCCCCCCCCCCCCCCCCCCCCCCCCCCCCCCCCCCCCCCCCCCCCCCCCCCCCCCCCCCCCCCCCCCCCCCCCCCCCCCCCCCCCCCCCCCCCCCCCCCCCCCCCCCCCCCCCCCCCCCCCCCCCCCCCCCCCCCCCCCCCCCCCCCCCCCCCCCCCCCCCCCCCCCCCCCCCCCCCCCCCCCCCCCCCCCCCCCCCCCCCCCCCCCCCCCCCCCCCCCCCCCCCCCCCCCCCCCCCCCCCCCCCCCCCCCCCCCCCGCCCGTGGGTAGTCCAAGACCCACCAGCCACCCATGACCCATTCCCCCCCCCCCATATCTCTTTCTCCCCTCTCACTTCTTATCTATCTACCTATCTCTTTCTCTCTTTCTCTCAAAAGCAAAGCAAGACCCATTTCAATCTTCTTCACCATTTCTTGCATCAAATTAGTGTTGGATCGATTATAACATAGAAATCATAGTCACTTTCATCTCACTTTCGTCTTATCAAAGAATCAAAGCCAAGTTCTAGCATTTTTACCCAATTAGGTCAAATTTGGGTTTGAGCTCAAGGAGACGTTTTGGTAAGTCAAATTCATCCCATTTACACCTACTTATGTTTGTTATTGCATTTCTAGTCATCTTGAACAATTGCAAGTCTTGAATCGAGTCAAAAGACGATTTAGGTCAAACTAGGGTTTCGATTAGGGTTGGAACGATTTGTTATGATTTTGATGTTTTGGGTCGAATTTGTGGATTGGGTTATGTTTATTTATGGTTAATGGTGTTTATTTATGCTTCACATTAAGTTACAAGTTCCTACAAATCGATTTGGGTTGGTTTGGGTCGAGTTTTTAAGGGTTTTGGTCTTGTTTTCTGCATATGCTGGTGCTGCTGCTCTTCTGGTCCAGTATGGGGCCACTGCGGCGCAGTGGCTAGGGCCTGGTCAGTTTGGGTTAGCTCACTGCGGCGCAGTGGCTAGGGCCTGGTCAAGTGGGTAGCTCACTGCGGCGCAGTGGCTAGGGCCTGGTCAAGTTTGGGTTAGCTCACTGCGGCGCAGTGGCTAGGGCCTGGTCAAGTTGGGTAGCCCACTGCGGCGCAGTGGCTAGGGCCTGGTCAAGTTTGGGTTAGCTCACTGCGGCGCAGTGGTTAGTTTCTGGGAAATGTTGCGCGTCGATTTTTAAACATTAATAACTTTTGATCCGTAAGTCCAAATAAGTCGTATGACCTATCGTTGGAATCGTAAGAGAGTCTATTTTCTTGTGGTAACACTCTTTTTGCATGAATCTCTTCTCATTTCTAATAAGGTCGAGTCGAATGCGTCTTGTTCCTACTCGTTTAAATTGTAAAGGCATTTAGGGTTTGTGACTCGACCTAATTGTGATAAACCAACTTGTTTATGATTGTAGAGTTGACATTATGGTATTATGATGTATAATTATAGGTTGTGGACGTGTGGACCCTATTACTCGTTTGTAATCTTATTCTAGCTTCTTTGCCGGGCAAGGTGAGTTTCGTATCTCCCTACTCGCTTGAGATTCGGGCTGAAAAGTGTAAACCTGGCGTGTTTACTTGCATTTATTGATTTATTGATTGGTTGACTTGATTGTTGGATTGATGGGATAGTTCGTTTCGTTTAATTGACTTGGGCTATGTTTTAGTTAAGTATTACTTTTATATTAGGATAGACGTACATACATGGAAGTCGGTTATGCCTTCATTGGGTTCTAGATGTGGTGGGAAGGCTGCGGGTGACCCTATATATAAGCATCTGGGACTTGAAGAAAGTAGAATCCTCTGAAGTATATGTACGTATAGTCGGTTTAAATTGTGATTAGTGGCTTATGTTGTTGATTATTGATTGTTGGCGCAGGTTTATCGTATATTGATTGTTGGTTCATGATTTATGCATTTACATTCGATTGTAAGCATTGCATACATTGTTGATGACCCTCGGCAGGGGATTGCCGACATCCTGGTGCATAGATGTATGCACCCATTTTGGATGTAGACCTGACTCCGAGTATATAGACATATATATCTCGATGATTTTGAGATACAGCCTTGTTCATTGCGATGACAGAAGGGTATCGTTGCATTGGTGACTTGAGCTCACGCATAGGATAGGCATATTGGCTTATTCATGCATTCCGGCATTTGCATTGATACTCATATCATTTATGCATTTCTCATTTCACGCGTTGCGCTTGTGTAATCTTGTTGTTGGACATTATTGTGTTTCGTAGAGGCTCACTGTATGTCAGGTTTAGCCTCCTTTCGTGCTTTATGATTTTGTCTATGGTTCCTTGTGGGCCATTACTACGAACTCACCAACCTTGTGTTGACTATGCTTAGTACACTTTTCAGGTAATCAGGTTCTCCCAGGGCGTGGAGTTTAGTTGCTTTGCTTGCTGTAAACCCGGACTATGGACTTCATGGATCAAGGATTCATTGGCCTGCCTTTTGCATTATACTTAGGATCGTTTGCCATCTTTGGTTGTTATTTTTGTTTTTTTTTTTTTTTTTTTTTTTTTTTTTTTTTTTTTTTTTTTTTTTTTTTTTTTTTTTTTTTTTTTTTTTTTTTTTTTTTTTTTTTTTTTTTTTTTTTTTTTTTTTTTTTTTTTTTTTTTTTTTTTTTTTTTTTTTTTTTTTTTTTTTTTTTTTTTTTTTTTTTTTTTTTTTTTTTTTTTTTTTTTTTTTTTTTTTTTTTTTTTTTTTTTTTTTTTTTTTTTTTTTTTTTTTTTTTTTTTTTTTTTTTTTTTTTTTTTTTTTTTTTTTTTTTTTTTTTTTTTTTTTTTTTTTTTTTTTTTTTTTTTTTTTTTTTTTTTTTTTTTTTTTTTTTTTTTTTTTTTTTTTTTTTTTTTTTTTTTTTTTTTTTTTTTTTTTTTTTTTTTTTTTTTTTTTTTTTTTTTTTTTTTTTTTTTTTTTTTTTTTTTTTTTTTTTTTTTTTTTTTTTTTTTTTTTTTTTTTTTTTTTTTTTTTTTTTTTTTTTTTTTTTTTTTTTTTTTTTTTTTTTTTTTTTTTTTTTTTTTTTTTTTTTTTTTTTTTTTTTTTTTTTTTTTTTTTTTTTTTTTTTTTTTTTTTTTTTTTTTTTTTTTTTTTTTTTTTTTTTTTTTTTTTTTTTTTTTTTTTTTTTTTTTTTTTTTTTTTTTTTTTTTTTTTTTTTTTTTTTTTTTTTTTTTTTTTTTTTTTTTTTTTTTTTTTTTTTTTTTTTTTTTTTTTTTTTTTTTTTTTTTTTTTTTTTTTTTTTTTTTTTTTTTTTTTTTTTTTTTTTTTTTTTTTTTTTTTTTTTTTTTTTTTTTTTTTTTTTTTTTTTTTTTTTTTTTTTTTTTTTTTTTTTTTTTTTTTTTTTTTTTTTTTTTTTTTTTTTTTTTTTTTTTTTTTTTTTTTTTTTTTTTTTTTTTTTTTTTTTTTTTTTTTTTTTTTTTTTTTTTTTTTTTTTTTTTTTTTTTTTTTTTTTTTTTTTTTTTTTTTTTTTTTTTTTTTTTTTTTTTTTTTTTTTTTTTTTTTTTTTTTTTTTTTTTTTTTTTTTTTTTTTTTTTTTTTTTTTTTTTTTTTTTTTTTTTTTTTTTTTTTTTTTTTTTTTTTTTTTTTTTTTTTTTTTTTTTTTTTTTTTTTTTTTTTTTTTTTTTTTTTTTTTTTTTTTTTTTTTTTTTTTTTTTTTTTTTTTTTTTTTTTTTTTTTTTTTTGTTTTTTAAGTTTAATGGCAACAATTTTGACCTTCTCATATTCTGGAATTTCTTGATAGTCGAAGACCCGTTCCACCGTGTTAACCCAATCGATAAACTCGTCTGGCTGGATTCGGCCTTCAAACACAAGAATATCAACCTTCATATCAATACGTCATTGGTGTCGGTTGTTTCTTGTATTTTGATGCTGATGTTGGGACTCTTCCTCACTCGTGTAGCGGTTATTGTGGAAAGGGTTGGTGTCTTCATCATTGACATAGAATCCTTCATCTTCTAACCCTTGTTGGGTTCCATCATGGCCAGGCCAAAGCTTTCAACCCGCTCAAGACGGTTCTGTAGTTGTTCCATAAGCTGTCTCAACTGGTTCATCTCTATGTCTCGTGGATCTGGGGCTTGGTGTACTTCGTTGGTGTTGCGTGTACGACGTCGTCCAACCATTTTCAACCGGCTTTGATACCAAATGACACCGTTTCACCAGATGAACACAAGGAGTTAGCAAGGACAACAATAGATTCACACTTGGAGGAAATAATTCAACTCACAAATGGAAGAAAATAACAGAAAACTTCATATATTTCATAATCTGCCATACAAAGACTCTTTGACTCAATATATAGGCACATAGGCATTTAATAAAATCAACAATTCACCTTCCCTATTATTAGACACACAGATTATTTAAGACAAAAAGGACTCATCGGGTGCTACAGTTATAGAACCCAAAAGTCAGGCTAATTGACCAACTTGATGCCCATGATTGACTGTGTTCCATATTTGTAATTTAAGGAAGTGCTTGGCGGATCCTACTCATCACGTGCCCTTGGACGAGATACAAGTAGACAAGAAGCTCAACTTTGTTGAAGAACCGGTAGAGATTGTGGATCGTGAATTCAAGAAGCTAAAGAAAAAGCGCTATACGATAGTCAAGGTTCGTTGGCATGCTAGACGTGGAGCCGAATTCACTTGGGAGCGGGAAGACTTCATGAAGTCAAAATATCCGCATTTGTTTAGTGATTAGGGTTCCATCGAATTTCGGGACGAAATTCCCTTAACGGGGGAATAATGTAACAACCGTGCATTTCGACTTTTGACTATGGGTACGTTTCCTAAGTTTTGATTTAATTAATATATGTTCAAGTGCAATCTAAGGGTCATTTGAGTGCAATGTGGTTCATATGGGTCAATTTATTGTGCAATTAGAGACTTAAGTGCAAGTTGATATCATTAGTGGGTGCTAATCGAATTTCATTAGATGATATTTATGATAACTAGTAAATGGTTGGATCCTATCCATGGGTTATACCCAAACCCATGACCCACCCAAGTAAACAAACCCTATCCTCCTTCCTTCACTCATTTCTTCCATCCATTCATCTTTTCTCTCCCATCTCACTAAATACTCACACTTAGTGGAGTGCACAACGTGTTCCATATTTGTAATTTAAGGAAGTGCTTGGCGGATCCTACTCATCACGTGCCCTTGGACGAGATACAAGTAGACAAGAAGCTCAACTTTGTTGAAGAACCGGTAGAGATTGTGGATCGTGAATTCAAGAAGCTAAAGAAAAAGCGCTATACGATAGTCAAGGTTCGTTGGCATGCTAGACGTGGAGCCGAATTCACTTGGGAGCGGGAAGACTTCATGAAGTCAAAATATCCGCATTTGTTTAGTGATTAGGGTTCCATCGAATTTCGGGACGAAATTCCCTTAACGGGGGAATAATGTAACAACCGTGCATTTCGACTTTGACTATGGGTACATTTACGTGCAATTAGTACAATGAGTACATTTACGTGCAATTAGTACAATGAGTACATTTACGTGCAATTAGTACAATGAGTACATTTACGTGCAATTAGTACAATGAGTACATTTACGTGCAATTGAGTACAATGAGTACATTTACGTGCAATTAGTACAATGAGTACATTTACGTGCAATTAGTACAATGAGTACATTTACGTGCAATTAGTACAATGAGTACATTTACGTGCAATTAGTACAATGAGTACATTTACGTGCAATTAGTACAATGAGTACATTTACGTGCAATTAGTACAATGAGTACATTTACGTGCAATTAGTACAATGAGTACATTTACGTGCAATTAGTACAATGAGTACATTTACGTGCAATTAGTACAATGAGTACATTTACGTGCAATTAGTACAATGAGTACATTTACGTGCAATTAGTACAATGAGTACATTTACGTGCAATTAGTACAATGAGTACATTTACGTGCAATTAGTACAATGAGTACATTTACGTGCAATTAGTACAATGAGTACATTTACGTGCAATTAGTACAATGAGTACATTTACGTGCAATTAGTACAATGAGTACATTTACGTGCAATTGAGTACAATGAGTACATTTACGTGCAATTAGTACAATGAGTACATTTACGTGCAATTAGTACAATGAGTACATTTACGTGCAATTGAGTACAATGAGTACATTTACGTGCAATTAGTACAATGAGTACATTTACGTGCAATTAGTACAATGAGTACATTTACGTGCAATTAGTACAATGAGTACATTTACGTGCAATTAGTACAATGAGTACATTTACGTGCAATTAGTACAATGAGTACATTTACGTGCAATTGAGTACAATGAGTACATTTACGTGCAATTAGTACAATGAGTACATTTACGTGCAATTGAGTACAATGAGTACATTTACGTGCAATTGAGTACAATGAGTACATTTACGTGCAATTAGTACAATGAGTACATTTACGTGCAATTAGTACAATGAGTACATTTACGTGCAATTAGTACAATGAGTACATTTACGTGCAATTAGTACAATGAGTACATTTACGTGCAATTAGTACAATGAGTACATTTACGTGCAATTAGTACAATGAGTACATTTACGTGCAATTAGTACAATGAGTACATTTACGTGCAATTAGTACAATGAGTACATTTACGTGCAATTGAGTACAATGAGTACATTTACGTGCAATTGAGTACAATGAGTACATTTACGTGCAATTAGTACAATGAGTACATTTACGTGCAATTAGTACAATGAGTACATTTACGTGCAATTAGTACAATGAGTACATTTACGTGCAATTAGTACAATGAGTACATTTACGTGCAATTGAGTACAATGAGTACATTTACGTGCAATTGAGTACAATGAGTACATTTACGTGCAATTGAGTACAATGAGTACATTTACGTGCAATTAGTACAATGAGTACATTTACGTGCAATTGAGTACAATGAGTACATTTACGTGCAATTGAGTACAATGAGTACATTTACGTGCAATTAGTACAATGAGTACATTTACGTGCAATTAGTACAATGAGTACATTTACGTGCAATTAGTACAATGAGTACATTTACGTGCAATTAGTACAATGAGTACATTTACGTGCAATTGAGTACAATGAGTACATTTACGTGCAATTGAGTACAATGAGTACATTTACGTGCAATTAGTACAATGAGTACATTTACGTGCAATTGAGTACAATGAGTACATTTACGTGCAATTGAGTACAATGAGTACATTTACGTGCAATTAGTACAATGAGTACATTTACGTGCAATTAGTACAATGAGTACATTTACGTGCAATTGAGTACAATGAGTACATTTACGTGCAATTAGTACAATGAGTACATTTACGTGCAATTAGTACAATGAGTACATTTACGTGCAATTAGTACAATGAGTACATTTACGTGCAATTAGTACAATGAGTACATTTACGTGCAATTGAGTACAATGAGTACATTTACGTGCAATTAGTACAATGAGTACATTTACGTGCAATTAGTACAATGAGTACATTTACGTGCAATTAGTACAATGAGTACATTTACGTGCAATTAGTACAATGAGTACATTTACGTGCAATTAGTACAATGAGTACATTTACGTGCAATTAGTACAATGAGTACATTTACGTGCAATTAGTACAATGAGTACATTTACGTGCAATTGAGTACAATGAGTACATTTACGTGCAATTAGTACAATGAGTACATTTACGTGCAATTGAGTACAATGAGTACATTTACGTGCAATTGAGTACAATGAGTACATTTACGTGCAATTAGTACAATGAGTACATTTACGTGCAATTGAGTACAATGAGTACATTTACGTGCAATTAGTACAATGAGTACATTTACGTGCAATTAGTACAATGAGTACATTTACGTGCAATTAGTACAATGAGTACATTTACGTGCAATTAGTACAATGAGTACATTTACGTGCAATTGAGTACAATGAGTACATTTACGTGCAATTAGTACAATGAGTACATTTACGTGCAATTGAGTACAATGAGTACATTTACGTGCAATTAGTACAATGAGTACATTTACGTGCAATTAGTACAATGAGTACATTTACGTGCAATTGAGTACAATGAGTACATTTACGTGCAATTAGTACAATGAGTACATTTACGTGCAATTGAGTACAATGAGTACATTTACGTGCAATTAGTACAATGAGTACATTTACGTGCAATTGAGTACAATGAGTACATTTACGTGCAATTAGTACAATGAGTACATTTACGTGCAATTAGTACAATGAGTACATTTACGTGCAATTAGTACAATGAGTACATTTACGTGCAATTAGTACAATGAGTACATTTACGTGCAATTGAGTTCAATGAGTACATTTACGTGCAATTGAGTTCAATGAGTACATTTACGTGCAATTGAGTTCAATGAGTACATTTACGTGCAATTGAGTACAATGAGTACATTTACGTGCAATTAGTACAATGAGTACATTACGTGCAATTGAGTACAATGAGTACATTTACGTGCAATTGAGTACAATGAGTACATTTACGTGCAATTGAGTCAATGAGTACATTTACGTGCAATTGAGTACAATGAGTACATTACGTGCAATTGAGTTCAATGAGTACATTTACGTGCAATTAGTACAATGAGTACATTTACGTGCAATTGAGTACAATGAGTACATTTACGTGCAATTAGTACAATGAGTACATTACGTGCAATTGAGTACAATGAGTACATTTACGTGCAATTAGTACAATGAGTACATTTACGTGCAATTAGTACAATGAGTACATTTACGTGCAATTGAGTACAATGAGTACATTTACGTGCAATTAGTACAATGAGTACATTTACGTGCAATTAGTACAATGAGTACATTACGTGCAATTGAGTACAATGAGTACATTACGTGCAATTGAGTACAATGAGTACATTACGTGCAATTGAGTACAATGAGTACATTTACGTGCAATTAGTACAATGAGTACATTTACGTGCAATTAGTACAATGAGTACATTTACGTGCAATTGAGTTCAATGAGTACATTACGTGCAATTGAGTACAATGAGTACATTTACGTGCAATTGAGTACAATGAGTACATTTACGTGCAATTGAGTACAATGAGTACATTACGTGCAATTGAGTACAATGAGTACATTACGTGCAATTGAGTACAATGAGTACATTACGTGCAATTGAGTACAATGAGTACATTACGTGCAATTGAGTTCAATGAGTACATTTACGTGCAATTAGTACAATGAGTACATTTACGTGCAATTAGTACAATGAGTACATTACGTGCAATTGAGTACAATGAGTACATTACGTGCAATTGAGTACAATGAGTACATTTACGTGCAATTAGTACAATGAGTACATTACGTGCAATTGAGTACAATGAGTACATTTACGTGCAATTAGTACAATGAGTACATTACGTGCAATTGAGTACAATGAGTACATTACGTGCAATTGAGTACAATGAGTACATTTACGTGCAATTAGTACAATGAGTACATTTACGTGCAATTAGTACAATGAGTACATTTACGTGCAATTAGTACAATGAGTACATTACGTGCAATTGAGTACAATGAGTACATTACGTGCAATTGAGTACAATGAGTACATTTACGTGCAATTAGTACAATGAGTACATTTACGTGCAATTAGTACAATGAGTACATTTACGTGCAATTGAGTACAATGAGTACATTACGTGCAATTGAGTACAATGAGTACATTTACGTGCAATTGAGTACAATGAGTACATTTACGTGCAATTAGTACAATGAGTACATCTACGTGCAATTGAGTACAATGAGTACATTTACGTGCAATTAGTACAATGAGTACATTTACGTGCAAATGAGTACATTGGTTACAAGTGTGCAATTTATTAGATCATGTTAATGTAAATTATGGATCGGTTGACATTGGTATGTGTTCTTGTTCATCTTATCCTACGAACTCACCAACCTAGTGTTGACATTGTTTAGTACACTTTTCAGGTAATCAAGAGAACCCAAGAGCTTGATGTACTTGCTAGATGATGGACTTTGACCATGGATCCGCGATCCATTTGCCCGTTGATGGGATTTGCTTAGGATCATGAGCCATCTTTTGAATTGTTATTTTTGTAAACTTTTGATGGTTGAATGCTCCTTATGCTTTTGTGACATTGTAATCTAATTGTTGGGTTCCCGGAATCCTCTTATTTTCATATAGACTCGTTCTACGATAATTCCATCTTGTGTCATGCTTTCGGTACATTTCGAGCCTAGCTCGGGGTGTTACAGTATGTGATCAAAAGTCTATGAATTTGAGGTTCTAAAAGTTTGATAGTCAATGCATGCGATCTCGCATACTATCTTTTATTATATCCACCAAATGGGATTTAATTTGACATAAGAAAATCAAAATAGACCATATTATTTATCAAACATTATACGAGACTGCGCATATATATACATGCACGTAATGTTTTACCATATTCCAGATTACAAAAAGAAAATATGTAGACCAATTCAATCAACAAGAACGTAATGACCTCCAAAGCTTCTACTTGCACTAAACAAGCAACAATCCATACATGTTTCTATATGTCCCCCGGTCCAATCAAAGAAATAAGTAATGAAGGTATCATCATGCATGTATGTAGATAAAAAAAAAAAAAAAAAAAAAAAAAAAAAAAAAAAAAAAAAAAAAAAAAAAAAAAAAAAAAAAAAAAAAAAAAAAAAAAAAAAAAAAAAAAAAAAAAAAAAAAAAAAAAAAAAAAAAAAAAAAAAAAAAAAAAAAAAAAAAAAAAAAAAAAAAAAAAAAAAAAAAAAAAAAAAAAAAAAAAAAAAAAAAAAAAAAAAAAAAAAAAAAAAAAAAAAAAAAAAAAAAAAAAAAAAAAAAAAAAAAAAAAAAAAAAAAAAAAAAAAAAAAAAAAAAAAAAAAAAAAAAAAAAAAAAAAAAAAAAAAAAAAAAAAAAAAAAAAAAAAAAAAAAAAAAAAAAAAAAAAAAAAAAAAAAAAAAAAAAAAAAAAAAAAAAAAAAAAAAAAAAAAAAAAAAAAAAAAAAAAAAAAAAAAAAAAAAAAAAAAAAAAAAAAAAAAAAAAAAAAAAAAAAAAAAAAAAAAAAAAAAAAAAAAAAAAAAAAAAAAAAAAAAAAAAAAAAAAAAAAAAAAAAAAAAAAAAAAAAAAAAAAAAAAAAAAAAAAAAAAAAAAAAAAAAAAAAAAAAAAAAAAAAAAAAAAAAAAAAAAAAAAAAAAAAAAAAAAAAAAAAAAAAAAAAAAAAAAAAAAAAAAAAAAAAAAAAAAAAAAAAAAAAAAAAAAAAAAAAAAAAAAAAAAAAAAAAAAAAAAAAAAAAAAAAAAAAAAAAAAAAAAAAAAAAAAAAAAAAAAAAAAAAAAAAAAAAAAAAAAAAAAAAAAAAAAAAAAAAAAAAAAAAAAAAAAAAAAAAAAAAAAAAAAAAAAAAAAAAAAAAAAAAAAAAAAAAAAAAAAAAAAAAAAAAAAAAAAAAAAAAAAAAAAAAAAAAAAAAAAAAAAAAAAAAAAAAAAAAAAAAAAAAAAAAAAAAAAAAAAAAAAAAAAAAAAAAAAAAAAAAAAAAAAAAAAAAAAAAAAAAAAAAAAAAAAAAAAAAAAAAAAAAAAAAAAAAAAAAAAAAAAAAAAAAAAAAAAAAAAAAAAAAAAAAAAAAAAAAAAAAAAAAAAAAAAAAAAAAAAAAAAAAAAAAAAAAAAAAAAAAAAAAAAAAAAAAAAAAAAAAAAAAAAAAAAAAAAAAAAAAAAAAAAAAAAAAAAAAAAAAAAAAAAAAAAAAAAAAAAAAAAAAAAAAAAAAAAAAAAAAAAAAAAAAAAAAAAAAAAAAAAAAAAAAAAAAAAAAAAAAGAATTAAAACAAAAAAAATAAAACAACAAACAAAACAAAAAAAATGGAAATAAAAATCAAGATAAAAAAATAAACAAAAAAAAAAAATTAATTGAAAAAAAAAAGGTAGTTTTGAACAATAGATGAAAATGTCCAAAATTGAGTCTTTTCATGTATTTCCAAACCTAATGACTGGGAATAGAAGTCAAACTACACAAAGCTAATGACTTTTAATAAAAGTTATATGTTTTCAAAATATTAAATTTTGTTCATACAGTAGTTATAGAAACATTACATATTGAAATTTTGTAAAATACATTAATTATAGAAACATTACATACTATTGAAATTTTGTAAGGGCATCTACCTATGCCGCCCCAAGTTGTTATAGACATGAAAGCTACTATGATTTTGAAAAACGAGTATACTACTTGATACACGTACCTCTTAAACTCTAAAGATCCCTTGGTTTGTAGATTTGAATCTCATGTTCAAAGCATTGTCTCCGGGTACTAGAGAAGGATATATATACACATTCGAGAAATAGCAATAATTAGAAACTATATATATACTTGATATTTGAGAACTGATAATTAAGAAGTAATTTGTATTGAAAGAATTTTTACCAGTTGGAGAAATTTGCACAAAGAAACTAGCTCCAATTACAAAGTAGCAAAGCAGAAGGACTACTCCTTTAAGGTAATGAGAAGTTCCATCCTGCATTTGCAAATATTAATTATATATAGTTGGTGTAAAAATTGTTAAGATATATTTTTAAAAAATGAGATAATTAGTTTATACCTGTAATGTAAAGGATGTAGCTATAATTGTGAGAGCAAGAGAACCCGTTTCAAGTAAGTTAAAATCAAGATCCATTTTGATGCCAATTATCCATGCAACAATTACACTCATTGGTACCTGGAAAATACATAAGTTCAAGCTACATTTATATATGATTCAAACATAATAATGTACCATGATCAATTAGCTAGACATGGATTTTAATTTAGAAGCATAAAATTAAAACTAAATGCATTGTCTACGAAGGCAGCCCGTTTTTGGATAAACTGAGTTCTTTAAGATGGAATTTTGGGTAAATAAATGGCATCCGTGAAGACAAGTTTCGATGGGATGACATGAAATATATATATATATATATATATATATATATATATTATATATATATATGATAAACTGATCCTATACATATCATAAATTCATAATGAACCTTTTAATTTATCCTGAATGAATGTGCTTAATTTAATTTCATCAGATGCAAATGAGAACTAACCACAAAAACAGCAATTTGAGTTGCAGAACCTAGTGCCACACCCAAAGTTATATCCTGCATTTATGAATATACATACAACAATCATTATTTTAGGCAATAATTATACATTATACAGTTAAATGCTTCTACTTGTTGTATCTGACAAAAAATCGTTATAATCTAGCTATCATCACCCTTTAATCCTTTATAGACAATAAGAAAAAATTACCAGTTTATTCTTGAAAGCAAAGATGACGGCTCCGGCATGCTCAGCTGCATTTCCAACAATTGGTAGCACAATGATGCTGATGAAGCTCACTGATATCCCCCATGAAGTTGAGGCTTCCTATATTAATTAACCCAATTAATATACATTATATTAAATTGTTTTCTGAAAAGAGTATTTTAACAAAAATCTTATATATGAATGAATTGAATAGCACAAAACACAAATTTTAGTTTTTGTCTCAAGTTACAAAGTAAGATGATTCTTAGTAAGATTATATACCATCTAAAAAGATAGTTATTTTTAAGATTAGGCAAGGCATACCTCAATTGTGTCCACCAAGTATTCAGACAACAATGAGATGATAGCGGTCATTCCAATTAGCCAAATCAATCCACTCCAATACCCAACTACTGCTGTTTCATCTTCATTCCCATCCTCATTGTCTTCCTACAATTGTCAAATATAGACATATACTCGTATTATAGTTAGTCCTACGTAGACCGAAAATACAAAAGGGCATTTGGTCAAGTAGTTTTCGATCGAGGTATTAATCCATCAACCAAGAGATTATGTGTTCTAGTCTTAGTATAGGCAATTTGTAACTATGTGTAGTTCATGCCTTTCCAAAAGGTAAATTTATGTCGTACTTTAGAACTTATTGATGTTCAACAAGCCTTGGGTCTAATTGTATCCAACTCAAGTAGTTCAAGTTAAATTCGACTCTCATTTTATCTATACTATATTATAAAGCAAATCTACTTTCAACTTTCAACTTTCAATTTCAACAATGTACACATGATAATGCATGATTTCAACTTTCAACTTTCAATTTCAACAATGTACACATGATAATGCATGATGTATCATACATCAATACCTTACAACTTTCAACTTTCAACTTTCATTTTCATCTCTCTCATCAAATCTCAACCACTCATTTTTTCTCTCTCCTCCATAAATCATTTTATTCCTCTAATTTATTCAAAATCTTTTATCTCAAAAACCGTACATCGATAAATTATAAAAATTATATGGGTGTTCTTAAAATTTCATGCTCTTTCATTAGAGATGTCATTCGATATACTTTCGACGAATTTTTAAATCCGAGGGCGGAGCCCATACGGCTAAGACATTTGGCTATCACACTTTATGACCTATCACCCCACCATCTCACCGCCGCAACGCGCGGGTACTTACTCTCGTTTATTTATAATTTACTTATTTTTTGGAGGAAGTTAAAATTGCACAACTTGATGCAATTTTTCTACCGAAGCAAACTAATTACTATATAACGTTATACATAGAAATAGAAGTGAAACGAACAATAAATAAAATAAAAAATACCTCTTGGGTTTCAAAGATGTGGCGGTGAGTCCATAGTTGGAAGACAATGTAAGCAAAATAAGCAATAAGCATGACAACACAACTAGTTCTTGACAAATCCAGTATTGCTTTTGTAGTGTTCAGTACATCAGTAGCTGAAGTTGTATCGGTAATTGCAGATGCATATCTGTACATCAGTGGCAACACATGGCATAACAGCCCTAACAGAAGCAATGCTATGTTCACATCTGCTTGTTTCTGTTTCAACAAATGTATATATACACAATACATGTTAATATATATCGAATCACATCCATACGAGAACTGTTTTTTTTTCATAACATGTGAGAACTTTAAATTATGTATTAGATCACATGTGAATGATTTCATTCACATGTAAGACATAATTAAAGTTCATATGAGAATTTTTTTTATTTTATTTTATTTTATTTTTTGTAAAACTACTTATAATTTGATCCGTTCATATGTGAATTGTCATTCAGGTATGAATATATTATGTAATGAACTACATAATTTTAAAATTCTCACAGTATTACAAATTAAATAATATATTCTCGTATGAAACTTCATTAATCACGTCATTATATATAATTTATATATAGAAGTGTCATGTTTTGAATTTTCAAAGTTTTTATTTCTTAACTTTGACCGTAAATAACTTTATTTGTGTTATATAATACTTGATGAAAATTATATGAATTGATTGAGTTTTAGATATATATTTTCATTAGGTATAATTTTCATTAAGTATTATATAACACAAAAAAATATATTTAAGGTCAAAGTTAATAAGCAAAGACTTTGAATATTCAAAATGTGACACTTTTAATGTGACGGGGATATGTATTTATAACATTATATCAAATTTCTGTTCAACTGACATATTGGCAATGCCACCACAAAGAAGAGAAGTGCCAAGAACCAAAAGAAGGTTAGAGAGAATAGAACCCAAGAGAGAATATTTAACCACATCCACTTTGTTTTCCATTAATGCAAATATTGCTATGATCAACTCTGTTGCATTTCCACATGTTGCATTCAACAATCCTCCCACTGCAAATTAATATCATAAACTGTCGATATCAGTTTAAATATAAAATAACTATAAAAATAAGACATATCATGGTTTAGCTCACAGCTTTAACTAATTAGGATATAATGCAACATAGATAATTATATATAATTACCTGTTGGACCAGTGTAGTAAGCAATTTGCCTGTATGACACATGAATTAAATTAGTACTAGCATATAGTATAATATAAGCAAACACAATTTATCAAAAAATTATATATATATATATATTATATATATATTATATAAAATAAAACAAGTATTAAAATAAAACAAATATATATATATATATATATATATATATATATATATATATATATATATATATATATATATATATATATATATATATATATATATATATATATATATATATATATATATATATATATATATATATATATATATATATATATATATATATATATATATATATATATATATATATATATATATATATATATATATATATATATATATATATATATATATATATATATATATATATATATATATATATATATATATATATATATATATATATATATATATATATATATATATATATATATATATATATATATATATATATATATATATATATATATATATATATATATATATATATATATATATATATATATATATATATATATATATATATATATATATATATATATAAATGCGTTAAATATAAGTATGATAGTATAAAGACTTAGAATTTATATTTTGATTATACATGCTAATAATATATATATATATATATATATATATGTATATATATATATAATTTATAAAAAGAATTTACTAATCATAGCTAACACGTACGCATGCACTAACAAACTATGATTAACTCACAAACTCTATACATGTCAGCTACATACTGGCCGGCCGGAGTAATAAAAATCATTTAATTAACAATTAAAGATAATGTACTTCCATTTCATTTCTTATTTTCTTTATTCTTTGAGAGGATAGTGCATGTATATACATTAATTAACGTATTCCTCCAATACTTACATTTTTTTCTTGTTGAATTTCTATGTTCTATTTATTCTCAAAAATTTGTTATCATTTCATGACTTAGATAAAAATGATATATGTCGTAAATCATTTTTTATAAACAAAATTTTTATAAGACAATAATGACGTTATTCGTAGAGACTCACCCTTGCAAAACCGAAGTATTGAGCAGCAATGGCGAAAGGAATTGCAATGAAAAGAATGCATAATTTAGTACCCAAAATGACCTCTTGTACATTGGCTAAAAGATTTCTAAGAGTTGAACAAGGTACTTTTGACACTAGGGATCTATCGGATTTTCTACGAAGGGACGATGCGGACTTGTTATGTGCGGTTCGGCTGTGACCATGGCCATGTCTGGTCTCCTTGGTCAGTCGCTTCTCTAAGCCATTTTCGAGTAACCACGGTTCGCTGGAAGCCATTATGATTTTGGTTAATTTTGTTGCACGTACGTTTGTGTGTTTTGTATTATCATTCAACACTCACTAAAGTCACTATTTTATAGTGCATTGGGGAGAGACTTTTCAGGAAGCAATCAAATATTGTCTTTCAAGGTAAATGACAAAAATTATTAATAGGTATTGTACGGTTTAAAATGCCCGTGTAACTCTAGTTACCGACTCAAGGAGTAAACTTGATTTTTTTGAGGTATTTATCATCATAGATAGTAAGAATAAACTTTTAATATCTATACATTCGTATAAATAAACTTTCAAAGTTTGTCTTGATAAATAGTAATCATTAATCCTCTTAAAGAAACACCATAAAAATCCTATTAACAATAAAATTGTAAGAAAAATTATTAGAATTAATACAATTCTTAAGTGGTTATGATACTAATAGAATTATCAGAAGAAATTTTTAAGAGAATATATTATTTTTCATAGTAATCTTATACGTGTCAACCTTGAAAATTATCTTTATGTATACTGAAAGACAATTGACCTAATCACTTATTGATCAATCATAACTTTTCAATCTTTAAAATTAAAAATTGATGATGTCATTATTGATATGATTATAAATAAAAAATCTTAATAATCATTATCCAAATATATTATTATATTATATTTATATTAATGTTTGTAGAAAAAGTCTCACTAATTTACTCTTTATTTACCATCAATAATTTACACTTTTTAGCCTCATTAAATACTTATTTTATAATTACATAATTAACTAACTTTTTAAATTAATAATTCAGTTGTTATTTAAATTGTTATTAACTATTTTTTAAAAGTTGGTTTGTAGTTACAACATCAGTTTTTAAATATGAACAATTGTACGTTACGATATCTCGAGTTAAATCGAAAGTTAAGGTGATAATAAGCGACAAATATCAGATCAAAAAATATAAACAAATGTTGTGTATAGAACTTTTTTACAAAAAAATAAAATATAATATAAGCGTTCAATGGTTTAAAATTATATTTGTGTGATTTGATTGTACCAACAATTTTTGCATTTAAGTTTACATATTTAAACAATTTATCATATCTTAAAAACATTATAAATAACCCGTGTATTTGACACGTGAATAGATATATCAATGTACAAGTTCTTCATGCATATATGGAATGTACAAGTTCTTATAGCATATAATATTTTTACCAATTTCTCATTTTAACCCCTAAAGTTTCTATCTTTTAACTTTTAACATATCAAAGTTTCGTTTTTTCATTTTTTTGATACTAAACTTTTGGGTTCTCTATTTTCATCAAACAACTTTCACATTACGGTTTTACTTTTAAACATTTAGTTTTGATTATTTTCATCCGTCTTTATATATATATACATATAATGTTTTTAATATATAATGTAACACCCTGAACTAGAGCTCGGAATATCACGGAAATTATATAGCACATGATGAAATTAATGTAGAACGTAAACTATATGAAGAAAAGGATTCGGTGAACCCAAACCAACATTTAAAGTAAAGGAATGCAAAACAAACATAAAGTCATCACGGGCTCAAACAAAAATACATTACAATCTAGAAGGTCCTAAGCATAAACCCTAAGAGGGCAAACGGATCACGGATCCATGAAAAGTCCCAGTCCAAGCCCTAGCAAGATCAACAAATAGCCATCAAGTCTCCAATTTCACACGAATACCTAAAAAGTGCACTAAACAAGGTCAACACTAGGTTGGTGAGTTCGTAGTGATGGATCACAAGGAACCATCGTCAATAATCACGATAAGTATAAGGAAAAGTAAGCAATGTCTAACAAGTAGTCGTTATAAGTCACAAAGTCAACCGAGATAGGTAAACTTACAGTAAACCTCGTCACATAACAATCCGATAATGTATCAACAATAATGCGAGATGCGTGTCATAAATATGCATAAATGAATGTCAATATCAAGGAATATGCGAAACAAAGAGGATGCACGAAGTAAACGTGCATGAAATATGACCAAGCAATGTATGAGTGCAAAACATGTGTGTCAACCACGTCATCAATGCAACAAATAGATTATGCGTGCGTGTGCTCCGCACAAATGGAGTATGCTTGCGTGTGTACCGCACAAATAGAGTATGCTTGCGTGTGTACCGCACAAATAGAGTATGCTTGCGTGTGTCTAACTCAATCTCACTAACAGTCCACCAACCGATTCCCATAAATCGGTCTCCCCAATTCAACCCACAAGTCAAACATTCCACCGACAACCGAAACAACATGTACATACACTTCGGAGGATTCTACTTTCATCGAATCATAGATGCTTATATATAGGGTCACCCGCAGCCTTCCCACCATATCTATAACCCTTTGAAGGCATAATCGACTTCCATGTATGCACAACTATCCTAATCACAATATATAATCAAAAAGAATGCATATTAAATTAAACAATCCAATCAAACATATATATATATATATATATATATATATATATATATATATATATATATATATATATATATATATATATATATATATATATATATATATATATATATATATATATATATATATATATATATATATATATATATATATATATATATATATATATATATATATATATATATATATATATATATATATATATATATATATATATATATATATATATATATATATATATATATATATATATATATATATATATATATATATATATATATATATATATATATATATATATATATATATATATATATATATATATATATATATATATATATATATATATATATATATATATATATATATATATATATATATATATATATATATATATATATATATATATATATATATATATATATATATATATATATATATATATATATATATATATATATATATATATATATATATATATATATATATATATATATATATATATATATATATATATATATATATATATATATATATATATATATATATATATATATATATATATATATATATATATATATATATATATATATATATATATATATATATATATATATATATATATATATATATATATATATATATATATATATATATATATATATATATATATATATATATATATATATATATATATATATATATATATATATATATATATATATATATATATATATATATATATATATATATATATATATATATATATATATATATATATATATATATATATATATATATATATATATATATATATATATATATATATATATATATATATATATATATATATATATATATATATATATATATATATATATATATATATATATATATATATATATATATATATATATATATATATATATATATATATATATATATATATATATATATATATATATATATATATATATATATATATATATATATATATATATATATATATATATATATATATATATATATATATATATATATATATATATATATATATATATATATATATATATATATATATATATATATATATATATATATATATATATATATATATATATATATATATATATATATATATATATATATATATATATATATATATATATATATATATATATATATATATATATATATATATATATATATATATATATATATATATATATATATATATATATATATATATATATATATATATATATATATATATATATATATATATATATATATATATATATATATATATATATATATATATATATATATATATATATATATATATATATATATATATAATACTATATATATATATATATATATATATATATATATATATATATATATATATATTTCATTAAGTTAGCATATATATATATATATATATTAATATTCACACTTCATTTCCTTTTTAATTCCATAAGAACTCCACAAGTGACTCTTGACTTTGCACACTCATTGGGACTTGATTAGGTCACTCGAGAAGTCGAGTGGAAGTCCGTTTGAAAGCTTGAGATGTCCCAAGGGTCATGAAAGTAAAGCTAGCAAACAATTCTGAAAATCGTCTCAAGTAAACCATTGTTTAACACGCCACAATGTGGCATCTTATACGCCATTCAAAATCAAACCAGCGTAGCCTACGGTCCCTGCAGCGTCTCATACGTTGGATGAAGTTGGCCCACCATCTGGGACGGTGGTCCATGGCGTCTAAGACACTGGGCAAGCACTGAATTAGCATCTGGGACGATACAAACCACCGTCTTAGACGGTGGCCTCGATATGGCAGTTTTGGCGTCCAAACGGTGGGTATCCAGCATAAGACAGAAGAGGGCAGTTTCGAGGAAGGAAATGGTGAATGTAGAGGACCGTCTCTTGCACCCATTTGAGCGTCTGAGATGCTGGAAAAGAGCTGGGCACACCAGCAAAAGGGTTATGAGCCAAACACCAACCCAAACCCTAAATTTGACCTCCAAAACGTTTTGTAAAGCTTCATAACTCAGTTTTATGCATGGTTGGACATAAGTAAACATAAAAGAGTATAATTCATATCATAGATTCATTTCATAACACAATTTTTATGTCTAAATCCGAAATTGACCCATTTGAGCCTTTGACAAACCCTAATTTGCCTTAAAAATCGATTTAGGAAGGTTTTGACTCATTTGAAAGCTTGTATGAATGAAATTAGGCATAACCTACTTCAAAAATCATCCCATAACAATAATCTTATGTTTAAATCCAAAATTGGACTTAATGTACCCACTTTGTAACCCAAATTTTGACCCAATCCATTTTTGACTTGCAATTTGACTCAAGAATACTTGGGTTTGACTAGAAACATGATTTGTAACATAAAATGATGAATTAAAGTGAGTTTGACTTACCAAATCTTGCACCAAAAGTCCAAACCCGAATTTGACCCGATTGGAAGATTTTTCTTGCACTTTGACTACCAAGTTTTTGATATGTAGTTTAGATGATGATAATGATGATTTTTCTTGCTTCAATCTTGCCTCAAACCACAATAAATGTCCAAGAATTGAGAGAGAGAGATATGTATTTGTGTGTGTTCTTGGAAGAGAAATAGAGAGAGAAGGAGGAAGGTAGGAATAAATGTATGGATGGAATGAATGCAAGGGTTTTGGGGGATAGGGTTGGGTATTCTTGTCGGTCATGGGTCATGGATAGATCCATGGGTTGATGCGATCTCATTTCTAGTTAAATTCACTTGTCGTCTAGCGTTGTTTCACGTAATAAGTCGATATACCGACCCATCGAGTCCATCACTAGTAATTTAGTCTCAAAATAAATGAAATTACATTAATGATTGATTCCGATAGTCAAAATATGTATAAGGTCAAACGGTCAAAACTTTGCGGATGTTACACCATTCCCCCGTTAAAAGAATTTCGTCCCGAAATTCAACAAACACTAATTACTAAGCGACAGTGGGTACCTAGGTCTCACATGGCCCTCTCGCTTCCAAGTAAACTCATTTTTCGTGTCTAACATATCGTCTAATCTTTGAAATTCGTATAGCGCTTGTTCTTCAGTTTCTTGACCTCACTACCTACGATTCTACTGGTTCTTCACAAGATTAAGCTTTTGTCTACTTGAATCCTGTTCATCAGCACGTGAAGAGTGGGGTCCGCCAAACTCTTATGTCATCTTACAAATATGAGATACCCTAAGCTCTTGAGGAGACTCCAATGATCTACGTTTCACCTCGGCGTACCTCTTTTGTCATTCATGGGTTAGTTACCGTACCCCTTTGATTAGGGAAATTTCCTTTGTCGTTTTAAGTCACTATCTCCGACCCACGCTGGGGGAGAACAACACTTCCTACCATAGGGTGTCCTATCAGGTGCCACTTTAATACTGTAACATCCCGAACTTTTTAATTAACGGTTGACTTGAGTCGTTAAGTTAACACCTTGTGTCCATTAAGTCTCTAGGAGATTTAATGCCTATATGTACTTAATGTGCTATATGTGTGAGGCTTCAATGCCTTAATGATGTATATGTTAATGTGTTTAAGATTCCAAAGATGATTAAGATATGTCAAAGTTATGAATGCGAATGTTATGAGATGCGAATGTTATGAATGTGAATGTTATGAAATGCTGAGATGTTATGAATGTGAATGTTATGAATGCTGAATGTTATGAATGCTGAATGTTATGAATGCCTGAATGTTATGAAATGCTGAATGTTATGAATGCTGAATGTTATGAATGTGAATGTTATGAATGCCTGAGATGTTATGAATGCTGAATGTTATGAATGCTGAATGTTATGAAATGCTGAATGTTATGAAATGCTGAATGTTATGAATGCTGAATGTTATGAATGTGAATGTTATGAATGCTGAATGTTATGAATGCTGAATGTTATGAATGCCTGAATGTTATGAAATGCTGAATGTTATGAATGCTGAATGTTATGAATGTGAATGTTATGAATGCCTGAGATGTTATGAATGCTGAATGTTATGAATGTGAATGTTATGAAATGCTGAATGTTATGAATGTGAATGTTATGAATGCCTGAGATGTTATGAATGTGAATGTTATGAATGCCTGAGATGTTATGAATGCTGAATGTTATGAATGTGAATGTTATGAAATGCTGAATGTTATGAATGTGAATGTTATGAATGCCTGAGATGTTATGAATGTGAATGTTATGAATGCCTGAGATGTTATGAATGTGAATGTTATGAATGCTGAATGTTATGAATGCTGAATGTTATGAATGCCTGAATGTTATGAAATGCTGAATGTTATGAATGCTGAATGTTATGAATGTGAATGTTATGAATGCTGAATGTTATGAATGCTGAATGTTATGAATGCCTGAATGTTATGAAATGCTGAATGTTATGAATGCTGAATGTTATGAATGTGAATGTTATGAATGCTGAATGTTATGAATGCTGAATGTTATGAATGCCTGAATGTTATGAAATGCTGAATGTTATGAATGCTGAATGTTATGAATGTGAATGTTATGAATGCTGAATGTTATGAATGCTGAATGTTATGAATGCCTGAATGTTATGAAATGCTGAATGTTATGAATGCTGAATGTTATGAATGTGAATGTTATGAATGCTGAATGTTATGAATGCTGAATGTTATGAATGCCTGAATGTTATGAAATGCTGAATGTTATGAATGCTGAATGTTATGAATGTGAATGTTATGAATGCCTGAGATGTTATGAATGTGAATGTTATGAATGCCTGAGATGTTATGAATGCTGAATGTTATGAATGCCTGAGATGTTATGAATGCTGAATGTTATGAATGCCTGAATGTTATGAAATGCTGAATGTTATGAATGCTGAATGTTATGAATGCTGAATGTTATGAATGCTGAATGTTATGAATGCTGAATGTTATGAATGCTGAATGTTATGAATGTGAATGTTATGAATGCCTGAGATGTTATGAATGTGAATGTTATGAATGCCTGAGATGTTATGAATGTGAATGTTATGAATGCTGAATGTTATGAATGCTGAATGTTATGAATGCCTGAATGTTATGAAATGCTGAATGTTATGAATGCTGAATGTTATGAATGTGAATGTTATGAATGCTGAATGTTATGAATGCTGAATGTTATGAATGCCTGAATGTTATGAAATGCTGAATGTTATGAATGCTGAATGTTATGAATGTGAATGTTATGAATGCTGAATGTTATGAATGCTGAATGTTATGAATGCCTGAATGTTATGAAATGCTGAATGTTATGAATGCTGAATGTTATGAATGTGAATGTTATGAATGCTGAATGTTATGAATGCTGAATGTTATGAATGCCTGAGATGTTATGAAATGTGAATGTTATGAAATGCCTGAGATGTTATGAAATGTGAATGTTATGAAATGCCTTGAGATGTTATGAAATGCCTGAAATGCTACCCCTATGATATGAAATGTTATCAGATGCGATGATGTGATATGTAATGTTATGAAATGCCTTGAGATGTTATGAAATACGACATGTGATGATCTATGATATGTAATGATAAAGTATATGCATTGATATACGACTTATGATGACCTATGATATGCAATCACCTATGATGCGTAATGATATATGACATGAAATGACGGATGAATGTATACGATATGTAATGACGCTTAATATGTATATGTGCATGTGTAAATGTGATTATGATGTGTAACGAAATGTTAATGATGATGATGATGATGCTTATGATGTTGTCATGATGTAAACGTTCATGCTATGCGATGAAATGATTTGTGACGATTATAAGGAAGTGCACTATATGTGATATGTGATGAATTCATGGCTTGTACACCTAGCACACTAGACTTACTAGGTATGCCATGACACGTGCACGTTTAAGGGCCCGAACGTAAAAGTGATAAAGTGTAGTTTAGGTAAAGTGATAACCTAAACTAAATATAAATATAAAGTGTTAGCTCGAGCAAAGTGTAAAGAAAGTGTTAAGCTTAACCCGCATTAGCTCCTTGTGGGCTAGTGTGCCATGTGGTCGCTTGAGTGGCTCCTTGCGATGAAGAGTATGTGTTTGAGTATTTCCGAGTGGAGTAACTCGCCACTAAATGCACAAAGGCATAAACGGTATACTCCTGGATTGACTATGTCTTTCCTTAACGACGCTGATGGACCGCCGGCAGGCAATACCCATCATGTCGGGTGTGAGGTTCCCTGTCAGGTCTTAGGACCGCCTACACACAACCCCCACCTTCCCATGTGATAGGTGACGAATGTCACCAAAAGTGTAAAGAAAGTGTTAAGCTTAACCCGCATTAGCTCCTTGTGGGCTAGTGTGCCATGTGGTCGCTTGAGTGGCTCCTTGCGATGAAGAGTATGTGTTTGAGTATTTCCGAGTGGAGTAACTCGCCACTAAATGCACAAAGGCATAAACGGTATACTCCTGGATTGACTATGTCTTTCCTTAACGACGCTGATGGACCGCCGGCAGGCAATACCCATCATGTCGGGTGTGAGGTTCCCTGTCAGGTCTTAGGACCACCTACACACAACCCCCACCTTCCCATGTGATAGGTGACGAATGTCACCAAAAGTGTAAAGTGAAAAGTGAAGTGTAAAGTGAAAAGTCAAAGTGTGAAGTGAAATTGAAAGATAAAGTGAAAAGTGAATGTAATTGATGATAGGCACAATTAGGATTGTAACTCCTATGATAATTAATGTAATGTGATGTGATGCTATGCAATGACGTGTGCTTTATAACGTGATATGTTTAAATATGATGTGATATGATGTTTAATATGAGGTGATATGATGTTTGAGGTGATATGATGTTGTGCCATGACTTGTGCATTAATGATTATAATGTATTCTTCAAAGATTTTAAAATGGACAAACGTTTTGTAAACTATATGTGTTATCTTACTTAGCTAATTTATTAGCTAACACTTGCTCTTTTAAAATGTGTTGTGCCCTCAGATTTAGCAAGTTTGAGCAGGTAGATGTGAAAAGATGCGAGGCTTGGGTAGATGATCTTGCAGCTGACCTTAGTCACCCATGATAGCCTCAATTATTAGACTCTTGTTTATTATGTCCAGTGTTATGACTTTAATGCAATGTTGACTAGGTTGTTTTATGTTTGAACAACCGTTTGGGTTTCCATTTGAATCATTGTTATGATATGATTAGTAACACCTCTTTTGTTTAAATGAACCGTCCATATGGATTGGTTGATGTTTTTAAATGATTACTTCCGCTATGTTTTGACGCCGTTAGGCGAAAAATTTTGGAAATCCATATTTTTAAACGACGGGTGTTACAAATACCCTCATGATAACTATTATTGTACAAGGGTTCAATCAACGGCAAGTGATCTCCCAAGCTACCACCACGGTCAACAGCACACGCTCTCAATATATCTTCTAGCGTTTGTATCGTTCTCTTACTTTGTCCATCCATTTGAGGATGAAATGTCGTGCTCCTGTCGAGTTGAGTACCCATTGCTTGTTGAAAGGCTCTCTAAAAATTGAGTTATCCCGGGTATCTCTATCGGAGATGATAGAAACTGGAACTCCATGCTTGGACACCACCTCTCTTAAGTATAAACGAGCCATGGTGTTAAACTAATCGGTTTCACGGATGGCCAAGAGATGAGCCAACTTCGTTAACCAATCCACATTCACTCCACTCACGTCACAATCATCTCTTGTCTTCGGTAATTTCGTGTTAAAGTTCATTGTGACTCGTCCCCATTTCCATTCCAGCTTCATGTGTTGCACCATCAATCGGGGTGGCTCCTTATGATCGGCCTTAACTTGTAAGCAAGTGAGAGATGCACTCACATATTTAGCCACACCATGCTTCATGCCCGGCTACCAGTAAAACCCCTTTTAAGTTGAAATACGTCTTACCCGACCCGGGATGGATCGAGTAAGCTGAATTGTGGCCTTCATCCACAAGGGATGTTCTTAGATCGTCTTGAAATGGGAACCTAGAGCCTCTCAACTAAATATGATCCATTCCCTCCTTTACGATCAACTTATTGTCCCACGTCGTCTAATTCTTCACTACCAAAGTTCTCCGGTGGTGTAGCTTGCGTGAGTTTCCATTGGTCCCGTCACAAATGTCTTGTCCTACCGTGAGGCTCATTACTCTTGCTCGCCTCGGCTTGAATCTCTCTTTTCTACTCAAGCATCGGTCACAACCCTGGTTTTGTCCGGATGGTGACGGATTTCACAATCATAGTCACAAATGAGTTCAAATCATCGCCTTTAGTCTCATGTTCAACTCGTTTCGGTTAAAGATGTGTAGGGGCTTTTTGCGACCGGTACAATTTACACAATATTTCCTCGAGAATGTAGAAGGCTCATTCTTGTGTCTTGCCCCATTCAATCACTCTCTCTCTCTTTGAGTCAAGAGAGTAAACGGTTGTGCATCTCTAAAGGAATCTTTCAATTACTCTTTTATAACAACCCGCCAATTTAAGAATTTGGCGAATCTTGGCTGGCGTCTTGGGTCGTCTCCAATTCTTGACCACCTCTATCTTGCTTAGACCCACATAAATATCATCCTTGCTCACCATGTGACCAAGAAAGTGGACCTCCTCCGATCAAAATTCACATTTGGAGAATGCTTGGCACTTTATAATTGGCCAAACAAGTCATCTATCCGGGGAGGTGGATACCGGTTCTTTACCGTAAGCTTATTCAACTCCCGGTAGTCTATACACATTCTAAACGACTCGTCTCTCTTTTGTATCATAAGATAGGTGTTTCCCATGGCGGCTAGTTAGGGAGAAATAAACCCTTTTTCTTGGAGTAATTTGAGTTGTGTTTCTATTCCTTGCTTTTCGGTTATGTCAAGCCAATAAGGAGATTTAACTACGGGTGCGGTGTTAAGGAATTTAAATCAATACAAAAGTCTAGCTAACGAGATGGAAGTAATCCCGGTAAATTATCCGGAAAGATATCGGGAAAGTCACGAATAATAGCAACGGTCTTCAATTTTCCCTTGAGACGGTAGCACTAAGGACTCGGAGTTAGATGACCCGGATATTTCATCTTGGACCCTAAGAATCTTACCGTTTGTCAAAGACATTTTTGACAACTCTCTCACTACAAATCACTAACCGCATTTACCGTCGTCATTTAATCCATACTTACAATAATATCAAGTTCTCAATGTCAAAGGTCATGAGGTTAATAAAGAATTTTGATATCGTTTAAGTCAAACTATCATTACCAAGCAATTCGACTAGACCCATCTAGCACATCACAAATCATTTAAAGATCGAGGTTCAAATCTAGGCATACGGATAATTGTCAATCAAAGAAGTCAAGTAAAAGAAGTAGGGCTATAATCGGTCTTAAAATCAAATAACATCGCGTCGTAGTGGTCGGGAAGAAGGAATATACCTGTCACCGCCTTTGGATCGTTGCGGGCTTCATTAGCATCTCCCGCCAAGGCTCGTCCTCGGGGTTGCACTTGACGGCTTTGTTGGTCGTGGTTTTGAGTAGGAATGTCAACTTGAAGTTGATTATGAGGAACCGTCACTTGGACTTGTGGTTCAACCCATCTAGGACAAGGGTTTCTATAGTGGTCGGGGCTACCACACACAAAACAAGTACCCCGATGGCTCCCTGGGTGATTGGCTCGGGGATGAACGGCTTGAAGAGGACCTGCATTCAAGGGAGCTACTCTCGGTTTCCTACACTCCCTAGTCAAATGCCCAATCTTGTTACAATTGTAGCATGCCCTACAAGAAGAGGTAGGAGCATGATGTCGGGAACACCTACCGCACCTCGGTTGAGAGCCTAAATACTCTCGTCTCCCCGGCTTAAATGCCGCAAGCGCTTTTCCCTTACTAGGATACTTAGAGTCGAACCTACCAACTTTCTTCGTCCCACTAGACTCCCCGACATCCTTTCTTTTGGTTGACGACCCACTTAACACACCACTATCACCCACATTTACTCGAGCTTCACGTGCTTCATTGCTTCCTTGAAGGCTTGA
The DNA here is from genome assembly GCA_034093135.1 of Erigeron breviscapus. Taxonomy (NCBI): domain Eukaryota; kingdom Viridiplantae; phylum Streptophyta; class Magnoliopsida; order Asterales; family Asteraceae; genus Erigeron; species Erigeron breviscapus. The sequence continues at coordinate 30,590,851 of CM067172.1, read as the reverse complement.
CGTGACTTGGGCAACAATAGTAGGTATGGCATTTGCGACCGCTTGGGCGATCACGGTTGCCAAATCCGGCTCATCGCTATGGTTAGTCATACTCCTTGATCTCGCCATTCTCTATAAAGCAAGGAACACGTTGACCCGAAAGTTAGCCTCAAAATGCTCACATGTTAGTCACACAAGTAGTTAATGCTCTCATGCCGACATAATATACAAAATTCATATCATTACGCTAAGGCAAGAGTACTAATGTTCTAAGGGGATCGTTATCTATCATGCCATTGTGCCAAGTTTACAACAATTGCCTATCATTTTCTCATGCTAAATTCATAATAATTGTCCATTACCATAACCAATACTCAAGTTCAACACATCATACAAACAAACAACTAAAACAAGCGGTTTAAAGTATAATCCGAATCCGATATGCTCTCTAGTTATTGACCGGGTTTGTATACAGGTGATACCATCGGCTTTCCCTCCACCCAATCAACTCCCATTAAGCATATCGGTTTCCTATTATACTCTAAGCCAACATGTGCAATCCGTGATGTCATTAACATGCATATAACATTGGGTGACCATAAAATAGTTGATCAGGCTCTTTTAGGGTTGCCACAATGTTATACTACGTTAATACCATAACTTCATTTTGCCCTAATTCACCAACTAACATCAAACAATCAACCACAACCAATTCAAGTCATTTCATCACAATCGAGTTCACATCAATGTATACGTTGACCATATTGTATTCACCTCAAAACAATACGTTGTCTAATTGTATTCAAGTCATCACATAGTTGGTCTTATCTACGAACTCACAATGTAGCTTTAGTGCTTGCGTGTGTACCGCACAAATAGAGTATGCTTGCGTGTGTACCGCACAAATAGAGTATGCTTGCGTGTGTACCGCACAAATAGAGTATGCTTGCGTGTGTACCGCACAAATAGAGTATGCTTGCGTGTGTACCGCACAAATAGAGTATGCTTGCGTGTGTACCGCACAAATAGAGTATGCTTGCGTGTGTACCGCACAAATAGAGTATGCTTGCGTGTGTACCGCACAAATAGAGTATGCTTGCGTGTGTACCGCACAAATAGAGTATGCTTGCGTGTGTACCGCACAAATAGAGTATGCTTGCGTGTGTACCGCACAAATAGAGTATGCTTGCGTGTGTACCGCACAAATAGAGTATGCTTGCGTGTGTACCGCACAAATAGAGTATGCTTGCGTGTGTACCGCACAAATAGAGTATGCTTGCGTGTGTACCGCACAAATAGAGTATGCTTGCGTGTGTACCGCACAAATAGAGTATGCTTGCGTGTGTACCGCACAAATAGAGTATGCTTGCGTGTGTACCGCACAAATAGAGTATGCTTGCGTGTGTACCGCACAAATAGAGTATGCTTGCGTGTGTACCGCACAAATAGAGTATGCTTGCGTGTGTACCGCACAAATAGAGTATGCTTGCGTGTGTACCGCACAAATAGAGTATGCTTGCGTGTGTACCGCACAAATAGAGTATGCTTGCGTGTGTACCGCACAAATAGAGTATGCTTGCGTGTGTACCGCACAAATAGAGTATGCTTGCGTGTGTACCGCACAAATAGAGTATGCTTGCGTGTGTACCGCACAAATAGAGTATGCTTGCGTGTGTACCGCACAAATAGAGTATGCTTGCGTGTGTACCGCACAAATAGAGTATGCTTGCGTGTGTACCGCACAAATAGAGTATGCTTGCGTGTGTACCGCACAAATAGAGTATGCTTGCGTGTGTACCGCACAAATAGAGTATGCTTGCGTGTGTACCGCACAAATAGAGTATGCTTGCGTGTGTACCGCACAAATAGAGTATGCTTGCGTGTGTACCGCACAAATAGAGTATGCTTGCGTGTGTACCGCACAAATAGAGTATGCTTGCGTGTGTACCGCACAAATAGAGTATGCTTGCGTGTGTACCGCACAAATAGAGTATGCTTGCGTGTGTACCGCACAAATAGAGTATGCTTGCGTGTGTACCGCACAAATAGAGTATGCTTGCGTGTGTACCGCACAAATAGAGTATGCTTGCGTGTGTACCGCACAAATAGAGTATGCTTGCGTGTGTACCGCACAAATAGAGTATGCTTGCGTGTGTACCGCACAAATAGAGTATGCTTGCGTGTGTACCGCACAAATAGAGTATGCTTGCGTGTGTACCGCACAAATAGAGTATGCTTGCGTGTGTACCGCACAAATAGAGTATGCTTGCGTGTGTACCGCACAAATAGAGTATGCTTGCGTGTGTACCGCACAAATAGAGTATGCTTGCGTGTGTACCGCACAAATAGAGTATGCTTGCGTGTGTACCGCACAAATAGAGTATGCTTGCGTGTGTACCGCACAAATAGAGTATGCTTGCGTGTGTACCGCACAAATAGAGTATGCTTGCGTGTGTACCGCACAAATAGAGTATGCTTGCGTGTGTACCGCACAAATAGAGTATGCTTGCGTGTGTACCGCACAAATAGAGTATGCTTGCGTGTGTACCGCACAAATAGAGTATGCTTGCGTGTGTACCGCACAAATAGAGTATGCTTGCGTGTGTACCGCACAAATAGAGTATGCTTGCGTGTGTACCGCACAAATAGAGTATGCTTGCGTGTGTACCGCACAAATAGAGTATGCTTGCGTGTGTACCGCACAAATAGAGTATGCTTGCGTGTGTACCGCACAAATAGAGTATGCTTGCGTGTGTACCGCACAAATAGAGTATGCTTGCGTGTGTACCGCACAAATAGAGTATGCTTGCGTGTGTACCGCACAAATAGAGTATGCTTGCGTGTGTACCGCACAAATAGAGTATGCTTGCGTGTGTACCGCACAAATAGAGTATGCTTGCGTGTGTACCGCACAAATAGAGTATGCTTGCGTGTGTACCGCACAAATAGAGTATGCTTGCGTGTGTACCGCACAAATAGAGTATGCTTGCGTGTGTACCGCACAAATAGAGTATGCTTGCGTGTGTACCGCACAAATAGAGTATGCTTGCGTGTGTACCGCACAAATAGAGTATGCTTGCGTGTGTACCGCACAAATAGAGTATGCTTGCGTGTGTACCGCACAAATAGAGTATGCTTGCGTGTGTACCGCACAAATAGAGTATGCTTGCGTGTGTACCGCACAAATAGAGTATGCTTGCGTGTGTACCGCACAAATAGAGTATGCTTGCGTGTGTACCGCACAAATAGAGTATGCTTGCGTGTGTACCGCACAAATAGAGTATGCTTGCGTGTGTACCGCACAAATAGAGTATGCTTGCGTGTGTACCGCACAAATAGAGTATGCTTGCGTGTGTACCGCACAAATAGAGTATGCTTGCGTGTGTACCGCACAAATAGAGTATGCTTGCGTGTGTACCGCACAAATAGAGTATGCTTGCGTGTGTACCGCACAAATAGAGTATGCTTGCGTGTGTACCGCACAAATAGAGTATGCTTGCGTGTGTACCGCACAAATAGAGTATGCTTGCGTGTGTACCGCACAAATAGAGTATGCTTGCGTGTGTACCGCACAAATAGAGTATGCTTGCGTGTGTACCGCACAAATAGAGTATGCTTGCGTGTGTACCGCACAAATAGAGTATGCTTGCGTGTGTACCGCACAAATAGAGTATGCTTGCGTGTGTACCGCACAAATAGAGTATGCTTGCGTGTGTACCGCACAAATAGAGTATGCTTGCGTGTGTACCGCACAAATAGAGTATGCTTGCGTGTGTACCGCACAAATAGAGTATGCTTGCGTGTGTACCGCACAAATAGAGTATGCTTGCGTGTGTACCGCACAAATAGAGTATGCTTGCGTGTGTACCGCACAAATAGAGTATGCTTGCGTGTGTACCGCACAAATAGAGTATGCTTGCGTGTGTACCGCACAAATAGAGTATGCTTGCGTGTGTACCGCACAAATAGAGTATGCTTGCGTGTGTACCGCACAAATAGAGTATGCTTGCGTGTGTACCGCACAAATAGAGTATGCTTGCGTGTGTACCGCACAAATAGAGTATGCTTGCGTGTGTACCGCACAAATAGAGTATGCTTGCGTGTGTACCGCACAAATAGAGTATGCTTGCGTGTGTACCGCACAAATAGAGTATGCTTGCGTGTGTACCGCACAAATAGAGTATGCTTGCGTGTGTACCGCACAAATAGAGTATGCTTGCGTGTGTACCGCACAAATAGAGTATGCTTGCGTGTGTACCGCACAAATAGAGTATGCTTGCGTGTGTACCGCACAAATAGAGTATGCTTGCGTGTGTACCGCACAAATAGAGTATGCTTGCGTGTGTACCGCACAAATAGAGTATGCTTGCGTGTGTACCGCACAAATAGAGTATGCTTGCGTGTGTACCGCACAAATAGAGTATGCTTGCGTGTGTACCGCACAAATAGAGTATGCTTGCGTGTGTACCGCACAAATAGAGTATGCTTGCGTGTGTACCGCACAAATAGAGTATGCTTGCGTGTGTACCGCACAAATAGAGTATGCTTGCGTGTGTACCGCACAAATAGAGTATGCTTGCGTGTGTACCGCACAAATAGAGTATGCTTGCGTGTGTACCGCACAAATAGAGTATGCTTGCGTGTGTACCGCACAAATAGAGTATGCTTGCGTGTGTACCGCACAAATAGAGTATGCTTGCGTGTGTACCGCACAAATAGAGTATGCTTGCGTGTGTACCGCACAAATAGAGTATGCTTGCGTGTGTACCGCACAAATAGAGTATGCTTGCGTGTGTACCGCACAAATAGAGTATGCTTGCGTGTGTACCGCACAAATAGAGTATGCTTGCGTGTGTACCGCACAAATAGAGTATGCTTGCGTGTGTACCGCACAAATAGAGTATGCTTGCGTGTGTACCGCACAAATAGAGTATGCTTGCGTGTGTACCGCACAAATAGAGTATGCTTGCGTGTGTACCGCACAAATAGAGTATGCTTGCGTGTGTACCGCACAAATAGAGTATGCTTGCGTGTGTACCGCACAAATAGAGTATGCTTGCGTGTGTACCGCACAAATAGAGTATGCTTGCGTGTGTACCGCACAAATAGAGTATGCTTGCGTGTGTACCGCACAAATAGAGTATGCTTGCGTGTGTACCGCACAAATAGAGTATGCTTGCGTGTGTACCGCACAAATAGAGTATGCTTGCGTGTGTACCGCACAAATAGAGTATGCTTGCGTGTGTACCGCACAAATAGAGTATGCTTGCGTGTGTACCGCACAAATAGAGTATGCTTGCGTGTGTACCGCACAAATAGAGTATGCTTGCGTGTGTACCGCACAAATAGAGTATGCTTGCGTGTGTACCGCACAAATAGAGTATGCTTGCGTGTGTACCGCACAAATAGAGTATGCTTGCGTGTGTACCGCACAAATAGAGTATGCTTGCGTGTGTCTAACTCAATCTCACTAACAGTCCACCAACCGATTCCCATAAATCGGTCTCCCCAATTCAACCCACAAGTCAGACATTCCACCGACAACCGAAAAAACATGTACATACACTTCGGAGGATTCTACTTTCATCGAATCATAGATGCTTATATATAGGGTCACCTGCAGCCTTCCCACCACATCTATAACCCTTTGAAGGCATAATCGACTTCCATGTATGCACAACTATCCTAATCACAATATATAATCATAAACGAATACATAACAAATCAAACAATCCCATCAAACCACCAACAAATCAATCAAACAATCAAACATGTATATGTGCACTTTCCAGCCCGAATCTCAATCGAGTAGGGAGCTACGGAACTCACCTTGATCGGCAATAGCAAGTTAAAGTCAAGTTATTATTGAGATAAGATCGTTCAATGATTCGCCTCGCATCCACGACCTATAATTATATACATATACATATTAACAATAAAGTCAAAACCCTAATTAGGTTTTAAAAGTGATCTAAGACTTTGAATAACTCTAGGGACCCGACATGGTCATTAGGGAAGTCAAGATATAGTTTAGATCAAATTAAAGTCGTCCAATGTTTGTCATACGCCCAAAACCTTTCATTAAGTTAGCATATATATATATATATATATTATATATTTAATTATCATATATATATATATATATATTAATATTCACACTTCATTTCCTTTTTAATTCCATAAGAACTCCACAAGTGACTCTTGACTTTGCACACTCATTGGGACTTGATTAGGTCACTCGAGAAGTCGAGTGGAAGTCCGTTTGAAAGCTTGAGATGTCCCAAGGGTCATGAAAGTAAAGCTAGCAAACAATTCTGAAAATCGTCTCAAGTAAACCATTGTTTAACACGCCACAATGTGGCATCTTATACGCCATTCAAAATCAAACCAGCGTAGCCTACGGTCCCTGCAGCGTCTCATACGTTGGATGAAGCTGTCCCACCGTCTGGGTCGGTGGTCCATGGCGTCTAAGACGCTGGGAAAGCACTGAATTAGCGTCTGGGACAGTACAAACCACCGTCTTAGACGGTGGTCTCGATATGGCAGTTTTGGTGTCCAAACGTTGGGTATCCAGCGTAAGACAGAAGAGGGCAGTTTTGAGGAAGGAAATGGTGAATGTAGAGGACCTTCTCTTACGCCCATTTGAGCATCTGAGGCGCTGGAAAAGAGCTGGGCACACCAGCAAAAGGGTTACGAGCCAAACACCAACCCAAACCCTAAATTTGACCTCCAAAACGTTTTGTAAAGCTTCATAACTCAGTTTTATGCATGGTTGGACATAAGTAAACATAAAAGAGTATAATTCATATCATAGATTCATTTCATAACACAATTTTTATGTCTAAATCCGAAATTGACCCATTTGAGCCTTTGACAAACCCTAATTAGGTTTTAAAAGTGATCTAAGACTTTGAATAACTCTAGGGACCCGACATGGTCATTAGGGAAGTCAAGATATAGTTTAGATCAAATTAAAGTCGTCCAATGTTTGTCATACGCCCAAAACCTTTCATTAAGTTAGCATATATATATATATATATATTAATATTATATTAATATTCACACTTCATTTCCTTTTTAATTCCATAAGAACTCCACAAGTGACTCTTGACTTTGCACACTCATTGGGACTTGATTAGGTCACTCGAGAAGTCGAGTGGAAGTCCGTTTGAAAGCTTGAGATGTCCCAAGGGTCATGAAAGTAAAGCTAGCAAACAATTCTGAAAATCGTCTCAAGTAAACCATTGTTTAACACGCCACAATGTGGCATCTTATACGCCATTCAAAATCAAACCAGCGTAGCCTACGGTCCCTGCAGCGTCTCATACGTTGGATGAAGCTGTCCCACCATCTGGGACGGTGGTCCATGGCGTCTAAGACACTGGGAAAGCACTGAATTAGCGTCTGGGACAGTACAAACCACCGTCTTAGACGGTGGTCTCGATATGGCAGTTTTGGTGTCCAAACGTTGGGTATCCAGCGTAAGACAGAAGAGGGCAGTTTTGAGGAAGGAAATGGTGAATGTAGAGGACCTTCTCTTACGCCCATTTGAGCATCTGAGGCGCTGGAAAAGAGCTGGGCACACCAGCAAAAGGGTTACGAGCCAAACACCAACCCAAACCCTAAATTTGACCTCCAAAACGTTTTGTAAAGCTTCATAACTCAGTTTTATGCATGGTTGGACATAAGTAAACATAAACGAGTATAGTTCATATCATAGATTCGTTTCATAACACAATTTTTATGTCTAAATCCGAAATTGACCCATTTGAGCCTTTGACAAACCCTAATTTGCCTTAAAAATCGATTTAGGAAGGTTTTGACTCATTTGAAAGCTTGTATGAATGAAATTAGGCATAACCCACTTCAAAAATCATCCCATAACAATAATTTTATGTTTAAATCCGAAATTGGACTTAATTTACCCACTTTGTAACCTAAATTTTGACCCAATCCGTTTTTGACTTGCAATTTGACTCAAGAATACTTGGGTTTGACTAGAAACATGATTTGTAACATAAAATGATGAATTAAAGTGAGTTTGACTTACCAAATCTTGCACCAAAAGTCCAAACCCGAATTTGACCCGATTGGAAGATTTTTCTTGCACTTTGACTACCAAGTTTTTGATATGTAGTTTAGATGATGATAATGATGATTTTTCTTGCTTCAATCTTGCCTCAAACCACAATAAATGTCCAAGAATTTAGAGAGAGTGATATGTATTTGTGTGTGTTCTTGAAAGAGAAATAGAGAGAGAAGGAGGAAGATAGGAATGAATGTATGGATGGAATGAATGCAAGGGTTTTGGGGGATAGGGTTGGGTATTCTTGTGGGTCATGGGTCATGGATAGATCCATGGGTTGACCCGGTCTCATTTCTAGTTAAATTCACTTGTCGTCTAGCGTCGTTTCACGTAATAAGTCGATTTACCGACCCATCGAGTCCATCACTAGTTATTTAGTTTCAAAATAAATGAAATTACATTAATGATTGATTCCGTTAGTCAAATTACGTATAAGGTCAAACGGTCAAAATTTTGCGGATGTTACATATAATAACTTTCATAAAGTACTATATGGTACTTTTTGGGTAGAAAAGTTCATTCAACCACTCACCTTCCAATCTATCAACAATTCTCCACCTAATATACCAATAATACTCTTAATGACGTAATTTACAATATAAATCTCTCAACTTATAAGATAACTGCACTATCGCCTTTTCTATCTAAAACTTTTACATTAATAATCATCCCACCACCGTCACCATCTCTGTCGCCATTGACTCCGTTATCACCGTTGTCGACTTGTCGCCACCACCACTCGTCACCGCTACCGCCAATGTCAGCGTATCTTGCGATACGTCTAGTATATTAATATTTAATCATAAAGTAATTATCTATATAGATATTTTACAAAATACATTACATAAAGATAAATAAAACTATAGGGTAGAGATCCAGAGAGAAGGTGTGTTAAGGAGAGAAGGGAGAGAAGGTCCTATGGGCCAATCAAAACGCGACATGTGTCAAAATAAAAAAAACGCGCGGTGACATAATTGTAAATAAATTAAACTTTTGTGAAACGCGGCCAGCTTGGGTTCTGGGTCAGCTTGGGTTGGTCAGCTTGGGTTGGGTCAGCTTGGTCAGCTTGGGGTTGGGTCAGCTTGGGGTTGGGTCAGCTTGGGGTTGGGTCAGCTTGGTCAGCTTGGGGTTGGGTCAGCTTGGGGTTGGGTTGGGTCAGCTTGGGGTTGGGTTGGGTCAGCTTGGGGTTGGGTCAGCTTGGTCAGCTTGGGGTTGGGTCAGCTTGGTCAGCTTGGGGTTGGGTCAACTTGGTTGGGTCAGCTTGGGTTGGGTTGGGTCAGCTTGGGGTTGGGTTGGGTCAGCTTGGGGTTGGGTCAGCTTGGGTTGGGTTGGGTCAGCTTGGGGTTGGGTTGGGTCAGCTTGGGGTTGAAGTCAAAATATTTACAGATTTGTCACCGTGTTTTTTTTTTAAAAGTCACATGTCAACTTCTGGTTGGTTAGAAAAACATTCTTTCCTTTTTCTCCTTAACCCACCTTCTCATTTGATCTCTCACATAAAACTATATTACTATTTTATGACTTTTCCCCATAGTCTTGATGGCTCGGTGTTTCAATATTTTTCATTTACTCTTCACAATGGGATTGATTATTTGTTAATTAGTCTGACACCAAAGTTTTTCCACATGGATTCATCGGATATTGAGTAAATTTTCTACATCAAATTTTTTTTTTTTAACGGTAAATTTGGGCTTAGCGGTATGCCTTTTTTATATACCCAACTCTAATTCCAGAGAAAACTCATAATGGGAAAACCTCTGTCTGCATTTCAGGGAGTATTTTGCTCACACCATGATTTGAACCCAAGACCTCCCAGTCTCACTTTACCACATACCAATCCATCTATCGATGATTGGTTTTCTAAAGAGATATAGATGTGCGTGCCTCCAACCGAATTTTGGAACTACAATATTCTTGAAATTGTCTCATTTTATAGGAATTAAAACTTTATTCTTTATATTTAGCTTATTTAAATATACAAAATCTTAATATATACAAAAAAATAAATAAATGTATTTCAACTTACAAGCATTACCTATTATCATATAAAAAAATATTACTCCATCCACTACAACAAAAATGTCATTTGCTAACACTTATTTTTTCACATTTTTAGAAATTGTGAAAAAATATGTTAATTTGTTCACATTGAAAATTGTATAAAAAATTCACATTTAAAAGTGTAAAAAAAATTAAAGAAGTCATACTTTTTTCACAACTATAAATGTATAAACAAAATGTTCACACTTAAAAGTGTGAAAAAATGTCAAACATTTTTCACACTTAAAAGTGTGAGAGCTAATTTGCCACGCTCAATTTCCTCACACTTCCTCTTGTGTAAGGAAATTTGGTGTCACAAATTATTTCCACACTTTTAAGTGTGAACAATTATATAGTTTTACACACTTAAAAATGTGAACATTTTGTTTCTTCATATATAAGTGTGAAAAAATTTTGATTTTTTAAATTTATTTACACTTTTAAATGTGAGTTCTTTTCCCACATTTATAAGTGTGAAAAAATAAACAAATTTTTTCATATTTTTTAAAAATGCGTAGAAATGAATGTTAACAAATGACATATTTGTTGTAGTGATCGGACACTAAAATCATTGTCAAAACATACACCCGGCCAAAACATAACGCGAGTAAATATGTAATAAGTTAAAGTGTGGTAGTGTTCTTGGAAGCTTCGTATTCGAGGTGATAAGACATGTTGCGGATGGAGCCAAAATGATCATGGGCAGGCACCAACAACAATCCGTAACAGAATGCAGGCTGGTCCTCAGAACCCTATTGGTGCACGTATCGACACTAGCCATGTACAAAAGTAAATAAAACATAATGTTATTATATGCTATGATCCCACGTCGACAAGTATCGGATTGGTACCTCTACAAAAAAAATACCTTTTAGTGGCACACACTTTTAGTGACATATATTTATGTGTCGTTATATAGTGGTCTTTAGTGACATATGTACATGTGTTACTAAAGAATGGATGAATTAGTGGCACTTAATAATTGTGTCACTAAAGAATGGATGTATCAGTGGCACTTAAAACTTGTGTTACTAAAGAATGGATGTATTAGTGGCACTTAAAATTTATGTTACTAAAGAATGAATGTATTAGTGGCACTTAAAACTTGTGTTACTAAAAAATACATATAATAGTGACACTTAGAAATTATGTTACTAAACAATAGATGTATTAGCGACACTTAAAAATTGTGTTAGTAGTGTATATATATATTAATGGCAGAAAAGATAATGTGTCACTATTACTATCACAAAACTAAAGATAAGGCCTCTCCCAACAAGCTGTCGACGACCTCATCGATGGGCTCGTCGACGACGACCGTATTGGCAGCGAGGTCAATCCGGATCATTTTGAAAATGGTATCAATTGGGTTCGGGTCAAAACGGGTCGGGTCAAAACGGATCCGGGTCAAAACGAGTCATTTTAAAAAAGAGTTCAGGTGTAGAAGTTTTTATTATAATATAATTTACATTTATAATTTGTAATTGTACAAGTTATTATAATATAATTTATAATTTAATAATACTAATAGATAGTTGGTGACAGTTGTGGATTTGCAATAAATGATATATAGCATTTTGTACGTCTTTTTCATTTTCATTTGTCACTAAGGTCTAAACCCCAAAAAGAAAGTCGTCGTACGAAAGCATTGGTTCAACTGTCGATCACTCCCGGAGTTCCGGTGGCCGTTAATAATCACTTTCTCCGTCGCCAGGAATGACATCTCAGTCGTTATTTTCTGTCAACAATCCATCACCAAGATCAATTCCAGCCGCCGCCATGACATTTCAATTATCATGTTCGCATAAATTTTGTTACTTTTTCTGATTTGTTTTATTGGCTTCAATTTGTGTCAACTTGATTTCGATTTCTAACGTTGTAACTGGTATGCTGGTCGGAAGTTCGTTGTAACGCCGGTGGTGTGAGGCTGGTTGTGATGGGGAAGGTGGCTGTAGGTGGTGGTTGTGGAAGGTAGCTAAGTAAACACGGGAGAACAACAAACCGAACTGTACTGGCCTTTCCGACCATTTTGACCCGCTTCAAATTTTGAAGTTAAAGTATATCGCCCATTTTCACCCGTTTGAACACAAAGAATTACCCAAAAATTACCCAAATGATTAAGAATCTGACCCAAAATAACCCATTTTTAAGAGTTTGGGTTGAAATTGCCAGCTCTAGGCCTAATAGGTCCAATGATTAGAAAGACATACGTCCTTATATGCATATATATATACATACATACATATATAAAACGAGGTTGAAGGTCAAATATACCAAACATGTATATATATACTTTTTTTATATTTTTTACATTAAAATTTTTACAGTTTTCATGTTACACATATTTAGTTAAATACTTTATTTTATTAAAAAAATGTTGTAAACAATCTGTATATTTAACACAGATGTAAATCTGGTATTATAATAAATTTTATGAATAAAAATTCTAAGATAATATTTAAAACTATTTTTATTAAATATAATAAAAGTTATTTATTTAGTAAAACCAATATTAATAAAAAAATTTAATTAAATATTAATTGATTTAATGTTATAGATAAATCTCTACTAATACAACCACCACACAATTTTTTTTGAGAAAAAAATTGAAGTCACTGGCGGTGACTTTGCTCCCAAAAAATTGAAATTCCTTCTCCAAAAATTAAATCCCTCCACTTATTTGTTTTCTCAAAATTGAAACCATCTTCTTATCTTTGACCTTGTACAAAAAACCCTCTCATCCCAACTAAACCCACCCTCCCCCACCTGCAGTTATTTTCTATTTTATGTAGAAAAATCCCACCACCGTCTCATCCATCTCTTCGTCACCTCGATCTTGTTCACCTCTAGAAACCACCACCAAACGTGTATATATGTCTCGAAAATCTCAAAAACCGAAAGTATATGTATAAATATATTAAAACCAGGTTAGATCCGAGTTCGATCTGTGATTTGGGTCTCGTAACCACGTCTTTTTTCTTATTCGTGAGCAGATCTGTTCACCTTCGAGTTCATCATCTTCTTCATAAGCTTCGTGAATAGATCTAGTCAGATCTGGTCAGGTCGAGTTCTTTGTGTTACATGGTCTTCTTCGCGATTCAGATTTAGATCTAGGAATTTTTTTGATTTTTGTTTTTTTTAATTAAATCTATCATATATTTGTATATTTACTACCGTTTGTTTTCCTTTTATTGAGTATAATATCTTTCTATCAATTTTGGTAGGAAAAGCTAATGTATAAAATGGTTGTTTTTCTTATGTTGTTGGACAGGAACAAGTATTTAATGTATGTGGTTCAACAAAAAGCAGGTATATTTTTTAGCTTTGATCTGTTTTTTTTCTTTTAAATTTTGTAATCCATATTATATATTTTGATATATTTGATTTTTAGGTTCTGATAAATATATGGTCCATGTTCTTTATTTTTTTTCCAGATGATGATTACCAGAGTTAAATGGAAGATCAAGAAATGAAAGATTTTAATTGTATTTAGATTTAGATGTAATATTATTGTATAAATGTTATTTATTTGGTTAATGAGATTTATTTTTCTTATTTTTTTCTGTTCAATTTGTTTTATTAGATTGGAAAAATGGATATTGAAAGTGTCCGACGGAAATGGATTACCCACTCATGTATCTCCGACGGTCATTTTCCGTCGAAATATTCCAGTTTTTTAGTAGTGCCACAAAATACTAATTCTTTTAGTGACAAAAAATTAGGTGCAACTAAAAAGTGTCACTAGAGTTGGTGAAGTCGATAGTGGCATAACAAAAAGTGCCACTAAAAACCATAAAACCTATATTGACACACCAATAAGTGTCACTAAAACCCTTTAGTGGCAGCTTCTCATTACATGGGGGACTTTAGTGGCACTTTTCCAATATTTAGTGACACTTTTTGTGTACCACTAGATGGTATTTTTTTTGTAGTGTACGTTGAATTGGTAGTTTATAATCTAGGTGAACGTTCTTCTTTGAGCCACTTTTGTGGCCAATCAAGTTTTGCACCTAATTTTATGGCCGATGCAAGCTTATTATAGGATGAGTTCGTATAAATTGATATTAGATCTAATCCTACCTTTCAGGGTTCTAAATAACTTCCAAATAATATTCAGAGTTTTGGCCTATGGAGTAGTGGTTTGGACCCGAAAAAATAATAAAGGTGCTGATCAACCACAACTAACATCGATGCGACCACACTGAGCTCGGAGTGGTGGCTCGCACCCAAATAAAAAAGGCAGCCAGCGCCGTGACAAATGAGAACGTTGGCTTCTTAATATAACGGGTGTGAAATTGGTTGATGGTTTATAAGTGTAGGTGTGCTTTCTCTTTTTGAGCTAGATTTTGAAGTGTAATTTTATATTTAATTAACTTATGATTTGATGTGAGTTTAATTATTATAGGATTATAGAAATATTATTATTGAGATCAAGTCTTTTTGTGTGATTGCTGATTACCTACATATGTGTTTCTAGTTTATTCTTTTCTCATAAATTCTGACATCATCAAACCACCAACAATTTGGATGCTGATGTCTATGAGCATATGAAAAAATGCAATCTCATTTGTAATATGCTATGCTTAATTTCATACGAGATGATGAGTTGTATTGATAACTAACTAGCAGTGAGCTAACTAATTAACAATAACTTACGATATTGCTAGAGTTCGGGTTACAAAGCCCGGTCAGTTTCAGTCCATGTAGAATTGATATTAATAATTAGTAAAGAAGTCTCGGGTTTGAACCATCATACATAAATATATACTAGCATGGTACCCGTGCAATGCGGTGACGGCGACGGCGGTTTAGTGGTGTCGGTGACGGGTGGTGATGACATCGACAATTGGTGTCGAGTGGTGTAACCGTGTAAGTTGATGTAATGGTGATAGTGGGAATATTTTATAAAAAAAAGACTTAGAGTGTAAATTAACAAGATAAGGATTTAAAGTGTAAATTAATTCATTAAGGGCAAATTTGGTAATATCTAATAACCATTTCCATAGGGTGTTTATTAAGGATAATTTAGTACTTTTGGATCTAACTATTGTCTAACACTTTCCAAAAATCGGGGGTTGATAACTATTATAAAGGAGTATAGATATAGATATCTTCGTTCGGTGATAGTCATTGGGATACATTAAGCAGTTAGCTGCATATATCTGCGTCAAAAACTTATCCTTCTTAAATAACTAGAACACGGAAATATATCTTCCGTTAGAGGAATCTCATTTAATCTATTGAGGTGTCTCCATACCATTCTGTTCACCTTAATTACCTACAAAAAAGGTAAGTTTAGCACCAGTACCCTAATTACGTAATTTTAACAAACGTTTGATCCAAACCAATCAATTGAAAAATCGAAGGAATTAGCTAAGCTCAATTGTTAAACAATTCAATCGTGTTATAAAATTAGGTCAACACTCTTGTTTATTAATCTTACATCAAATAAACCAATTAACACACCAAATTTACATATCTTATTAATAGATCATATTGTATCCCGGGCAATAGTCATACAAATTAAAACACTCTCAAATGTTTATCCATTTTGAGAGTTTCTCTTAAGCATGCAATACTTAATTATCATTGAAATTAAATTTAATATCCGTACAGATCAATTTCCCAAACAATTAAGGTACTTTTAGCTATTAGGAGAAAAAACTCGGCATGTAGTACTGTTAGACAGATACAAAGACGAAATTTTTTGTTAACGATCAACAAAGATTAATGTCTGGCTACCCGGTGTTATCCAATAGCGAAATGCACCCCATACACCCCCGGACGAAAGACGACAATGCATGTTATAGGTAGCTAGCCAAAATCCACCAAATTCAACTGAATAAATTCAATAGAGCATCGAAGGACCATAACATAAATGTGTTTAATCCAAACTAATATGAAAGCCTAAGGAACCCCTTAATTATGCAAAATCGTAATTAAGGTAACTCAATCATGTTCGATCGAAAAGTGAACAGTTATCCATCTATGAATTTCTTTACACCAAATAAATTGGTTCGTGTAAATGGGGTTGGATCTATTGTAAGGGTAAATTATTAAAGAGAAGGCCGGTTTTTTCTAGAGTCCTGTTTCATTTTAAGTTCGTTTAATTTAAAAGTATCAAAATTGTTTATTAATAATTTTGATATGAAAAGTAAATATTTTGGTGCATCTTTGAAATCACATGCAAAAGTTATATAGTTACAAAACACACTCAGTTGTTATCAATTTTAAAAGGTTTTTCTTAGCATGTAATATATACTTGTCATTCACACATTTAATAGTCCGTACAAGTCAGTTTCATGAAGCAAGACATCGGCACGTACTATACCGATACACATAAAACATTCCTATTGAATTTGGTGGGTCATTGTTAAGCCTAATTTTGATCGGTTTATAATAACAGTAAATCAAAGCTTTTTATTATATATATTCCTGATGAGACACTTACCTGCTTTGATAATAATCTTAACTTGCCACGACTAATATTAAAATAAATCAAAGATATACTCAACAGTCAACAAGTCGTTCGAATCAATCATTCTATTTAATAAAAGTTCAAGATGATCAATAAGTTCGCACGTGACTTGTTTTAAAGTATCAAAACAGCCAAACGTACGGAAGTTTCCTCGAAGCTGATCGATATATATTTATGGTAGTAGATAATTAACTGTCTAATGATGTGCATTCATAATAAAAACAAACACAAGTAGGAATTAATAGGCTAAAAGTAAGAAGAAACTTTGTATTGTTGCAAACCAACCAATTATATGCAGATGCATAAGATATATGTTAAGTTGATTACTGTTTTATTTATGACAATATTTATTATTACTTGTGTATTGAAATGTAAATGTAGATTTAACTAGTATTGTACAGTATATTTTTGTAACATCCAACGTAACGACGTAGGGCATGAAGGAGAACGAAAGCTTCTCTATAAGGGGTTGGATACCTTCCCCATCGGACGCGTTTTGAAAAAAACAAAACCATGAAGCAGAGGTCAAAGGGGACAATATCTGATATATTGACTTGGGCTGTTACGATTTTGGAACAGTTAAGAACAAGAATTTTTTGTATATGTAAGGGATTTTGGAAATGATGTGTAAAACGCAAGTTAACAAAACCATTTGCAAATTAAATCAATATTACGCTAACTAGGCCAGATTTACCCTCCTTTCTGCTACCTATAGACATGTAGCTTAATTTGATTGGTTGATAATGAGAGTCTGAACTTCCCAAAAGTGTATCATGATATAAAGTGTGGTACATTAGACACGTTATTTATTTTGATTGGTTAATGATGAGAATTCAATTTTTCTAAACCCGGTGATAGCATTTTCTCAATAAAAAGTGGTCATATATAACAAATGGAAGTAGAGAGTGGGTAGATCCGATTTTAGGAAACCCGGGCCGGGTTTGAGAAATATTGGTTTTGTAAACTTTTTTTCAAATCACTACGAACAATCCCTATCTATCTATATCGATATCTATAGTATTATATTAAGAAATTTGGGTTTTTTTTTTGAATTTTTATGTTGCAGCTTTCACCGTTTAATCCAAATCACATTACATTAACCTACACCAATCGCCGCCGCCGCCATCACCACCACCGCCGCCACCTCCATCACCGCCACATGTCACCACTACCCGTAACTGCCACCACTATCGCCGTCATTACACCGGCAGATCGTGTGGGTACCTTCTAGTAAATAGTAATACACAAAAAAATTAATAAAAATAAAAAAACACACACACAAAGACACATTTAGAGTAGATAGTTATAGTTATAACTTGTGACTCTCAAAAACCTAAAATTCTGAGAAGAATAAACGATTTGTAGGGTACACATAATAGGCCACATCCCAAAAGACAAAAATGATGTTTGATTGAGTAAAAATAACAAAGTGTTATAACCAACGACGATTCTGGCTGATATATCATGCTATATAATTGACTTGCTAGTATGTGATTGTTGTTTAACAAGGAAAACTTCCAAATCATATATATACATAACAGAAATTTCTACGAAGCTCGCATAAATAATTTGATGCACAATAAAATACATATATATCTAGAAAAAACTGATTTAAAGTAACATGCATGGCAAGCTGTTTGGCCGTAAAACCAAGTATATAATTGTCGACATTCTTAATTTACACACCAAACAATATAATTAGATTCATCTTCAAGATAACCCGAGACATTCTCTCGAAGCATAAGCCTCTATCGAGTGACTTTACCTACAATGGCAGTCGACATTGATAATGTGTTAATTAAAGAAACCAAGTAGAAATGGTTAATTTGTTTTCAAGTAAATAAGATTTCATGATTTTTATATGAATTTAATTTTAATGTTTATATATATATTATTAACGACAATATATCTTATTCTTAAACTACACGAATATCTATTAATTATCATATTAATTAATTAATTTTGTAACTTTTGGTATGTCACTAAAAGGACCTAATATTTAACAAATGGGCACACTAATAAATGTTTGTACGGTAACGTCAACGTTTATGCTCGCAACATTTTTGATGGGTCTTGCTGCAATTAGATGTCATTTAGTAGATCGGGCCTTTAATTTATGAGTTTGCAGATAATACCAATAATAAGTTGCAAATATATGTGAACCTGCCATAACATCATATCGTGATATACAATTATTTATAGGCATCCGAGTACGTGCCAAGGTGACCCGATCTTTCCATTTTTATTTATCATTATGATGGAAGTTTATTCGGTAATGTTAAAGAAGGCAAGTAGTGGTGGATTTTTAAAGGTGTGTCCCTTCCCAATAACGGCCCATGCCTCTCGCACTGATTATATGTTGCATTATAATGGAAGAGTGGGATGAGATTAGGGGTGTAAACGAGTCAAGCCTGCTCGCGACATATTCGAACTCGATTCGTAAAAAGCTTGTTTCGAGCCGAGCTTAAACGAGCTCGAGTCAAATTCGAGCTTATCTGTTGACTCGTTTATTAAACGAACTCGAGCTCGAGCTTCGAATCTCTATAACTCGATCAAGCTCTCGAGCCTAAACGAGTTTTCATATGTATAATATAATAATAATATATATACATATTATTATATTAATCGAGCTTTCATATACTAATCGAGCCGAGCCTAAACGAGCTTTTTTCACGAGCCTCCGATAATCGAGCTTAGTTTTGATCACTTACCGAGCTCGAGCTCGAGCCAAACTCGAACTTGTTTAGTTTTTTTTGACAAACGAGTCGATCTCGAGTCGAGCTCGAGCTTTCTTAATAAACCACGAGCCGAGCTCGAGTTTAAATACTAAGGCTCGAACGAGCTCGAGCTCGAGCCCGAGCTCCTTAAACGATCTCGAGCTCGAGCACTGTCAAGCTCGGGCTCGGCTCGGCTCGTTTACACCCCTAGATGAGATGAATGTAAGGAAGGTAGCAAGAATTTTTAGGATTTTCAACATGTGTTCAGGACTAACACTACTACAAAACTGGGCAATTCCGACGTCATCTTTCCGTCGGAAATCCGTCAGTAAGCGCGTTTGCCGACGGAATTCCGACAGA
This sequence comes from Erigeron breviscapus, assembly GCA_034093135.1. Classification (NCBI taxonomy): domain Eukaryota; kingdom Viridiplantae; phylum Streptophyta; class Magnoliopsida; order Asterales; family Asteraceae; genus Erigeron; species Erigeron breviscapus. Next base: position 30,571,194 of record CM067172.1, on the reverse strand, counting down.
ATCTTGACGTCGGATAATCTACGTGGGAAACTTTTTTACTGACAGAATAACATATGTCGGAACATTTTACCGACAGAAAATTCTGTCAGAAGTCCGTCAATATATAAATTTTATTATTTTTAAACATTTCGTCGGAACTTTAAACATTCTGACAGAATTTCCGACTGAATTTCGACGGAATATGTATTTGATAATTAATATAATTGACACATTACCAACAGAACTTTCGACAGAATCTACTAATCTGTAGGAATACTTTTCTGACAGAACATACAAAATTGTAGGAAAATCTGCAGTTTTTTATTTTTTTAATTTCTGCATTCCAGTACTATAAAACAAAAAGGCACAATCTGAAATCAATTAATTATCAAAATATGAACCACCCAAATTGCATTTCAAATATCTAAGATACAAAATAGCCTATTGCATACATGTTCAAAATACAATGGGATCCAAATTCAAAAGACATGTTAGTTCAAACAGGAGGATCTGGTTAGATTATATTGATACTAGGTAGATTGTGGCATGCTTTGCATAAACCTGGTAAAAGCTTTCATCTGTTCTTCCAAACTTTTCAATTGTTTTTCTCTTGCTCTATCCCGTTCTTGCATACTTATGATGTCGAGCTCCCTTTCTTTCTCGCGCGCTTGCAACTCAGCCACCTTTGTTTTCAGTTCTTCCGCTTCTTTCTCAGCTCGGCTTGCTCTTTTGTCTTTTCAGCTTATGTCTTCTACCTTTTTAGTTCTTCTTGTAGAGTTTCCACCTGTGAAATTAAGGACATACATAAATACACTAATCAAGCTTTGTTTAATAAACTGCCTACTTTCTAGTACTTCAACAACACTAAGGGAAAAGGTATAAAGATTAAAACACACCATGTTAGTTTAGGAGATAATATTAGCTAACCAAAGTTCTATCCTGCTCCATAAAATTATGTTTACCACGAGGCTACTAAGCATAAGTGCATATCATTAATAACTCTAAAGGAACCTAATTTATTCAATTCTCCACCTCCTGACTTTCCATTATCCCAAAATATAAGCTAAAACATCTAATAAGTAACGAAGATTTATAGACCAAGAATATTAAACATTAACCAGGTTAGAAACAATACCCAAACTTTGGGACTTTTACCCAAATACTGAAAATCATATATTCTGACTTCAAGTTGCATTTATTTAGAACATATATATATATAATTAAAATTCAGAACCATTAGTACGTCAACAAACAATGACCAGAAAAGATATGTTGGATAAAAGCTCGAGTCATCATTACAAAAAATTAAACATATAATTATAATAGAGAAATACTTTATAAATGCACCCGTTACAGCAAACACCTGTTATAACTTATAGTAAACACTAATTCAACACATTTACTACTGATGAGTAAACAAACAGCAAACAAACCGAGCGTGTTACACAAGTATGAGACAACAAACAAATGTATACTACTTAGCAACTGAAGTAACCAGACCGAGCGATTGAGGCAAACAACTATGAGAACAAACAGACAAGCATTAACGATCGAGGTAAACAACATCAAATAACTAACCTCGTCATTAGAAGATCTAGCCTTGTAATTCTTCAATCTCCCTCCAGTCATAGCCAATATATCTTTGTTCGCTCCAAACAGGTTTCCCTTTTTCATCCCCCCACACGCCTTCTCCCAAAGAGAAGACATAATCTCGGTCGGGTGCTCTTTTTTATTCGGCCCAAAATCCTCCACCAAGAGACGGTTATACTCGGCCTATAAGATTTAGAACAAAGATTTACCAACTAAAAGTAAATAAGTTTCTAAGAGTCCAGCTAATCAAAATAAAGGTTACCAGGACATTCGCAGCTTTTGGAGTAGTAAACTCTTGTGAGCCAGACTCGGACCCGGACCCGGACCCAGACCCGGAGTCGGGCGACTCTGACGACTCTGACCTTGTTTTTGTATAGTAGCTTTCATAGACTTTTACAAATGACACTGGACCACCCTCTTGTTTTTCCTACAAGCATTGTCATAGAGTTTATAAAGCATAAATAAATTAAAAAGGAGGACAAACTTAGTTATTCGAATACAATTTACCATGTATAGCTGGGTGTGAATCATGCTATGCGAACCACCAGAATGTCTAGCCATATTCCTTTCTGTTAATGTACCCCTGTTTCGCTTATTTTGAGCTGATTTGCGTTTCCAACTTTCTGTATTCCAACAGCTATCAATATTAGAGCAACTGTGCTTTAATATAATAAAAGATCTATATATCAGTTAGTTAAAAACTTTAATTAATTATGTTAGTAAAAAATATATAAAATAAATATAGATTTAAAAGGACAAAAGTTGCTAAAATGTAGTGTCATATGTCGATCCAATAAAACGTTATTTCAATTTTAATTTATTGGTAAATTATAAGCAAAGTAATACTCGTAGTACTTCACAAAATCATTATAACACGCTCGGATACTCAAACTCGGATCTTATTCTCATAATATAACACTTATTACACGTTCTTTATTGCTATTTATAAGATAAATAGTTTTCGTCTCATCATTGGGTTTAATGGGCCCAATATGTTTTTCAATAGTTCGTTTGGGATAACAAACAATGTTTAGGGCCCTATAGGCCCAATCGAGTGAAAGTGACATGAGTTGACTTTCGTAGCTTTCATAAGCTTCATTTATAGTGTTCGTCTCATCATTGGGCTTAATGGGCCCAATATGTTTTTCAATAGTTCGTTTGGGATAACAAACAATGTTTAGGGCCCAATAGGCCCAATCGAGTGAAAGTGACATAAATTGAGTTTCGTAGCTTTTATAAGTCCATTTATAGTGTTCGTCTCATCATTGGGCTTAATGGGCCCAATATGTTTTTCAATAGTTCGTTTGGGATAACAAACAATGTTTAGGGCCCAATAGGCCCAATCGAGTGAAAGTGACATGAATTGACTTTCGTAGCTTTCATAAGCTCCATTTGTAGTGTTCGTCTCATCATTTGGAATATTGTTTTGTATATTAAAAAACCAAACGAAATATAGAAAGAGAAACCCTTTTCAAGTACAACTATATGACATACACGTAAAAATATGAATATTAATAAGTTTTTAATATTTGAATCATTTATGCATTATTATTTAAATAAAAGCGGTAAATCAAATGTGTACAAATATGCATTTTAGTTTTCTTTTGCATTTTAGTTTTTCTTTTTTAAGGTTGAGCTTCATGATTGAGTGTGATTATACAATGATCAATTATCATAGGGTTTATTATCTAGAAATACAAACTACAGTACTTTTTTCTCAATAAAAATGATTCACACTTGAAAGTAAGGTAAAGTGTGACAATTTATTTTTTATGGGTCTTTTAAAACAACGAGCACTAATTTTTGTACAATCGGTTAGTGTAGCGTACTAAAGTTTTAATTTTATTTAACTACTAATCATAAATGTTAATAAATACCCAATATTCTAATCATTTATGCATTAATATTTATATAAAAAAAAGTAACAATGTCGAAAATCTGTCGAAACGGAATATATATATTTTTTTAATTTTTAAATACAATTCTGTCGGAAATCTGTCAGTATTTTCCGACGGAACCAATTAATTACCATTTTTTAGATTTTTAAATATATTTCTGTCGGCAATCTCTCGGAACATTCTGACAGATTTCCGACAGAATAAAATAAAAAATAAAGAAAAAATAAAGAAAATAACGTTCCGACAAACTTCCGACAGAATGCTACTTGTCCGTAAGAAATCTGTCGGAAACATTTTGAAGTTTCTTACGGATTTCCGACAGAAATCGAGTCTGTCAGAAATCGGTCACTAATCTGTCTGAACTTGTGCTTGTTGCTCTGTTTTTTTATCTGGAACCTTTCTTCCGTCGGAATTCTGTCGGACCACTGTCAGAATTTTCCGACAGATTTTGTTCTGTGGGAACTTTCCGTCGGAGATTGGCATTTTTGTAGTAGTGTAAGAATAAACATGGGCTGGTTATAGACGAGTTAGAATAGGAAGTGATGTCAACACGATGTTGATCACAAAATGAATTTGGAGATTTAGGACCGAAAAAGAGGGAATATAAAGGCTAGTTATTCAGGCTATTCATGACAACAAGAAAAGTTGGACACCTTTCCCTTATAAACAGTATTTGGAATACGATGGTCGAAACTATCAATAAAATCAAAGTGTTGGGAACTACGATTTAGCATATCCTGTGTTCATGTCGGATGGCTAATGCACAAATTCGCAAGGCTCGGGGAACAAGCTAGGAAGGTCTTGAAGGACATCTTTTGAGTCTGCTGGTGCATTTGGAAAAAGTACGGAATGAAAAAAAAAAATCAAGGGGCAGACATGTGTCCCCTAAGGATTTTTCATAACATTAAGTCCCTTGGTTTTCTTTGGTGTAGCAATAGATCTAACAAAAAACGTAGTTGGAAGGATTAGTGTAAATTCAATATAGTATGATTTTGCATGTCTTTCATTTTTTATTTTTTTTTGTGACCTCCTACAATATTGTGGAGGTTTTGTGAATCAAATTTTGAACTTTTAAAAACACGTATCCTCAGGTTGCAACATTAAAGGCTATGTCACTTGACATGTCCTCGAATGTTTCTGTTTTATTTCTTTATCTGTAGTTAGGATCACTGACAACAACTACAGTCTCCTCGTGCTACGAGTGTTACTACTCGATAATTTTTCTACCACTATGGGAGAAACGCACTACGAGTGTGAGAAAACTCATTGGCCCAATATGGAAAACCCCATTTTCTGTTCCATGTTAGACTTGAATCCATTTTTTGTTCCATTACACAATATGGAAAACCCCGAATGCGTTTATCGGAGTCACAAATTTGTTGTATTGATGTAATTTAAGACAACAATCATTTTGCAATGTGCAGTGATAGATAATTTTCAAAAATTATAAGTTATTGTGTAAAGCGATATCAAATCTAAAATTTGTAACTTTTGGCTAACACATGCAAGAAGTGTTGGTAGCCTGTTTAGGATTATATAAAACAGAGGTTTATAATGATGAGTTGTATTCATGTGAAAACATAAAATTTGGTGAAACCCAAGGGCTAAATCTCAGCCCTTGGATCAAAACAGATCTACGGCTGATATTAAAAAAAAACACGGAGGGGTATTTTCGTCATTTGACACATTATCCCACTTCTTTGCTATCTAGTTCCAAACACACACACACAGAGATCTCTCTTTCTCTCTCACTCCCCCTCTTGGAAAATCACCACCACCACCACCCCCATCGTGTTTAGGTCACCGTCGCGTTCCAATCGAAATGGCACAGCCATCATTTCCGTCGTCATCATCATCTTCATCAGTCATCATCAATGGATCTTGAGATGTTAATATCAATTAAGGATGTATTGAATACGAATATTACGACTTTTTGTTATGTAGATTCGAATTTTCTCAGGTGATAATCAAATGTAATTTGATAATATGTGATTAGATCTATTCTAACATTTGAACTTGTTAAATTTTATTAGTTATTCAATTGACTTTGTTGTTTGGTACAATATTGCATACAAGGTGTTTGATGAAATGTCTAAACCAAAGTTTCTTATATATGATTTAATATCAAATCACATTTGATTGAGTGTTGCATAAGGTGTTTGATGAAATGTTTAAATCAATGTTTGATAATATGATTTAATCAACTTTATGATTCTGAATTAAATTTTTTGGTGTAAAGGTTTGTGGATATAAACTCCATTTGTTTTGTGGAAATGTATGAGTAACATCAAATTCGATTTGTTATCTGTTATTGTTTACTTTTATGTTCATAATCATATTTGATTATGTATAGAGATTATAGAGATTTCTGTTTTTGTAACTGTATGTGTAAAATCATATTTGATTTTGTATATAGATTCTATAGATTTGTGTTTTGTAACTTTGTTTTGTACAATCAAATTTGATTTTGTATTGATGTAACACCCCAAGCCGAGGCTCGGAATATCACGGAAATCATACAGCACCAGGTGGAATTACAATAGAACAACTAAATGCAATAAGAGGATTCAGTGAATCCATACAAACGATAAACAAGTAACAAAATACAACAGGAGCAAGTAAACATCAAGATTACAACCGACAACGAAAGAAGGCTAACAATCCTAGATACAATGCAACATAAGGCAAATGGATCCTTGATCCATATCAGTCCAGTCCGGGTTCAACAGTAAGCAAACAATCAACCTCCACGTCCTGAATAACCTGGTTACCTGAAAAGTGTACTAAGCATAGTCAACACAAGGTTGGTGAGTTCGTAGTAATGGTTCGTAAGGAACCAACATCAATAATCACAATATAAGAATAGAGGCTAGACATGACTTACAGTGAGCCTCTACATAACACAACATCATCCAACAACAAGATTACACAAGACAAGTAAATGTGTAATGAGGAATGCATAAATGATATGAGTATGAATGCAAATGTCGGAATGCATGAATAAGCCAATATGCCTATCCTGAGCGTGACCTTCAATCACGTATGCAACGATACCCTTCTGCCATCGCCATGGACAAGGCTGTATCTCAAAAACATCGAGATATATATGTCTATATACTCGGGGTCAGGTCTACATCCAAAATGGGTGCATACATCTATGCACCAGGATGCCGGCAATCCCCTGCCGAGGGTCCAACAATAATGTATGCAATGCTTACAACAATGTAAATGCATAAATCATAAACCAACGATCGATATACGATGAATATGAATCAATGATCAATATTCGCCAATCCTGAGTCATCAATCAATAAACGTCAATCACAAACCAATAATCGCCAATCCTGAGTCATCAATCAATAAACGTCAATCACAAACCAATAATCACCATTCCTCAACATCAGCCATTAATACTTAACCAAAATATTAACCAAGTCAATCGACATATGATGAACCATAACTAAAAATCAATAATCGTCAATCTTAACCCACTAATCATCATTCGACAACCATAAGCCATCAACCACAACTTAAACCAACTATACGTACATATACTTCAGAGGATTCTACTTCCTTCGAGTTTCAAATGCTTATATATAGGGTCACCCGCAGCCTTCCCACCACATCTAAAACCCGACGAAGGCATAACCGACTTTCATGTATGTACATCTATCCTATTATTACTAGATACTTAACAAATACAACAGGAGCGAGTAAACATCAAGATTACAACCGACAACAAAAGAAGGCTATCAATCCTAGATACAATGCAACATAAGGCAAATGGATCCTTGATCCATATCAGTCCAGTCCGGGTTCAACAGTAAGCAAACAATCAACCTCCACGTCCTGAATAACCTGGTTACCTGAAAAGTGTACTAAGCATAGTCAACACAAGGTTGGTGAGTTCGTAGTAATGGTTCGTAAGGAACCAACATCAATAATCACAATATAAGAATAGAGGCTAGACATGACTTACAGTGAGCCTCTACATAACACAACATCATCCAACAACAAGATTACACAAGACAAGTAAATGTGTAATGAGGAATGCATAAATGATATGAGTATGAATGCAAATGTCGGAATGCATGAATAAGCCAATATGCCTATCCTGAGCGTGACCTTCAATCACGTATGCAACGATACCCTTCTGCCATCGCCATGGACAAGGCTGTATCTCAAAAACATCGAGATATATATGTCTATATACTCGGGGTCAGGTCTACATCCAAAATGGGTGCATACATCTATGCACCAGGATGCCGGCAATCCCCTGCCGAGGGTCCAACAATAATGTATGCAATGCTTACAACAATGTAAATGCATAAATCATAAACCAACGATCGATATACGATGAATATGAATCAATGATCAATATTCGCCAATCCTGAGTCATCAATCAATAAACGTCAATCACAAACCAATAATCACCATTCCTCAACATCAGCCATTAATACTTAACCAAAATATTAACCAAGTCAATCGACATATGATGAACCATAACTAAAAATCAATAATCGTCAATCTTAACCCACTAATCATCATTCGACAACCATAAGCCATCAACCACAACTTAAACCAACTATACGTACATATACTTCAGAGGATTCTACTTCCTTCGAGTTTCAAATGCTTATATATAGGGTCACCCGCAGCCTTCCCACCACATCTAAAACCCGACGAAGGCATAACCGACTTTCATGTATGTACATCTATCCTATTATTACTAGATACTTAACAAATACAACTAAGTCATTCACACATGATAATCGTCTCAACAATTCAATACTCGAACCAATTTAACCAATCTCACGACAGGAACCATCACACCAATCCAACAACTAAAACAATCAATCAAGCAATCAATCAATCAACAATCAATCAATCAAATGCAAGTAAACACACCAGGTTTACACTTTTCAGCCCGGATCTCAAGTGAGTAGGGAGATACGAAACTCACCTTGATCGGCAAAGAAGCTTAAGTCGAGTTAATAAGAGATTAATAGCGAGTATTAGGATCCACACGGCCACAACCTATTCATATACATCATAATATCATAATGTCAACTATATAATCTTAAACAAGTAAGTTTAGCACAATTAGGTCAAATCGCAACCCTAGACGCCTTTACAACTTTACCGTATATGAAACAAGACGCTTTGACTCGACATTTTTAGAAATGGGTTAAGAATCTTACAAGATGAGTGTTACTACAAGAAACTAGACTCTCTTACGATTCTAACGATAGGTCATACGACTTAATTGGACTTACGGATCAAAAGTTCCACCTAAGGTTCAAATCCGAAAGTGAGCGAGTGGAAAGGATTTCTTGCACTTGAGACTTCAATTCTTTGATATAATGGAGATGAGATGAAGATGATGATGATTCTTGCTCTTGATCAAGTTAACAACAATGATTTGATGAAGGAGACTTAAAGAGAGGTGATTGCATGTGTGTGTTCTTGCTAGGAGTTCAAGAGAAAGATAGATAGATGAAATGAATGAAAGGGAAGGAAAGGGATAAGGAGGGGGATTTGGGTCTTGGGTGGCTGGTGGGTCTTGGACTACCCACGGGCCGACCCGCTTCCCCGCCCAAGCCAAATTACAAACGTTAGGCATTTAAACACCGATTAAACGTACTATCGACCCGGCGAATATACCACGTTGTCATTTAATCACAAAACGACCCAAACACACCCGAAAACGATCCAACGGCCTCCAAATCGATTTGTATGAACTTGAAACTTATTTTGAAGTATGAATACACATTATTACACCTAATAACACTTAACCCATTCCACAAAACCCATTCATAACACCAAAATCGCCCAAAGTCGTTCAAAACCCTAACCAAAACCCTAACTTGACCTAAAACGAGTTTCGACTCGATTCGTGGCTCGAAATGGCTGGACACCAACTAGAAATAGATAAACAAACATGAAATGATGATTATGGAATGAGTTTGACTTACCAAAAGTTCCACCTAAGGTTCAAATCCGAAAGTGAGCGAGTGGAAAGGATTTCTTGCACTTGAGACTTCAATTCTTTGATATAATGGAGATGAGATGAAGATGATGATGATTCTTGCTCTTGATCAAGTTAACAACAATGATTTGATGAAGGAGACTTAAAGAGAGGTGATTGCATGTGTGTGTTCTTGCTAGGAGTTCAAGAGAAAGATAGATAGATGAAATGAATGAAAGGGAAGGAAAGGGATAAGGAGGGGGATTTGGGTCTTGGGTGGCTGGTGGGTCTTGGACTACCCACGGGCCGACCCGCTTCCCCGCCCAAGCCAAATTACAAACGTTAGGCATTTAAACACCGATTAAACGTACTATCGACCCGGCGAATATACCACGTTGTCATTTAATCACAAAACGACCCAAACACACCCGAAAACGATCCAACGGCCTCCAAATCGATTTGTATGAACTTGAAACTTATTTTGAAGTATGAATACACATTATTACACCTAATAACACTTAACCCATTCCACAAAACCCATTCATAACACCAAAATCGCCCAAAGTCGTTCAAAACCCTAACCAAAACCCTAACTTGACCTAAAACGAGTTTCGACTCGATTCGTGGCTCGAAATGGCTGGACACCAACTAGAAATAGATAAACAAACATGAAATGATGATTATGGAATGAGTTTGACTTACCAAAAGTTCCACCTAAGGTTCAAATCCGAAAGTGAGCGAGTGGAAAGGATTTCTTGCACTTGAGACTTCAATTCTTTGATATAATGGAGATGAGATGAAGATGATGATGATTCTTGCTCTTGATCAAGTTAACAACAATGATTTGATGAAGGAGACTTAAAGAGAGGTGATTGCATGTGTGTGTTCTTGCTAGGAGTTCAAGAGAAAGATAGATAGATGAAATGAATGAAAGGGAAGGAAAGGGATAAGGAGGGGGATTTGGGTCTTGGGTGGCTGGTGGGTCTTGGACTACCCACGGGCCGACCCGCTTCCCCGCCCAAGCCAAATTACAAACGTTAGGCATTTAAACACCGATTAAACGTACTATCGACCCGGCGAATATACCACGTTGTCATTTAATCACAAAACGACCCAAACACACCCGAAAACGATCCAACGGCCTCCAAATCGATTTGTATGAACTTGAAACTTATTTTGAAGTATGAATACACATTATTACACCTAATAACACTTAACCCATTCCACAAAACCCATTCATAACACCAAAATCGCCCAAAGTCGTTCAAAACCCTAACCAAAACCCTAACTTGACCTAAAACGAGTTTCGACTCGATTCGTGGCTCGAAATGGCTGGACACCAACTAGAAATAGATAAACAAACATGAAATGATGATTATGGAATGAGTTTGACTTACCAAAAGTTCCACCTAAGGTTCAAATCCGAAAGTGAGCGAGTGGAAAGGATTTCTTGCACTTGAGACTTCAATTCTTTGATATAATGGAGATGAGATGAAGATGATGATGATTCTTGCTCTTGATCAAGTTAACAACAATGATTTGATGAAGGAGACTTAAAGAGAGGTGATTGCATGTGTGTGTTCTTGCTAGGAGTTCAAGAGAAAGATAGATAGATGAAATGAATGAAAGGGAAGGAAAGGGATAAGGAGGGGGATTTGGGTCTTGGGTGGCTGGTGGGTCTTGGACTACCCACGGGCCGACCCGCTTCCCCGCCCAAGCCAAATTACAAACGTTAGGCATTTAAACACCGATTAAACGTACTATCGACCCGGCGAATATACCACGTTGTCATTTAATCAGCAAAACGACCCAAACACACCCGAAAACGATCCAACGGCCTCCAAATCGATTTGTATGAACTTGAAACTTATTTTGAAGTATGAATACACATTATTACACCTAATAACACTTAACCCATTCCACAAAACCCATTCATAACACCAAAATCGCCCAAAGTCGTTCAAAACCCTAACCAAAACCCTAACTTGACCTAAAACGAGTTTCGACTCGATTCGTGGCTCGAAATGGCTGGACACCAACTAGAAATAGATAAACAAACATGAAATGATGATTATGGAATGAGTTTGACTTACCAAAAGTTCCACCTAAGGTTCAAATCCGAAAGTGAGCGAGTGGAAAGGATTTCTTGCACTTGAGACTTCAATTCTTTGATATAATGGAGATGAGATGAAGATGATGATGATTCTTGCTCTTGATCAAGTTAACAACAATGATTTGATGAAGGAGACTTAAAGAGAGGTGATTGCATGTGTGTGTTCTTGCTAGGAGTTCAAGAGAAAGATAGATAGATGAAATGAATGAAAGGGAAGGAAAGGGATAAGGAGGGGGATTTGGGTCTTGGGTGGCTGGTGGGTCTTGGACTACCCACGGGCCGACCCGCTTCCCCGCCCAAGCCAAATTACAAACGTTAGGCATTTAAACACCGATTAAACGTACTATCGACCCGGCGAATATACCACGTTGTCATTTAATCACAAAACGACCCAAAAAAAAAAAAAAAAAAAAAAAAAAAAAAAAAAAAAAAAAAAAAAAAAAAAAAAAAAAAAAAAAAAAAAAAAAAAAAAAAAAAAAAAAAAAAAAAAAAAAAAAAAAAAAAAAAAAAAAAAAAAAAAAAAAAAAAAAAAAAAAAAAAAAAAAAAAAAAAAAAAAAAAAAAAAAAAAAAAAAAAAAAAAAAAAAAAAAAAAAAAAAAAAAAAAAAAAAAAAAAAAAAAAAAAAAAAAAAAAAAAAAAAAAAAAAAAAAAAAAAAAAAAAAAAAAAAAAAAAAAAAAAAAAAAAAAAAAAAAAAAAAAAAAAAAAAAAAAAAAAAAAAAAAAAAAAAAAAAAAAAAAAAAAAAAAAAAAAAAAAAAAAAAAAAAAAAAAAAAAAAAAAAAAAAAAAAAAAAAAAAAAAAAAAAAAAAAAAAAAAAAAAAAAAAAAAAAAAAAAAAAAAAAAAAAAAAAAAAAAAAAAAAAAAAAAAAAAAAAAAAAAAAAAAAAAAAAAAAAAAAAAAAAAAAAAAAAAAAAAAAAAAAAAAAAAAAAAAAAAAAAAAAAAAAAAAAAAAAAAAAAAAAAAAAAAAAAAAAAAAAAAAAAAAAAAAAAAAAAAAAAAAAAAAAAAAAAAAAAAAAAAAAAAAAAAAAAAAAAAAAAAAAAAAAAAAAAAAAAAAAAAAAAAAAAAAAAAAAAAAAAAAAAAAAAAAAAAAAAAAAAAAAAAAAAAAAAAAAAAAAAAAAAAAAAAAAAAAAAAAAAAAAAAAAAAAAAAAAAAAAAAAAAAAAAAAAAAAAAAAAAAAAAAAAAAAAAAAAAAAAAAAAAAAAAAAAAAAAAAAAAAAAAAAAAAAAAAAAAAAAAAAAAAAAAAAAAAAAAAAAAAAAAAAAAAAAAAAAAAAAAAAAAAAAAAAAAAAAAAAAAAAAAAAAAACAAAACATATAAAAAATCATATATGATTTTATTTATAAATCTAGACAAAAATAGTGAGTTCGGTATCATTAAACCTATTCAAAATCATATATGATTTTACACACATCTAGACAAAAGAAATGAGTTCGGTATCATTAAACCTATTCAAAATCAAATTTGATGGAATTTCATTTGTTTGTGTAGATATATGGAATTTCATTAAACCTATTCAAAATCAAATCCGAGGGGGAAGTGTGATCACGAGGGCCTTCGGCCCCGCGCTTTAGTTTAGGGTTTGAAGTCGTAGGGTTAGCCTTTATCACGGGGGCCTTCGGCCCCGCGCTTTAGTTTATGGTTTGAATTCATAGGGTTAGCCTGGCTAACCCTACAACTTCAAACCCTAAACTAAAGCTTAATTTCTAATCAAAAATAATTTCACATGTATAATGTTAAAAATCAATGCAAAATCATTTTTGATTTTATGCATACATTTTAGAAAAGTTGCATTCTAAAACCCTAAAAGCTAAACCTTGGGGGCTAAAAGTTAATGAGTAATCCGAGGGGGAAGTGTGATCACGGGGGCCTTCGGCCCCGCGCTTTAGTTTAGGGTTTGAAGTCGTAGGGTTAGCCTAACGGCTAACCCTACGACTTCAAACCCTAAACTAAAGCTTAATTGCTAATCAAATTTGATTTCACATGTATAATGTTAAAAATCTATGCAAAATCATTTTTGATTTTATGCATACATTTTAGAAAAGTTGCATTCTAAAACCCTAAACTAAACCTTATTCAAAATCAAATTTGATGGAATTTCATTTGTTTGTGTAGATATATGGAATTTCATTAAACCTATTCAAAATCAAATTTGATGGAATTTCATTTGTTTGTGTAGATATATGGAAGTTAAAAATCCAAAATCATTTTTGATTTTATGCATACATTTTAGAAAAGTTGCATTCTAAAACCCTAAAATCTAAACCCTTGGGGGCTAAAAGCTAATCCGAGGGGGAAGTGTGATCACGGGGGCCTTCGGCCCCGCGCTTTAGTTTAGGGTTTGAAGTCGTAGGGTTAGCCTAACGGCTAACCCTACGACTTCAAACCCTAAACTAAAGCTTAATTGCTAATCAAATTTGATTTCACATGTATAATGTTAAAAATCTATGCAAAATCATTTTTGATTTTGTATAGGTTTTTGAAACCGTATGCGTAAATCAATTTTGATTTCACATGTATAATGTTAAAAATCTATGCAAAATCATTTTTGATTTTATGCATACATTTTAGAAAAGTTGCATCTAAAACCCTAAAAGCTAAACCCTTGGGGGCTAAAAGCTAATCCGAGGGGGAAGTGTGATCACGGGGGCCTTCGGCCCCGCGCTTTAGTTTAGGGTTTGAAGTCGTAGGGTTAGCCTAACGGCTAACCCTACGACTTCAAACCCTAAACTAAAGCTTAATTGCTAATCAAATTTGATTTCACATGTATAATGTTAAAAATCTATGCAAAATCAAATTTGATTTCACATGTATAATGTTAAAAATCTATGCAAAATCATTTTTGATTTTATGCATACATTTTAGAAAAGTTGCATCTAAAACCCTAAAATCTAAACCCTTGGGGGCTAAAAGCTAATCCGAGGGGGAAGTGTGATCACGGGGGCCTTCGGCCCCGCGCTTTAGTTTAGGGTTTGAAGTCGTAGGGTTAGCCTAACGGCTAACCCTACGACTTCAAACCCTAAACTAAAGCTTAATTGCTAATCAAATTTGATTTCACATGTATAATGTTAAAAATCTATGCAAAATCATTTTTGATTTTATGCATACATTTTAGAAAAGTTGCATCTAAAACCCTAAAATCTAAACCCTAAAATCTAAACCCTTAGGGGCTAAAAGCTAATCCGAGGGGGAAGTGTGATCACGGTTAGGCTAACCCTACGACTTCAAACCCTAAACTAAAGCTTAATTGCTAATCAAATTTGATTTCACATGTATAATGTTAAAAATTTATGCAAAATCATTTTTGATTTTATGCATACATTTTAGAAAAGTTGCATTCTAAAACCCTAAAATCTAAACCCTTGGGAGCTAAAAGCGAATCCGAGGGGGAAGTGTGATCACGGGGGCCTTCGGCCCCGCGCTTTAGTTTAGGGTTTGAAGTCGTAGGGTTAGCCTAACGGCTAACCCTACGACTTCAAACCCTAAACTAAAGCTTAATTGCTAATCAAATTTGATTTCACATGTATAATGTTAAAAATCTATGCAAAATCATTTTTGATTTTATGCATATATTTTAGAAAAGTTGCATTCTAAAACCCTAAACTAAAGCTTAATTGCTAATCAAATTTGATTTCACATGTATAATGTTAAAAATCTATGCAAAATCATTTTTGATTTTATGCATACATTTTAGAAAAGTTGCATCTAAAACCCTAAAATCTAAACCCTTGGGGCTAAAAGCTAATCCGAGGGGGAAGTGTGATCACGGTTAGGCTAACCCTACGACTTCAAACCCTAAACTAAAGCTTAATTGCTAATCAAATTTGATTTCACATGTATAATGTTAAAAATTTATGCAAAATCATTTTTGATTTTATGCATACATTTTAGAAAAGTTGCATTCTAAAACCCTAAAATCTAAACCCTTGGGAGCTAAAAGCGAATCCGAGGGGGAAGTGTGATCACGGGGGCCTTCGGCCCCGCGCTTTAGTTTAGGGTTTGAAGTCGTAGGGTTAGCCTAACGGCTAACCCTACGACTTCAAACCCTAAACTAAAGCTTAATTGCTAATCAAATTTGATTTTATATAATGTTTAAACTATGCTAATCAAATTTGATTTCACATGTATAATGTTAAAAATCTATGCAAAATCATTTTTGATTTTATGCATACATTTTAGAAAAGTTGCATCTAAAACCCTAAAATCTAAACCCTTGGGGCTAAAAGCTAATCCGAGGGGGAAGTGTGATCACGGTTAGGCTAACCCTACGACTTCAAACCCTAAACTAAAGCTTAATTGCTAATCAAATTTGATTTCACATGTATAATGTTAAAAATTTATGCAAAATCATTTTTGATTTTATGCATACATTTTAGAAAAGTTGCATTCTAAAACCCTAAAATCTAAACCCTTGGGAGCTAAAAGCGAATCCGAGGGGGAAGTGTGATCACGGGGGCCTTCGGCCCCGCGCTTTAGTTTAGGGTTTGAAGTCGTAAGGTTAGCCTAACGGCTAACCCTCGACCTTCAAACCCTAAACCCTAGAGCGGGATTTAGTAGGGGAGGGACGTGGAAAATCAAATTTGATTTCACATGTATAATGTTAAAAATTTATGCAAAATCATTTTTGATTTTATGCATACATTTTAGAAAAGTTGCATTCTAAAACCCTAAAAAGGACACCCATTTCGGAGCGGATGGAACTCATTTGTTTTGTCTCAATGTGTGCACAAAATCAAATTTGATTTTGTATAGGTTTTTGAAACCGTATGCGTAAAATCAATTTTGATTTTGAATGAGTTTAGTGATATGGAACTCATTTGTTTTGTCTCAATGTGTGCACAAAATCAAATTTGATTTTGTATAGGTTTTTGAAACCGTATGCGTAAAATCAATTTTGATTTTGAATGAGTTTAGTGATATGGAACTCATTTGTTTTGTCTCAATGTGTGCACAAAATCAAATTTGATTTTGTATAGGTTTTTGAAACCGTATGCGTAAAATCAATTTTGATTTTGTGTAGGTTTCTTGCTATGGACTAAATTTGTTTTGTCTCAATGTGTGCACAAAATCAAATTTGATTTTGTATAGGTTTTTGAAACCGTATGCGTAAAATCAATTTTGATTTTGAATGAGTTTAGTGATATGGAACTCATTTGTTTTGTCTCAATGTGTGCACAAAATCAAATTTGATTTTGTATAGGTTTTTGAAACCGTATGCATAAAATCAAATTTGATTTTGAATAGGTTTCTTGATATGGAACTCATTTGTTTTGTCTAAATTCTCTATACATAATCAACTTTGATTCTATACATAAAGTTGTAAAAACTGAAATCACTAAAAATATCAACACATAATCAAATTTGATTGTAGGCATATAGTCACAAACACACAGGTAACTATAAACTCAATACAAAATCAAATTTGATTGTACAAACAAAGTTACAAAATCAAAATCTCTAAAATCTTTATACATAATCAAATTTGATTCTAGACATAAAGTTGCAAAAATAGAAATCACAAAAATATCAACACATAATCAAATTTGATTTTGAATAGGTTAGTGATATGGAACTCATTTGTTCTGTCTCAATGTGTGCACAAATCAAATTTGATTGCACAAACAAAGTTACAAAACACAAATTTAACAAATTCAAATTTTAGAATTGATCTATGTACAATCAAGTATGATTGGCTGTACAATCAGTAAATACGTATATAATCAAATTTGATTTAGTACATACATTTTGGTTTAGACATTTCATCAAACACTTTGTGGGCAAAACTCATTATAAAAATTTTAAACAACAACAACCAAAAATACAACTTCTTATCATATAAAAAACAAAAATAAGAGAAAAAAACTACAAATCATGGATAAAAATGGTTTGTTTATCCATTTTTTATATAAAAAACATATACTACATAAAATATCACTCTAATAATATCTAAAACATCATCTTCCACTTGTTGTTGTTGTTGCTAGTGGTTTGAGATGAAGATCCAGATTGTAGTGGTGGTGGTGGTGGTGGTGGCGGCGGTGGTGGTGGTGGTGGTGGTCACCGTCCAAGGAGGAGAAGAGAGGGAGGGAGTGTGTGTTTGTGTGTGTGTGTGTGTGTGTTTGTGTGTGTTTCCATCAGGAGGAGGAAAGGGGAAAAAAAGTTTTTTTTTTGTTAAGCAAATTTACATATATGTCCCTCCGTGTTTTTTTTTAATTAAGGCATAAGTTTCAATCCTAGCCATTGATTGAGATGATCAAATGGCTAGGATTTGGTCCTTGGGTTTCATGAAAAATTAAGGATTCAAATGAACATTTACCTTATAAATTACATTTTTTAATATTCGAGTATTTGTATGGAAAGATGATTATAATTAGATAAAATAAATACATAAATATTAAGATAAAATGGTAAAACAATAGAACATATGTATTTCAAAATTTTAAATTTTAATATTCCTTATTTTTTATTTTTTTTTTAAAGTTAGTTTCGATTCAGACGTGCTGGAGGCAACTTTAACCAGATTTCTGGACCTCCAACCCCTCCTCATGGAAATACCTTTGAGATGAGAACCCCAAGGCTCGAACCCAGACCTTGGGTAAACTCACCACCGGACCCACATAATGGATTTAGAAGATACCCCATATAATTTAAAGATATATATAGATAAAAGGATAAAAAGGAAAACTAGAAATCAATCTAGTTATGCAACGTATTAAATAACTGATACATAATAATATAAACATTTTTGACAATTTAATAATTTTATCTTTTAATATCTTTGGACTTTGTTTAATAAAATCTAAAATTCAGTTTATAAACACGTAAACTTAATACTATAGGTCCAATGAGTTAATAGTATGGGGACTATGGTTAAAAAAAAAAAAAAAAAAAAAAAAAAAAAAAAAAAAAAAAAAAAAAAAAAAAAAAAAAAAAAAAAAAAAAAAAAAAAAAAAAAAAAAAAAAAAAAAAAAAAAAAAAAAAAAAAAAAAAAAAAAAAAAAAAAAAAAAAAAAAAAAAAAAAAAAAAAAAAAAAAAAAAAAAAAAAAAAAAAAAAAAAAAAAAAAAAAAAAAAAAAAAAAAAAAAAAAAAAAAAAAAAAAAAAAAAAAAAAAAAAAAAAAAAAAAAAAAAAAAAAAAAAAAAAAAAAAAAAAAAAAAAAAAAAAAAAAAAAAAAAAAAAAAAAAAAAAAAAAAAAAAAAAAAAAAAAAAAAAAAAAAAAAAAAAAAAAAAAAAAAAAAAAAAAAAAAAAAAAAAAAAAAAAAAAAAAAAAAAAAAAAAAAAAAAAAAAAAAAAAAAAAAAAAAAAAAAAAAAAAAAAAAAAAAAAAAAAAAAAAAAAAAAAAAAAAAAAAAAAAAAAAAAAAAAAAAAAAAAAAAAAAAAAAAAAAAAAAAAAAAAAAAAAAAAAAAAAAAAAAAAAAAAAAAAAAAAAAAAAAAAAAAAAAAAAAAAAAAAAAAAAAAAAAAAAAAAAAAAAAAAAAAAAAAAAAAAAAAAAAAAAAAAAAAAAAAAAAAAAAAAAAAAAAAAAAAAAAAAAAAAAAAAAAAAAAAAAAAAAAAAAAAAAAAAAAAAAAAAAAAAAAAAAAAAAAAAAAAAAAAAAAAAAAAAAAAAAAAAAAAAAAAAAAAAAAAAAAAAAAAAAAAAAAAAAAAAAAAAAAAAAAAAAAAAAAAAAAAAAAAAAAAAAAAAAAAAAAAAAAAAAAAAAAAAAAAAAAAAAAAAAAAAAAAAAAAAAAAAAAAAAAAAAAAAAAAAAAAAAAAAAAAAAAAAAAAAAAAAAAAAAAAAAAAAAAAAAAAAAAAAAAAAAAAAAAAAAAAAAAAAAAAAAAAAAAAAAAAAAAAAAAAAAAAAAAAAAAAAAAAAAAAAAAAAAAAAAAAAAAAAAAAAAAAAAAAAAAAAAAAAAAAAAAAAAAAAAAAAAAAAAAAAAAAAAAAAAAAAAAAAAAAAAAAAAAAAAAAAAAAAAAAAAAAAAAAAAAAAAAAAAAAAAAAAAAAAAAAAAAAAAAAAAAAAAAAAAAAAAAAAAAAAAAAAAAAAAAAAAAAAAAAAAAAAAAAAAAAAAAAAAAAAAAAAAAAAAAAAAAAAAAAAAAAAAAAAAAAAAAAAAAAAAAAAAAAAAAAAAAAAAAAAAAAAAAAAAAAAAAAAAAAAAAAAAAAAAAAAAAAAAAAAAAAAAAAAAAAAAAAAAAAAAAAAAAAAAAAAAAAAAAAAAAAAAAAAAAAAAAAAAAAAAAAAAAAAAAAAAAAAAAAAAAAAAAAAAAAAAAAAAAAAAAAAAAAAAAAAAAAAAAAAAAAAAAAAAAAAAAAAAAAAAAAAAAAAAAAAAAAAAAAAAAAAAAAAAAAAAAAAAAAAAAAAAAAAAAAAAAAAAAAAAAAAAAAAAAAAAAAAAAAAAAAAAAAAAAAAAAAAAAAAAAAAAAAAAAAAAAAAAAAAAAAAAAAAAAAAAAAAAAAAAAAAAAAAAAAAAAAAAAAAAAAAAAAAAAAAAAAAAAAAAAAAAAAAAAAAAAAAAAAAAAAAAAAAAAAAAAAAAAAAAAAAAAAAAAAAAAAAAAAAAAAAAAAAAAAAAAAAAAAAAAAAAAAAAAAAAAAAAAAAAAAAAAAAAAAAATAATAAAAAAACTTTCATAGATTTTTTAGCACAAAAAAAAAAAAAAACTTTTCATCAACCTCCCACTAAAAATATCGTTATAGCAGGTTACGTGTGCATACATAGCAAAAGTAACACCTGGTGCTGTCTTTCATGAGTTTGAGGTTTCAATACCTTGATGGTGTATGAAGAGGTTGACATGTAGACAACCTTACCTCTAGAGACTGCTTCCAAATGATAGAAAAGGATGACCTCTAGAGATATTTGTCTCCAAAGGTAAAAGTGTTAACCACTTGATCCACTTAGTGATAATATATATATATATATATATATATATATATATATATATATATATATATATATATATATATATATATATATATATATATATATATATATATATATATATATATATATATATATATATATATATATATATATATATATATATATATATATATATATATATATATATATATATATATATATATATATATATATATATATATATATATATATATATATATATATATATATATATATATATATATATATATATATATATATATATATATATATATATATATATATATATATATATATATATATATATATATATATATATATATATATATATATATATATATATATATATATATATATATATATATATATATATATATATATATATATATATATATATATATATATATATATATATATATATATATATATATATATATATATATATATATATATATATATATATATATATATATATATATATATATATATATATATATATATATATATATATATATATATATATATATATATATATATATATATATATATATATATATATATATATATATATATATATATATATATATATATATATATATATATATATATATATATATATATATATATATATATATATATATATATATATATATATATATATATATATATATATATATATATATATATATATATATATATATATATATATATATATATATATATATATATATATATATATATATATATATATATATATATATATATATATATATATATATATATATATATATATATATATATATATATATATATATATATATATATATATATATATATATATATATATATATATATATATATATATATATATATATATATATATATATATATATATATATATATATATATATATATATATATATATATATATATATATATATATATATATATATATATATATATATATATATATATATATATATATATATATATATATATATATATATATATATATATATATATATATATATATATATATATATATATATATATATATATATATATATATATATATATATATATATATATATATATATATATATATATATATATATATATATATATATATATATATATATATATATATATATATATATATATATATATATATATATATATATATATATATATATATATATATATATATATATATATATATATATATATATATATATATATATATATATATATATATATATATATATATATATATATATATATATATATATATATATATATATATATATATATATATATATATATATATATATATATATATATATATATATATATATATATATATATATATATATATATATATATATATATATATATATATATATATATATATATATATATATATATATATATATATATATATATATATATATATATATATATATATATATATATATATATATATATATATATATATATATATATATATATATATATATATATATATATATATATATATATATATATATATATATATATATATATATATATATATATATATATATATATATATATATATATATATATATATATATATATATATATATATATATATATATATATATATATATATATATATATATATATATATATATATATATATATATATATATATATATATATATATATATATATATATATATATATATATATATATATATATATATATATATATATATATATATATATATATATATATATATATATATATATATATATATATATATATATATATATATATATATATATATATATATATATATATATATATATATATATATATATATATATATATATATATATATATATATATATATATATATATATATATATATATATATATATATATATATATATATATATATATATATATATATATATATATATATATATATATATATATATATATATATATATATATATATATATATATATATATATATATATATATATATATATATATATATATATATATATATATATATATATATATATATATATATATATATATATATATATATATATATATATATATATATATATATATATATATATATATATATATATATATATATATATATATATATATATATATATATATATATATATATATATATATATATATATATATATATATATATATATATATATATATATATATATATATATATATATATATATATATATATATATATATATATATATATATATATATATATATATATATATATATATATATATATATATATATATATATATATATATATATATATATATATATATATATATATATATATATATATATATATATATATATATATATATATATATATATATATATATATATATATATATATATATATATATATATATATATATATATATATATATATATATATATATATATATATATATATATATATATATATATATATATATATATATATATATATATATATATATATATATATATATATATATATATATATATATATATATATATATATATATATATATATATATATATATATATATATATATATATATATATATATATATATATATATATATATATATATATATATATATATATATATATATATATATATATATATATATATATATATATATATATATATATATATATATATATATATATATATATATATATATATATATATATATATATATATATATATATATATATATATATATATATATATATATATATATATATATATATATATATATATATATATATATATATATATATATATATATATATATATATATATATATATATATATATATATATATATATATATATATATATATATATATATATATATATATATATATATATATATATATATATATATATATATATATATATATATATATATATATATATATATATATATATATATATATATATATATATATATATATATATATATATATATATATATATATATATATATATATATATATATATATATATATATATATATATATATATATATATATATATATATATATATATATATATATATATATATATATATATATATATATATATATATATATATATATATATATATATATATATATATATATATATATATATATATATATATATATATATATATATATATATATATATATATATATATATATATATATATATATATATATATATATAATTATATCATAATATATATTGATTACTTGGAGTTCCGCCTCAATCCAAAAACAGAAAGATTATTAGACAGATTGGGTGAAAAATTCATCATGGTAGCAGGAAATATCTCAACACATAATTATCAGCAAGGATCGATAGGTTGCAAAATAATATCATCCTTCCCATATGCCGATGATTACACATACAGACCTGCTAGAAAAAGAATCTTTATTAGTCATACACCCTGGGGACAAAGCTGTCTAAAAGGTCTTGCAAATACACGAAATATCAATTTCACAAACTTCATAGAACAACAAGACCCTAAAACAATCATAGAAAACTATCAAAAAACACCAGAAGTGCCAGCCACAATGTGGTATAGTTTCACACTATTAGCCGAAGCACATTATTTACAAATATGGGCACATAAAAACTGGAACATGCTTCTCCCTTTCGTTGGGGAAGGAGACTCTTTACAGTTACAACACATACGCAATGAAGAAAATTCAAAAATATCATATAGAATGGATTCGGATCCCGGATCACCACAAACCATAGACAGCACTCATCGAGACTTCTAGGAGATAAGGTTTCTAGAAGACATATGTCATCAATGACATATTACACAAATAATTCAAGAAAAAGACATGGAAGACAAAGACAAAAGATGATGGACACGTTGATAGACAAGTTATACAAAAACAAAAAATAATGGAAGACTTTTTCTTTTTTGTTTTCTTGTAAATAGTGGAAGAAAAAGATGTTTCCACTAACTTATGTTTCCACTGAACCCTCTGGTCCATGTACCGTCTTGGTACCCAGAGCGCACACCGCATAGAACTCATGCCCGGTGACTCACCATTCTCACACATTGATCACAAGATATAGTTTCTCCACTTGCCTTTGGCAAGATTTGAATTTGTGACTTGCAGCCTTCATCTGTGGTCACATGGTGGGGGTATCAGTTGATCTATGATCAACTTGTGAGCGATTTAAATTCTAGCAATAAGCTTAACTTAGTTTAGGCCAGTTTCACATCTAGTCAGTTGGCAGAGATCAAACTAATACACCAGCAAGATGTTATGTGCCTCTATAAAGATCTTTAAATGTTTAGAAAATGAGCCTCACTTCCATGACAAAGATTTGGTTTACTTCTCAGAATATAGAAACGATCTTGAAGTTTGAGCTATTCATTCGTTGTCATATGTTTTTACAAAGTTATTCTCATTAATTCCTGTTACATTCATATACATATCCGTTCTTAATGTAACTTATACCGGTTGATGTTTATTTAGAAGTCTCTCTTAGTCGTCAAGAGGATACTTGGTGGCTCAGTATGTGTTGCTGTGCTGCTGTGGTAGGATCTTTCTCATCAAGTACCAAGCTTGTCTTGCATTTCGTCTAAGTTATTGGCATCAAGTTTTTTTATCTTTTAATTTCTTAATTAGTGTGCTTCTAATAGCACAAACTGTTTCTTTTTCTTTTTGTTTTTTACCGGAGGGGAACTGTAATTACAAGTAGGGATAATCACATATGAATAGATAATTATCTTGATTCGATCCAGTTTCCATCAGGATAAGCGGATCGCGTTTGGGGCTCTGTTAGCAAATTCAAGTTTTTCTGAATATGGATAGTCGAATCTAATTGAACTATACACGAGGCACGTGATGTAACTGGTTATTCTATTTGTTGGGATTTTCTTTACATGATCTTTCCTGATTGGGTTATTATTTTTATTCATTTACAATCTACTCAATTTAATTAAAGTAAGGTTTTCGAAAGACTGTAAAAGAGAAGTATTGTGGTTGAATAGGATCGATAATGTCTTCCAAACAACATTCGGTTACAAGTAAATGTTTTTTGTTACTTCTGTAAATAAATCTCTGTTCACATGCAAATGGTGCAGGCAGACATATTTTTGCGAGGATATGGTGGTTGGAACTCTAGGCAAGCCGTAGAAGTGCTTGATCAAGTTTTTCCAAAGGTAATTCCTTCGATATAGGTGCCAGATAGAAGGCAAAACCACGTTATATCCCTTTGCCTAATATTTAGAAAGTGCCTTATAAGGTAGTAGTTGTCAGTGGAGATGGCAAAATGATCGAGTTGTGTTTGGTTAGATTTTGATATGGGTGGTTTGCGTTGGGTTGACGTGAAGTGTTTTAGTACAAAGTTCTTTTAACCGTCTTATAAGTAATTAGTCAGTAACATACAATTTAAAAAGTTTTATTATTAAATCATTAGTATAATTGTTTGCATAAAGAGATTTTTGAGGCTGTGTGGATAAAATGTATACTTTGACATTTTCTTGACTACTAACTTTTTTTCTAAATTGGCCCATTTACTATTTAAAGATAAAAGATTAACCAAATTGACTCATCCTTAATATATGTGTGTTTTCATCCCGCTTGTCTGTTTTTAGGATGATGCATTTCAACCATCTCTGGTGATAGTTTATTTTGGTGGTAACGATTCAGTGCTTCCTCGCCCAGATGGCCTAACTACTCATGTACCTCTTTCTTAGTATATTGAAAACATGAGGAAGATAGGTATCCATCTCAAGGTAAAGTTTACCATCATACTTAATGTCCTTAATTACTATAGGTGACAAGATGGGTCGACTGGGTAACTGGTTGAACCAGGTCATTCCATGCTACACATGGAAACAGGCCAGTCTAGGCTCGGTTCAGTTGACCTGTAAACATAGCACTGTCCCGCGCGATGTGAAGCGATGACTAGTTTGACCCATTATCCAACCCATCCTTTTTGCCATCTGTATTAGTTGAGTACCTTTTTTGTATAGCTGCCATAGGCCACAAAATGGATTCATTACATGTTAACCAATGAATAAGATAAGGCTAGTTTATGATCGACTAATTATGTTCCAATGACAGTGATGGGATGCATTTATCACCTATCGGAAGCAAAATAGTAGCAAAAGAGATACTCAAAGTCATTATGGAAGCTGAGTGGAAACCGAGTCTACATTGGGAAGCTTTGCCTAGTGAGTTTGCTTAGCTTTCGTGGTAATTTGAATATGTTCTTTTTACCAATTAGGTTGTGTTTGGTATGCTACAATGAAGGTCAGAAATCAAAATGGAAACGAAACAACGATTATGATGAAGGGATATACGTGAAAAAGGTTTTCTTGTATATTGTATAGTTACTTTAAACTCTTATGTTGTTTAGGAGCATTGTGATGTTTGTTAGGAGGGTGGCAATGGAAGTCAGCATGAGTTAGACATGGTCCATGCCTAGTGGCAATACCGCCAGACACTATGCACGAGTTCTAAATTTATCAAGAGCTTCATCTTTTGTATGACAC
This sequence comes from Erigeron breviscapus, assembly GCA_034093135.1. Taxonomy (NCBI): domain Eukaryota; kingdom Viridiplantae; phylum Streptophyta; class Magnoliopsida; order Asterales; family Asteraceae; genus Erigeron; species Erigeron breviscapus. Next base: position 30,544,190 of record CM067172.1, on the reverse strand, counting down.
AAATAAACATAGCAATATCTAGTAGCATCATCAATAAAAGTAACCATATACTTTTTATTACCAAGTGATGGAGTAGAATGGAAATCACACAAGTCACTATGCACGAGTTCTAATACGTTTGTATCTCTAATCACATTTTTAGTGAAAGGTTGTCTGGTAATCTTAGTCAACATGCAAGTTTTACACCTTTCATTACTCAATTCAAAGGTATTAGACTCATTTTCGTCATGTCAATTAATCTCTTGTAATGTACATGTCCTAGTCTAGCACGCCATAATTCTGATTTGCTAAAATTATTGCTAGAACTAGTAGAAGCCATGCAAACAGAATTATTAACAAAAGTAACATCCAAATTCAATTTAAACATGTTATTCAAATATCCAAATCCAATAAAGGTTCCATGTTTTGACAATATATACTTGTCACTTTCAATGGTCTGCTTTTATCCACAATTATTCAATACAATACCAGATACTAAGTTCTTACGTATTCCAGATACATATAGAACATTATTTAACAGTAAAGAGTTTCTAGAAGTAAATAGTAAAAGAACAGATCATATTCCTTTAACGGGTTCAGTAGGAACATTGCCCATCTTCAGTAAAGATCCAACTTCAATTGGTTGAAAGTCCTTAAATCATTGAAGATCCTTGCAAATATGACATGTTGCTCCTAAATCTGTCCACCACGAAACATCATCATCCTGCACATCAAATGCTTAAGAGATTATTGATACATAATAATTCTCAACAGAATGATCACATGGTACCAAAAACGAACCTGATTGTTTTTCTGGATCCTTGGATCCACTTGAACCAGCCTCGTTCTTGCCTTTTCCTTTACCCTTACCAGACCTGCATTCTCGTTCAAGTGTTCAGGTTTCCACACTTCCAACAGGCCAATTTGGGCTTCTTATCAGAACCCTTATTGTTATTGCTTGAGATTTTCGTTTCCCTCTACCAGCCTTGGAGGATTCACCCTCCTCCATCATGTTCACAGAACAACCAGCCATGGTTTTAGTACCTTCAACAGAACCCTTTTCCATATCTGTTATAACACGATTTTAGCTACTGAATTCAATCCAACAATGGCGGTTTTCAGTGTGTGTTCTTGGTGTGTTTTAGTGTGTGTTCTTGGTGTGTTTTGTGTGTGTTTTGAGAGAGAATTAAGTAACTGTGTGTAAATCTGGAATTAAAGGTGTAATGATTATTACAAGGTTATGTGATAGTTATGATCTCTAAGGTATGAGATGGCTATTTATAGTCTAACTACTCAACTATTCTAATTTTCACTATTAGCCCCTCAACCTTAGTGATCATTTATCTATGACTTGAATCTTCGAGAATTGATGAATCATGAATCAGAGTTGTCCTTTGAAATGCGGAAGGTATGAATCTTGGTTTCTAATGTATTAATCTTTGATTCTCGAGTGAGATTCAACTTTTTGATTCTTCGGTTTTAATTCTTGAATGAATCTCATCTTCTTGAAATGAAGTTTCATGAATATGAACTCTCCCCCTTGATGTATGCATTGGAGTTTCTTGATAAAATGTTGTTGTATGACTTGAAGATCTTGAATGAAGTGTGTTTGATGAAGACTCTTGTGAGGCTTTACTTCTTTGACTTGAATCTTCGAGAATTGATGAATCATGAATCAGAGTTGTCCTTTGAAATGCGGAAGGTATGAATCTTGGTTTCTAATGTATTAATCTTTGATTCTCGAGTGAGATTCAACTTTTTGATTCTTCGGTTTTAATTCTTGAATGAATCTCATCTTCTTGAAATGAAGTTTCATGAATATGAACTCTCCCCCTTGATGTATGCATTGGAGTTTCTTGATAAAATGTTGTTGTATGACTTGAAGATCTTGAATGAAGTGTGTTTGATGAAGACTCTTGTGAGGCTTTACTTCTTTGACTTGAATCTTCTACCAAATCTTTCAACCTTTTTGAAGCTATGATCTTTGTCACATCAACTCGAACACTTTGGAGAGTTAGCAATTGAATGAAGTTTAGATGAAATTCTTATGAAGTAATCATGCTCCCCCTCAATCCATGAGTATACATCTTTTGGAGCATCTTTGAATTGTTGAAGTGTCTTGAGTGAAAATCTTTTCATCTTCGGTTTCATTCTTATCTCTAAAGTCAATTCAGATTCCCCTTAAAATCAAAATCTTAATCAACTAAAGTCTAGTGAAAATCTGAAACTATTGACTCATCATGAACAATTTTCTCCCCCTATACACAAACTTTGATAAGCCTTTTCCCATTTGAAACACCCAAATACAAAAATTTCTCAACATAGACTCTCATTCCATTTCTATCACCAACTATGCCTTGGAAAAGGATAGAGAGAAGGTATCATTTGAAGACAATACCAAATTCATCTCCGAAGCAAAAGCTCAGTTGACAAAGACTATGAATCAATCATAATATTTTCTCCCCCTATACACAAACTTTGATAAGCCTTTTCCCATTTGAAACACCCAAATACAAAAATTTCTCAACATAGACTCTCATTCCATTTCTATCACCAACTATGCCTTGGAAAAGGATAGAGAGAAGGTATCATTTGAAGACAATACCAAATTCATCTCCGAAGCAAAAGCTCAGTTGACAAAGACTATGAATCAATCATAATATTTTCTCCCCCTATACACAAACTTTGATAAGCCTTTTCCCATTTGAAACACCCAAATACAAAAATTTCTCAACATAGACTCTCATTCCATTTCTATCACCAACTATGCCTTGGAAAAGGATAGAGAGAAGGTATCATTTGAAGACAATACCAAATTCATCTCCGAAGCAAAAGCTCAGTTGACAAAGACTATGAATCAATCATAATATTTTCTCCCCCTATACACAAACTTTGATAAGCCTTTTCCCATTTGAAACACCCAAATACAAAAATTTCTCAACATAGACTCTCATTCCATTTCTATCACCAACTATGCCTTGGAAAAGGATAGAGAGAAGGTATCATTTGAAGACAATACCAAATTCATCTCCGAAGCAAAAGCTCAGTTGACAAAGACTATGAATCAATCATAATATTTTCTCCCCCTATACACAAACTTTGATAAGCCTTTTCCCATTTGAAACACCCAAATACAAAAATTTCTCAACATAGACTCTCATTCCATTTCTATCACCAACTATGCCTTGGAAAAGGATAGAGAGAAGGTATCATTTGAAGACAATACCAAATTCATCTCCGAAGCAAAAGCTCAGTTGACAAAGACTATGAATCAATCATAATATTTTCTCCCCCTATACACAAACTTTGATAAGCCTTTTCCCATTTGAAACACCCAAATACAAAAATTTCTCAACATAGACTCTCATTCCATTTCTATCACCAACTATGCCTTGGAAAAGGATAGAGAGAAGGTATCATTTGAAGACAATACCAAATTCATCTCCGAAGCAAAAGCTCAGTTGACAAAGACTATGAATCAATCATAATATTTTCTCCCCCTCATAATGACAAAATTGGGAACCAATGTCATTATGTACACATATGATTGACTAAATGTCACAAGGAATAATAAGACATGGAGAAATGTCAACCATCAAAACATCAACCCAAACTAGTAGCCCAACCCAAGAGATCCTATGGGTGACTAAAATGTAAGATTGAAGTTGTTGGGACAAACATTATATCATGGTGTTGGTGGTTTCTGTGTTTGTGTGAAGAGAAATGAAACCGGATAAGAATGATCCGTTTGCATGTTCAAAAATCAAAAGGATTAATGAAATGACCGATAGAAATGTATAACATTTTTCGGATTTCCTATGTATCATTGAGATATGCACAAAACAAGTCTCTAACATAGTTCGGTCTGCGGCTTTTCAACCACTAGATTGCTTCAAAGAATATAAATCATGGTTAACACTACCGAAGCATTTGATAACCACAATTTTATCCTTAAAGACTTTTAGGAAAAACCGAGGTCACTTAGACTTCTCGTTAGCTCAATAATCACATAAATGTAATTATGAGACCTACGTTCAACGTTGGAAAAGATGTTAGCATTGGTAGGATTTCCATTCGATCATCGTGGAATATCATTGCAGATATCACTACGAATGTTCCGGCTATATCACAAAGATAAGCAATTATATCACAAAGATAAGCAATTATATCACAAAGATATGACTCGAATGTGTCCTATATAGACAATGAATAATGATCAAAATAATGACCAAGCAATATAGCTCTAGACACAGTGAACAAATGAAGTCGGGGACTGGAGCAGAATGTCGCCCTTTTTCAATATCAACATCTTCCAAAAGAAGAGTCAATAGAAGTGTGAAAATCTCCGTGAGAATAAAACAAGCATTTGTTAAGAAATACTTGAGTGGTTAGGAAAGATGTGCATTGCTTCACTGGGTTTTTTTTTTTTTTTTTTTTTTTTTTTTTTTTTTTTTTTTTTTTTTTTTTTTTTTTTTTTTTTTTTTTTTTTTTTTTTTTTTTTTTTTTTTTTTTTTTTTTTTTTTTTTTTTTTTTTTTTTTTTTTTTTTTTTTTTTTTTTTTTTTTTTTTTTTTTTTTTTTTTTTTTTTTTTTTTTTTTTTTTTTTTTTTTTTTTTTTTTTTTTTTTTTTTTTTTTTTTTTTTTTTTTTTTTTTTTTTTTTTTTTTTTTTTTTTTTTTTTTTTTTTTTTTTTTTTTTTTTTTTTTTTTTTTTTTTTTTTTTTTTTTTTTTTTTTTTTTTTTTTTTTTTTTTTTTTTTTTTTTTTTTTTTTTTTTTTTTTTTTTTTTTTTTTTTTTTTTTTTTTTTTTTTTTTTTTTTTTTTTTTTTTTTTTTTTTTTTTTTTTTTTTTTTTTTTTTTTTTTTTTTTTTTTTTTTTTTTTTTTTTTTTTTTTTTTTTTTTTTTTTTTTTTTTTTTTTTTTTTTTTTTTTTTTTTTTTTTTTTTTTTTTTTTTTTTTTTTTTTTTTTTTTTTTTTTTTTTTTTTTTTTTTTTTTTTTTTTTTTTTTTTTTTTTTTTTTTTTTTTTTTTTTTTTTTTTTTTTTTTTTTTTTTTTTTTTTTTTTTTTTTTTTTTTTTTTTTTTTTTTTTTTTTTTTTTTTTTTTTTTTTTTTTTTTTTTTTTTTTTTTTTTTTTTTTTTTTTTTTTTTTTTTTTTTTTTTTTTTTTTTTTTTTTTTTTTTTTTTTTTTTTTTTTTTTTTTTTTTTTTTTTTTTTTTTTTTTTTTTTTTTTTTTTTTTTTTTTTTTTTTTTTTTTTTTTTTTTTTTTTTTTTTTTTTTTTTTTTTTTTTTTTTTTTTTTTTTTTTTTTTTTTTTTTTTTTTTTTTTTTTTTTTTTTTTTTTTTTTTTTTTTTTTTTTTTTTTTTTTTTTTTTTTTTTTTTTTTTTTTTTTTTTTTTTTTTTTTTTTTTTTTTTTTTTTTTTTTTTTTTTTTTTTTTTTTTTTTTTTTTTTTTTTTTTTTTTTTTTTTTTTTTTTTTTTTTTTTTTTTTTTTTTTTTTTTTTTTTTTTTTTTTTTTTTTTTTTTTTTTTTTTTTTTTTTTTTTTTTTTTTTTTTTTTTTTTTTTTTTTTTTTTTTTTTTTTTTTTTTTTTTTTTTTTTTTTTTTTTTTTTTTTTTTTTTTTTTTTTTTTTTTTTTTTTTTTTTTTTTTTTTTTTTTTTTTTTTTTTTTTTTTTTTTTTTTTTTTTTTTTTTTTTTTTTTTTTTTTTTTTTTTTTTTTTTTTTTTTTTTTTTTTTTTTTTTTTTTTTTTTTTTTTTTTTTTTTTTTTTTTTTTTTTTTTTTTTTTTTTTTTTTTTTTTTTTTTTTTTTTTTTTTTTTTTTTTTTTTTTTTTTTTTTTTTTTTTTTTTTTTTTTTTTTTTTTTTTTTTTTTTTTTTTTTTTTTTTTTTTTTTTTTTTTTTTTTTTTTTTTTTTTTTTTTTTTTTTTTTTTTTTTTTTTTTTTTTTTTTTTTTTTTTTTTTTTTTTTTTTTTTTTTTTTTTTTTTTTTTTTTTTTTTTTTTTTTTTTTTTTTTTTTTTTTTTTTTTTTTTTTTTTTTTTTTTTTTTTTTTTTTTTTTTTTTTTTTTTTTTTTTTTTTTTTTTTTTTTTTTTTTTTTTTTTTTTTTTTTTTTTTTTTTTTTTTTTTTTTTTTTTTTTTTTTTTTTTTTTTTTTTTTTTTTTTTTTTTTTTTTTTTTTTTTTTTTTTTTTTTTTTTTTTTTTTTTTTTTTTTTTTTTTTTTTTTTTTTTTTTTTTTTTTTTTTTTTTTTTTTTTTTTTTTTTTTTTTTTTTTTTTTTTTTTTTTTTTTTTTTTTTTTTTTTTTTTTTTTTTTTTTTTTTTTTTTTTTTTTTTTTTTTTTTTTTTTTTTTTTTTTTTTTTTTTTTTTTTTTTTTTTTTTTTTTTTTTTTTTTTTTTTTTTTTTTGTTTCTGAATAATGATCAAAATAATGACCAAGCAATATAGCTCTAGACACAGTGAACAAATGAAGTCGGGGACTGGAGCAGAATGTCGCCCTTTTTCAATATCAACATCTTCCAAAAGAAGAGTCAATAGAAGTGTGAAAATCTCCGTGAGAATAAAACAAGCATTTGTTAAGAAATACTTGAGTGGTTAGGAAAGATGTGCATTGCTTCACTGGGTCCATGAAGGCTTTTTCAATATCGAGATATCAACAAATGAAAATCCGATAGGGACGTGTTTTACCCGGCTTTTTGAGAATTTAGGGAAGGGTATCATTTCTTTTAACCCTTTTCTCACAACATATCACCTTAACCTCTCACTTTTCAACTTTACTCCCTCCATTCTAGTTGCACGAAATCAACATCACTCAAAATACCCTCACTATCTAATGAAAGAAGTGAATACTCCGGGGTTAGAACTCATCGGCGATGATGAAATTCATGGAGTAAATTTTGAGAAATACCTATCGCTCATGTGCAAACTAATCACCGAACTCCATTTGATTGAAAATCATTGGAAAAACATCAAATGTGTGCATGAAAACAAATTTGAAACACATTTGAAGGTTTGAAGGTTGTTGAAATCACAAACTCCTCCTTAATCTATGCAAGAATAGATCAAAAATTTCCATAGAAAGGTGGAGCAAAAATTGGTTTTTGTGAGTTCAAACATGAGTAAAATCTTTGTTGTGATATTTCGGAAAAATTTTGCTTCAACAACAATGTTGAATGTAAGACAGCTAGGGAGTACACAAAGGCGTTCAATCCGTCGCAACTTACAACAACACGTTGGAGGCAATAAAACTTTTAAGCAAAGGTTAACTTCCAATTGTTCAAGATGAGACAGCAAGAGAGTACACAAAGGCGTTCGATCCCTCGCTTTCTCATATCAATAATTGAGAGTTTGAAAAACTTTATTTGGAAAAACTTGATTGCTACTACACATACATATTCATATAAGAACACTTGGAAGTACACAAAGGCGTTCGATTCCTTGTACTCTTATATCAATCTATATGTATAACAAGATCTTAGAATGTATAAACACTCTATTTAAATAAAAACATTGAAGAACGGGTTGCATACATAGTATATGCAAGCCACTAAAAAATCTTTTTGTTAATTTTTGTAATTTTTCAATTTTTTTAATTTTTCAATTTTGTATTTTGTTTTCTGAAATGTGTCAAGAATTCCTTCAAATGAAAAAGATTAAGGTTTAAGATTTAACATACCAAGCTTGGAGATCAGAAAATTAAACCTCTTTTCGTCCAATGGTTTTGTGAACAAATCTGCGAGTTGAAATTCAGTTCCCACAAAGTAGAGTTCGATTCCTTGTACTCTTATATCAATCTATATGTATAACAAGATCTTAGAATGTATAAACACTCTATTTAAATAAAAACATTGAAGAACGGGTTGCATACATAGTATATGCAAGCCACTAAAAAATCTTTTTGTTAATTTTTGTAATTTTTCAATTTTGTATTTTGTTTTCTGAAATGTGTCAAGAATTCCTTCAAATGAAAAAGATTAAGGTTTAAGATTTAACATACCAAGCTTGGAGATCAGAAAATTAAACCTCTTTTCGTCCAATGGTTTTGTGAACAAATCTGCGAGTTGAAATTCAGTTCCCACAAAGTAGAGTTCGATGTCACCTTTCTCAATATGATCTTTGAGAAAATGATATCTAACATCAATATGCTTTGATCGAGAGTGGTTTACTGAGTTGACTGCAATGGCAATGGCACTCTGAGAATCACAATAGATAGGAATATGATCATACGTCAGACCATAATCAGTCAGTTGTGTCTTCATCCATAAAACTTGAGCACAACAACTAGCCGCAGCCACATATTCTGCTTCAGCCGTTGATAGTGAAACACAGTTCTGTTTCTTGGAAGACCAACTCACAATTTTATCTCCTAAAAATTGTAAAGTACCGGAAGTGCTCTTGCGATCAAGTTTACAACCTGCATGATCTGCATCTGAATAAGCAGTTAGATTGAATCCAGTATCCCTTGGATACCAGAGACCTAAATCGGGTGTACCCTTCAGATAACGAAAGATTCGTTTCACAGCTTGATAATGTAAATCAGTTGGAGCAGCTTGATATCTAGCACACATACATGTTGCAAACATTATATCTGGGCGAGATGCTGTTAGGTACAACAATGAACCAATCATACTTCTATATCTCTTTTGGTCAAATGGTTTCCCATTTGTATCAGTATTAATGGTTGTTCGAGCAGCCATTGGGGTAGAAATTGAAGAACATGAAGTCATATCAAACTTTTTCAACATGTCATTTATGTATTTACCTTGTGATATAAAAATACCAGTTGGTAATTGTTTGATTTGAAGACCCAAAAAGTAATTCATTTCCCCAATCATGCTCATTTCAAAATGATTGACCATTAGAGATGAAAAGTTTCGGCAAAATGTTTGACTGGTCGACCCAAATATAATGTCATCAACATATATTTGAACTAGTAGAACATGCTTACCTTGTTTGCGAATGAACAAGGTAGGGTCAATTATGCCTTTGGTAAATCCACCTTTAAGTAAGAAAGTAGTTAAAGAATCATACCATGCTCGGGGTGCTTGCTTAAGACCGTAGAGAGCCTTGTCTAACCTGTAGACATGGTTTGGTCTTTGAGGATCAACAAAACCTTCAGGTTGATCAACGTAAACTTCTTCTTTGAGGTCACCATTCAGGAAAGCAGTCTTCACATCCATTTGAAACACAGTGAAGTTTCGGAATGCGGCATAAGCTAAGAAGATTCGAATGGCCTCCATTCTTGCAACTGGAGCAAAAGTTTCGTCGAAATCAACACCAGGTTGTTGGCAATAACCCTTTGCAACAAGTCGAGCTTTATTTCTTACTACCACTCCATTCTCATCCTTTTTGTTTTTGAAAATCCACTTAGTTCCAATTGGATCATCTTTTCTGGGATTTGGAACTAATCTCCATACCTTCAGTCTTTCAAATTGTGCGAGTTCATCTTGCATTGCCTTAACCCATTCTGGATCACGAAGAGCTTCAGAAACTGTTTTGGGTTCGATATTGCTAAGAGAAAGTGCAACAAGACATTCATTCACTGAAGTACGAGTAGTTACTCCTGCTTGTGGATCTCCAATTATTTGATCAGTAGGATGATTTTTCTGCATGCGAATCCACTTGTGAGCATGAGGAAGAGGATCTTGTTGTTGAAGATCAACATCACCATCATTGAAACTTGAAGTTTGTTGAGAGATGGAATCATAACTTGGTATAACCCTTTCCTCATATGCTGGATGATCAAAGTCAAGTGGTACATACACATTTGGAGTGTTCAGGGGATTTGTTGTCTGAGTGAATTGAGAAGGTTGTTCTTGAACATTCAATTGAGTAGGATTCTCAGGAGAGGATGGTGGAATAGAATCATTTGAAGATGATTTTTGCTCAGAAGAACTTGATGACGATTCATGAGTGTTGTTAGGAACTGGATCGTTGTTATGAAGAGGTTCATTGCTTTGAATTGGTTCAACGATGTCTGGAGGTTCTTGATCATGAATCGGTTTTGACTTATAGAATTCTTCAAAAAGAATATCTAATTCATCACTGGTTGGAGTTGGAAACTTCTTGAATTTAGAAGCTAAGGTAGAGTTCCTTGTAGAAGTACTTGAAGCACTTGAATCCATACTTGTTGGTAGCAAGCTTTCTTGCTCAAAAATCATGCCTGACATCTCATCGAACCACACATTCATCGTCTCTTGAATTATGTTTGTTCGACGATTATAGATTCGGTAGGCAATAGATGTTTTGGAATAACCAACAAAATATCCTTCATCACCTTTCTTCTCGAATTTTCCAAGATTCTCCCGATCATTCAACGTGTAACAAACACACCCAAATATATGGAAGTAGTTGATGTTGGGTTTCCGTTTGTTAATAACCTCATAAGGAGTCTTTTCGAAACGCTGATTGATAATGGACCGATTCTGAGTGTGACAGGCAGTGTCAACAGCTTCAGCCCACATATTGGATGGTAATTTGGAATAAGCAAGCATTGTCCTTGCTGCTTCCACCAGCGATCGATTTCTCCTTTCAACAACACCGTTTTGTTGTGGGGTGCGAACTGCTGAGAATTGATGAGTAATACCTTTGGATTTGCAGAATTCATCAAAAACAGCATTCTTGAATTCAGTACCGTTATCCGAACGGATGTAACGAACAGGAAGTTGAAGATTTACTTGAGTATTGGTGATGAAATCTATCAACATCTGAGTTGTTTCATCTTTGGATGCTAGGAACTTAACCCAAGTATATCTTGAATAATCATCAACAATAACCAGGATGTATTTCTTCCCATTTCGGCTTTGAACTTTCATCGGCCCACAAAGATCCATGTGAAGCAAATGAAGAGGTGCTAAAGAATTTGGAGATTTCTTCGGTTTATGAGAAACTCTCTTAATCTTCCCAACAGCACAAGAAGGACAGACATGCTCACTTTCATACTTATAGTCAGGTAAGCCTTCAACAAGATGCTTATTGACTAAAGTATTGATTGTTTGGAAATTCAGATGAGAGAGCCTTCTATGCCATAACCAAGAATTCTTTGAAGTAGCCTTTGAAATGAGACAGATATTATCGGTTGGTTGGTTATCATCGAGATTGACGGTAAAAAGGTTATCGTCACGATCGCCACAAAGAATATCAACTCCATCTAAGGTTTGGATTTGCAGAATTCATCAAAAACAGCATTCTTGAATTCAGTACCGTTATCCGAACGGATGTAACGAACAGGAAGTTGAAGATTTACTTGAGTATTGGTGATGAAATCTATCAACATCTGAGTTGTTTCATCTTTGGATGCTAGGAACTTAACCCAAGTATATCTTGAATAATCATCAAAAACAGCATTCTTGAATTCAGTACCGTTATCCGAACGGATGTAACGAACAGGAAGTTGAAGATTTACTTGAGTATTGGTGATGAAATCTATCAACATCTGAGTTGTTTCATCTTTGGATGCTAGGAACTTAACCCAAGTATATCTTGAATAATCATCAACAATAACCAGGATGTATTTCTTCCCATTTCGGCTTTGAACTTTCATCGGCCCACAAAGATCCATGTGAAGCAAATGAAGAGGTGCTAAAGAATTTGGAGATTTCTTCGGTTTATGAGAAACTCTCTTAATCTTCCCAACAGCACAAGAAGGACAGACATGCTCACTTTCATACTTATAGTCAGGTAAGCCTTCAACAAGATGCTTATTGACTAAAGTATTGATTGTTTGGAAATTCAGATGAGAGAGCCTTCTATGCCATAACCAAGAATTCTTTGAAGTAGCCTTTGAAATGAGACAGATATTATCGGTTGGTTGGTTATCATCGAGATTGACGGTAAAAAGGTTATCGTCACGATCGCCACAAAGAATATCAACTCCATCTAAGGTTTGGACTTTGCAAAGAGATTTTCGAAAAAGAACTTGAAGATTGTTATCACAGAATTGTCCAACACTGAACAAGTTGTGACTTAAACCTTCAACATAGTGAACTTTCTTGATTATAATCCCATTTCGTTCAATGTCCCCATAACCTAAGATAGGAGCGAAATTGTTGTTTCCAAAGCGAACCGTTCCCATGAATCGTTCAACAAAGTTCTTCAGCAAAGACTTATTTCCAGTCATGTGCTTCGAACACCCGGAATCGAGTATCCAAACACAGATGGTTATTTCCTGCAATCAAAGAAATTTAACCGTTTTTAGGTACCCACTTGAAAACGGGTCCTTTTTGGTTAGATAAAACAGGCAGGGTATATAACTTAGGATGCGCATTCAAACATGTTATTGAATCAACATAAGCATCAACAAGCACATTATCAACAAACATATTTGAATAAAATGTACGAACATTCACACGAGAATTAAAAGTAACATGTCTACAAGCATTCATATCAACCACACAAGAATTAAAATTGTTTACAAGCTCACAAGGCCTTGCCTTGGCACATTCAACATTTATTAACAAAGATGAATTGTTTTGATTAACAGAAGCACTTTTCTTCTTATTAACAGCATTTCTCCTCCTTCTTTTCTTCATTTTCTCAACATTCTTTTGATTACTAGTGATCTTAGGTACTAAAGTTTTAGCAACCCATTTAGCACCACTAGTTAAGCTCTTTCCACCTGTTGAATTGAAACTTTGAAAATTAGAACTAGGAGTTTTAAACACTTTCATCTTTTTGGAATCTTTTGAAGGTGAGGAAACTTCTTGCTTCTTTGGTTTATCATGAGAAAACCACCCATATCTATCTCTATATCTAGTTGAACCATTTGATGTATCTTTAGTTAGCGAAACTGAGCTAGACTTAGACACCTTAGGTAAAAAGCTAGATTGAGAGCTAGATTTAGAAGCATTTGAACAGTCTTTTGGAAGTTTCACTTTGGTGTACTTTGTCGTGTGTGGGATTTCAGCTTGTTCCTTTTTGACATGTTTCACTGGGGTAGCAACAAAGGTTTCTAACTTAATGTTCTTTGGTTCAGTCTTGACGAGTTTGGTCTTAACTCGTTTCCTTGAGTAATATGAAGTTGGAGCTTTGGACAATGGTTTTTGAAATTCCAGAGATTCCTCTTTTGTTTCAACTTTGATTTTGGTAGATTCAATCTTTTTCTCAGTTTCTGAATTAAAAACATATTCTCCCTCCATGAATTTATCAAAATCATCCTTTGTGAAATCTTTATCAAAAGAAAATTGCAATGGAGATTGATTAGTTTCAAATTCATTTGAAAGTTTTGAAAAATTAGGAATCTTGTTGTCCAACTTCATCTCTTGGGTAGGTTTGGAAAGTAGGTCAACTTGAACTGACACAGCTTTGGTTTCACAAGAAAATTGAGAAGATGTATCAACACCTATACTAGCACTAGGCTTAGGGTGAACAACTAACTCATCAACAGTGTTGCATGTGAAAAACCTATAAAAGTACCATATCAAAACTAAACTCTGTGCAAGTTCGTCATTAGATAAATCAGATTGCACATAATCATCAGTATGACAAGTACATTCAAGAGAATCAGTCAAGGTCTGAGTGGAGGTATTGGTAGATGAATCACAAGTAGTTTGGGTAGAATTTTCTACTGAGGCACTTTGGTCAGTTTGAGTAGAAACATTCTCACAAACTTTCTTAGTATTAACAACAATACATTTATCCTCTAGATTCGGACTTTGAGACTTGAGATGATTAATAACTGTTTGTTGAGATTCCACCTTTTGTTGTAAACCTTCTATTTGCTTTTCCAAAAATGTGGTTGGAAAATACATTTTAGTTGATTTAGGTGAAGTACCAACAGATTCTTGGTTTTGAAAATTTGATTCAATTTCTTCCAATTTGAAAATTGAAGATTGTTTTGTTTTGTATGAATCATTGATTGCATCATAATTAACCAAAAAATCTTGATTAGGTATTCTCTCAACTTCATCAGTCTCAAATTCGTCATCCAATGGACGAATAAATTGTTGTATCATAATTAACCAAAAAATCTTGATTAGGTATTCTCTCAACTTCATCAGTCTCAAATTCGTCATCCAATGGACGAATAAATTGTTGTATCATACCAAGGCGAAGAAATTTTTCATCATACAGGGGTTCGATTTCCTCTTTGGCTTTTTGCAATGGTGTGATATTCTCAAATCCCAACCCGAGAAGAAGATCTGTTTTGTCAATTTTTGACTTGTTGAAATAGGCAGTGAAATTCAAGAAAGGATTTTGTTCAACTTTATATAGCTTTTCTTGATAGAAAAGTATATTCTTTTTAAATTCCTCAACTTGTTTTTCAAGATTCTCTATCTCAATGTCTTTTAAAAAACAATTATGATTTAAATCAGAAATCTTCCTTTCGAATTCAACATTGTTTGGTTTAGCTTCTTGGAGCTTCTTATTGAGAATATCAACATCCATTTGTCTTGCATTTGCCCGAAGCCATTCATTGGTCTTTTGAATTTCAAGATCTTGATTGGCTTTTTCAAGATCATGAATGGTCTTTTCAAGATTTTGACATCTTTGTAATAACTTAGAATCAGGAGTGACATTCATCTCACATTCTTTAACCAACATTTTGTCTTTGTATGTTTGAAAATCTTGTTTAATAGTAGCATGTTCAAAAAGTAATTTTGAGTGTTCTTCAAGAAGATTTGAAAATTCACTTTTTGAAAATGAAATACTATTTTTCAACTTTTTGTTTTTGTTGGCTAAAGAATTGATATGATTTGTTAATTTAGATAAAGCTAATCTACAAGACTCTTTGTCCTTAACCAAAGAAAAAGTAGAGTCGAGATTTACCTCATCATCTGGGTATTCATCATCAGTGAGCAACAGCCATTTGTCATCTTCGGCAAGCAATGCATGTCCTGCTTCAACTTGTTTGGCTAACAGCATCTTCTGCTTGTAGTACTCATAATCCCGCTTTCGAGGTTGTTTGCAGTCAACGGCAAAATGTCCAGGAATACCACAATTATAGCACTTTTTGTCTGATGCCTTACCCTTCTCAACTGTTTGTTTCTCATATGCTTCCTTCTTTTCACCATACCTTGAACCAGTAGCTTCACTTTGCTCATTGCTCCTTGGATGATAGTGTTCCTTCTTTGGAAATGCACTTGTAGAAGAAGTGCGGAGATTGTTGTTTGTTGGCCTCGCTTTGTAATATTTCCTTTTGAAATGCTTTGTTACCGCGGCAAGAGCTTGATATAGTTCATCCGAAACACCATCTCTTGTAGCCATCAGATCATCTCCCTCCTCATCAGACGAAGAAACAACTACCATTTGCCTTTTGAGAGCTTCAGAAATCTTTTTCTCAACTATCAATGCCAAAGGATCAGAAGATACAACTTCTGGCATTTTGTTTGATGAAGCTTTGCTTAGGACTTGGTTTTCATTGAGTTTGAAGGATTCATATAGAGTATGAATGGTGAACTTGGTCAGGTTTTGAAACGATCTTGATTAACCAGGAATTGAAACGATCTTGATTAACCAGGTAATGAAACGATCTTGATTAACCAGGAATTGAAACGATCTTGATTAACCAGGTAATGAAACGATCTTGATTAACCAGGAATTGAAACGATCTTGATTAACCAGGAATTGAAACGATCTTGATTAACCAGGTAATGAAACGATCTTGATTAACCAGGAATTGAAACGATCTTGATTAACCAGGTAATGAAACGATCTTGATTAACCAGGTAATGAAACGATCTTGATTAACCAGGAATTGAAACGATCTTGATTAACCAGGAATTGAAACGATCTTGATTAACCAGGAATTGAAACGATCTTGATTAACCAGGTAATGAAACGATCTTGATTAACCAGGTAATGAAACGATCTTGATTAACCAGGTAATGAAACGATCTTGATTAACCAGGAATGAAACGATCTTGATTAACCAGGAATTGAAACGATCTTGATTAACCAGGAATTGAAACGATCTTGATTAACCAGGTAATGAAACGATCTTGATTAACCAGGAATTGAAACGATCTTGATTAACCAGGAATTGAAACGATCTTGATTAACCAGGTAATGAAACGATCTTGATTAACCAGGTAATGAAACGATCTTGATTAACCAGGAATTGAAACGATCTTGATTAACCAGGTAATGAAACGATCTTGATTAACCAGGAATTGAAACGATCTTGATTAACCAGGAATTGAAACGATCTTGATTAACCAGGTAATGAAACGATCTTGATTAACCAGGTAATGAAACGATCTTGATTAACCAGGAATTGAAACGATCTTGATTAACCAGGAATTGAAACGATCTTGATTAACCAGGAATTGAAACGATCTTGATTAACCAGGTAATGAAACGATCTTGATTAACCAGGAATTGAAACGATCTTGATTAACCAGGTAATGAAACGATCTTGATTAACCAGGAATTGAAACGATCTTGATTAACCAGGAATTGAAACGATCTTGATTAACCAGGTAATGAAACGATCTTGATTAACCAGGAATTGAAACGATCTTGATTAACCAGGAATTGAAACGATCTTGATTAACCAGGTAATGAAACGATCTTGATTAACCAGGTAATGAAACGATCTTGATTAACCAGGAATTGAAACGATCTTGATTAACCAGGAATTGAAACGATCTTGATTAACCAGGTAATGAAACGATCTTGATTAACCAGGTAATGAAACGATCTTGATTAACCAGGTAATGAAACGATCTTGATTAACCAGGTAATGAAACGATCTTGATTAACCAGGAATTGAAACGATCTTGATTAACCAGGTAATGAAACGATCTTGATTAACCAGGAATTGAAACGATCTTGATTAACCAGGTAATGAAACGATCTTGATTAACCAGGTAATGAAACGATCTTGATTAACCAGGTAATGAAACGATCTTGATTAACCAGGAATTGAAACGATCTTGATTAACCAGGAATTGAAACGATCTTGATTAACCAGGTAATGAAACGATCTTGATTAACCAGGAATTGAAACGATCTTGATTAACCAGGTAATGAAACGATCTTGATTAACCAGGAATTGAAACGATCTTGATTAACCAGGTAATGAAACGATCTTGATTAACCAGGTAATGAAACGATCTTGATTAACCAGGTAATGAAACGATCTTGATTAACCAGGTAATGAAACGATCTTGATTAACCAGGAATTGAAACGATCTTGATTAACCAGGAATTGAAACGATCTTGATTAACCAGGAATTGAAACGATCTTGATTAACCAGGAATTGAAACGATCTTGATTAACCAGGAATTGAAACGATCTTGATTAACCAGGAATTGAAACGATCTTGATTAACCAGGAATTGAAACGATCTTGATTAACCAGGAATTGAAACGATCTTGATTAACCAGGTAATGAAACGATCTTGATTAACCAGGTAATGAAACGATCTTGATTAACCAGGTAATGAAACGATCTTGATTAACCAGGTAATGAAACGATCTTGATTAACCAGGTAATGAAACGATCTTGATTAACCAGGAATTGAAACGATCTTGATTAACCAGGTAATGAAACGATCTTGATTAACCAGGAATTGAAACGATCTTGATTAACCAGGAATTGAAACGATCTTGATTAACCAGGTAATGAAACGATCTTGATTAACCAGGTAATGAAACGATCTTGAGTTAAGCAGGAAATGAAACGATCTTGATTAACCAGGTAATGAAACGATCTTGATTAACCAGGAATTGAAACGATCTTGATTAACCAGGTAATGAAACGATCTTGATTAACCAGGTAATGAAACGATCTTGATTAACCAGGTAATGAAACGATCTTGATTAACCAGGTAATGAAACGATCTTGATTAACCAGGTAATGAAACGATCTTGATTATCAGGAAATGAAACGATCTTGGTAAGATTATGAAATGAAACGATCTTGATTTAACCAGGAATTGAAACGATCTTGATTAACCAGGAATTGAAACGATCTTGATTAACCAGGAATTGAAACGATCTTGATTAACCAGGTAATGAAACGATCTTGATTAACCAGGAATTGAAACGATCTTGATTAACCAGGTAATGAAACGATCTTGATTAACCAGGTAATGAAACGATCTTGATTAACCAGGTAATGAAACGATCTTGAGTTAGGAAATGAAACGATCTTGATTAACCAGGTAATGAAACGATCTTGATTAACCAGGAATTGAAACGATCTTGATTAACCAGGTAATGAAACGATCTTATGTTAACCAGGAAATGAAACGATCTTGATTAACCAGGTAATGAAACGATCTTTACAAAATCGTTCTGGGTAAGATCGTATTGAGCTAGATCGTTTTAGGATTTCAATGAAATTTGGTTAAGTATAGAAAGTGAAATGATCTTGAAGAACAGAATGTGAAACGATCTTGATTAACCAGGAATTGAAACGATCTTGATTAACCAGGTAATGAAACGATCTTGATTAACCAGGAATTGAAACGATCTTGATTAACCAGGTAATGAAACGATCTTGATTAACCAGGTAATGAAACGATCTTGATTAACCAGGTAATGAAACGATCTTGAAGAGCAGGAAATGAAACGATCTTGATTAACCAGGTAATGAAACGATCTTGATTAACCAGGAATTGAAACGATCTTGATTAACCAGGTAATGAAACGATCTTGATTAACCAGGAATTGAAACGATCTTGATTAACCAGGTAATGAAACGATCTTGATTAACCAGGTAATGAAACGATCTTGATTAACCAGGAAATGAAACGATCTTGATTAACCAGGTAATGAAACGATCTTTACAAAATCGTTCTGGGTAAGAGATCGATCTTGAGTAAGATCGTCTTTAGGATTTAAAAATTTGGTTAAGTATAGAAAGTGAAATGATCTTGAAGAACAGAATGTGAAACGATCTTGATTAACCAGGAATGAAACGATCTTGATTAACCAGGAATTGAAACGATCTTGATTAACCAGGAATTGAAACGATCTTGATTAACCAGGAATTGAAACGATCTTGATTAACCAGGTAATGAAACGATCTTGATTAACCAGGTAATGAAACGATCTTGATTAACCAGGAATTGAAACGATCTTGATTAACCAGGAATTGAAACGATCTTGATTAACCAGGTAATGAAACGATCTTGATTAACCAGGAATTGAAACGATCTTGATTAACCAGGTAATGAAACGATCTTGATTAACCAGGTAATGAAACGATCTTGATTAACCAGGTAATGAAACGATCTTGATTAACCAGGAATTGAAACGATCTTGATTAACCAGGAATTGAAACGATCTTGATTAACCAGGAATTGAAACGATCTTGATTAACCAGGTAATGAAACGATCTTGATTAAAATGAAACGATCTTGATTAACCAGGTAATGAAACGATCTTGATTAACCAGGTAATGAAACGATCTTGATTAACCAGGTAATGAAACGATCTTTACAAAATCGTTCTGGGTAACAAGGAAATGAACGATCTTAGGAAGATCGTCTTGGTCATCTTCTTCATCTGAACATATTTCCAGAAAAACTCCATTAACAACTTTTTAAAACTTCGATATCTTATGAATTACTAGGAGTTAGATCACGAAATCACTTGCAAACTGTTTGAAATCATGTCCGCAACAAGATTATGAACAAAATTCAACACAAAATACAACTGATTCAAATCCCTGAAATTACGCGCCAAAACTCAAAATTCAATCTCGAGATTTAGATTGAATTGGAACTTGAAAATTGACAGGATTATGTTATCAATAACCACGAATCTATTGATGAACAAACAACTGTGATTTTATGTGATTTGATGTGTGAATTTTGAAGAACCAGTAGGTGAAATATTACGAACAGAATTTGAGATTAAAATTGATTTTGATGAAATTGTGATTGAATTCAGTTATGGATCGACATCAGATTGATGTTTCTCTCTGATACCACTTGTTATAACACGATTTTAGCTACTGAATTCAATCCAACAATGGCGGTTTTCAGTGTGTGTTCTTGGTGTGTTTTGTGTGTGTTTTGAGAGAGAATTAAGTAACTGTGTGTAAATCTGGAATTAAAGGTGTAATGATTATTACAAGGTTATGTGTTAGTTATGATCTCTAAGGTATGAGATGGCTATTTATAGTCTAACTACTCAACTATTCTAATTTTCACTATTAGCCCCTCAACCTTAGTGATCATTTATCTATGACTTAACAACAAGAAATTCCTCTTTCTTATGTTTCAGATTATTCTTAAAATCTTTCCAAGAGGGGACAGTTTATCAATGATAATAGAAACAGAAATAGATTCATCCAAAAAAAAAAAAAAAAAAAAAAAAAAAAAAAAAAAAAAAAAAAAAAAAAAAGAAAGAAAGAAAAAAAAAAAAAAAAAAAAAAAAAAAAAAAAAAAAAAAAAAAAAAAAAAAAAAAAAAAAAAAAAAAAAAAAAAAAAAAAAAAAAAAAAAAAAAAAAAAAAAAAAAAAAAAAAAAAAAAAAAAAAAAAAAAAAAAAAAAAAAAAAAAAAAAAAAAAAAAAAAAAAAAAAAAAAAAAAAAAAAAAAAAAAAAAAAAAAAAAAAAAAAAAAAAAAAAAAAAAAAAAAAAAAAAAAAAAAAAAAAAAAAAAAAAAAAAAAAAAAAAAAAAAAAAAAAAAAAAAAAAAAAAAAAAAAAAAAAAAAAAAAAAAAAAAAAAAAAAAAAAAAAAAAAAAAAAAAAAAAAAAAAAAAAAAAAAAAAAAAAAAAAAAAAAAAAAAAAAAAAAAAAAAAAAAAAAAAAAAAAAAAAAAAAAAAAAAAAAAAAAAAAAAAAAAAAAAAAAAAAAAAAAAAAAAAAAAAAAAAAAAAAAAAAAAAAAAAAAAAAAAAAAAAAAAAAAAAAAAAAAAAAAAAAAAAAAAAAAAAAAAAAAAAAAAAAAAAAAAAAAAAAAAAAAAAAAAAAAAAAAAAAAAAAAAAAAAAAAAAAAAAAAAAAAAAAAAAAAAAAAAAAAAAAAAAAAAAAAAAAAAAAAAAAAAAAAAAAAAAAAAAAAAAAAAAAAAAAAAAAAAAAAAAAAAAAAAAAAAAAAAAAAAAAAAAAAAAAAAAAAAAAAAAAAAAAAAAAAAAAAAAAAAAAAAAAAAAAAAAAAAAAAAAAAAAAAAAAAAAAAAAAAAAAAAAAAAAAAAAAAAAAAAAAAAAAAAAAAAAAAAAAAAAAAAAAAAAAAAAAAAAAAAAAAAAAAAAAAAAAAAAAAAAAAAAAAAAAAAAAAAAAAAAAAAAAAAAAAAAAAAAAAAAAAAGAAAAAAAAAAAAAAATGAAACGATCTTGGTTTGAAGATCGTTCTGGGTAAGTAGGAAATGAGACGATCTTGGTATGAAGATCGTCTTGGTCATCTTCTTCATCTGAACATATTTCCAGAAAAACTCCATTAACAACTTTTTAAAACTTCGATATCTTTGATTGTGCAAACTGTCCTAATATCCTTTGCAATTCATGATACTGTTCCATGACAAGCATAGAATCTACCATCTTATATCTAATGAAATTACCAACAAGAAATTTCTTACTAGATGCATCTTCTGCCATATATTTGGATTCTAGGGCATCCCATAATTCTTTTGCAGACTCTACGTTTTGATAAATATCAAACAAGGAATCAGACATACCGTTAAGAATGTGACCACGACAGATGTAGTAAGCGTTCTCCCACTTTGATCGTGCGCGAGTTTGTTCCAGGGTTTCATTCTCAATAGCCTCAGGACATGGGGTACTCAGAACATGCACTACTTTCAAATTCGTCAGATAAAAGTGCATCTTTTTCTGCCAGCGACGAAAATCCTACCCAGAGAAATTGTCCAATTTCCCAAAGTTCTTAACCATATCCTTTACTGAATCGTTTTTCGTCATCTTCAGTAAAATTGATTCAATCTTTGTTGGGGAATTCAGTGATATAACAAACAAAACCGGATATAATACAATCTTTGAAGATATGTGATCGCTTTTAAATTGAATCAATTTGGCGGTTCACCCAAACTATTCAATCGGATACAATCAAAGATTAAGAATTTTTAGTGTGTATATATTTGAGAGAAAAGAACCAGAAGAAGAAGAAGAGAGAGTGATCAGAATGACAATTACGGGATGTTTATAATTGTTTGGCTCATTAACTGCCTAAACGACAGTTAATTACCAAGGTTTTCCATGTTGCCAAAATTAGCCCCTTTAGGTCCGGAAATTTTATTTCTGAGGCATTTTTAATACAACAATTTAATAGAAATAAAAAAATTTCCCAGATCGACCCCAGCCAGGGCTCTGCCCCTTGGACCCCGCTCCCAAGGGCGCTACCCCCGGACCCCGTACCTTAGGGTCTTCGCCCCTAAGGTCATAATAAATTCAAACAGGCGTGAACTCCACACCTCAAAACCTATATGATGTATTATTATGACAATACTGATCAAAAAAGTTAATCCAACTATACTAAAATATTCAACAAAATAAAATTAGAAGGTTAAAAGCTAAAATTGTACCTGCCATCTCAACCATCGATGGTGACTCATTGACTATCATTCATTTTTAAAGTCTTTAAGGCAAATATATATTATCACATTAACTATCAACTATTATGCCTCTTGAGACAAAAGCATTTCAGATGCCTTCTATAGCTTATTTGCAACAAAGATTTTTATACTATATTATTTTAACTCATGTGGGTTTTTAGCAATTAGTGATGGAAATGAGAACTTCGAATACTATAGATGAGAAAGTTTTTGAAATCATGGTACACAACTCGATCTTTCTCTAGCTCATTCTTTGAATACCTTGGATGCTTAGTGTTTTTAGTGCCTGCTGAATGTTTCTCTTAAGTCACTTTGGTGATTTATTAATGAATGGGTCATGTTTTATTGGGGGTGAAACTAGCCAAAAAATCTCAAGTTGCCTAGAATGTGCTTTTTCAAACAAAAACCATGTTGATAAGGTTGTATGCGTATATGTTATGATCGATACCCATCCTGGCCATATAGTTCGTACTGGTAGCTAAAAAGTTTGTCTTTGGCAACTGCCTGAAAAACAAGAGGT
>CM067172.1:30433751-30516251 GCA_034093135.1 Erigeron breviscapus | reverse complement strand
TAAATTGGTATGCTAGCTTTTAGAATTAAATTGTATATTTAAATTAAATTAGCTTACTCGATAACTAACAAACCGTTCCAACAGCTGTTAGAACCGTGATATCCACTTGAAAAATCAATGAACACGAGTAAATTGAATACTAAAAGTAAATGAAGGACCACTTGAAAAGGACTTAGTTGTTCATCTTTCTAATTTAACAAAAGAGGATACAAGAAAGGAAGAAAGAAATACATCGAATATTTAGGTACAAGAGCAAAAGAAAGTACAAATGTGGCGATCAATAAAAAACACATGACAACATCTAATTGACTTAACATTCCTTATTATTGTGGGTAAGTGGTAACTGGTAAGAAATTGTTGACCAATATTTTTTTTTTGTAAGGTGTCCAAATCTAGACATAAAAACTCAAATTTCACTATTAAGGTAATTTTCTCTTAAAAAATTTGACGTTCTTATATTGATTCAGAGAAGTTTTTCATTTGTGGTGCATTTTTTTTTGTAAGGAGTGGATATAATCGAATGAACTAATAACTCGTCAATAATTCAAATTTCTTGTTAAAATAAACAAATGAAATTGATTAGCAAAGAAAAAAAATATGATTTATGCAAGCAGACAGAATCCATTAAATGGGTAACTACAATCAAATCAAAAGGGTATTCCGACAACAATTTAAATTTATTTTTTTTTCTTTTTTTAACAGCAGTAGTGATTGGACTCAGCGGCATTGTCTTCTCATCGTCCGGTAGAGATCGACCACGTCACCAGCACAGTCAATCCGAGGGCATGACTGGTGGTGGAAGTCCCACTACCGTTCTGAAGGAAACCAGCTAAATGCTAGAGAAAACCCTCATGCCCCACCTCATTGGCAAGGACTTCCCAATATGCATTTCAAAGGTTTCGAACCCGTGACCAACATTTGGCTGAAAGACATAAGGGGCATTAAATGTCCAGTTGGGCTAAATCCCAAGGACATTCCCACAATAGTTTTTAACGATAAATGCAGCGGATGCCTAAAGGAAGGACAAACTCGATTTCTAGACAGGACATATTTTTGAAGGGGTATAAATTTTTTAAGTATATATATTTTATGTATATAATGTATAGAGGAGGGTTATTTGAGAACCCTTAAAAAAAAGAACTCAAGAACTCCTCTCCACCCTTGGATCAAAAAAACTGGATGGATCAGATTAAAATAAAAAACCCCTCTCAACACTAGAGGGGTATTTTCGTCAGCTCCCTCTTTTTTTCTCTCTCTTACTTTATTAAATTAATAGAATTCTATCTAATTCACTAAAAAACTTTTATCTCACAAACCGTAAATCATTAGACGAAAAGAAAAGCATGGGTAGTCTTAGAATTTCGTCATCTTTCATTAGAGATGCGATTCGATATATTTTGACGACTTTTTAAATTTCGTTTTTTTTTCCATCACGTTCATCTTACACATGTGTAAGTTATTATTCTTTGATGTCCTACACATGTGTAGGATGAACCTTTTAGTGGTTTCCACTTGTCCTACACATGTGTAGGATTAAGCTTTTAGAGGTTTCCTCTTGTCCTGAACGGGCGGAGCCCGTACGGCTAAGGGTTTCGCCCGTACCGTATCCAACCACCACCATCTCATGGATCGCCGCCCATCAAATCCAAACCATTCCCAAATGCGTCCGGCTTCCAACCCTTTTATAAATGCCTCGAGGTAGCCTACCGAGAAGGGCGAAGCCCCCCTGAACGGGCAACGCCCGTTCGACTAAGGGCTATCACCCGTACCGTATCCATCCGCCCTCTGAATTAAAAAGTCGTCGAAAATATATATGATGACCACTCTAATGAAAGAGGACAAAATATTAAATGAACCTTTTAGTGGTTTCCACTTGTCTTACACATTTGTAGGATGAACCTTTTTGTGGTTTTCACTCTTCCTACACATGTGTAGGATGAACCTTTTAGTGGTTTCTACTTGTCCTACATATGTGTAGGATGAACGTGATGGAAAAAAAACGACGTTTAAAAAGTCTTCAAAAGTATATCAAGTCGCATCTCTAATGAAAGATGACGAAATTCAAGACTACCCATGCTTTTTTTCCGTATAACGATGTACGGTTTGTGAGATAAAAGTTTTTTAATGAATTAAATATTTTTATTAATTTAATAAGAGGAGAGAGAAAGAGAGAGAGCTGGACAAAATATTGATTTTTCATAATGACAAACATGCCCTTCCTGATCTTGATGAATGGAGGGCTGAGATTGGTTCTCGCGTTCTTTTTTTTTAGTGGTTCTCAAAATAACTCACCCCTTAATATATAATATCATGTATGTAAACAATATGTATTTGATTTCATTTAACTATTTATACATTATTAAAAAAACAATTGATCAGTATTAAAATATATTCATTGATGATAGTAAAGTTACATTAAAATACATTGTTTGCTATAATATTGTAGTCATATAATTTAAGTTTGAAAAAAAGCATTAGTTATGTTTAATAAATTTCTACAATAACAATTATTCACCATGCAACGCATGGGTTTAATCTAGTTGCATAAAATATAAATTGTTGTAGATAGTTAAAGATTTTTTAAACAGTCATTTATCGTTCGGATAAAAGCTTTATATATATCAAATACGTATGTGTTTTTGTTTGTGTCTTGATTGTGACCATTCATATTTAATCTCATACACACTTTGAGAATCAGAATATATACATCATGCTTCAAAACTTGTACTATCTAAACTCTATTTATTTACATCTTTTTTTTCTTAAGATACATCTTTTTTTTCTTAAGAAAATTAGCTGTGTGGTGGTTTTCACTATTTGCGGCGACTTGGAGGAAACTTTTTTTTTTCAGATCCGAAAATTGGAAGAACTGTTGGTGGAAAAAACATTGTTGAAAGCTCTTCATGGGGAGTTTCAGAAACCATATGCTAAGAAACTGAGTGAATTTGTGGAAAGTGAAATTCAAGGCTCTATTCCAATGAACTTTGTGAAAGGATGAGATTTTGTTTATAGATATAAACATCTTTGAATTTGATGTTTAACAGATTTTGTTATATTAGATTTTGTTAAAAGGTGGGTGGCCGGAAAAAGGGTAGTTGAGAATGGATAGGGTGGTGGTGTGGTAATGTTTGAGATTTTTGTGAAAAAAAAAGTAATAATAAAAAAAGTTAAAATCTAATTAGTAAAGTCAAAAATGTATATGACACTCAACAATTTACAGCTTTTTTCATTCAATATTCCTTGTTTATATGTATGTATTGTGGTCCCAAACTATAAGTTTATTTGAATGGGGTGTACTCAAATAAACCCCCTTAAAATATTCTAAACTAACCATTTATCATTCAAAATCTAACATATTAAATACTACAGTAATATTTTAAGATTTAATAAAAGTACAAAACATATGAGAAACTAATTTCATGTAAGAATAATATGAGCATGGTACCTGCGCGTTGCAGCAGATACCATGAACAGGGTTTCTCATGTCACGATTACCTTGTTTTTGACTCTTGATTTTTGGTCAGTTTGTGTATTACTTCCTTAATTGTTTGCCAAAGAAAGAGGAGAGTGTTTGCCAAAGAAAGAGAGCTATAGAATAGGGAAGAGGAAGGGTGTAGTCGGCTTATTTTATCGGCAAGTTTGATCGGCTAGCATCGGCTCTTTGGCAAGCTTATAGCATTTGCATCGGCTAGTTTTGGCAAGTTACATCGGCTATATATATCGGCCACTTTTGGCCGATCCTTGTGAACGTTGGGAGCGTGCCTTGTGACCGTTTTTTTTTTGTTCTTGTGCCAAAACTCTTTTATTACACCGGAAACCTAAAAAAATATTTGGGGGTTTTTGATTTTGAGGCTAATCCTATGGTTTTCTTGGCTTCTATTGCCGGAATCCATGCCGGAAAAACTTGCCGATGCTCCTAACGTACAACACCCTTATTTCCGGTGAGATCGGAAACCCCTTTTTGGGGTTTCCGGTGGTTGTCGGCCAGAAACGTTCACTTTTTTACGGCCAAATTGTTGTTTGGCTTTGGCAAGGGTGTAGTTGACACATATTGGCTCTTTGGCTACTTTTAATCGGTTTTCCGGCGACCCCTTTTTTGGGGTTTCTGGTTTAATCGATTTTCCGGTGATCTCTTTTATGAGGTTTCTGGTTTGATCGTGGCTGCATGTAATCCGGTGACCCCTTTTTGGGGTTTCTGGTGGTGTTGCTTCGGTTTTCCGGTGACTCCTTTTTGGGGTTTCCGGTTTATACGGTTTTCCGGCGAGCCCTTTTTTGGTTTTCCGGTTAACTGCTGCTGCTGCTTATGCTTATATATGTATATTTATCTTTTTACATTGCCGTTAATTGCATGTTTGTGATTAGCTTGGTAGTGTTAACTTAGCGGTAGCGTTGCCGGATTTTTCCTTGGTAGCGTTGCCGGATTTTGTTCCATTAAAACAATAGGTAGCCGGAAAAAGTAGTTTTAGCCGATGATGATATCGTTGAACAGTTAGGTTGCCGGTGTTACGTTAAATGGGCGATGATGATACAAAATGTTCGTAAAAATGGGACTTGGATGATCCGGGGTGTATCTTGGCGGGGTAAACCTTCGGGTTGGCAGCCATGGCGTCTCCGACTTCCGAAATTCCCGACCCCCAAATTCTGAGCCCAAGTTTATATTTTATAAAAAAAAGGGTCACTTTTATGTTTTCCGGTCACTTTTTCCGTCATTGGCATTTTGACAAGTTTTGGCTAGTTTTGTTGCACTACACCATGTGATTTGGCAAGTTTTGGCTAGTTTTTGGCAAAAACACGTGTCGACTTTTTATTGGTCGAAAACTAGCCAAAAACTAGCCAATTTGCCAATGTTTGCCACTACACCCTTGCCCTTAATCCCACGTCCACATTTCTTTCACGTTTTCACACTGTATCGTAACAACCATTCTATTCTACATACCATCGATTGTGATAAAAAGTAGCCGCCGTTTCGTATAACAAAATTGTCGTTTCACACACTATTCACGATGGCGTTTTTGTAATTATTGGCAATTTTATGGTTACTACGTTAATAACAACGTGTTAAATAATAGCGGATACTTTATACGTTATTATTCTAATGCGGTTGCTATGTTATTATTCGTTTGACAATGTTCGTCTATGATGTCTCTTTAATTAATGTTATATTTATGGTTATTTTAATATCATGCATTAAAAAATAGCAGATACTTTTATACGATGTTATTTTATCATGATTGTTTTGTTATGATTCGTAATATTTAATACAACCTGTTAAATAATAGCGGATACTTTTATACGTTGTTATGTTAACACCGTGTTAAATAATAGCGGGTACTTTATACGTTATTATTCTAATGCGGTTGCTATGTTATTATTCGTTTGACAATGTTCGTCTATGATGTCTCTTTAATTAATGTTATATTTATGGTTATTTTAATATCATGCATTAAAAAATAGCAGATAGTTTTATACGATGTTATTTTATCGTGATTGCTTTGTTATGATTCGTAATATTTAATACCACCTGTTAAATAATAGCGGATACTTTTATACGTTGTTATGCTATTATTCGTTTCACAATATTCGCATGTGATACTTTTGTAATTCACGTTATCCTTTATGGTTATTACAAATATTAAATAATTTGTTATTAAAAACATGATAATCGCAGCGGAGCGCGAGTAACTATTCTAGTTAAGATGCAATCAGAAATTAAATTTAAAAATTTTCTTTCAGATAATTTTGTAACTCCTTTGTGATAGAGATAAGTTATTTATTTGAATCTACGGATTGATTATACTTTTACAAATATATGATTGAAAATCTTTATTTGTATTTTGCTTGAGAGATTAATAAATATGTGTATTTATTGAATTGATGCATAAAATAAAACACATTAGAATGGTAAATAAAAAAAAGGGTAAATGCCCAGGAACCTCTTAGTCCCGTAGAGGAATTTTCCTCTCAAGCTAGCGACCCTGCAACGCTGCTTGACGGTGAGACCCCAGAAACCTTGGCTGGTTGAATATGCTTTTGCAGGGATTCGAACCTGGGTGGTGTTCCCACCAAGTCGCTTTTTAGGGGGGCAGGTGGCCACTGGGCTGTAACCCAGATGATTAGAATGGTAAATATAGGTAATATTAAAGATACAATTTTGTGTGTACACCTATTAGTTATAACTAGATTATTTTCCCGCGTAATACGTGAGTTATACATATTAAATATTATAATAACATAAGGTAGTTACAAATAAGACATGTTGAAATATGATGATATTATTATTCAAAAAATTTACATGTTGATTCATAGTGTAATTGATTAGATTTGTTGATAACAAACAATGTAACAAAATGTTTAAGTCTTTAGTTGTATGCTGAGTCAGCTTATGCTCAATTAATTTAGGTCAGCTTGGATGTCTAAGCTGACCCAGTATTCACATGTATTAATGTAATAAACTTAAGAAGTGATTCTTCAAGCTGCATTAATGTAGATTATATCATTTGATCTAAGTCGAAGATGAACAACAAAGATATAAGACAAAGTTGGGTGTAAAAGGCAGTCTGGACTTACAGTCAGCTAGGATGAACAACCTTAACACTTACGATTGTACAAATGTCCTAAGCTGCATTATCTACTTCATGTTATTGGAATCAACCTTGGGATTGAATAAACATGAAAGATAAAATGTACAGGATACATAACCAATCCTCAAGCGTTGGCGGTTGTTCTTTATGTGAGTTGTCCTCTATCTGATTGACTGCGTAATATGCGTGATCAATATATAAAGTTTTCATAATAACATAATCAGTAGTTATAGATAAGTCATGTTGAAATATGATGATATTATTTAAAAAAATGGTTAATAAGATATGAAAAAAGATAATTAGATAAGAACCCCTTGATCCCTTGTACCATTTGGTACCCACTAATCCCCCAGCGATGCTAGTATATGTTATATGATTGTATAATGATGTTGCAAAGTTAAATATTATCTCCTTATTTATACAATATCAAATATCAAATTACTAACTTTAAATTACAATATTTTATTTAGTTAAATTACAATATTTATTTATTTATTTAGTTATTTATATACATATATCCATCACATTGAAACTGAATATGGTTACTACAAATCATATCATTTATTAATTTATTTACAAATATAAAGATAAACTTCTCAATTTATATAAGTAAATAAATATTTCATACATATTATTACAATTTTATTTTGTAGTCGTAAACACTTAATGATTTAATGATCAACATGTGCTAGGAATGTAATTTATTAATTTCCCATATCATAATCTTGATATCATTGATTGATCTTTTATTTGCATGTCAATCTTAAAGTTATTATTCCATCGCAAGTTACGCAAGTTTTTATATTAAGAATAAATCTTAATTATGTTAATTTATAAAAATTAAAAATATATCTGTAAGAGGGATATATTTTGTCTAATAATATAAAGTATAAGTATTAAAATTGTCATTAATTAAAGATGAAATAATTAAATATGATCTAATGGATCTAAATTAAAGATGAAATTCATCTAAGGGTTCCTATTTGTTTAGAATGAATTTAGGACTTTGTTATATGGGGGAAGTGAATATGGGGTTGTCCCCCATCTAAGCTTAGATGGGGAACCCCCCACACTTTGTTTTTTTAATCATAAAGTTCATGGGGGCCCATGGTTTTATTTAAAATACAAAAAAATATTAAAATATTTGAATGTGAGGGGTTCCCATCTAAGCTTAGATGGGGAACAACCCCATATTCACTTTTCTCTATTTATATTATATATTGTAGATTTAGATAGTTTATATCTTAATAATAAAATAAAAATTAGTAGCATAGTTGGATTTGGATTCTTAATCTAGATAAAGTTATTATTTTTCATATTAGATAAGGTTGATCACATAATTAAAAAAAATTAATTAATAAACTAAAAGACACATGTCAAGCAAGGATTACACCATGTGTCGTTTCAAGAAACCCTTCAATCCTGTTTTAGTATATTAGTAGATACTATTTTACAAAAAAAAAATAACACTTTATTTTTGGATAAAGTATATAGTATTTTTACTTAGCACCCTTAAAATATTTTCACATAAACTACCCCTTAACATTAATGATTAAATTACACTATCAATGCTTTATCTTTTAAAATATTTTCATTAACCCTTTAAAACAATTACCTTTACGTCACTTATCTACACTACTCGACGACGTCTCCACCACCAATAATCTCCCCCACCACCACACCGTCGACACCATGACCACCGCCTCATTGCGTGGGTACCGTGCTAGTTTATGTTTTACAAAAAGGTATTTGGAATTCTTTGAAAAATTACTAAAAAATGTTAACTTATTACTATTCTTTGAGTAAAAGGATTACCCTATCAAATTTTTTCTAATTATAATAATGATATTATAAAACCAATCGGAACATTGTTGTTAGATTAGTGATTGTGCACCAAACCGAGGTTAGGTTCAGAAAGGGGTTGATGGGTGTTTTTGGTTATTTGTTGGTGATTCCCCGAAGGTAGGGTTCGTGCCTCTTTACGCCAATCAAATATATGTGATTAGACAGATTATAATCGTGCTATTGAATGGGTTTCTGATCGATCGTATTGTTGATTGAATTGATCGTGTATTGTGATGAGTATGTTGTAGATCGTGTGTGTATGAATGCCTCCTAAGGTCTTACGAATCTCCCTTTTTATAGAAAAGACAATCTTGGAGAGAAAGTCAAGCTTCCTAGGGTTTCCTTGGTTTTAGGTCGGGAATATCATTTCCATAATTACCGGCCCCCTTTGTGATAAGAACAAATCCCGACTTTGTAGGGGAACAATTCTTATCTCTTTATGTTACTGCGGGAGCCTTCGTCACAGACAACATTTGTGTCGTAGTGTGCTGCTAATCCTTCGCGTGACAGATCCTGCGTACCACTGGGAGGGTATATCATCAAGCCCCCCCAGTTCAAGGGGATGTTTTTTTGCAAAATAAGCATCGCCTTGGACTATTCTTGCCAATCTCTATACTCTTTAGGGAAAATGTTGTATTTTCGGAAGTCCAAAAAAGTCTTGATGTCAGTGCACGTATATACCTCTAGGTATACTATCGACGGTTAGGGTTTTTTCTAAGTCTATATATATCACGTCGCCGTCTTAATGCCATTCATTTTTCTTCAACTGTCATCGTCTGTCGTCTGTGAGTCTCCCCTTTTCTCTTTATTATTCCGCCATCATATACTGTTTACACCATTTTATTTTTATTTTTTTTTGCAGATCGTTCTATCTCCTTTTATTTCTGATCATCATGTCTTCAAAGAGGAAAGTCGTTGACGTCGGTTCATATGCTGTTCCCCATTCGCTTGATAATGCCATTGTGAAGAAAGGAAAAAGTATTGCTGATGCACTTCCGGTGTCTTTTTCTGGTTCCACTGCTCGCAGGTTTATGGAAGAGGAGATGCTGTTAGAAGATCTTGGTGATAGGAAGAATCTCCTGATTCGTGCCTTGTGTCGGGAATATGAATACTCTCAAGATATGCTGAAGGAATCTCAACTTGTCGTTGGTAATTTATTTGATAGGATTGCAGATCTGGAAAAACGGTTGGCGGAACAAGATGTGGTTGTGAAGGCGCTTCGCACTGGTTTGGGGAAACGTCATGACGAACTTTTACAGAAGGACCTGGAAAATGTGGAACTTCGAGACAAAATTAAGGGTCTGGTTGATAAGGTGATCCCCCATGTTTGTGAGACGCTGGCTACTGGTCCTCAAGCTGTGAGTTTAATTGATGCTGTCGTGAGTGCGTCTCAGAGGAAAGGCATTTCTTCGGCTCTAAAGTCTGAAGATTCTCCTAAATACTTGAAGGTGAAAGAGGTTTTTGATCAGGCCATTCTTATATTGGCAAGTTACCATAGCAATTATATTTATGACCTCACTCATCTGCGTGATCCTGGGGTGTACGACTTTTTGCTCGTAAAACCCCGTTTTGATTAATTTTGCTATGAACCTATGTTATAGGATTTTATGTATCAAACTCTGTTATCTTTATGCTATGTTATTTTTGCATGTGTTTATATGTTTTCGCGTTCATTGGGGTGTCTGTTCAGGCGTCCCTGTCAGCTCGTTCCCACTTGGTCGCGTTGTATGTGTTTACTGAGGTAGCGACCCTCTATTGAATATGTGTAACATCCCAAACTTTTATTAACATTTGACTAAAGTCGTTAAGTCAATAATATGTGTCCGTTAAGTCTATTGCTAGATTTAATGCTTATATGTGGTTTATGTGTTATATATGTGAGACTTGAAAGTCTTAATGCATGATATGAAAATATGTTTATGAAGTAATTAAATGCCTATGTAGTGGTATTTAAAGAGGTATTTATGTTATATATGGTCCATATGGTAGTTTTTGACTAGTAAGGAAGGATTAGGAAGCTTAGGGACTAGTTTTGACATAGGAGCAAAGTCAAAAACGGGTTAAGGGGTCTAGGGAGTGTCATTAGGTTGATATTGGCATAATTTCATCCTCCTAAACAAGCCCTAACCGCCCAAGTGAATCCCCTTTAATCTTCCATCAAATTGCAAGCCGAAAAGCCTTCCGACGTGTGATTCGGGTGTGTTTAGTCAAGTGTTTTGCATCCCTAGTGTGATCTACGAGTATAGAAGGTAATATCTCATTGATTTCAGATCCTTTTAATTGTATAAGTCATTAGGGATTTTAATGGGGTTATGGGAGAATCGTTTAATGATGATTTAATGGTGCTTTTGAAGGATGTAAGTCATGTATGGTTTAATAAAGGAGTTATATGCATTATAATGGTTTGAATATGAAGGATTTTGATGTATGAAAGTCTTGTAATTGGTTTTGGGTCGTTTGGATCTGGTTTGGGGTGTAATCGATCAAAACTTGTGCAGAATCGGGGCTAGTTGCGGCGCAACTGGTTTCCAGAATGATAAGTTGCGGCGCAATGAGAAGCATTGCGGCGCAACGAATGGCTTGAGCTGCGGCGCAACTCTATGTTGCGGCGCAACTCATCTGTTTTCAGCAAATGTTATAGTTTTGAACCGTAACCTCGTTTTGACACATAGTTTACCCCTGAAATCTAGGGTGTGTCCGTAGATATGTATTTCCAGCTTATGGTCTAAATGACTAGTGTATTAATGGCCGTTTACTAATCATAGGTAGACGAGAGTTGTTGCTTTGATCGGTAACTTAGCTATCCTTCATTGCGTGCTACTTCGAGGTAAGATACACTACTTTGACACGCTGAGGGATTCGACAAAAGCATGGTTTTCAGAATATAACTTCTCTAATCTTATCTTGTATACTCAAGGGTATTCGGGTTATATGGGAGATTATATGGGATATGTATTTGACTTATGAGACCTGAAATGCATTTCCCTTATATGCGATGCAAAGTTATGTTATGAGATGATATGCAATGTAATGAAATGTGATGCAAGTATATGATGATTATGAGGTGCATGAATATGTGGCTTGGACATCTAGTTCACTAGACTTTGTAGGTTGCCATGTCACGCGCACGTTTAAGGGCCCAAACGTAAAAGATGATTATATGTTATGTTTAGGTAAATTTGTCACCTAAACTTTATGTGATGAAACCGAGCTCGTATATATGATGAAGTGTTAAGATTAACCCGTATTCACCTTAGCCGGGTGGGTGCGTATATGTTGTTGCTTGGGTGGCTCCTTGCAACGTAATTACGTGGTTTGAGTATCTCCGGGTGGAGTGATTACCCACCAATGTCTTGAGCATACGAACTACTCCTGGAGTGGCTTGCCATTCCTTAACGACACTTGATGGACCGCCGTATGGCTCATCCATCTAGTCGGGTGTGAGGTTCCCGTTAGGTCTTATGACCGCCTACACACAAACTTACACCTTATATGATATGCGTGACTTATGTCACACCTAATGTGATGATATGTGATGACGAAATGATGATTAGGCACATTTAGGATGGTTAATCCTACCATGAAAAATGTTGATGCTATGATATGTATGCGATGATATGCGAAATGTGTCTTTAATACGAAAAGCTGCTTTACCAAGTTTTAATTGGACAAACGTTTATTTAACTTAGTGTTATCTTACTTAGCTAATTCGTTAGCTAACACTTGTTTCTTGAAATGTGTTGTCCCCTCAGGTTTAGCAAGCTAGAAGTGTGATGATGGATAATGAGCGAGGCATGGGTAGAATACTTGAAGATGCTTTTAGTTACCCATAGTTGCTGCTCCTTTTAGACACTTGATTTCGTTATGACTATTATGTTTTGATATGACTTGTATACGGTTGTTTTATGTTGGGCAACCGTAGGATTTCCATTTATGCTATTTTGATGATGAGACGAGTAACACCTACCATTTCATGAACAAACCAAACTGGATTTTATGGTTTGGACTTTTAAAACGTTATTCCGCATTCTTTAACACCGTTAGGTGAAAAGTTTTTGGAAATCCGTATTTTTAAACGACAGGTGTTACAAGTTGGTATCAGAGAAATGGTTTAAGTGAACCATGAACCATAGGTATTACCTTAGTTTTTGGACTTAAACCGATATAGGTTATGTAGGGCTTAAGTAGGAATGCTTAGCCTTAGAAATGAGATGCCTAGGACGGGTTTGGGAATGAGTGAGAGTGTAGATAAGGCCTGATTAGTTGTGTTTGATGCTGAAATTTTAAGGTTAAGTAGCCTTGTCTAGCCATTCTCATTGAAACCTTGCTAACCGTCGTCATTGCATTGTAGACATCATGGTTAACACACGTGCTAACAGTCAACGGGCTGGAACTAATGCTAGTGGTGCTCAGCCTAATGGGAATGGGGCTGGAGATGGTGTTAACCAAAGACCTCCGCGAAGGCCACTCCCGGGTGCACAACCCACAAGGTCGGAAATTGATAGGGCAAACCCGGTGATTGAACAGGTTCCTAATCAAGCAGAATTACATGAAGAGTTGAGGGCTATCCGAGCTCTCTTGTTGAGAAATGAAGAGGAGTTGATTCAACTTAGGGCCGAAAGAGATGCAAGCTTGCAAAGGAATGAGCATACGGATGGAAATTATTCCAACCGCTCAAACCATGCCGAGCCATCGAATGAAAGGTCTTTGATTGCTCCAGAAGAGGTTGTAGCAAATGGAAATGGAGTTGGAAACATAGTGGAGCCTCGTGTAGTGGTAGCTCCTTGTGCTCATAACTTTAAGTACGAGAGCTTTCCAAAGTGTGGAGCTAAGGCATTCAATGGTACTCAAGATGCTGTTGGTACTATGGAATGGTTGGATGATATTGAGGTTGTGTTTGCTTCTTGTTATTGCCCGGACGATATGAAGGTGTTGTGTGCAACACGAATGTTGAAGAAGAACGCTAGGAATTGGTGGAGGGCTGCTACTATCTCCTTGACTCCCGAGGTGCTTGCTGCTATGCCTTGGGGTACATTCAGGGAGAAGTTCCTAGAAGAGTATGTGGGAACCCGTGAGCTAAGATTGATTGAGAAGGAATTTAGAGCATTGACAGCTAAGCCGGGTGCCATAACTGAGTACGCACACTCATTTATGGAAAAGCTGAAATTTGTTGGACATTTGGTTAGAAGAGATGTTGATCAGGTGGAAGCGTATTGTGATGGACTCCCTGCTAGCTATCGGGGTCTATGTAGGCAGCATACTACTTTATCTGCTGCTATCAAGGAGTCCAAGAGATTGGATGATGATTTTAAGACTGAGAAAGTGGTGGCTAAAAATGATGACAAGAAAGCCGGTTTCAAAAGGAGATTCAATGGATCTTCGAGCTCAAATAAGAAGTTTAAAGGTAACTCTTCTTCAAATGGAGACAAGGATAAGAAGAGTAGTTCATGGTGTTCGTCTTGCAAGTCTCATCATAGTGGTCCTTGTTCTGATAAGACCAAGAGGTGTGATAAGTGTGGCCATCCGGGGCATTCTGCTGAAGTGTGCAAAGACAAGACTCGCTGTTACAAGTGTAAGGAAATGGGTCATATGATTGCTAATTGCCCACAGATGAAGGATGATGGGAAGAAGGCGGCTGCACCAAAGCCTAAGGTTCGTGCACTTCAGATGACTGCAGAAGCTGCTAAAGACAACGATGAGGTGGTAAGCAGTATCTTTCTTGTTAATTCTAAACCTGCTTCTGTACTTTTTGATTCGGGTGCAAATAGGTCTTTTGTGTCTACTGTGTTTACCCCTAAACTTGAAAGAGTCACTACCCCCCTTGATTGTTCCATAGAGGTTGAAATAGCTGATGGTACTATTAGTGATATAAGTGAAGGATATGATGATTGTGCTATAGAGATTGAGAGTCGTTCTTTTCCAGTCCAGTTGTTGCCTACTACTTTAGCTGGTTTTGATGTAGTCTTAGGAATGGATTGGTTAGCTCAAAATGATGCCACCATAGTATGCTCTCAAAAGATTGTAAGGATTTCGACTCCTGATGGTAAAACTATTTCGGTTCATGGAGATAAGAAAAGAGGGGGCATAAAATCATTAGTTTGATGAAGGCTCTGAATTGCATTCGACATAATAAGAGTCATTTCCTTGCCTATGTTATCGATGCACGAAAGGAGAAAGCTTCCATTTCTAATGTTGATATAGTTTCTGAATTTCCTGATGTTTTCCCGGACGATCTTCCCGGTATTCCTCCTGACCGTGAGGTCACTTTCAAATTGATCTTGTACCCGGTGCTACTCCTGTTGCTAAAGCACCGTATCGTTTGGCTCCTACCGAAATGAAAGAACTTATGTCTCAACTTCAGGAACTGCTTGACAAAGACTTCATTCAACCAAGTTCCTCGCCTTGGGGAGCTCCGGTCCTCTTTGTCAAAAAGAAAGATGGTTCCATGCGCATGTGCATAGACTACCGTGAGCTGAACAAGCGAACGGTCAAGAACAAGTATCCTCTTCCCCGAATAGATGATCTTTTTGATCAACTTCATGGTGCTTCATTCTTCTCCAAGATTGACTTACGTTTCGGCTATCATCAATTAAAGGTCAAGAAATAAGATGTAGCCAAAACAACTTTTCGCACTCGATATGGGCACTATGAGTTTCTTGTCATGCCATTTGGGTTGACAAATGCTCCTGCCGCTTTCATGGATTTAATGAATCGGGTATGTCGCCCATTCTTAGATCATTTTGTTATTGTATTCATTGATGATATCTTGATTTACTCCAAGTCTGAAGCTGAGCACCGTGAACACCTAAGGGCTGTCCTTGAAGTTCTTAGGGAAAAGAAATTATATGCCAAGTTTTTGAAATGTGAGTTTTGGCTTCGAGAAGTTCAGTTTCTCGGGCATGTCATCTCTTCAGAGGGTATTAAAGTCGATCCCGCCAAGATTGAAGCTGTATCTAAGTGGGAACAACCAAAGACTCCTACAGAGATTAAGAGTTTTCTTGGTCTAGCTGGCTACTATAGAAGATTTATACAAGATTTCTCTCGAATATCCAAACCAATGACCGAACTGACCAAGAAAGGAGTGAAATATGTGTGGGCTGAAGCACAAGAGAAAGCTTTTCAAACGTTAAAGACCAAGTTATGTGAAGCTCCTATTCTTGCATTACCCAAAGGTACGGATGATTTAGTAGTGTACAGTGATGCTTCTATTACAGGTTTGGGTTGTGTCCTTATGCAGAGGGACAAGGTGATTGCCTATGCTTCACGACACCTGAAACCTCATGAAAAGAAATATCCGACACATGATCTAGAGTTGGCTGCTGTTGTATTTGCATTAAAGTTGTGGAGACACTACCTTTATGGCACTAAGTGTACCTTGTATACCGACCATAAAAGCTTACAGTATGTGTTCAATCAAAAGGAAATGAATGTGAGGCAGAGAAGGTGGATGGAATTATTAAAGGATTATGATTGTGAAATTAGGTACCATCCCGGTAAAGCTAATGTGGTGGCGGACGCCTTAAGTAGAAAAGTGCAGAATTTTTCTTGTCGGTTGATGAGCATGGTTGTGCAAGCTAAGTATGGACTACTCGATCGTATTAAAGAAGCTCAAGTGAGGGCTTTAATGAAAGATAACATTGATAAGGAGAGCATTGGGAAGAAGAAACGTCTTGTGATGGAGACAAATAGTCGTGGGTTTAAGACTTACAAGGGTCGGATATGGGTACCATTGCTTGGTGGTAATCGTGAATTGATCCTAGAAGAAGCCCATAGAAGTAGATATTCAGTTCATCCTGGTGTCACTAAAATGTATGCAGATTTGAAGCCTATTTATTGGTGGCCAGATATCAAAGGTGAAGTAGCACATTTTGTTGAAAGATGCTTGACTTGTGCTCGTATGAAAACGGACCATCGAAAGCCATATGGAATGTTGCAACAGTTAGAGATTCCAGAATGGAAATGGGATCACATCACTATGGATTTGTTACTAAGTTACCTAGAACACCGAAAGGAAATGACATGGTATGGGTAATTGTTGATAGGTTGACTAAGAGTGCTCAATTCTTAGCAACTCGTCAAGATGTACCTTTGACTAAGATGGCTAAGATGTATATAGATGAAGTTGTCTCGAAGCATGGAGTTCCATTGTCTATAGTTTCGGATCGAGACACGAGATTTGTATCTAGCTTTTGGAAAGGTCTCCAACGAGAATTAGGTACTAGAGTGAATTTGAGCACGGCTTATCATCCTCAAACCGACGGCCAAAGTGAAAGAACCATTCAAACATTGGAAGACATGTTAAGGACTTGTGTCTTCGAGTATGGTGGAGCTTGGGATGATCACTTGAAGTTGATAGAGTTTTCGTATAACAACAACTACCATTCAAGTATCGGAATGCCACCTTTTGAAATGCTTTGTGGTAGGAAGTGTAGGACTCCGAGTTGTTGGATGGAGCCCGGTGGAAAGCAAATTACAGGTCCTGAAATTGTAGAAATCACAGCCGAGAAAGTGAATATTGCAAAGGAAGCACTTCGTGTAGCTAGAGAAAGACAGAAAACCTATGCCGATAAGAAAAGGAGACCGGTTGTGTTTGAAGTTGGTGACTTAGTGATGCTGAAAGTTTCTCCATGGAAAGGAGTGATTCGGTTTGGTAAGAAAGGAAAGTTGAGTCCAAGATTCATTGGACCATTTAAAGTGTTAAAACATATCAAGGATGTGGCTTATCAACTAGAATTGCCTCCGGAATTGGATGGAATCCATAACACATTTCATGTCTCATATTTGAGGAAGTGCTTGGCGGAGGAATCTAGTGTCATACCTATTGAAGATGTGAGTGTGGATCCGACGAAAATAATGGTAGAGGAACCGATAGCTATTATTGGAAGGAAAAAAAAGAGGTTACACCGAAAGATGATTGATCTAGTCTTGATCAAATGGAGACAAATCATGGTGAAAGCCTTACATGGGAAACAGAAGCGGTAATGAAAGAGAAGTATCCCGAGTTGTTTCTTGCTGATGAGATTCCGGGGACGGAATCCTCTTAAGGGGGAGGTATTTGTAACATCCCAAACTTTTATTAACGTTTGACTAAAGTCGTTAAGTCAATAATATGTGTCCGTTAAGTCTATTGCTAGATTTAATGCTTATATGTGGTTTATGTGTTATATATGTGAGACTTGAAAGTCTTAATGCATGATATGAAAATATGTTTATGAAGTAATTAAATGCCTATGTAGTGGTATTTAAAGAGGTATTTATGTTATATATGGTCCATATGGTAGTTTTTGACTAGTAAGGAAGGATTAGGAAGCTTAGGGAATAGTTTTGACATAGGAGCAAAGTCAAAAACGGGTTAAGGGGTCTAGGGAGTGTCATTAGGTTGATATTGGCATAATTTCATCCTCCTAAACAAGCCCTAACCGCCCAAGTGAATCCCCTTTAATCTTCCATCAAATTGCAAGCCGAAAAGCCTTCCGACGTGTGATTCGGGTGTGTTTAGTCAAGTGTTTTGCATCCCTAGTGTGATCTACGAGTATAGAAGGTAATATCTCATTGATTTCAGATCCTTTTAATTGTATAAGTCATTAGGGATTTTAATGGGGTTATGGGAGAATCGTTTAATGATGATTTAATGGTGCTTTTGAAGGATGTAAGTCATGTATGGTTTAATAAAGGAGTTATATGCATTATAATGGTTTGAATATGAAGGATTTTGATGTATGAAAGTCTTGTAATTGGTTTTGGGTCGTTTGGATCTGGTTTGGGGTGTAATCGATCAAAACTTGTGCAGAATCGGGGCTAGTTGCGGCGCAACTGGTTTCCAGAATGATAAGTTGCGGCGCAATGAGAAGCATTGCGGCGCAACGAATGGCTTGAGCTGCGGCGCAACTCTATGTTGCGGCGCAACTATCTTCGTTGCGGCGCAACTCTATGTTGCGGCGCAACTCATCTGTTTTCAGCAAATGTTAT
Organism: Erigeron breviscapus; assembly: GCA_034093135.1. NCBI lineage: Eukaryota > Viridiplantae > Streptophyta > Magnoliopsida > Asterales > Asteraceae > Erigeron > Erigeron breviscapus. The sequence goes on along the minus strand of CM067172.1, from coordinate 30,497,856 downwards.
AGTTTTGAACCGTAACCTCGTTTTGACACATAGTTTATCCCTGAAATCTAGGGTGTGTCCGTAGATATGTATTTTCCAGCTTATGGTCTAAATGACTAGTGTATTAATGGCCGTTTACTAATCATAGGTAGACGAGAGTTCTTGCTTTGATCGGTAACTTAGCTATCCTTCATTGCGTGCTACTTCGAGGTAAGATACACTACTTTGACACGCTGAGGGATTCGACAAAAGCATGGTTTTCAGAATATAACTTCTCTAATCTTATCTTGTATACTCAAGGGTATTCGGGTTATATGGGAGATTATATGGGATATGTATTTGACTTATGAGACCTGAAATGCATTTCCCTTATATGCGATGCAAAGTTATGTTATGAGATGATATGCAATGTAATGAAATGTGATGCAAGTATATGATGATTATGAGGTGCATGAATATGTGGCTTGGACATCTAGTTCACTAGACTTTGTAGGTTGCCATGTCACGCGCACGTTTAAGGGCCCAAACGTAAAAGATGATTATATGTTATGTTTAGGTAACTTTGTCACCTAAACTTTATGTGATGAAATCGAGCTCGTATTATATGATGAAGTGTTAAGCTTAACCCGTATTCACCTTAGCCGGGTGGGTGCGTATATGTTGTTGCTTGGGTGGCTCCCTGCAACGTAATTACGTGGTTTGAGTATCTCCGGGTGGAGTGATTACCCACCAATGTCTTGAACATACGGACTACTCCTGGAGTGGCTTGCCATTCCTTAACGACACTTGATGAACCGCCGTATGGCTCATCCATCTAGTCGGGTGTGAGGTTCCCGTTAGGTCTTATGACCGCCTACACACAAACTTACACCTTATATGATATGCGTGACTTATGTCACACCTAATGTGATGACGAAATGATGATTAGGCACATTTAGGATGGTTAATCCTACCATGAAAGATGTTGATGCTATGATATGTATGCGATGATATGCGAAATGTGTCTTTAATACGAAAGCTGCTTTACCAAGTTTTAATTGGACAAACGTTTATTTAACTTAGTGTTATCTTACTTAGCTAATTCGTTAGCTAACACTTGTTTCTTGAAATGTGTTGTCCCCTCAGGTTTAGCAAGCTAGAAGTGTGATGATGGATAATGAGCGAGGCATGGGTAGAATACTTGAAGATGCTTTTAGTTACCCATAGTTGCTGCTCCTTTTAGACACTTGATTTCGTTATGACTATTATGTTTTGATATGACTTGTATACGGTTGTTTTATGTTGGGCAACCGTAGGATTTCCATTTATGCTATTTTGATGATGTGACGAGTAACACCTACCATTTCATGAACAAACCAAACTGGATTTTATGGTTTGGACTTTTAAAACGTTATTCCGCATTCTTTAACACCGTTAGGTGAAAAGTTTTTGGAAATCCGTATTTTTAAACGACAGGTGTTACAATATGTGAGACAAGTAGTCTCTTTCTTTTTTCTTTTTTCTCTCTTTTTTTTATGCATTGTCCTTCGAGGGACTTTCTGCTTTATTGGATAAGCAAGGCAATGTTAGCCTTTACACTTTATTGAAAAGGAAAAAGAAATCTTAACAGTGGAACTTTCGTAAATTCGAACAGTTCCAGGTTCTATCAACCGGAGCCCCTTCGGGTGTTTCCAACTTATATGCTCCGTTTCCGAAGGCCATCTGTACCTTATATGGGCCTTCCCATGTTGGCCCCAACTTCCCTGTGTATTCTTTTTCACTCGCACTATTCAATCGTAAGACATAGTCCCCGGTTTTGAACGTTGTTGGATTCACTCTTTTATTGTAGTATCCTTCGATCTTCTTTTTAAAGACGGCTTCTCTGATGGATGCGATCTCTCTTCGCTCTTCTAGCAAGTCCAGGTCTATTCTTAATTCTTCTGAATTTCCTTCCGTATTTAACATCATGTGGGTGGAAACTTGGAATTCTGCCGGTGCCACTGCTTCCGTTCCGAATGCTAAACTGAATGGGGTTTCTCCATTGCTTCTCTTTGGGGTTGTTCTGTTAGCCCAAAGGACTAATGGTAATTCATCTACCCATCCTTTGTGGCTTCATCCCAGCTGCTTTTCTATTCCTTTGATTATTTCCCTGTTGGTTACCTCCACCTGTCCGTTTCCCTGGGGATGGTATACGAATGTGAATGACTGTTTAATTTGTAACTGCTTGCAAAACTCAGGAAACACTCCTTTGGCAAATTGTGGTCCATTATCGGATACTATCGTTTGCGGTATCCCGAATCTACATATGATGTGTTCCCATACAAACTTCTTCATCTGATCCCCGTTTGTCATGGCGAGCGGTTTCGCCTCCACCCACTTGGTGAAGTAGTCGATGGCTACCACTAGGAATTTTTTCTTGCTTGGGGCTTCGGGGAGCGGTCCTACTAAGTCGATTCCCCATTGTATGAAGGGTCATGCTGAAATTACCAAAGCCATATCATTTTTGGGCTGTCTCGGTACGTTGGCATGTAGCTGACATGCCTCGCGGTTTTTTAACAATGCTGCGGAGTCTTGATGCATGGTTGGCCAAAAATATCCAAACCGCATAGCCTTCTTAGCGACAGATCTTGCCCCCGAATGTGATCCGCAGATTCCTTCGTGTATCTCCCGGATAATCATTTCTGCTTGTTTAGGCCCTGCGCACCGTAGCCATGACGTGACGAACCCCTTTTTATACAATTTTTTATCCAGAATCTTATATTGTGGGGCTTTGATTTTTATCTTTCGAGCTTCGTCCTTATCTTCAGGGAGTATTCCGCTCACCAAAAACTCATAAATTGGGGTCATCCAACTCTTTCCTTCCTCCTTCACGAGATCTGATACCTGTTTTTCCTCGATGGACCTTTCTTTCAAAACTTCTATTAACACTTGTTTTACCAAATGATCGAACGTCAATGAGGCTAACTTACTTAGAGCGTCTGCTTTTTTGTTTTGGTTTCTTCGGATATGCTCTATTTTGAAGTGGCTGAAACATTCCCTTAACTCTTGCACCTTTCGCAGATACATCTTCGTTGTCTCTTGTTTTGCTTCGTACTCTCCTTTCACTTGACATGCTACGAGTTGGGAGTCAACGTATACTCGTATGTTGCGAATATTCATATCTCTTGCAATTCGAAGTCCCGCTAATAACGCTTCGTATTCTGCTTCGTTATTTGTTACTGCGAATTCAAATCTTAGTGCATAAGTGAATTCCTTATCTTCTAGGTTGATAAGCATAAGGCCAGCCCCGCAACCATCTAAACTGGCAGCGCCATCAGTATATAGTCTCCAGGTGTCACATTCGACAGTCCCTGTTACTTCGAGAGATGTAGAGTGCGTTAATGAGTCCTTGGCTTCATGTACCTCAGTGATGAAATCGGCTAAGACCTGTCCTTTGATTGCATGTCCGGCTCTAAATTCTATATCGTGTTCTCCCAGCTCAATGGCCCATTTGGCCACTCTTCCTGACTTCTCCGGTTTCAGCAGTATCTGCTTGATTGGCTTATCTGATAACACAACGATCGGGTGCGCTTGAAAATACCTTCGTGCCGTATGGACTAAAGCTAGAGCGAGTTTTTCCAGTTCAGGGTAATTAACTTCGACACCTTGTAAAACCCTGCTTACAAAGTAAATTGGTATTTGTTGTCGGTCCCTTTCGGCCACTAACACGGCGCTGACACTTTCGGGTGAACCTGCCAGATACACGAAGAGTGTTTCCTTTGTTTTCGGCACTGTTAGTGTTGGCAGGTTTTCAATGTATTCTTTCATATGTTCCAGTGCTTTGTTCGCCTCTTCTGTCCATGCAAAATCCTTCTTCTGGGTGCATCCCTTTAACGTTTTAAAGAAGGGGAGTTGTTTGTCAGCCCCTCCGGAAAGGAAATAGCTAAGTGCGGCGAGCTTACCATTCAAACTCTGAACTTCCTTGATTGTCTTTGGTGGCGAAACCTGCTTTAGTTTATTTACTTTGGAGGGGTTCGCATGTATGCCTTTGTTGCTAATATAATATCCTAAGAATTTTCCCTCCTCTACGCCAAAAGAGCATTTTTTAGGATTGAGTTTCATATTGATTCTCCGAAGGTTTTCGAAGGTCTCTCGGATGTCCTCTATGAGGCCTTCTTCATCCCTTCCTTTGATAACCATATCGTCAACGTATGCCTCTAAGTTTCTTCCTATCTGTGTGGCGGATGCCTTATCAACCAGCATTTGGTACCCAGCCCCTGCGTTCTTTAAACCAAACGGCATTTTTTGATAGCAATAAGTCCCCTTGCTCGTGTAGAAAGCCGTTTTGTCCTCATCCTCTTCTGCCATCTGTATCTGATGGTAGCCCTTATATGCATCCAAGAAGCAGTTTAGTTTGTGTCCTGTTAACGATTCTACCTTCCAGTCAATCTCTGGCAGGGGGTAACAATCCTCAGGACACGCTTTTTTGATGTTTGTAAAGTCAACACACATCCTCCACCCCCATCTCCTTTTTTTACCATCACCGGATTTGCAATCTAGATTGGGTAGGCGGATTCTCTGATTATTCCTGCTTTCAATAGCTCCTCCACTTCTTTTCTAGCGGCTTCGTCCCTTTCGGCTGAGAGACTGCGTTTCTTCTGATGGACAAGTTCTACATACTTTCGTTCGTTCAGACAGTGTTCCGTTACAAACGGCTTTCCTTCAAACGTTAGGATTCTGGGAACCCCTGTCATATCCGCGTACTCCCACGCGAAGATGTCTATGTTGGATTGTAGTAGTTTCCGGAGCCTGTGTTTACATTCATCTGAGAGTTGGGTACCTATGGTGATCGGCTGGTCCGGGAATGCTGGGTTGATTACTACCTTCGTTGCATACTCTTGCTCCTGTTGTTACTTCGGGACGGGTGACTTCCCGTCTTCTATCCTCTTCACATCATGAATTTGCTTTGTATGCTCATAAGACGAGCAGATCGTACCTATCCCTGTCTCAGATCGAATCTTAGACGAGCCTATGGATTACAGATGGGACTATCTCCAGTTGTTGCATGGCGGTTCTTCCCAAAAGGATGTTGTAGGGTGATGGGGATCGTACTATTGCGAGGTCCAATGTTTCGGTCCTCTCGTGTTTCCCATCCTTGATGTTGACGTCCTAGTCGATCTCCCCCAGGGGCCACGCATGTTCTCCCGAAAATCCGACAAGCGGGCCTCGGGGGTCGGATTTTCGGGCTCGTATGGCGTCTGGTAACTTGAGGAAGCAATGCTCAAAGATGACATCACACTCACTTCCGCTATCCAAATAGACCCTCCGTACCTCGATATTAAATATCGTGGCTTGGATGATTAGAGGATCATTAGAGGCTTTTCTCTCCCCCAATGGGGGAAAATAAAAACCTTCTGGTGTGGCCATGGTTAGATCTGAGCGACTGACCGCTGTCTGATTGATTGCCGAAAGGGATCTCCTATTTTTTAGGGGTTGGGTTTTGTTTTTCTTAACCATTTCTCGTGGTACGAGTGCACAAAAATCTTATTGTGGGTTTTCGGGTCCAAGTGATGTTAGGGTCCCACGGATGGCGCCAAATGATTGTGCACCAAACCGAGGTTAGGTTCAGAAAGGGGTTGATGGGTGTTTTGGTTATTTGTTGGCGATTCCACGAAGGTAGGGTTCGTGCCTCTTTACGCCAATCAAATATATGTGATTAGACGATTATAATCGTGCTATTGAATGGGTTTCTGATCGATCGTATTGTTGATTGAATTGATCGTGTATTGTGATGAGTATGTTGTAGATCGTGTGTGTATGAATGCCTCCTAAGGTCTTACGAATCTCCCTTTTTATAGAAAAGACAATCTTGGAAAGAAAGTCAAGCTTCCTAGGGTTTCCTTGGTTTTAGGCCGGGAATATCATTTCCATAATTACCGGCCCCCTTTGTGATAAGAACAAATCCCGACTTCGTAGGGGAACAATTCTTATCTCTTTTATGTTACTGCGGGAGCCTTCGTCACAGACAACGTTTGTGTCGTAGTGTGCTGCTAATCCTTCGCGTGACAGATCCTGCGTACCGTTGGGAGGGTATATCATCAATTAGTCTGTGTTTGATAAGTGTTAATCTTTTTAAGCGATATGTAACTTTTTTTAAAATAATGAATATGAATTTATAGGTTGTCAGATTAAAATTAAAATCTCAAATGGTTAAATTGTAGAATTATTTAAACTTTCATTAACCGAACCTTGAAATGACACTGGAAATCAATAGTCAAGTCCTTTATTACGATACTACTGAAAATACCTTTATCTTAATAGAAATCAAACAAAGATATTTCTAAATAGGATTTACTTATTTAAAGATAAGAATACTAGAAATGAAATAGTATTATTTAAGTTTAATAACAAGAATATAAAATAAGTAATACACGACTTAAAGCAAATAATTAAATATACGGTGAAACACAATGTAATTTTCAAATGTATTTTATTTATTGATGTTAAATATAATACAAGATTGTTGGGGACCAAGATTGTTAGAAATATAAATGTAGTAGTTGATTTGTTTCCTTGTTATATATTTGTACTTAGAATGTAAATGTCTAAGTATGGAAGGGGGCTTAGTGTAAATTAGTCATATGTATATAAACCCCCTCCATAATGAACTTTGTAACTTTTCACCCCATTTATGCAAACTAATCTTTCCTGCCAAACACACTTTCTCTCTCTACCTTCTCTCTCATCAAACCGCCATTGTTACACACACTAACACACACATAAGCTCAAATTCTAATCTTTACATTTGGTATCAGAGAACAATCAGAGTTGCTGAACGATCCACAAGCTTCAATTAAGGCTTATTTGTGCTTATTTTCTGGAATTTGAGTTTGTTACTGAAATAGCCATTTGCCGAGATTACTGTTTGAGTAATTTCTGCAAAATTAGTGTGTTTGTTGTTGAAATTTGTTCACCGATCGATTAGTTGTTAGTATATCATCATTCTGTATCGATTTCAGATTTCAATTTCATCATTTGATCACATTTCGTAAAAGCTCGGCAAATCAAGGTTTCAGTGGGATTTCATTCTGATTGAAATTATTTGTTATTTTGTTCGAGGATTTGTTCGCGATCATTTTCTGAGAATTTTGATATAAATTTCAAGTTGAAACTCTCAAAAATGAAGAAGATATCAATGATTTTCAGAAACCTCGGCGTTTGGGTACTTAGCTGAACGAAGAAGAAGAACAGTAACCGACTGTTTTGTCGTTTAGTGTTTACTCGTGTTTGCAGAGATTTTTGGCTAGGGTTAATCGTACTTGTACTATTTGCAGAGATTTTATCTCGGCAAATACGTATTTGAGCAAATTTTGGCTAAGGACTGAAGCTACTTGGAGCTTTTTGCTCGGCAAATAGCTGATTGAAGAAATTTGCGTTAAGTACTGGTTCTACTTGTTCTATTTGCAGAGATTTTATCTCGGCAAATAGGTGTTTCAAGAAAAGTTGGTTAAGTGTGGTGCTCATTGTTCTGTTTGCAGAGATTTATTCTCGGCAAATACGTCTGTTGACTGAATTTGGTTAAGGATTGATTCTACTTACACTGTTTGCAGAGATTTTATCTCGGCAAATAGTTATTTCAACAAAAATCCACCAAGTGTATTTGTGATCCAGTTCTATTTGTACCATTTGCTGAAGAAAAAGCTCCGTAAACTGTTGAAGTTGGTTGATCAGTGTGCTCGAGTTGTGAATTGGCTACTTGTTCTATTTGCCGAAGAAAAACCTCGGCACTTAGTTCATTTAGACTTGTCAAAATTTTCAATTTCAAGAAAATTGATTCACCATCATTTTTGATCAATATTCTTCAAGTGGGCAGAAAATAAAATTTGTTCAAAATTTTTGGTCCATTTGCCGAGATTTTTGCTCAGCATTCTTCACAAGTAGAAAATCAAATTTTTTTAAAGTATTTTAATTGATTGAAATGGCTTCAAGGGAAGCTTTAGCACTTGGTTCTGAAGGAAGACCTCCTGTCTTGTTTAGAGGTTCTTATCCTCAATGGAAGAAAAGGTTTCTGAACTGGATAGACAGACAGAAGAATGGAAAACTTCTGAGGAAATCATACAAAGATGGTCCTGAAATTCCAAAGAACCCTGTTAATGGAGAAGCTTTACCTGAAGAGAGTTGGAATACAGATCAGAGAAATAGAGTTGAAGCTGATCAAATGTCAATTGCTTATCTTTACCAAGCACTTCCTGATGACATTTACTGCAATGTGGACTCCTATGAAATAGGAAAAGACATATGGGATGAAGTGGAGAAGCAGATGGAAGGATCTGATGTGTCAAACACCATAAGATTGTCGACTGTTTTGAACATGTATGAAACTTTCAAGCAACAGAAGGGTGAACCATTGAACGAAGTATACATCAGATTCTGTAATGTCATCAATGAGCTTAGAAAGAATGATGTGAAAAGAACCAATATGGAACTGAACATCAAATTCATCAAAAATCTGGAAGAGGAATGGCAAGTGTATGGAACCCAACTCAACCAACAATCAGACTTTGGGAAACTTACCATTCACACCTTGTATGAAAAGCTGAAGCTAAATGTTGAGGATGTTCAGAGGATCTAAAAGAAGAAAGAAGAAAGTTCTAATTCAGATCCATTGGCCTTGGTAGCTAAGAAGAAGACTTCAAGAGTTTCAAAACAGAGCTTTGTTGAAACAGATTCTGATTCAAGTGAAATGAGTGATTCTGACTTGGATGAAAGACAAAAAGAGATGTATAAAGAACTCGCTTATTTCACAAAGGCTTTCAAGAAGAAATTCTTCAAGAAGAAACCAACCAACAATCAGCTTAGGACTTCATCAGTATCTTCGTATGCAAAGAATTCGAATGCTCCTAAGTTTGAATCAAAGAAGGAATATGTTGGTGGTGAGAAGAAATTTGATAATCAGAAGAAGTTTGAGAAGAAGGTCATGGAGAAAAGGAATGAAGACATGAAATGCTACAACTGTGGTCTTACTGGACATTTTGCCATCAACTGCACTAAACCTCGACAAAAGAACTCCGAGTACTATAAGTACAAACTTTTGCTGGCAAGACAAGAGGAAAGTGGAATTGCTCTTCTCGCTGAGGATGACAAGTGGTTACATCTTTCTGATGAGGAGACAGACGAACTTGCAGCAAACGTGTGCTTCATGACGAAGATCAAGAAGTCAAAGGAGTTGGAGGAAGTTGATGAAAGTTCTTCTGAGGTCGAGGATGAGGTAATCACTTTTACTAAGTCAGATTTAGATTATTATATGAATAAATGTGCTGAAACAATGAAATATGGGAGAGGGTTGAGTAAACAGATTTCTAAATTAACAAAAGTTTTGGAAATCAAAGAAATCGAATTTCAAAATTCTAAAGATAAATTTGATTTACTTCAAAAGGATTTTGACAATTTGAAATCTGAAAAAGCTGCGGTCACGTTTACTCCGAATTCCAAATTGCATCTTGAAAAACAAGAACTTGAAACCAAAGTTCTTGAACTGAGCAAGACCGTCAGACAACTTCAAGTTGAAAAGGTAATAGAGGATCTGTAAAAGTCTCTTGATGAAAAGCAATCTTTGATAGAAAGTTTGAAGACTCAAAATCACTATGTCATTGACCCACCCAAGAATCATGTAAATGATTGTGATCACCCCCGATTGTCCTGTTTGTGAAGTTATGGCGACTCCAACTCCACCAAACCAATCTGTGTGTCAAAATGAGACAACTTCACAACCTGCATGCTCTATTTGTCAAAATGAGTCAACTTCACAACCTGCTGTCTTTGTCAAAATGAGACAACTTCACAACCTGCATGCTCTATTTGTCAAAATGAGACAACTTCACAACCTGCATGCTCTATTTGTCAAAATGAGACAACTTCACAACCTGCATGCTCTATTTGTCAAAATGAGACAACTTCACAACCTGCATGCTCTATTTGTCAAAATGAGTGTGACAACTTCACAACCTCTGTGTGTCAAAATGAGACAACTTCACAACCTGCATGCTCTATTTGTCAAAATGAGTGTGAAGTTGTTCATGTGTCTGTTCAAACTGATAGTGATCTAGATGAATTCGATGATGCACTTGATGTTGATGATTATTTCTTCCCGACTACTTTTGAAACTAAGTCCTTTACCAAGTTTTCTGAGGGAACTCAATCATACTTGAATGAAATTGATGCTTTCAAACAAAAGTTTTGGAAAAGGTAATAGAGGATCTGTAAAAGTCTCTTGATGAAAAGCAATCTTTGATAGAAAGTTTGAAGACTCAAAATCACTATGTCATTGACCCACCCAAGAATCATGTAAATGATTGTGATCACCCCGATTGTCCTGTTTGTGAAGTTATGGCCACTCCAACTCCACCAAACCAATCTGTGTGTCAAAATGAGACAACTTCACAACCTGCATGCTCTATTTGTCAAAATGAGTCAACTTCACAACCTGCTGTCTTTGTCAAAATGAGACAACTTCACAACCTGCATGCTCTATTTGTCAAAATGAGACAACTTCACAACCTGCATGCTCTATTTGTCAAAATGAGACAACTTCACAACCTGCATGCTCTATTTGTCAAAATGAGACAACTTCACAACCTGCATGCTCTATTTGTCAAAATGAGACAACTTCACAACCTGCATGTCTATTTGTCAAAATGAGACAACTTCACAACCTGCATGTCTATTTGTCAAAATGAGACAACTTCACAACCTGCTGTCTATTTGTCAAAATGAGACAACTTCACAACCTGCTGTCTATTTGTCAAAATGAGACAACTTCACAACCTGCTGTCTATTTGTCAAAATGAGACAACTTCACAACCTGCTGTCTATTTGTCAAAATGAGACAACTTCACAACCTGCATGTCTGTGTGTCAAAATGAGACAACTTCACAACCTGCATGCTCTATTTGTCAAAATGAGTGTGAAGTTGTTCATGTGTCTGTTCAAACTGATAGTGATCTAGCATGAATTTTTTCTAAAGAAGATTCCAAAGTCACACTCTTCACAATCTTCCCCATTCGATAAGTTCCAAAGACCAAAGACCAAACCATCACCCAAGACTGATTCAAGACCAAAGACCACCCAACAACCAAAGACCAAACCATCACCCAAGACTGATTCAAGACCAAAGACCACCCAACAACCAAAGACCAAACCATCACCCAAGACTGATTCAAGACCAAAGACCAACCAACAACCAAAGACCAAACCATCACCCAAGACTAATTCAAGACCAAAGACCACCCAACAAGACCAAAGACCAAACCATCACCCAAGACTGATTCAAGACCAAAGACCACCCAACAACCAAAGACCAAACCATCACCCAAGACTGATTCAAGACCAAAGACCAAACCATCACCCAAGACTGATTCAAGACCAAAGACCACCCAACAACCAAAGACCAAACCATCACCCAAGACTGATTCAAGACCAAAGACCACCCAACAACCAAAGACCAAACCATCACCCAAGACTGATTCAAGACCAAAGACCACCCAACAACCAAAGACCAAACCATCACCCAAGACTGATTCAAGACCAAAGACCACCCAACAACCAAAGACCAAACCATCACCCAAGACTGATTCAAGAACGAAACCAAACAAAGGTCCCAAAGTTTCTAAGATTTCAAAGACTTCTAGACAACCACAGATGTATAAGGTTAAAACTGAACCTAAGATTCAAAAAGAAGTCAAAACAAGTAGTGGTCCGAAGATTGTCAAGAATGAATCGTTCTCATTAGGTAACAAACAACCAAAGAATGTTAAGTATTCTAGTTTTCCTAGGTATTCTCAGACGACCTCTAAGTGCACGTTACAGAGAGTTAGAGATACAATTTCAGGAACAACTAAATACAAAGATCAGTATGGTTGGTTGTCGCCTAATAACATCAAGAAAGTGAACAACACCACAGAACCCATCAAGAAGAAACCTGTTCAGATCGAAAATAATAAATTGTTTGCTAACTCAAAGAATGTTCGTGTTTCAGGTGACTTGTGCTTAACTAGTAGCAGTAGATGGATTCCTAAGGATAGATTTTTGCATGCTTCTAGTAAAGTCAAGCTTGATGGGAATACAGCTAATGTCAAACAAGTGTGGATTGTTCATAGATCAAATACATTAGATAATGCTAATACATCTAGGACTAGTCCCGCTTGTATCAAAACTTGTGTATAAACCATTACATTTCTTTGCTTGAAATTCGTATTTGTGTTTTGAATAATTATGTGTGCTTGTTTGTTAATTGAATAAAAAGTTTGTTTGTGTGTTATTTTGCTTGATGTTTATTTTTATGTATACTTGCATGTTATCCCTCTAACCTGCAAGGACCCAATCTACATGGGTACCTAAATCATATTCCTTGTCCTTGCAGGAATTTCTCATTTGTGTATGGTATGTTGACTCGGGATGTTCTCGTCATATGACTGGAAACAAGTCCATTCTTACAAACTTTGTCGAGAAGTTCATGGGAACCGTCAGATTCGGAAATGATCATATCGCTCCTATTCTCGGTTATGGAGACATTGTTAAAAATGGTGTCACTATCAAGAGAGTTTCCTATGTTGAAGGACTAGGACACAATCTTTTCAGTGTTGGACAATTTTGTGACAATGATCTTCAAGTACTATTCAGGAGATATGAATGCAAAGTGCAGACTGAAGAGGGAGTGGATATTCTTACTGGAACAAGAGACAACAATTTGTTCACAATTGATCTCAACAACATTCCATCTCATTCTTCAGAGATTTGTCTTCTTTCTAAAGCAACTGCACAAAATTCTTGGTTATGGCATCGCCGTCTTTCTCATCTTAATTTTCAAACGATTAATGCGCTCGTGGATAAACAACTTGTTGAAGGTCTTCCGGACTACAAGTATGAAAGTGAACATGTGTGTCCAGCTTGTGCAATTGGAAAGATGAAGAAAGCTTCACACAAACCAAAGAAGTTTCTAAGTACAGAAGGTCCTTTGCACCTTATTCATATGGATTTGTGTGGTCCTATGAAAGTTCAAAGTATCCATGGCAAGCGATACATTCTTGTGATTGTCGATGATTATTCTCATTATACTTGGGTATTCTTTCTTCATGCAAAGAGTGATACTCCGAGTGTGATTATTGATTTCATTAAGAAGACCCAAGTAAATCTTAAATCATCGGTTAGAATTGTTCGCTCAGACAATGGCACTGAATTCAAGAATTCATCAATTGATTCTTTCTTCAAGTCCATGGGTATTACTCATCAATTTTCCACTGTCAGGACACCTCAACAGAATGGAGTAGTTGAACGTCATAATCGAACTCTTGTTGAAGCAGCTAGAACAATGCTTGCTTATTCTAAGTTGCCTCCGAATCTATGGGCTGAAGCTGTTGCTACTGCATGTTTCACTCAAAATAGATCAATCATAAACAAGAGATTTGATAAAACTCCATATGAGGTGATTAACAAGAGAAAGCCCAATGTGAACTTCTTGCACATTTTTGGATGTGTATGTTATGTTCTCAATGATAGAGATAATCTGGGCAAGTTTGAACCAAAAGGCGATGAGGCTTATTTCATCGGTTATTCAAGAGAATCAATAGCTTACCGTGTATATAACCGAAGAACCAAGAGAATTGAAGAGAGTATGAATGTTAGATTTGATGAACTCTCGGGAATGGTTCTTGAACAACACAGTTCAAGACCCGAACTTCAAAGTCCACAAGCTTCCGCAACAAAAATTGCTTCAAATGTCAATTCATCATTCTCTACTCCAACAACACAAGATTTGGATATCTTGTTTGAAGAATTTTTCCAAGTTCCGAAGAAAGTTCCTGAATCTGATGTGATTACAAATGAACCATCCAGTTCAAATTCAAAAGAGATGGATCCCAATGAGTCTTCACCATCACAATCATCAGATGTTAATTCATCATCTGATTCTCCTCCACCTACCGATAATTCAGAGTTGCATACTCAACCTCATAATTTCTCTCAAGTGACAAATCATTCAACCAATCCTGAAGATTATGATCAAGACGACTTTGTTGAACCAATTGCAACTTCTTTTGAACAATTGACAGAACAACATTCTCCAGATTTTATTGATTCTGAAGAATCTGGTGATCCAATTGATCCAATTCCTCACACAACCAAATGGACTAGAGCCCATCCGATTTCTCAAGTCATTGGTAATCCAACAACTGGAGTTCAGACAGATTGGGTGAAAGCTATGCAGGAAGAACTGAATCAATTTGAACGTCTTGAGGTATGGAAATTGGTTCCCAATCCTTACAAGAATAAGGAGCCAATTAAGACCAAATGGATCTTCAAGAACAAAAAGGATGAAACTGGAGAGTTGTACTGGTAAACTGGCCAGTCTCCAGTTGCACCTGGAGACCCAGTGAAACTGGAGACCCAGAAGATTTGTCCAGAAATATATTGAAGTCCAGTTGCATCATACAGTTAACGCAACTGAAGACTTCCTCCAGTTGAGAACTGACCAGTTGAAGAATCCTTCCAGTTGAAGTCGAAGACAACAAGTGGAAGATAGAGAATGACAATGGCAGCGAAGCCCAGTTGACATTCTAGTCAGTTACAAACTGGAGACCATCAGTGGAAAGCTCTTACAAAGCTTTACACTGATTACGAGGAATTGACTTTTGTGCTTTATGTGCTTTTACCCGGATAATAAGATTTATCTTATTATTTAAATACAAAAAGTACATAAAGCTGGTTGAATAAAGTTGCTTTATCCTGCAACTTTACACTGCATTTTAAGGAATTAAATGTTATTCCTTAAATGCTCTCAACCACATTTGTACGGCCAAAGTTAACATCCCAATGTTAACTTTGCCTATAAATACAAGTCATTGCACAACAAGAATATTTAAGTGAGAACACACTTCAATAGAATTCACACTTTGCATACCTGCAATATTCTTGGTGAACTTGTGCAATATTCTCTCAATCGTTAAAAGTAACATTTCACAACTTTAAGTGTTTCGATTGTTTAGAGAAATTCCAAGTGTAGATCAATTGTAGTTCATAGGTTGTTAGGATATTTACATACTTTGTATTATCTTGGTTCCGCAACAACCTTGTAATTTATTTAAAGTTAATAAATAAATTACACTTGAAAATTACATATTGTCTCACCAATTTACTTTAAGTAGTTTACTTTATTGCATTGTTCTTTACTTATTGTCACTTAATAAGTAATCTATCTAGAACTTGGTATATACTCTCTGTAACTGGTCGTCTCCAGTTCAGAGCTTATATTGCAAAGTAACTCCACCATCGACATTGAGGTGTCTTCAGGTAGTACCATCTATTGAGTTGGGACTTACAGACATCATTCTAATCCAGATTTATGTTGACGACATAATTTTCGGGTCAACTAACCCTAAATACTGCAAGAATTTTTCAGCTTTAATGATCAAGAAATTTGAAATGAGCATGATGGGTGAATTAAACTTTTTCCTTGGCCTTCAAGTAAAACAGTTGTCAAATGGTACTTTTATTTGTCAATCTAAGTACATTCTTGACATGTTGAAAAAGTTTGATATGATGGATTGTCAAACAATTGGGACACCCATGGAAGCTAGAACAAAGATTAATGCTGACTTAAATGGAAAATCTTTTGATCAAAAGAAATATCGCAGTATGATAGGGTCACTCATGTATTTGACTGCAAGTCGCCCGGATATTATGTTTGCCACATGCATGTGTGCCAGGTACCAGGCCAATCCTAAGGAAAGTCATTTCCAGGCCGTTAAACGGATATTCCGATACCTGAAAGGCACTGTGAACCTTGGTCTCTGGTATCCAAGGGATACTGGGTTTCAGTTGATTGCATATTCGGATGCTGACCATGCAGGTTGTAAGCTTGACCGAAAGAGTACTTCTGGGAGCGTACAATTTTTAGGGGATAGATTAGTCAGTTGGTCTTCAAAGAAACAGAATTGTGTATCTACATTTACTGCAGAAGCTGAGTACGTTGCTGCAGCAAGCTGTTGTTCACAAGTTCTTTGGATGAAGACTCAGTTGACTGATTATGGATTTCAGTTCAACAGAATTCCCATCTACTGTGACTCTAAGAGTGCTATTGCTATTTCTTGCAATCCTGTACAGCACACAAAGACCAAGCACATAGATGTTCGGTACCATTTTCTTAAAGATCATGTCGAGAAAGGTAACATCGAACTCTATTTTGTCCCGACAGACTACCAACTTGCTGACCTGTTCACCAAACCTCTGGATGAACAAAGGTTTAATTTTCTTAAAACCAAGTTGGGAATGCTTGATTTACAAACTTAAATGCTTTCATACCATGTATTCTATGTTCATTTTCTGTTTCAAACATTGATGTGTTTTTTTATTTTTATTTTTATTTCTATTTCTATTTTCTTTTAGTTTTAATTTTATTTTTATTTTTATTTTTGTTTTTTATTTTTATTTTTATTTTTATTTTTATTTTTATTTTATTTTTATTTTATTTTTATTTTTATTTTTATTTTTATTTTTATTTTTATTTTTATTTTTATTTTTATTTTTATTTTTATTTTTATTTTTATTTTTATTTTTATTTTTATTTTTATTTTTATTTTTATTTTTATTTTTATTTTTATTTTTATTTTTATTTTTATTTTTATTTTTATTTTTATTTTTATTTTTATTTTTATTTTTATTTTTATTTTTATTTTTATTTTTATTTTTATTTTTATTTTTATTTTTATTTTTTTTAAGTTGTTAAATTTTTTTTTTTTTTTATTTTTATTTTTATTTTTATTTTTATTTTTATTTTTATTTTATTTCTTATTTTCTTTTATTTTTATTTTTATTCTTATTTTTGTTTATTTGTTTTTTAGTTAAAACCCAATAAGAGCCCAAACCCATAACTAGCCCAAAATGAGAAGTGTAGCCCAAAATTACTTGGGATCCGGGTTGACACGCGGGTCAAACCCAGACCCACGACCCGGATTCGTGGTTTAAAAGGAAACTGGGCGGGCCAAGTGATTCATTTCAAAATTCAAATCAAAATATCTTCTTGTTTTCTCTCAAAAACCGATCAAACTATCAATCATTCATTCAACCATTTCATCCATCGTGTAAGAATCAAAGTGGGTGTAGTATTATTGTCATAGTTGGGTTGATAATCATCACTGTTCATCGATCATTTCATTCAATTTGAGGTTAGATTTCTTGTGTTCATATTGCATATCAACTGTTTGATTAAATGCATGAATGAACTGCCATGATTGTTTTACATTATGTGATGATTGAATGTGAATATTTGATGAGTTTAGATGCATGTTTAGGGTTGTTGTAAATTGTTTATCTGCTTAAAATCCTTAATCTGCATTGTTCTTGTTTTTCTGGGTTTGATTTGATGAAGGGCTGGGTAATTTTTGAACATTTGAAGGTTTGTGCCATTCGCCGAGATTTTTGCTCGGCAAATGCTATATTTTGTTCATATCATTCTTCAAATCTTCATAAAACTGGCAAAACTTGTTCATAATGTTGTGGTCAACCATTTGATTTTAAAAAGGTCATTTGCAGAGATTTTATCTCGGCAAATGATCATTTTCTCAAAATGTTCAAATTCTTCTAAGTCATGAAATAGCCATTTGCTGAGATTTTATCTCGGCAAATGCTATGTTTTGAAAATCTTGTCCAAATTTTGACTTATTAGATGTTTCAGTCTAAATGGCCATTTGCCGAGGTTTTTGCTCGGCAAATGCTTGTTTTTCTCAATGTCAAGATTTTCTAAGACATAAAGAAGCCATTTGCAGAGATTTTATCTCGGAAAATGCTTTGGTTGTTCATATTCATTGTTTTTTGACTTAACAAAATTTCTGACCATATATCGTCATGTTTCGTATATATATTAGGGTGAGAAGCAAGGTATTGAACGCCTTTGTGTACTACCTTTGTTTTCTTATCTTTAAATACTTATGTGATTCTATATATCGTCATGTTTCGTATATATATTAGGGTGAGAAGCAAGGTATCGAACGCCTTTGTGTACTACCTTTGTTTTCTTATCTTTAAATACTTATGTGATTCTATATATCGTCATGTTTCGTATATATATTAGGGTGAGAAGCAAGGTATCGAACGCCTTTGTGTACTACCTTTGTTTTCTTATCTTTAAATACTTATGTGATTCTATATATCGTCATGTTTCGTATATATATTAGGGTGAGAAGCAAGGTATCGAACGCCTTTGTGTACTACTTTGTTTTCTTATCTTTAAATACTTATGTGATTCTATATATCGTCATGTTTCGTATATATATTAGGGTGAGAAGCAAGGTATCGAACGCCTTTGTGTACTACTTTGTTTTCTTATCTTTAAATACTTATGTGATTCTATATATCGTCATGTTTCGTATATATATTAGGGTGAGAAGCAAGGTATCGAACGCCTTTGTGTACTACCTTTGTTTTCTTATCTTTAAATACTTATGTGATTCTATATATCGTCATGTTTCGTATATATATTAGGGTGAGAAGCAAGGTATCGAACGCCTTTGTGTACTACCTTTGTTTTCTTATCTTTAAATACTTATGTGATTCTATATATCGTCATGTTTCGTATATATATTAGGGTGAGAAGCAAGGTATCGAACGCCTTTGTGTACTACCTTTGTTTTCTTATCTTTAAATACTTATGTGATTCTATATATCGTCATGTTTCGTATATATATTAGGGTGAGAAGCAAGGTATCGAACGCCTTTGTGTACTACCTTTGTTTTCTTATCTTTAAATACTTATGTGATTCTATATATCGTCATGTTTCGTATATATATTAGGGTGAGAAGCAAGGTATCGAACGCCTTTGTGTACTACCTTTGTTTTCTTATCTTTAAATACTTATGTGATTCTATATATCGTCATGTTTCGTATATATATTAGGGTGAGAAGCAAGGTATCGAACGCCTTTGTGTACTACCTTTGTTTTCTTATCTTTAAATACTTATGTGATTCTATATATCGTCATGTTTCGTATATATATTAGGGTGAGAAGCAAGGTATCGAACGCCTTTGTGTACTACCTTTGTTTTCTTATCTTTAAATACTTATGTGATTCTATATATCGTCATGTTTCGTATATATATTAGGGTGAGAAGCAAGGTATCGAACGCCTTTGTGTACTACTTTGTTTTCTCATTTCTGATATATGTGCGAAACATTGTCTTTGTGTATTAAATGTGTTTATTAAATGTTGGTGTGTTATTTTTCTGTGTTTAAATTGTTTTTCTGGTCAAACTTTGGTCAGTCTAATTTTTCAGAAAAATAATAAAACAAAGATGGTGATGTTCCAAGAAGGTGCAACTATGAAGATGCAAGCCAATCATGCTCTCCATATACCATTCACATCCAAATTCCCAATTATAACGGAGATTCTAAGCCATCATCCTTTGGAAACTGCTTTAACTAGTGGTGCAATTGTTCCGGAAAAGTATATATTTGAGCTATGGGAATCTATTGAATTTGTGAAAGGAAATAAAAGACATAATCAATAAGAATACTTTAGATATACTCTTCAATCAGATGAGAATGAGTTTAACTGCCAATTCACTCTAGATGAATTCTGATCAGTCATTGGTTTTCCTGAACAAGAAGAGTATGAAGAGTTGCCATCAGTTGATGAAATGTTGTCTGCTGTACATGCTTTGGGATATGAAGGGGAATTGACATCCATGAGGGATTTTAAACGGATGAATGTGGCTACATTATGGCATACCATGTACAATGTCTTAAGCACCTGTCTGATGCCATCTCAGAAGGGGATTGATACAATGACAAAGCACTCACTGTCGATATACTATGCTGTCACAC
This sequence comes from Erigeron breviscapus, assembly GCA_034093135.1. Lineage (NCBI taxonomy): Eukaryota > Viridiplantae > Streptophyta > Magnoliopsida > Asterales > Asteraceae > Erigeron > Erigeron breviscapus. Next base: position 30,478,049 of record CM067172.1, on the reverse strand, counting down.
ATAATGTTAAATGTGATTTTGCCAAGATTGTGTGGGACAAAATGAGACAAGTTGTGAAAGGAAAGGATGTTCAAGAAAGAAAATACATTCCTTATATTCGATTTTTCACTTTGATAATCGAAGACGTACTTGATAATGTTGAAGAGATTCCAAAGTTGGAAAACAGTTTCAAATGTGTCATTGCAATGTATAAGTCAAACATGAGAATACGAGGCACAGGAAGTGAAATTGCAAGACCTTTTCCGATTCCACCATTTCTGCTTAACTTGGTTCCTGCTCAGAGTCCTCACCTTAGGGCTTATAGAGAGTGGTTAGCCACAGCGATGGGATCTGAAAACCGACAGATTCCTACCCAAGCTGTGAATAGGTCGCCAAGTGAGGGTCCTAGGTCATCTAAAAGAAAAAGAGGGGTTAGTGATGAGGGGACTTCTGGGCAGAAGAAAAGGAAATCTAAAAGAGTTATGTTTGAGCAAGAAGTTGCTACACCTGAACCTATTTCTTCCCCTGTTTCTCAATCAACACCACCCATTCAAACAACACAATCTCCACCACCCGTTCAATTTTCACAATCTTCACCTTCACAATCTACACCAATACCATCCGTTGTTTCGCCAAATCCACCAATCCTAACACCACCTCGTTTATCACCCGTACTTAATCCTACACCGCTTGCTTCAGCATTACCGGATGAACCAACTCCACCACCAGGCAGACGATTTAAAATGATTGGTCGAAAGTCATCATCAAAGAAGAAATCAAAAAGGAAACATAAGTCGTCTAAATCTGCAAGCCAAAGATATGAATCTACCTCAGCAGATTTGAATGATCAAGTTGGTGCCTCAACTGAATTTGATGCTGAACAAGTAACAAGAATTGTTGATAATGTATTATCTGAATTGCAATCTGAGAATGTTAGCACAGGAGATGCAGATGTGCAGGAGGAACAAGGAGGGAATGAGGGCGGAGTTGAAAATACCAGAGAGGTTGAGAGGTCCGGGTTAGGACAAGGGCATAAAGAAAACGTTGGCCCTCCGATAGTTGAAACCAATGTGTCTAGCCGGGATGTAAACCCTAGGGTAGAAGTCGAGAACTCCCCATTCTCGCTTGCACCGAACTCTCCTCGCCATTCTGACTCCTCAAAACAGGAGTTAGTCTCACAAACGCACGGGGAACAGCCACGTTCACCACACTCTCCTCATTTGGAGGATGAGAGTGTTGAAAATAGAGAGGAACGGCCCCATCTCTCGACTTCATTTCGTGCACAAGAGTCTAGATCTCCTAGGCACACGGATTCACAAGCCCAGTTGAGTACTGGTGCCAGAACAAGCGGAGAGGGACCCACTTTGTGTGACCCTCAAGGACAGCTTGGAAATCCTGCCTTAGCTAACATCACGCCAGCTTTAGCCGCAGGTAACAGTTCTCAAACCGAGACTGGGGGACAGTATGAACGCCGTAGTGACACTGTTGTTCCTCAGGATCAACCTGAGACTGTATTAACGGGCATTCTCAGTGACCCCGGTGTTGTTAGAGGTGTTTCCCAAAAACAACAAGTCCCGGACAGTGATTTATCACAGTCTAGGACACAACTTGATTCGGGTAGCAAAGCCAATGAATCTGAAACTGCTGGTGAGGGTGTAACCTGAGGAACTGCAGGAAATCCTGAATCAGCTTCGCTGAATTTAGGTCACACTACAAGTTTGCAAACAACCTCCGGGTTGGTTCCTCCATCTCAAACACCAACACAAAGAACACCAACACCAAATCAAATTCCATCAACATCAACAAATCAACCAACCAAAGATTCTGCATGTGAAGTTTTGTTGAATATCTTACGGTCTGAGGGTGATTTGTTGACTGTAACTGAAAGAGGAGTGCTGAATGCTCTTGAGGTACGAGAAAGAGAAGTTGCTAATGAAAGAAGAGTTAAAGCTTTACAAGATCAAGTTCAATCTCAGAAAGCTGAATACGATGCGAAACTTGCTGCATTTGAGTTAAGATTGTTAGCGTTAGAATCTTGCCGACCAGCCTCGGTTGCTTCTCGACGGGATGATCCTGATTCTGATGATCACCCCGGGGGGAGAACCAAGGAGAAGGTCAAACTAATATTGATAATTCTTCGGCAAGAGTTGATGTGAATGTTGAGGATGTAGTAATGGAAGAAAGAACTGAGGGTGGAAACCAAAATGATATAGAAGAGGATCAAGCTGAAATTGAAAGATTAGCTGCTGTTAGAACTAGATCTGATAAAAGATGGAAAGAACTTGCTGATGAAACTCAAAGAGAAGTTAATCAAATAGTTAAAGATTTCACTGAAAGATTTAATGAAAGAAACAATGAAGATGATCCAGAGGAGATTGCAAGAGTTGTTGAAATCAAAAGAAAGTTTAATGAAGTTTTTGGAGCAGATAGTGATGAAGAAAAAGAAGAAGAGAATGAAAATGTTGTAGTTGATGAAGAATAAGGGTTTGTCATAGAAAATGAAATTGTGGAATATGCTGAAAACGAAGCAGAAGTTGAGGCAAGAAAAGATAATGTAATATTGGATGAGCCGGAAATAGTTGAGACTCCAGCAAATGTAGAAGCTGATGAAGAACCAATGTTTGAAGAATTTCCAGACCTTGATTATTTTGAAACAGGTTCTTCAAGCAGAAAAGAAGTTGGAGAGTCATCTACTCATGGTTTCACAACTCCACAACATTACACTTTTGAAGACTTCAATAGTTTTGATGAATTGAGAAAGACTCCTGAAGCCGCATCTCAGAATTTCAAGAAGTCAACATATAAACAAGTGTTGAAAGAAGCAATCATATCCGAGGAAGTTCTTCCTGATTACTTTCCAACAGAATTGACTGAAGAACAAAGGAGGTTTATTAATCGGGGATACTTCTTAAGGGGTAAAGAAAGAATGATTGCTCTGGGTGTTAAGCCAAAGGAGGCAGCTAAGAAGTCTAGATTTCTGGAAGAAAGAGCTTATCCGATCTTTTGTGGAGCTACCAAAGTGACCAAAACGAAGAGACCAGAGTTGGATTCGATGTACAAGTTTAAGGAAGCAAGGCAAATTGAAGAATACAAAGAGCTTCTTAAACTCACTAAGCAATACAATCCAAAGCTTCTCGAAGAACAAAGAAACCACAAGATTTTGGTGCTTGTCAGAGTAATCTTGGTTAAAAGGGTTTCTATCTCTGTCCCTTGTTTCCATGTGAAAGGAGACAACAATAAGATGTACAGATTCACAGAAGCTCAGTTCAAGCTGCTGCCAGTAGATGACATTATTTTTCTCTACAACCATTTCTTGAATGCAATGCAAAGATACAAAGAAGATGTTATTGCCTTTGAAGCTGTTAAAAGATACATGTCAAGTTGCATTCAATACGCTTCATTGGAAGACTTTCAAATTGGTTTTGAAGTTGTTAAGAATCGAACAGCTCAGTATTGGTCATGTCATAGAAGAACCATCCTTCGGTGTTGTCTTTTTGAATAGCAGAAAGAAGAAGATTTTCATTCGTATGGATGAACTTGCTTCTTATTCAGATGGAACATTAGAGTTTTGTAAGAATGTTTTGTTGTGTTTAAAAGAAGATGAGCAAGATAAAAAAAAAAGGAAGTATTTGATAAAGTAATCTCCAAGATCAATCAAAGACTCGAGTACAGAGACAGTATCAGAATGATGAGAGAGGCAAAGAATGTTCAAAAGTCTAAGTACGTCGTATGTCGAAGAGGAGGTTGTTGGATCAAGTACGAGCCAAGTCATCTTCCAGGTCCACAAAACATTCCACCAAGAAACTTTGAAGCAAATATGATTGTTCTAGATGACAGACCTGAAGGAGAAAACTGGTTCTGGCATCCAAACAAAGACAGACCAAATACGAGAGCTTGAAGATAAACAAAGACTGGATATTTTTGACAAATCACTACTAAGGGGGAGATTGTTAGAAATATAAATGTAGTAGTTGATTTGTTTCCTTGTTATATATTTGTACTTAGAATGTAAATGTCTAAGTATGGAAGGGGCTTAGTGTAAATTAGTCATATGTATATAAACCCCCTCCATAATGAACTTTGTAACTTTTCACCCCATTTATGCAAACTAATCTTTCCTGCCAAACACACTTTCTCTCTCTACCTTCTCTTTCATCAAACCGACATTGTTACACACACTAACACACACATAAGCTCAAATTCTAATCTTTACAAAGATAATACAAGAATGTAAATATCCTAACAATCTATGAATTACAAGTGATCTATACTTATTAAATATTATACTTAGACCGAAATAATTTAAGTTGTGAAGTGTTCCTTTTTGCGATCGAATATTTAATCAAGTTCACCAAAATTGCAAAAGCCATCTTTGGCCAAGGAATGACCTTATATTTATAGGCCAAGGATTTTAACAGTGAATCCAAAGTTGTACAAATGCAGTTGGAAATGTGATTCCTTAAATGCATTGATTAAAGTACAATAATAAAGTCTTATTGAGGTGACTTGTCTTACTTTAAACCAACCACCTTTACACACATGTATACTTTATGTCAGACAAATGATTGTCCGGACAAAAATGTGTAAAGGAAAAAGTTCGTTATCAGCGCTCAGTGTTATAAATACTGGAGCACTGATGAATGCTCCAGTCTTCGATCTGGTAAGACTGCTACTGGGCTCCGTCATTTAGATAGTCTTCTGATGAGCGTTCATTTTGTGATAATTTCCCCCATCATAAGGCCACATTTTAATGTCTAAAAGAGTTAATATTCATGAACTATTGGTACTTAATGGATTCGATATAAATGCAGGTTCACGGAAGATGTGAGTGAGGGTGAATGGCATCTATCAACTCAACATGAAGGCCGATGAAGTTACAAGACACAAGGAGGCAAAACGGGAGTCGAACGAAGCAAATCGAGAAGACGCAGGAGCTGGCAGCCTTACTGAAGAGCCCAACGCCGCTGGAGCCCATCCCCAGCGCCGCTGGGCGGCCCAGGTCCGATTACGACTTTCAGCCTATAAATACAACAAGAAACCCTCAAAACCCAAGAGAGAGCAGATCCAGCAGCCATAGTCGACACCTATCAACCCTAGGTCGAATTTTGCAGATTCCAAGGAGGTTTTGGAGCTTCTAACACCTCTCGATCTTCACCTTCAACCTAGATCTATACTCCTATTTTACTTTCTGTTGGTAAACAATGTCTTTCATCTTTTTAGACTTTGTTATTCCTTTAATAATGTCAAGCTAGTAGGCTGAATACTTGTTTGGATCGATGTGATCATGTAGACGTTTATTTATCTTATTTTATTTGTTAGATATGTTGGATTGTGTTTACTGTTTGTCGTAGATCCTGGTTAATGAGTTCTTCATATTGTTATAGGTTCTATATCTGCATGTATTGATTTAATTCTGATGATCGGTCTATAATCATACACTAGGATTAATACATAAAGATGGAAAACACTAATCGGTCTTTAATTAGATGTAAAAGGTGATTCAGTTCTAACGGACGGATCCAGAACCATAATAATTAGAATAAGTTGAACATGATGCTTAACAATGTCAGACGTGATCTAGTGACATGGAAACGTGCACTATGGTCACCGGAGGGAATTATTATCTGGTCATGGCTTAAGAGCCGGGTATACTAAAAGATGAACTAGTAACACAAACTTAGGTTAATAATGCTTAAACAACGAATCTAATTAGAATTTGTTTAAAGAGTAGTGTGAGTCTAGGGACAGCACTAGTTACATAGGCAAAGTGAATCTAACGAGAATCTGAGCCGTGATTAAGTTTTCTAACAGACTAGCAAGTAGGTAGGATAGTATTCGGTCGTACCATGAGATCGGAGATGCCAAACAAGTATTTTAATTTAATTACTGTTATTTGCTTTTCAATTCATTTTCTAGATTTAACCGAAGCTTCTCGCTAGACCAAGCGGTTGCGGCTTCTATTTTGCTTTTCATTTCAGTAGTTTTAATAAGAAATCGTGACAACCCCAACCGCTAGAATTACACATATTATTAGACTAGGTAGTGCAAGCGTCCCTGCAAACGATCCTGTACTTACCACAACACTATCTACTTTCGATCGGGTCCACTGCTCGTTAGAGTGTGTTTTGTTGAGGTATTTACTTGTACAACATTTTATAAATTTAAAACAGTGTTAGTTTTCATAATAAAAAATCATTTTGTTTTTCAACTCAAAAATAAAGCACATCATCTTCTTCCCCAGACTTTAGTGTTCAACTTCAGTGAGAATGTCGTGAGAATGTCTTCAGTAATGTAGATCTTGACTGGAGTGAAGTCAAGTGCACTGAAATCTGGAACCACTAGATTTCCTGTACAAGTAAGGTGTTCACTTATTTTCAAGATATTTCTGGACAAATCTTCAAGAGCTCTGGATGTCTGGACCAGTCTAGTGAAGTCTGGAGCAGTCTAGTAAAACCTGAACTTACAAATTCCCTTTATTTGTCCTGAAATAATGCAAGGTTTTCAAGCTTCTATCTATACAAAATTTACATGCTTGAAGAACTCTTGTTATTGATTAAGTCTAAAATTTTAAATTTTTTGACCACACTCTATAGATCATCAATGCATAAGATTTGTCTTGTTGTTCTAACTTAGACTTAATCAAATCATTTACTTGTGAGAACAATAATTGCAACTATATTTACAGACATTAAAAATAAAAGTTACAACAATTGTTCAAAAATAAAAATACAGGTAAAGTGAAAAAATGAGACAAGGCTACTTCTTTTTAATGTGTCATGGAGCAGCTTCAATGGCCTTTCTCTTGGGTGAAGGGAAATGAGTGCCAGTTCGAAGGCCCAAGGCAACTTCCATCTGGGCCTTTCTTTCGAAAGCCTTCTCGGTTCTTTTCATGAAGGCCTTTTCAGATTGAGCATATGACTCCTTCCCTTTCAATGCCAAACTAATCTCCCTTAAGTCTGACAGACCGAATGTCTGGATTGAAGAACTGGGCCTTTCATCAACAAACCCTTCCTCCCTGGTCAGTTTAATTGCAAACCTGTTCCAGTGGGTATCATCAGTAGCAACAATCTTTCTTGCATTTGCTTTGAAGTGCATCATATCATCATATTTCTTTCTCAACTTGGCTCTGGTAATCAGACTTTGGTCTTCCTTGGAGACACCAGTTTCAGCTCGCACTTTGGATACTTCAGACATTTTTTCCAAGGACCTCTTTTGTACATCTTCTTTGGGAGCTTAAGTTTTAGTGATGGCCAGAGAAGTAACAAGGGGAATAAATGAACCAAGATCTGAATCTCTAGAGGCTTCCTTGGAAAAGAAGTCTAAAGTATCTAAAGTGCCAGCTGAAATTGGTGTTTGGACATCAACATTCCTATTATGTTCTTTAGAAGCATAATGGATTGGAACGTTTATGTTGGCTAATACAAGCACAATTAAGATATTGCACATGGACTTGGAATTTAATCTATGAATATTAGCTTAAGTAAGATTACATGATATAGTATCTAGAACTATCTCTAGATAAATATTCATTTTAGATGCACCCCATGGCATTAGTTGAGTAGAAACTCAAAATGAAACTTTAAGATTCTTTATGTGTAAAAGTCCCATACGAGTAAAGCCTCGAAAGTTACTCATGACATGAAGTTTTCAACTATGTCATAATTCTTGTATATAATTCAAATAAGTTGGTTAGATTGTCTAAACTGTATTCTAGAATTAGTGTTTTGGATTGTCAATAAGTGGAAAGGAATAAATTCTTTAAGGGCGAAAGACATATATGAATATTTCATATATATTTGTGTAAGACAATAGTAGTTCATTATTGGAACTGTAGAATATATCGCCACTTTAGAAACATATGAAAAGGCCTTGTGAGATATTATTATCTTGACACCTTGTTGTCATATTGATTCTGGAAATCATATTTACAAGAAACTTACGACACGCTTGAGAGAGATCACGTTGATATTCTAAAAGGTTCAATACAAGTGATCGATTAAGCAAAACCCCTAAGGGAAAGGCATATTCTTGATTAATGGAAGTTTGACTAAGAGATAGGGTTATGATTTGCTGATTGATCTTGTTGTGATAAAGTTTAGTGTTTGAATATTGGAACCTATCGGATGTGTTGAAGAGAATAAGAGCATTCTCGCTCACACTTTCTGAGTTCTATATTTGCATGTTTAACCTCAATCTGTGAGTCATTGTAAATGATTCTAAAACGTTACTCATTACCGCAGATTAATTATGGGGATTAATACTGAATAAAGGTAATTTTGAGAGATGATGATTATTTACACTATGTAAATAATGCGTATAGAGGTACAATTATTTCACAAGTATTCAAGAGAGAGAGTTGAATATTGGGATAAGACCCTCATCTTGAGATATCATGTGGATCATGTTGACATACATGAGTCTTGGGTAGTGGTAGTGTCTAGTTGTCCTTAGACTTGATACACATAGGCGTTTCCTAAGACTTGATTAGTTCGAACTTGTAACTTAACCGACAGTAGTATGGGATGTTTTGGGTATGAGATGAAATATGGAAGAGACTTATGTTGTCAGTCAAGGATTTGTTCGCCAAACTGTTGGAAAGATATCACGCGGTCACTCAATGAAAAGAAATGATTAAAGTGCATGGCCATGCCCCAAGTGCATTATTAGAATGTGTTTCCATGTAACTGTATCTCGGATAGTATCACTTCATTTGCACAAGATCGAGCAACATGTCGAGTTATATGAGCGTCACTTGATCCGTGACTCATGGCTCGATGTGATATCGGAAACATATAGGGATGATAAGACATTGTACCAAAACATTAAAAGAGTTTAAAGTGTAACATCTAGAAGCTGATGTTAGTTGTCGTCACGGATACTATATTTATACATATTCGGGGGCATCGTCGTATTGTTAGACAAACGTTCGATGTCAATATACCTTGACGTATATTGGTATATCCTTAAGTGGGAGTGCTGAAACTGTGAGAATACTCCAATATATTATACGGTCATTTATCTATGAATCTTTAAGGTCGCACACGAAGAATGGTGAGGGCTTAGTTGAACTTCATATAAATAGCAAAAGATCCATAAGAAATGAAAATAACTAAAAGTTTCCAAAATAGATTTGGAAATGACGAAAAAGTCAAACCGGGCGAGGCACCATTGCACCATGGGCTGACCCATTCGACCATGGGTCAAAAACGTCAACCCATGGGAGGTTTAGTGAGGTTGACGCAAAAGAAGGAAAATGAGGGGAGAAAAAATATGGATTTTTTCTTTGTCCCACATAGATGGATGTAGAAAAGTTTAAGCCTTTTATTCCCTGTAAATATAAGGCACTTTTCTACATTCCATCTTGCATCTAAATCTTCTTCTTTTTCTCTTTGGGAGCTCGACACCCATGCTATAGGTGGAGAGCAAACCAATTAGTTATTTTTTCGGTGGGTATTTTGTAATAACTTGGAGTTATAACTAGAACTTAACTAAGTGCCAAAGATCTGTTCATGTGTATGGAACTTAGGAGGGACGCAATTTGGGATCTAGTACGTGACGGGTGGTTTCCGGTTTCTACTAAGAGGTTAGTGTTTCTTTATGTATTTATTGGTTGATTTATATTCCATACATGTAGATCTTGTATTATGGAATTAAGTAGTTTAATTCTTTTATTAACCTTCTTCCGCTTTATATTAATTAGGTTAGTCATTTAGTTCGATAAATTAGTTAGATTAATTTATTCGCTTGTTAACTAATTAGATTAATATAGAATGTTCATGTTTTTAATTACTGAGAATTATATAATAGGTTTATTTAATTATATGGTTTTAATTATCCCTATATAAATAATGGTTTTTAATTATATACACATTCAACCCCTTTGTTTTGAGAAATTAAAATGCAACCTTTATAAATAATGAACATTGCAATTTCGATACAAACTAGTTGTATATATAATTAAATCCCAACACTCAATGTGAATCTTTTTCTGATCCTTCTGTATATACAAATGTAACATCCGTGAATTTTAACCTGTTGACTTTACGTGTAATATGACTAACAATTTGAGTTAATGAAGTATTTGGGTCGTTTTATGAATTAAATGACAATGTGGTATGTTAGTCGGGTCGATAGTACGATTTAAACGTGTTTAAATGTAAAACGGTACGCGAAATTGCTAGAAAAGGGGAAACGGGTCGGCCGTGGGTCATCCACGACCCATCAGCCCTTTTGACCCATTTCCACCCCTTATTTTCTCACTACCTCTCTTTTCTTATCTCTTTCTCATTTTCCCTCTTAATTAAAAAGCAAAAGCATTTCATCTCTTAAATCTCATTTCTCTTGCATCATTTTGGTGTTTTGGAGCTGGTTAAACTCGGAATCATCATCGTCTTCATCTCCTTATTGTCTAGTAAAGAATTCAGTTTCTAAGTGCAAGCATTTTACCCATTTTGCCATAAATCGGGTTCTAGCTCGGGAAGGAAGTTTTGGTAAGTCTAATTCACCCCTTTTGCATCTATTTATGTTTGGTTATTCATTTCTGGTCATTTCGAGTATTTACATGTCCTAAAACGACTTAAAATGGAGTTTGGGTCAATTTAGGGTTAATTAGGGTTTTGATTAGGGTTAGAATGATTTGGAAGTAATTTTTATGTTTTTGGTCGAATTTGTGGAATGGGTTATGTGTATTTATGTTTAATGGTGCTTAGTTATGCTTCAAAACAAGTTTCAAACTCTTGTAGATCGTTTTGGGATGATTTGGGTCGAATTTGGGTGAGTTTGGTTCGGAATTCTGCAGGAAACAAAACTGCAGCTACTGTATTTGGTCTCACTGCGGCGCAGTGGCAAGGACTGCCTTGACTGCGGCGCAGTGGCTATTCTCTGACCTTCTGCATCGTTTAGCCTCACTGCGGCGCAGTAGCAAGGCAATGCCTTGACTGCGGCACAGTGAGATACTACTGGGAAATTCGCGCGTCAGTTTTCAAACGTTAATAACTTTTGAACCGTAAGTCCGTTTTAGTCGTATGACCTATCGTTGGAATCGTGAGAGAGCCTAGTTTCTTGTAGTAACACTCATTTTGTATGAATCTTCTCCCATTTCTAAAAATGTCGAGTCAAATGCGTCTTGTTCTTACTCGATAAAGTTGTAGAAGTGTTTAGGGGTTTGTGACTTGACTTAAATATGCTAAACCAACTTGTTTAAGGTTGTAGAGTTGACATTATGGTATTATGATGTATATTTATAGGTTGTGGACGTGTGGATCCCAATACTCACTTGTAGCATTATACTAGCTTCTTTGCCGGACAAGGTGAGTTTCGTAGCTCCCTACTCGCTTGAGATTCAGGCTGAAAAGTGTAGGATTGACGTGGTTACTTACATTGTTGATTGATTGATTGATTGATTGGTGTGATTGTTGGATTGATGTGATGGTTCATTTCGTTTGATTGACTTGGTTTAGGTTTTGGTTATGTATTTCATAAATATTAGGATAGACGTACATACATGGAAGTCGGTTATGCCTTCATTGGGTTTTAGATGTGGTGGGAAGGCTGCGGGTGACCCTATATATAAGCATCTGGGACTCGAAGAAAGTAGAATCCTCTTAAGTGCATGTACCTATAGGATTGGCTGGAGCATTGATTGTTGGTTTATGATTGACGTTCTGTGATTATTGAATTATGATTAACGAGTTATGATCGATGCATTTACTATTGATTGTAAGCATGCATACATTGTGGATAACCCCCGGTTGAGATTTGCAAACATCCAAGTGTATAGATGTATACACTTATCTGATGGATGTTGATGTCATGATCCCGAGTATATAGACATATATATCTCGATGTTTTTGAGATACAGCCTTGTTCATTGTGATGACAGGCGGGTATCGTTGCATAGGTGACTTGAGTTCATGCATAAGATAGGCATGTTGGCTTATTTATGCATTTGGCACTTACATTGATATGTTCATCATTTGTGCACTCCTATTACACGCTTACTTGTTTTGTGTAATCTTGTTGTTGGACGTTATTGTATTGCATAGAGGCTCACTGTAAGTCATGTCTAGCCTCTACTCGTACATTGTGATTATTGATGATGGTTCCTTGTGGACCATTACTACGAACTCACCAACCTTGTGTTGACTATGCTTAGTACACTTTTCAGGTAATCAGGTTATCCCCGGACGTGGAGTTTAGTTGCTTGCTTGCTGTAAAAACCCGGGCTTTGGACTTTATGGATCAAGGATTCATTGACCTTCTCTTTTGCATTATACTTAGGATCGATTTGCCATCTTTTGAATGTTCTTTTGTAAACTTTGATGGTTAATTGCTCCTTATGTATTTTGGTACTTATTTCATATTGTAATGGATTCACTGAATCTTTATTTGCATTTAGCTCTTGTTCTATTGTAATTCCACCTTGTGCTATATGATTTCTGTGATATTTCGAGCCTCGGCTTGGGGTGTTACAGAATGGTGGCCCATGCAGGTCGTAGAGAATTAGGCGGTTTGACCTAGACTACGGCTTAAGTTAAAACTCTTCATATAGCATGCATGGTTAGGAAATTCGTGTGCAATGTGAATTATGTGAATCCCCGTGTGAGTTCGTAGTTAAGACCACTTGTGTGATAGCTTGAATTTAATGTGATGAATGTGGTTAATATGGTTTGTTGTTGTTATTGGTTGGAGCTAATTTGATGATTTAGGGCAAAATGAAGTTATGCCATTAACTTAGTATAATATTGTGGCAACCCTAAAAGAACCCGATCAACTCTTTTATGGTTACCCAACATTATAACAAGTTAATGACATCGTGGATTGCGCACGTGTGGCTTAAAGTATAATAAGGAACCGATATGCTTAATGAAAGTTGATTAGGTGGAGGGTTAGCCATTGGTACACCCTGTATACATACCCGGTCAATAACTAGAGAGCATATCGAATTCGGATTATACTTTGAATCATTCGTGTTAGTTGTTTGATTGCATGATGTAATGAGCATGATTACATGAGTTAATGATAGACAATTGTAATGAATTTGACATGATGATATGCTAAGTAACAATCCCATAGGATTCTAGCACTCTTGCCTTAGCTTAATGATATGAAATGAGTATGTGGTATCGGTATGAGAGCATTGACTACTTGTGTGACTAACATGTGAGCATTTGAGACTAACTCTCGGGTCAACGTGTCACTTGTTTTATAGAAATTGTGAGACCAAGGAGAGCCGGAACGAACTATAGGGCTGAATCGGAAGAACCTCAACAGTAGGTACAAGGAGGTAGAGGTAGGGGCCGTGGTAGGAGCCGTGGTAGAGGTCGTGGTAGAGGCCAAGGTAGGGGCCGTGGTAGGGGCCGTGGTAGAGGTCGTGGTAGGGGCCGGGTAGGGGTCGTGGTGGAGCTCCTGAGCCAAACTTGGCCGAGGTAGGGGCCGTGGTAGGGGCCGTGGTAGGGGCCGTGGTAGGGGTCCGTGGTAGAGGGCCTGGAAGGGTCCGGAAGTAGAAGTGCGGTAGGGGCCGTGGTAGGGGCCGTGGTAGAGGTCGTGGTAGGGGCCGTAGTAGGGGTCGTGGTGGGGCCGGGAGGGGTCGAAGTACAAGGAGGTAGAGGTAGGGGCCGTGGTAGGGGCCGTGGTAGGGGCCGTGGTAGAGGCCAAGGAAGGGGTCGTGGTGAAGCTCCTGAGCCAAACATGGCTGAGGTGATCGCTCAAACGATCACCAATATCATGCCGACCATTATTGCTCAAGTCACGGCAAGTCTTGGGCAAAACAATGGGCCTCAAAACAATGAAGCCCAGAAAATGTGAATAATGAAAATGCTCAACCTCAGACCGTGGAAAATGAAGAAGAGGAACCAGTGAGAATTGATAACCGCATGCCCATGTATAATCAATATGGGGGATACCGACAGGGGTATATATTTAAGGACTTCAAAAGCTGTGGAGCACCGGAGTTTAATGGAAGAGGCGGTCCCACTGAGTGCATAAGGTGGTTTGAAGAGATTGAGGCAGTGATTGAAAGAAGTCATTGCACATACGACGACCGGATTTCTTATGCATCCGGCATGTTTAGACATGACGCCTTGAGTTGGTGGAACCAAGAGATAACTCTGGGCCAGACTTATAACTTAGAATGGATCGATTTCAAGAACAAAGTGAAGGAAAAGTTTTGTCCTCCCTATGAACTACAAAACTTGACCATTGAGTTTGCTAATCTCAACATGGACGGAGCCGGTTACAAGAGCTATGTTAGACGATTTCAAGAGTTGTCTACCCTCATTCCTCACTTGGTGGGTTCCGAGTCTCAGGCCATCCAGAAGTTTGTATTGGGCTTGAATCCTCAAGTCCGATCTTATGTGAATTCTAACATGCCTACTTCTTTGGCCGATGCTGTTAACCGAGCCGGGAGTGTGACTGAAGACTTGTTGAGGAGCGGTGTCTTGAGCAAATCCTCAACAAACAAGAGGAAAGAAGAGGGGGAGTCAAGTGGGGTAAAAAAAATGGGAAGGTTTGACCCCAAAAATTCTAATAGGGGTAGGGTGATGGCGGCAGTGGAACCGGCCAGGAAAGCTTATACTGGACCCCATCCTTTCTGTGGGAGATGCAACCAACATCACCCCGCCAATGTCCAATGCAGAGCATGCTTTAATTGTAACCAAGTGGGGCACCTCTCCAGAGATTGCAGGGCTCCAAGAACGGGCCCAATGAATGTGGCTCCTGTTCGGGCCGTCCCTCCTCAAGGTAATCAACGAAGAGGTGAATGTTTTGAATGTGGTAGTCGTGACCACTATCGTAATAATTGTCCTCGATGGGTGGGACAACAAGTTCAAGTAGCCGTCCACCCCAACCAACTACAAATGGTCGGGCCTAACCAAAACCGGGGACAACAAGGCCATCAAGTGCAACCACGCGGCCGAGCCTTTGCGGCTAATGCAAATGAAGCCCGCAACGATCCCAACGTAGTAGCAGGTACCTTTCTCTTTAATGGTCACTATGCAACAGTTTTGTTTGATTCCGGAGCCGATTATAGCCTCGTGTCCTCTAACTTTGTTCCTTTGATTGATGTGCATCCTTGTGCTCTAAACTATGTGCTTGACATTGAAATGGTAAACGGGTCACTAACTAAACTTAGTCAAATAATACGTGATTGTGTCTTGACCCTAGACGATGTTGAATTCTTCATAGACCTTATACCTTTCGATATTGGGAGTTTTGATGTCATTGTGGGTATGGATTGGTTGACGGCAGTAAACGCGACTATTGATTGTGGTGAGAGGGTTGTTAAGATACCTTTGACTAACGGTAGAATTCTTAGGGTTCAAGGCGAAATCTCTGATTCCTCAAATTCTAAAGTCTTTAGTGCTACCATCACAAAGGTAGAATTGAAGACCGTTCCTATTGTTTGTGAATTTCCCGATGTTTTTCCGGATGACTTACCGGGATTACCTCCAACTCGTGAACTTGACTTTCGTATTAATCTTATCCCCGAAGCCGCGCCCGTAGCAAAAGCTCCGTATAGACTAGCCTTAACCGAAATGCAAGAATTACAAACTCAACTCAAGGAACTCCAAGAGAAGGGTTTCATTCGCCCTAGTCAATCTCCTTGGGGTGCTCCTGTTCTCTTCGTCAAAAAGAAAGACGGGTCCTTCAGAATGTGTATCGACTACCGGGAATTAAACAAGCTCACAGTGAAGAACCGGTATCCCCTCCCTAAAATCGATGACTTATTTGATCAACTTCAAGGTGCTAAGCACTTCTCTAAAATCGATCTTCGCTCGGGTTATCATCAACTCCGAGTACATGAAGATGATATCCCCAAGACGGCTTTTCGCACAAGGTATGGTCAATTTGAATTCACCGTGATGCCCTTCGGGTTGACTAATGCACCGGCGGTGTTCATGGACTTGATGAACCGGGTGTGTCAACCATACTTAGACAAGTCTGTCATTGTGTTCATTGATGACATACTTGTATACTCGAAGACAAAGGAAGAGCATGTTGAGCACTTGCGCGAGGTGCTCGAACTACTAAGGAAGGAGAAGTTGTATGCCAAATTCTCCAAGTGTGAGTTTTGGTTAGAAGAGGTCCACTTTCTTGGTCACGTAGTGAGCAAGAATGGTATTCACGTGGACCTAAGCAAAATTGAAGCGGTCAAGAATTGGAGAAGACCCGAAACGCCATCCGAGATCCATCAATTCCTTGGATTGGCGGGTTACTATAGAAGATTCATTGAAAATTTCTCCCGTATTGCACAACCACTCACCCTCTTGACTCAAAAGGAGAGAAACTTTGAATGGGGCGAAAAACAAGAAAACGCTTTCCAAACTCTTAAAGATATGCTATGTGACGCTCCTATTTTGACGCTACCGGATGGAATTGAAGATTTTATCGTTTATTGTGATGCCTCGGGACAAGGTTTGGGTTGTGTTCTTATGCAAAGGGGTAAAATCATTGCTTATGCCTCTCGTTAATTGAAGGTGCATGAGAAGAACTACCCGACCCATGATTTGGAATTGGGAGCGGTTGTGTTTGCTTTGAAGTGTTGGAGACATTATCTCTATGGCACCAAATGTGTGATTTATACCGACCACAAAAGTCTTCAACACATCTTTAACCAAAGTGAATTGAATATGAGGCAGAGGCGTTGGCTTGAACTATTTAGTGATTATGATTGTGACATCCGTTATCATCCGGGCAAGGCAAATGTAGTAGCCAATGCCTTGAGTAGAAAGGAGAGAGTGAAGCCAAGACGGGCTAGAGCTATGAGCCTCACGGTGGGGCCAAATATTCGTGACCGGATTATTGAAGCCCAAATTCAAGCCACCCTACCGGAAAACTTTGGAAATGAGAACCTTGATGGCATGGAGCAACAATTCGAAAGAAAAAGTGATAATGGGCTATACTTGGTTGAAAGACTTTGGATTCCTATTTTCGGTAACTTAAGAACACTTATTATGAATGAAGCTCATCAATCGCCTTATTCGGTCCATCCCGGGTCGGATAAGATGTATTTTGATTTGAAAAACTTGTATTGGTGGCCGGGCATGAAGCGTGATGTGGCAAAGTATGTGAGTGAGTGTCTTACTTGCTTACAAGTCAAAGCCGATCACAAGAAGCCACCCGGATTGTTGGTACAACCGGTGATGCCCGAATGGAAGTGGGAACATATTTCAATGGACTTCATTACTAAACTACTGAAGACGAGAAGCGGTCATGACACGATTTGGGTGATAGTAGATCGGTTAACGAAGTCGGCTCACTTTTTAGCCATTCGTGAAACCGATAAATTTGACACTTTGGCTCGTTTGTACATCAAGGAAGTAATATCTAAGCATGGAGTGCCGATTTCTATCATTTCTGATAGAGATGCCCGTTTCAAATCAAACTTTTGGGAAGCTTTTCAAAAAGAAATGGGTACTCGACTCGACATGAGCACGACGTTTCATCCTCAAACGGATGGACAAACCGAGAGAACCATTCAAACACTTGAAGACATGTTGAGGGTTTGTGCAATTGATTTCGGTGGAAGTTGGGAAGACCATTTGCCGCTAGTTGAGTTCTCGTACAACAATAGTTATCATGCTACCATTCAAATGGCGCCCTTTAGAGCATTGTATGGTAGAATATGTCATTCTCCCCTAGCTTGGGCGGAGATTGGTGAGAGTCAACTCATCGGGCCGGAAATTGTAGTTGAAACGACAAAAGTGATTTCTCAAATTAAGGAGAAGTTGCAATTGGCCCGTGAACGTCAAAAGAAGTATGCCGATGTGAGACGGAGACCGTTAGAGTTTGAAATTGGTGATTATGTGCTTTTGAAAGTGTCACCTTGGAAAGGTGTTGTACGTTTTGTGAAGCGAGGTAAACTTGGGCCAAGGTATATTGGTCCTTTCAAGATTCTTCAACGGGTTGGAAAAGTTGCGTATCGGTTAGAATTACCACAAGAGCTTAGCGACATACATGATGTGTTTCATATTTGCAACCTACGCAAGTGTTTGGCGGACCCTACGCATCATGTGTCCATGGACGAGATTAGGGTGGATTCGAGTCTGAATTTTGTTGAAGAGCCGGTAGAGATCTTGGACCGTCAAGACAAGAAGCTCAAGAATAAACGCTACACGATTGTTAAGGTTAGATGGAATGCTAGACGTGGAGCCGAGTTCACTTGGGAGAGAGAGAACCATATGAAGTCTAAGTATCCGCATTTATTTAGTAATTAGTGTTTTGTTGAAATTCGGGACGAAATTCTTTCAACGGGGGAATAATGTAACATCCGTGAATTTTGACCCGTTGACTTTACGTGTAATATGACTAACAATTTGAGTTAATGAAGTATTTGGGTCGTTTTATGAATTAAATGACAATGTGGTATGTTAGTCGGGTCGATAGTACGATTTAAACGTGTTTAAATGTAAAACGGTACGCGAAATTGCTAGAAAAGGGGAAACGGGTCGACCGTGGGTCATCCACAACCCATCAGCCCTTTTGACCCATTTCCACGCCTTATCTTCTCACTACCTCTCTTTTCTTATCTCTTTCTCATTTTCCCTCTTAATTAAAAAGCAAAGCATTTCATCTCTTAAATCTCATTTCTCTTGCATCATTTTGGTGTTTTGGAGCTGGTTAAACTCGGAATCATCATCGTCTTCATCTCCTTATTGTCTAGTAAAGAATTCAGTTTCTAAGTGCAAGCATTTTACCCATTTTGTCATAAATCGGGTTCTAGCTCGGGAAGAAAGTTTTGGTAAGTCTAATTCACCCCTTTTGCATCTATTTATGTTTGGTTATTCATTTCTGGTCATTTCGAGTATTTACATGTCCTAAAACGACTTAAAATGGAGTTTGGGTCAATTTAGGGTTAATTAGGGTTTTGATTAGGGTTAGAATGATTTGGAAGTAATTTTTATGTTTTTGGTCGAATTTGTGGAATGGGTTATGTGTATTTATGTTTAATGGTGCTTAGTTATGCTTCAAAACAAGTTTCAAACTCTTGTAGATCGTTTTGGGATGATTTGGGTCGAATTTGGGTGAGTTTGGTTCGGAATTCTGCAGGAAACAAAACTGCAGCTGCTGTATTTGGTCTCACTGCGGCGCAGTGGCAAGGACTGCCTTGACTGCGGCGCAGTGGCTATTCTCTGACCTTCTGCATCGTTTAGCCTCACTGCGGCGCAGTAGCAAGGCAATGCCTTGACTGCGGCGCAGTGAGATACTACTGGGAAATTCGCGTGTCAGTTTTCAAACGTTAATAACTTTTGAACCGTAAGTCCATTTTAGTCGTATGACCTATCGTTGGAATCGTGAGAGAGCCTAGTTTCTTGTAGTAACACTCATTTTGTATGAATCTTCTCCCATTTCTAAAAATGTCGAGTCAAATGCGTCTTGTTCTTACTCGATAAAGTTGTAGAAGTGTTTAGGGGTTTGTGACTTGACTTAAATATGCTAAACCAACTTGTTTAAGGTTGTAGAGTTGACATTATGGTATTATGATGTATATTTATAGGTTGTGGACGTGTGGATCCCAATACTCGCTTGTAGCATTATACTAGCTTCTTTGCCGGACAAGGTGAGTTTCGTAGCTCCATACTCGCTTGAGATTCGGGCTGAAAAGTGTAGGATTGACGTGGTTACTTACATTGTTGATTGATTGATTGATTGATTGATTGGTGTGATTGTTGGATTGATGTGATGGTTCATTTCGTTTGATTGACTTGGTTTAGGTTTTGGTTATGTATTTCATAAATATTAGGATAGACGTACATACATGGAAGTCGGTTATGCCTTCATTGGGTTTTAGATGTGGTGGGAAGGCTGCGGGTGACCCTATATATAAGCATCTGGGACTCGAAGAAAGTAGAATCCTCTTAAGTGCATGTACCTATAGGATTGGCTGGAGCATTGATTGTTGGTTTATGATTGACGTTCTGTGATTATTGAATTATGATTAACGAGTTATGATCGATGCATTTACTATTGATTGTAAGCATGCATACATTGTGGATAACCCCCGGTTGAGATTTGCAAACATCCAAGTGTATAGATGTATACACTTATCTGATGGATGTTGATGTCATGATCCCGAGTATATAGACATATATATCTCGATGTTTTTGAGATACAACCTTGTTCATTGTGATGACAGGCGGGTACCGTTGCATAGGTGACTTGAGTTCACGCATAAGATAGGCATGTTGGCTTATTTATGCATTTGGCACTTACATTGATATGTTCATCATTTGTGCACTCCTATTACACGCTTACTTGTTTTGTGTAATCTTGTTGTTGGACGTTATTGTATTGCATAGAGGCTCACTGTAAGTCATGTCTAGCCTCTACTCGTACATTGTTATTATTGATGATGGTTCCTTGTGGACCATTACTACGAACTCACCAACCTTGTGTTGAACATGCTTAGTACACTTTTCAGGTAATCAGGTTATCCCCGGACGTGGAGTTTAGTTGCTTGCTTGCTGTAAAAACCCGGGCTTTGGACTTTATGGATCAAGGATTCATTGACCTTCTCTTTTGCATTATACTTAGGATCGATTTGCCATCTTTTGAATGTTCTTTTGTAAACTTTGATGGTTAATTGCTCCTTATGTATTTTGGTACTTGTTTCGTATTGTAATGGATTCACTGAATCTTTATTTGCATTTAGCTCTTGTTCTATTGTAATTCCACCTTGTGCTATATGATTTCCGTGATATTTCGAGCCTCGGCTTGGGGTGTTACAACAACACTTGTGGGAAAATTAGTATACCTCACCATTACCAGACTAGATATAACATTTGTTGCCCAAACAATAATCCAATACTCACATTCTCCTAAAACACCTCACATGGCAGCCCTCATAAGAACCCTTAGACAATGTTTTAAAAACCGATATTTTAGTCATATCGGTGTGTAAAAAATTTTACCGGTATCATCGGTATTACCGGAAATACCGTTGGTACGACTATTTTAATTTATTTTATTTTTTTAAATAAAAATCCTACAAAACTTGTTACAATTTAACGAAAGTCTTACAGTTATACCACCACCCGCCTACCACCAATCGCCGCCGCCGCCACCGCAATCATCACCAATCGCCGTCGCCACCACCGCACGCGCCACCACAACTTGTCGCCGCCACCACCACCGCCGCTATAATATCGCCGTATCGCGTGGGCATAACTCTAATATAAGTTAGTTAGAGGCGGTTGTAACAGCATGTATATATGTGTATTGGATATTTCATTTTCAATATAATAATTCATAATTTCACAAATGTTCTCCCAATTCTCTTTCAATATGTCTAATCCTGTTAAATCATCCGCTATTTCCCAAGTTTCGAGTAATCTTGATTTTTTTTGAACTGTCAGTCGGTATTCGAAATCAGGGGACACTTCACCGTATAATGGTGAAGCCCTGTACGTACTATAGCCTACAAGATGTAGATCATAAGCCGTTAAAGGTGATTCAAGGGAAAAACCTCCAGGACATGTCACTTGATAGTTATGTAAGGTTTAATTTCCAGCGAAATGTTATTTTATGGATCAATCACTTGGTCTATGTAACAGTACACAATACTTCATGTTATTTTATGCAAAAATAGTTAGTCGGCCAACATGCTTGAGAACGAGTCTAGCTTTTTTGTCAAAAATCCCTCCGTCTTTTTGAAGATGACATGTTCCTCTTCAGATTGAAATGAAACAGTAGTTTCCTAATTTTCAACTCGACCCATGGAAATGGATGGTAACTTAATAGTTGTACTTGGACTAAATTAAATCATAAAAACATGTACCACATTGTCATTGTCAAGGCATATTATGAGATGTAAATTGTCACCGCTACACCACGTGAGGCTAGACTAGTATATACATATGTTTATTGATGGTTTATTGGGGTCAATTCTTATGGCTTTGTATATACATTAGAAGCATGGGTTATCTTTTATCCATTCCTATGGTAGTTTTACTTTTACGTATCCCACCTTGTATGTTAGTAGGCTATATATATCCTGATGTACTTCATTGTTTAAAATAAAAAGAGTACAACTTTTGTTTCTTTTTTTTTTTTGAAACTTGTACATATATTGATACTTTTATCTGGGTCCTGAACCAACAACCTTGTGGTCCAAAGGATGCAAAGCTAAGCGATCATGACCTGTTTTTTTTACTCTTCGACTTATTATAGTGCAAACCTCATCTTTTATGCAATGCCTAAAGTACGTACATGTGAAATTTATAAGAATAAAAAGAGTTTCTATAAATTACATGTGAAATTTACAAGAAATAAAAGAGTTTCTATAAATTACTTGGGCGCGTTTAATTGTGTAAAATTTGTTTTCTAATTTTCTATAAATGAAAGGAGTTTTTCATCTTTAGAAAATAAATAAAAATTTTAAAAACGTATTCAAAACAAGAAAATGTTATCTTCATTTTCCATATTAAATGATCATGACCTGTTTTTTTACTCTTCTAGTTATTATAGTGCAAACCTCATCTTTTATGCAATGCCTAAAGTACGTACATGTGAAATTTATAAGAATAAAAAGAGTTTCTATAAATTACATGTGAAATTTACAAGAAATAAAAGAGTTTCTATAAATTACTTGGGCGCGTTTAATTGTGTAAAATTAATGTTTTCTAATTTTTCTATAAATGAAAGGAGTTTTTCATCTTTAGAAAATAAATAAAAATTTTAAAAACGTATTCAAAACAAGAAAATGTTATCTTCATTTTCCATATTAAATGATCATGACCTGTTTTTTTACTCTTCTAGTTATTATAGTGCAAACCTCATCTTTTATGCAATGCCTAAAGTACGTACATGTGAAATTTATAAGAATAAAAAGAGTTTCTATAAATTACATGTGAAATTTACAAGAAATAAAAGAGTTTCTATAAATTACTTGGGCGCGTTTAATTGTGTAAAATTTTTCTAATTTTCTATAAATGAAATGAGTTTTTCATCTTTAGAAAACAAATAAAAATTTTAAAAACGTGTTCAAAACAAGAACATGTTATCTTCATTTTTCATATTAAAAAACATGTTCTAAAATACTTGGTTAAGTGGGAAATTGGAGATGGGGTGGAGGTGGAATGGGGGCGGGGGCAAAGGGTGACAGGCGGTCTGGAGGTGGCACTGTTACAGTGACGGTGACGGTGGCGGTGGCGGGGGCGAGGGGTGACGGAGGCAGGGACGGGCATACAAGGAAAGTTACTATAATTTGAGCTTTTTAAAATTTAGAAAATTGAAAATGAAAAATGAAAAGTGAAAAAAATAAAAAAAATAATAATAATAAAAAGTGTTTCTAATTTTTTTTATAAAAAAGTAGACTACGGTGTTTTCTATTTTTTTTTAAATACTTTTGAAAAACTATGGTTTGATTCCGTTTTCTATTTTCATGTTTTCTTAGAAACCAAAAATGGAAAACAAGAGGTGTTTCTAATAATTAATTAAACGCCCCCTTATAAATGTAAGGCTAGCTTCATTATATCTTGATTGTCAGGTAACCTCCCCCATACATCGTCGAGATATTGGGGCTCAAAACCCGGAGAAAGCGTCATTGGGCAGTTCCTTTGTTTCTTCCTATACTGTAGTAATTAACAAGATTAGAAAAGAAAACCAATTTTATTACATGAACCCAATATTAACTAAAACCTTGCAACACAATACGCATATTATGGCTACACAACATACACGGTATATACATCCCTAATCAACAATTCAATACTTGATTTTCTGAATCAACTCGATCTTGATTTCTAGAGTGGGAACCGACTGGATCTTGATTTCCTGAATGGGAACCAACTCGATCTTGATTTCCTGAATGGTGAGATTTTCAGTCCCGATTATTGGCACCAATGTAACCACAGCATACTCGTCCCCTTCGGTGTTTGTGTCTTCCAACAGCTCGTCCAACCCGAACCTCACTGCACTAGACATCAACATTTTACTCATGATCCCGCCATGTGCAAGCTCTGCAAAACCACCCACGTATTCAGGGTCGCTAGGTGTGGGAAATTTGCCTTCATCAATGTTAACCTTGTCATTCACGAACACATCAAATTTCACAAACTTATCACCCCTGTATTTTATCCCATTGATCAACAAATTCTCTTTGGATATCGCCTTCTCCTCGTCAGTCCTATTCACAGCTGGCCTCTTAACAAGAACCTTGAGGATCTTGTCTAGTTTAAAGGGGAACTTCACCTCGTCCAACGATTTCACATCTCCTAATGCGATCAAAGCAACTTGTGACTTTTTGTCACGTCTGGGGGGTCGACTATTGATCCACAAGAGCTCAGATTTTGCATAATCGAACTTCAGCTTCTTTATATCAATCGAGTCTTTGTTAAAAACTCGCACAAGGTCTTGATTCTCATCATAAAACACGTACGAAGCATTTAACCAATCGCACTCGGTTGGTTCTACGTGTCCTGGAAGGCGTAAATCCTTCCATAGCTTCCACATACGGTCGAGATTAGTATGATGCACATAAAATAAAGGTTCATAACCCGCGGAATAGAAGTTACCCATGTCCTCTCTGTTAGGTAAGTTCGGGTTACCTACCTATATATGTACGGTGGCTTCCACAGATCCTACTGAGGGGTCTCCCATTCCAACATGGTCATCCCCAGCTACATACATACCTCCAAAGAAACTGATGGTATCACCCCCATTCCTAACCATATCACGGTATACTGT
Organism: Erigeron breviscapus; assembly: GCA_034093135.1. Taxonomy (NCBI): domain Eukaryota; kingdom Viridiplantae; phylum Streptophyta; class Magnoliopsida; order Asterales; family Asteraceae; genus Erigeron; species Erigeron breviscapus. The sequence continues at coordinate 30,453,386 of CM067172.1, read as the reverse complement.
GATAAGATTGCGCTTTATTAGATCAATAGTGTCAGAATCCTTGTCATCCCCATTAAATTGTAAGTCGACCAACTGTAGAGGTTGATGTTTCGGGTCACGGAAATCATCATATAGGGGATTGCATTTACTCCCTAGAAATTTGGGATTGCATTTTTCATATAGAAATATTTCTGGAATCTTCATTCCAGCTGGATTGTCCCAGTTCCAGTAAGGTAACGCGAAAGTGGGATCATCAATCAAACTACCCAGGATTCTTTCGTAAAAGTACAAGTACCAACGATGGAATGGAAAGAAGAACCACAAATTATGAATCTGAAGCTCGGTATCAGGATAGCCGCTAAGCGCTTGAGTGTAACCTCCGTTACAATAAGCACAATGAATTGAAGCTTGTTGTTTGAAGCTATGCGGGTAATCCTCTGGGAGAGCCCGCATAGCTGCAACGGCTTTTTTGTACTTCTCGACTTGCTCGTGTAAACGGATAAGCTCAGCTTAGAGATAAGATTAGTTTAAATGTTTGTTGTAACTATAGATCCGTGTATTCAGGATCTATTCTTATCTCTGTAATGTTGGTGTATAAATACATGTATCCACCCTATTGGGTTTTCACGGCTAATATAATTTTTATCTTGGTATCAGAGCCTATCCTAGGGCTCCGAATTCTCCTACCTTTCTTTCTTCATTCCGGCTGCTGGCTTCCTATCCAGTCTTAGCCATGTCCACCTCTGCTTCTACCATTAACTCCGCCAAGATTGCCACTGCAATCTCGTGCAAACTTACTCGCACCAATTTTCTCTTATGGAAAGCTCAAGTAGTCCCTATACTGCGAGGAGTCCAACTGTTTGGGTATCTCGATGGCACCATACCCAGACCCAACACCAAAATCACAACTGGAACGGGCGCAGACATCAGAGAAGTTGATAACCCTCAATATACCTCCTGGTTTATTCAAGATCAAGCAATTATCGGCGCTCTTCTCTCCTCCATGACAGAAGAAGTACTAGCTCAACTCACAAGGTGTACAAACACGTCCAATGAACTCTGGACTTCTCTTCAGACGATGTTCTCAGCACAACATCGAGGCAACTCCATTCAAATACGAACTCAACTCTCCACAACCAAGAAAGGAGACATGACCGCTTCAGAATTCTATCACAAGATGACTAGCCTTGCTGATACCATGGCCAACATAGGCCATCCGATGACAGATGAAGAAATCATTGGATATATTCTCGCTGGGCTTGGGCCAGGCCATGGTGATCTGGTCACTGCCATCACAGTAATGAGCAATCAAAACCCGGTAACCCTACCTGATTTTTACTCATATTTAATTGCTCATGAGGCACAGGCTAGTATTGTGAGCACTACACCTGAATTCTCGACCTCTGTCAACGCTGTGATTCGCCAAGATCAGAACTACACACGCCGAAATAACAATAACAATAACTCCTACAACAACAGGGGCAATTATCGTGGTGGGAGCAGCAATCGTGGGCGTGGACGAGGCAGAGGCAGAGGTAATGGTGGTCCAAAATGTCAGGTATGTGGCATCCCTGGTCACGGTGCTTTAACTTGTCGCAACAGGTTCAATCATGCTTATCAAGCTGAAGAATATCGTGGAGGAAATAGTGTTACCACAGGCAACTACAACAATGATCCACACTGGTACATTGACTGTGGAGCAACTGATCACTTGACAAGTGATCTGGATCGTCTCACTATTCAAGATCGTTATCAAGGCAAAGACCAAGTCCAAGTAGCAAATGGCACAGGTTTGAACATATCTCATATTGGTCATTCCAAAATTTCTGGTCTAGAAAAATCACTTGTCCTTAAAAATATCCTACGAGTTCCTCAAATTTCAAAACATCTACTTTCTGCCCATAAACTTGTTTCGGATAATAATGTATTTATTGAACTTCACACTCATGCTTTCTTTGTTAAGGACAAGGCAACGAAGAAAATCCTCCTGGCCGGTAGAAGCAAAGGTGGATTGTACCCGGTGCCACTTCGTCACTCATCTCTTCGATCACCTCATCAGATTTTTTCAAGCTCTCGAGTGACTAAATCTCAATGGCACCAACGGTTGGGACATCCAAATTCTGCAGTAGTCAATTCCATTCTGAAGTCAAATAAATTAGGAGTTTCATTTGATAATAATAAACACTTGGTCTGTGATGCTTGTCAACGATCCAAGAGTCATCAATTACCTTACAAAAACTCTTTGCATGTTTCCTCTTTTCCACTTGAGCTCGTCCACACGGATGTTTGGGGACCAGCTCAAGTATCTAGTGGTGGTTATAAATATTATGTTAGTTTTGTTGATGATTTTAGTCGCTTTACTTGGATATACCTTATTAAACACAAATCTGATGTTGAGCAAATATTTTACAATTTTCAACACCATGTTGAACGTCTTTTGAATACCAAAATCCGTATGATTCAATCCGACTGGGGAGGTGAATACCACAAACTCAACAAATATTTCCAACAAATAGGTATTTCACATCGTGTTTCTTGTCCACATACCTCACAACAAAACGGTATTGCAGAACGTAAACATCGTCATATAGTTGAGACAGGTCTAGCTTTGCTTGCTCACTCTTCACTCCCACTTCGTTTTTGGGATGAAGCTTTCCTCACTGCTTGCTATCTTATCAATCGCATGCCAAGTCTCACTACACACAATACTGCTCCCATCACTCGTCTATTGCATATCACACCTGATTACACATTTCTGAGAAACTTTGGGTGCGCATGTTGGCCAAGCTTACGCAAATACAACTCCCATAAACTTGATTTTCGGTCCAAAATGTGTGTTTTCATTGGCTATAGTTCTATGCATAAAGGGTATAAACGTCTTGATACAAGTACTGGTAGAATATATATATCACGTGATGTCATTTTTGATGAATCCAGGTTTCCCTTTGCATCATCATCTAACAACCACACACCGATCCCGTCTCATGATGTTGTCTCTTTTCCTCAACTAGAACCAGAAATTACTAATGACCATATGAGTCGATATGATCTTTCTTTGCTATCTCACAGTTCTCATGCAGCTGCAGATACATCTCCAACCCAAGGACTGCCCACTGTAAGTTCTTCTTTGTCATCGCCACAGCCACATACAACACCTGCCGCATCTACAGCACCTGCAACACCTGAAGCATCTACAGCCGCACCACCTGTTTCAGACGAACCAGATCCCAATGCTGATCCACCATCTCCGATAGTTGTGTCTCCCACCACGACTGATCAGTCAACTCCCTCTCCCCAAGGAGTCACTACCAGAGGTCAAGCTGGCATCTACTGTCCACGCAGATTCACTGATGGTACTGTCATTTATGACACCACGAAACGAGCCTTTATGGCTGTACCAGTCACCCATCGTGAAGCTTACGTTGATCCAGCATGGCGTATTGCTATGGAAGACGAGTTCTTGGCACTTCAGCATAATAAAACGTGGACTCTGGTCCCTAAACCACCAGGTGTCAACATTGTCACTTGTAAATGGATTTTTAAAGTCAAACAAAAACCTGATGGGTCTCTTGATAAACGCAAAGCTCGTCTCGTTGCTAGAGGGTTCACTCAATTACATGGCGTAGACTTTCATGACACCTTCAGCCCAGTGGTTAAAGCTGCCACAGTTCGCTTAATACTTTCATTGGCTGTTTCTCGCCAATGGCGTCTCCGACAGGTGGATGTAAGTAATGCTTTCCTTCATGGTTTTCTAAATGAAGAAGTATATATGCAACAACCGCCGGGGTTTGAGGATTCGGCCAATCCTCGTTATGTTTGCAAGCTTCATAAATCCATCTATGGCCTCAAACAATCACCTCGAGCTTGGTTCTCTCGTTTGAGTGATAAACTGTATCAGTTGGGTTTTAAATCTTCTAAGGCAGACACTTCTTTGTTCATTTTTCATCATGGTGATGTTCTTATTTATATGCTCGTGTATGTCGACGATATTGTTATCACTGGTTCCTCACCACATGCCATTGACCAACTGGTTCGTGCACTCGGGGGTTTCTTTCCTATCAAAGATCTTGGCAGCCTCCGTTATTTTCTTGGACTTGAGGTACTTCACAATTCAGGGGGACTCACACTTCTTCAACACAAATATGCTATTGATCTGTTACATCGTGCTAATATGGAGAATTGCAAAAGTATCTCAACTCCGATGTCAGTAACGGATAAGTTGTCCCTTAATCATGGAAAGCCGCTATCTGAGGAAGATGTGTTTAAGTATCGAAGCATGGTTGGAGGGTTACAGTATCTTACTCTAACTCGTCCTGATATTTCTTTCGCTGTAAACAAAGTGTGTCAGTACTTGTCAAGACCCACTGATATTCATTGGGAAGCTGTCAAACGAATTTTAAGATATGTAAAGGGTACGGTGGCCACAGGACTTCGTTTTACTCGTTCCACATCAACACTTCTAAGTGTTTTCACTGATGCGGACTGGGCAGGATGTATAGATTATCGACGATCTACAGGTGGTTATGCAATATTTCTTGGTCCAAACTTAATATCGTGGAGTTCTCGCAAACAACCAACTGTTGCTCGATCTAGCACCGAAGCTGAGTATAAGGCGCTTGCTAATGGTACCGCAGAAGCTACATGGATACAGTCATTACTGAAGGAACTGGGAGTTCATCAACCGAGACCACCTGTGTTATGGTGTGACAATCTTGGAGCAACTTATCTAACAGCAAATCCTATATTCCATGCTCGAACGAAGCATATAGAGGTGGATTTCCATTTTGTAAGAGAAAAGGTGGCTATGGGTGCACTTGATGTTAGATTCATTTCCTCTGGTGATCAATTAGCCGATGGACTCACAAAGCCGATGACCAAACAAATGCTACAACATCTAAGACACAATCTAAACCTTGTATCGGTTAAGATTGAGGGGGAATGTAAACGGATAAGCTCAGCTTAGAGATAAGATTAGTTTAAATGTTTGTTGTAACTATAGATCCGTGTATTCAGGATCTATTCTTATCTCTGTAATGTTGGTGTATAAATACATGTATCCACCCTATTGGGTTTTCACGGCTAATATAATTTTTATCTTGGTATCAGAGCATATCCTAGGGCTCCGAATTCTCCTACCTTTCTTTCTTCATTCCGGCTGCTGGCTTCCTATCCAGTCTTAGCCATGTCCACCTCTGCTTCTACCATTAACTCCGCCAAGATTGCCACTGCAATCTCGTGCAAACTTACTCGCACCAATTTTCTCTTATGGAAAGCTCAAGTAGTCCCTATACTGCGAGGAGTCCAACTGTTTGGGTATCTCGATGGCACCATACCCAGACCCAACACCAAAATCACAACTGGAACGGGCGCAGACATCAGAGAAGTTGATAACCCTCAATATACCTCCTGGTTTATTCAAGATCAAGCAATTATCGGCGCTCTTCTCTCCTCCATGACAGAAGAAGTACTAGCTCAACTCACAAGGTGTACAAACACGTCCAATGAACTCTGGACTTCTCTTCAGACGATGTTCTCAGCACAACATCGAGGCAACTCCATTCAAATACGAACTCAACTCTCCACAACCAAGAAAGGAGACATGACCGCTTCAGAATTCTATCACAAGATGACTAGCCTTGCTGATACCATGGCCAACATAGGCCATCCGATGACAGATGAAGAAATCATTGGATATATTCTCGCTGGGCTTGGGCCAGGCCATGGTGATCTGGTCACTGCCATCACAGTAATGAGCAATCAAAACCCGGTAACCCTACCTGATTTTTACTCATATTTAATTGCTCATGAGGCACAGGCTAGTATTGTGAGCACTACACCTGAATTCTCGACCTCTGTCAACGCTGTGATTCGCCAAGATCAGAACTACACACGCCGAAATAACAATAACAATAACTCCTACAACAACAGGGGCAATTATCGTGGTGGGAGCAGCAATCGTGGGCGTGGACGAGGCAGAGGCAGAGGTAATGGTGGTCCAAAATGTCAGGTATGTGGCATCCCTGGTCACGGTGCTTTAACTTGTCGCAACAGGTTCAATCATGCTTATCAAGCTGAAGAATATCGTGGAGGAAATAGTGTTACCACAGGCAACTACAACAATGATCCACACTGGTACATTGACTGTGGAGCAACTGATCACTTGACAAGTGATCTGGATCGTCTCACTATTCAAGATCGTTATCAAGGCAAAGACCAAGTCCAAGTAGCAAATGGCACAGGTTTGAACATATCTCATATTGGTCATTCCAAAATTTCTGGTCTAGAAAAATCACTTGTCCTTAAAAATATCCTACGAGTTCCTCAAATTTCAAAACATCTACTTTCTGCCCATAAACTTGTTTCGGATAATAATGTATTTATTGAACTTCACACTCATGCTTTCTTTGTTAAGGACAAGGCAACGAAGAAAATCCTCCTGGCCGGTAGAAGCAAAGGTGGATTGTACCCGGTGCCACTTCGTCACTCATCTCTTCGATCACCTCATCAGATTTTTTCAAGCTCTCGAGTGACTAAATCTCAATGGCACCAACGGTTGGGACATCCAAATTCTGCAGTAGTCAATTCCATTCTGAAGTCAAATAAATTAGGAGTTTCATTTGATAATAATAAACACTTGGTCTGTGATGCTTGTCAACGATCCAAGAGTCATCAATTACCTTACAAAAACTCTTTGCATGTTTCCTCTTTTCCACTTGAGCTCGTCCACACGGATGTTTGGGGACCAGCTCAAGTATCTAGTGGTGGTTATAAATATTATGTTAGTTTTGTTGATGATTTTAGTCGCTTTACTTGGATATACCTTATTAAACACAAATCTGATGTTGAGCAAATATTTTACAATTTTCAACACCATGTTGAACGTCTTTTGAATACCAAAATCCGTATGATTCAATCCGACTGGGGAGGTGAATACCACAAACTCAACAAATATTTCCAACAAATAGGTATTTCACATCGTGTTTCTTGTCCACATACCTCACAACAAAACGGTATTGCAGAACGTAAACATCGTCATATAGTTGAGACAGGTCTAGCTTTGCTTGCTCACTCTTCACTCCCACTTCGTTTTTGGGATGAAGCTTTCCTCACTGCTTGCTATCTTATCAATCGCATGCCAAGTCTCACTACACACAATACTGCTCCCATCACTCGTCTATTGCATATCACACCTGATTACACATTTCTGAGAAACTTTGGGTGCGCATGTTGGCCAAGCTTACGCAAATACAACTCCCATAAACTTGATTTTCGGTCCAAAATGTGTGTTTTCATTGGCTATAGTTCTATGCATAAAGGGTATAAATGTCTTGATACAAGTACTGGTAGAATATATATATCACGTGATGTCATTTTTGATGAATCCAGGTTTCCCTTTGCATCATCATCTAACAACCACACACCGATCCCGTCTCATGATGTTGTCTCTTTTCCTCAACTAGAACCAGAAATTACTAATGACCATATGAGTCGATATGATCTTTCTTTGCTATCTCACAGTTCTCATGCAGCTGCAGATACATCTCCAACCCAAGGACTGCCCACTGTAAGTTCTTCTTTGTCATCGCCACAGCCACATACAACACCTGCCGCATCTACAGCACCTGCAACACCTGAAGCATCTACAGCCGCACCACCTGTTTCAGACGAACCAGATCCCAATGCTGATCCACCATCTCCGATAGTTGTGTCTCCCACCACGACTGATCAGTCAACTCCCTCTCCCCAAGGAGTCACTACCAGAGGTCAAGCTGGCATCTACTGTCCACGCAGATTCACTGATGGTACTGTCATTTATGACACCACGAAACGAGCCTTTATGGCTGTACCAGTCACCCATCGTGAAGCTTACGTTGATCCAGCATGGCGTATTGCTATGGAAGACGAGTTCTTGGCACTTCAGCATAATAAAACGTGGACTCTGGTCCCTAAACCACCAGGTGTCAACATTGTCACTTGTAAATGGATTTTTAAAGTCAAACAAAAACCTGATGGGTCTCTTGATAAACGCAAAGCTCGTCTCGTTGCTAGAGGGTTCACTCAATTACATGGCGTAGACTTTCATGACACCTTCAGCCCAGTGGTTAAAGCTGCCACAGTTCGCTTAATACTTTCATTGGCTATTTCTCGTCAATGGCGTCTCCGACAGGTGGATGTAAGTAATGCTTTCCTTCATGGTTTTCTAAATGAAGAAGTATATATGCAACAACCGCCGGGGTTTGAGGATTCGGCCAATCCTCGTTATGTTTGCAAGCTTCATAAATCCATCTATGGCCTCAAACAATCACCTCGAGCTTGGTTCTCTCGTTTGAGTGATAAACTGTATCAGTTGGGTTTTAAATCTTCTAAGGCAGACACTTCTTTGTTCATTTTTCATCATGGTGATGTTCTTATTTATATGCTCGTGTATGTCGACGATATTGTTATCACTGGTTCCTCACCACATGCCATTGACCAACTGGTTCGTGCACTCGGGGGTTTCTTTCCTATCAAAGATCTTGGCAGCCTCCGTTATTTTCTTGGACTTGAGGTACTTCACAATTCAGGGGGACTCACACTTCTTCAACACAAATATGCTATTGATCTGTTACATCGTGCTAATATGGAGAATTGCAAAAGTATCTCAACTCCGATGTCAGTAACGGATAAGTTGTCCCTTAATCATGGAAAGCCGCTATCTGAGGAAGATGTGTTTAAGTATCGAAGCATGGTTGGAGGGTTACAGTATCTTACTCTAACTCGTCCTGATATTTCTTTCGCTGTAAACAAAGTGTGTCAGTACTTGTCAAGACCCACTGATATTCATTGGGAAGCTGTCAAACGAATTTTAAGATATGTAAAGGGTACGGTGGACACAGGACTTCGTTTTACTCGTTCCACATCAACACTTCTAAGTGTTTTCACTGATGCGGACTGGGCAGGATGTATAGATTATCGACGATCTACAGGTGGTTATGCAATATTTCTTGGTCCAAACTTAATATCGTGGAGTTCTCGCAAACAACCAACTGTTGCTCGATCTAGCACCGAAGCTGAGTATAAGGCGCTTGCTAATGGTACCGCAGAAGCTACATGGATACAGTCATTACTGAAGGAACTGGAGTTCATCAACCGAGACCACCTGTGTTATGGTGTGACAATCTTGGAGCAACTTATCTAACAGCAAATCCTATATTCCATGCTCGAACGAAGCATATAGAGGTGGATTTCCATTTTGTAAGAGAAAAGGTGGCTATGGGTGCACTTGATGTTAGATTCATTTCCTCTGGTGATCAATTAGCCGATGGACTCACAAAGCCGATGACCAAACAAATGCTACAACATCTAAGACACAATCTAAACCTTGTATCGGTTAAGATTGAGGGGGAATGTAAACGGATAAGCTCAGCTTAGAGATAAGATTAGTTTAAATGTTTGTTGTAACTATAGATCCGTGTATTCAGGATCTATTCTTATCTCTGTAATGTTGGTGTATAAATACATGTATCCACCCTATTGGGTTTTCACGGCTAATATAACTTTTATCTGCTCGTTAGTTCCTTTATGTGCCGGCCATCTCATTCTCACCGGTTCTTGATCATTTGGAAACACAAAACGTTTAACCTTCTTCTTAAGGTCAGGAGGACAACATTCTAGTGGCCTCAGAGTCTTTTTAACATTATTCCCTTGAGCATCTTTGACACTCGCGATCTTGCAAGATAAGTCCGACGGAGGAGGAGTTGCAATTGGATCAGCTAATGTCGATGACAAGGAAGATAAGTTCCCAGCGGTGCAAAGACCTCCGAGACCAACAAGGAGGTTCCTTCGGTCTACATTCATATTATTGGGCAGAATAAGTTTTTGGGTTTCGGGGAGTATTAGTTGTTTATCATTGTTATCATTTGTTGGTGTTACGTTGCATGATGAGACTCTTAACCCTTGGGTTTTGTTGGTTCGAGCCTTGAAAGTGTTTGGCTTGGAATTAGTAGTAGTAAATGAAGAGGTGAGTAGTGAAGAAGACATGATGATACATAGATGTATCAAAGAAAGTTAGGCCGGTGTGACCTCTACGTATACTTTTGCTTCCTATATATAAGGGGTTTGATCTTTCTTAGGAACCTGCATGTGCACTACAAATAAGAATATAGTACGAAGGAGGCAGGGAAACGTGTTTCACAATTCACATAGAATTATTGTTGTAGTATTTGAAAGCTCACGATGATGTTTGTTTGGATAAAATCCTAAAGAATGAAAATGTAATAAAGAATGAAAATAATGAGAAAGGGAATAATTATTTGTACAGAGAATGAATTATATATGTTGTTTGCTATCCACAATGAATGAATATAAAAATACAAAATTCTAATAATAATAAATTTAATACATATAAGTATATAACATCATAAAAAAAATTACATTCTCATCCATTCTCTACAATTTGTAGAGAACGAAGTGAATGAAAATGATTATCACTTCTTCATTCTCATCTCATTCTTCATTGCAAACAAACAAAGGAAGACTTTTTCATTTCTTTTCTCACTTTTCTATTCCATCATACCAACCACCCTTAAGTGTTTTCTCTTTATTGTGTAATCTTTTAAAACATCATAAGACAACTATGATATACACTGAGTAATACGGAGTAATACATAATTAATTAACAATTATGAAACATATATTATGAATTGTAGGGATTTACCTATATTTAACTAAAACATATACTCTTTTTTCATCCGTCCCATTTTAAATGTCATAATTTAACTAAAACAAAAATATTAACGGACGAAGTTGAAAGAAAAATACTCAAAATGTCAAACTATGATATTTTGAATTGGACGGGGGGAGTACTCATTCATGGATTTGTGTGTTCATTGCAAACAAACAAAGGAAGACTTTTTCATTTCTTTTCTCACTTTTCTATTCCATCATACCAACCACCCTTAAGTGTTTTCTCTTTATTGTGTAATTTTTTTTTTGACAGGTATTGTGTAATCTTTTAAAACATCATAAGACAACTATGATATACACTGAGTAATACGGAGTAATACATAATTAATTAACAATTATGAAACATATATTATGAATTGTAGGGATTTACCTATATTTAACTAAAACATATACTCTTTTTTCATCCGTCCCATTTTAAATGTCATAATTTAACTAAAACAAAAATATTAACAGACGAAGTTGAAAGAAAAATACTCAAAATGTCAAACTATCATATTTTGAATTGGACGGAGGGAGTACTCATTCATGGATTTGTGTGGTATGTAGTCGGCGTAGAAAGTTATCTTTTCCATGGTCTTTATGTATGGCAAGTTAGTAGTGTACCTTTGTTGTAACTGTTCCTTTTGACGTCTCGTCGATCTTCATTAATAAAATCTTTGCCGCTAAAAAAATGATGAATAGTCATCTGATCAAGATTAAATTGTTGACGACATGTATAGAGGTGGCTTTGACGGAAATCTGAAGTCATACTTAACATTATTATTTTGTTCGAACAACAAATATATTAATAAAACTCAAGAACATTCTAATTACAGCGTATGGGCTGTCATTAGTATATGCATAAAAAAATTGTATCTATAATATCAAAAACTCACCATTAAATTTTATGATAAAAAATACGACTATTTATTTATGCACATTAACGACGGCTTAGCAAGACGCTAAAACTTATCACCAATTGAAGTTACAACAAAATAAAAAGTGATGAACTCTCTCTGTCGCTCTGCTTTTACTCTATACTTAAAAATTTACCTTATCTTTTATTCATCCTGGCTAGATACAACCACTCATCAAATTCAAATTTGCCCCGTCAATTTCGTTACTCTTTTGTTCATCTTCAAGAAGAAAATATCCAACGAGATCTAGATCTGGTGGTGGTTATTTTTCCATTTTCCGGAAACTCAGCAATTCGGTGGCTCTTCGTCTCATAGAAGACCCAACAAATTTGATGGGTGGTTCATGTTCTTTCACACCAGACAAAGACAAGATACTAGGCATCTCCTTTCGTGATAACATGGGTGGGAATTAATGCACTTGAGAAGAAATGTGATTTGTGAATCGTGAGGAAACAAAAAAAAAAAAAAAAAAATCTAAATTCATATAAGTGATGTTGAGAGGGAGGTGTAGTTTACCTGGGGTGAGCAAAAACAGAACCGAAAAATCAAAAACCGAAAAAATAAAAACCGAAAAAACGAACTGAATAAACCGAAAACCGACCAAAACCGAGTGGTTTGGTTTTGGTTTTTCAAAAACCGAACGGATCGGTTCGGGTTTCGGTTTTGTATGTAAAAACCGACCAAAAAAACCGAACCGAACCGAATCCACATATTCTTTAATTTATCCTATATTTATATCATTTTATATATGTATTCATTATTATATCATTTTTTTATATATCTATATATGTAAGATAAATAAATTATATATAATATATATATATATATATATATATATATATAATGATTAATTGTATCATCTGAATTTTATACACATGATAATGGAAAAACAAGTTATATAGGTATTTTTAACCCAAATCTTTAGTTTTGACATATAATGTTTGCATATCCAGTACAGTATATATAAATTATGCAGATGATATTTCATTATTATATCAAAACGAGATACGTCACCCGGGCGTTGCCCCGGGAGACATTATATTTATTGTGTTTCGTACTATGTAAAATTTATAACATGCTTTCAGAAACATTATATAGTTCAAAAACTGAGTTGATATTTATTTTTTAATAAGTAAGAATATATAATTTTGACATATAATATATATATATAATATATATATATATTATATATATATATATATATATAATATATATATATAATATATATATATAATATATATATATAATATATATATATATATATATAATATATATATATAATATATATATATAATATATATATATAATATATATATATAATATATATATATATAATATATATATATAATATATATATATAATATATATAAAATAATAAGTATTGCAAACTAATTTTCGGAGATGGTTAGGTGTATATATTCAAAAGGTACACACTACTGCTATGTGTGTATATATTATGTAATGTAATAGTTCACGTGTAATAAGATGAGATAATCTTAACAAACTTCAAAAATAATAATATGCAATTAAAATAAGTGATCTTTGTAAACAAATTGGAAGCAATTTAAAAGATCAAAACATAATATGTCAAGCCCAAAATTATAAAAATGAAACGGGCCCAAAAGAAAATGAAGTTGGTCCGTTAAGAAAATGAAAACGGGCCCAAAGAAATAAAAGTGGCCCGTTACTATTCTTTGCACGCACTTTCGTACATTTGTTTTTAATATATATATATATTAATTTGTTATATCTACATTTGAATTTTAAGAAAAGTATAGTGTATGGATTTAGGTGCTCACGATGTATGTTACTCCGTTCTATTATACATAATAACTAGCATTGTACCCGCGCGATGCGGCGGCGGTTTGGTGGTGACGACGATTGGTGGTGGTGACGGCGGTCGTGGTGGTGACGAAGTGTTGTTGGTGGTCGGTGTAAGTAATTGATTTAATGTAATTGATGTAAAGGGGTAGTGGAGATATTTTAGAAGATAAGGGATTGATGATGTAAATTAGTTTATTAAGGGTAAAATGATAATTTTGCATCTAACATTTTTATGAGAGAGAAAGTGATAATTATTATAATACGAGCATAGTACCCGCGCAATGCGGCGGTCAGAATTTACAATGTGTGTGATATGCCATGTTGATGACAATTTACAAAGTGATATTTATTTTCCGTTAGTTAGAACTTTTGCTGTCAATTATATATATATATCGTATATTCAAAAATACAACATTAAGCAAGTGAACATACAACTATGAAAGTCATAATCATCTCAACTTATAAAACTACGGACATGATTTTCCCACGGATTAACATTTTGTATATATTTTGTATTCAAACACAAACAATTCGGTTAGGAAAAAAAAAGTCAAAAACCAAAAGGCAATAATGACCAGGGTGGCATTATCGTAAAAAGAATAGAATCCCATAGGCATATTCCTAAACCCATCACACAATAATCAATCCATCCACCCTCTCTCAAGAAACACACCAGCCGATCATCTCCACCGTTTATCCTATCCACGTCATCAATCCGCACCTCTAAAATCCAACGATCACAATTTCATCCCAATTCAGAGCCAAACAAAATATCTAAACTTTAGGGTTAGGTTTGTTTTAACCCAACAATACCCATTTTGTATCCTCTGTATAATCAATCACCCCACTCGGAGCTCCATTATCACAAGCAACAATATCACCTCAAAAAAATACATATACATATACATATTTATATCTATAATTATTTTAGGGTTTATCCGATTTTATCTGTTATATTTGGGTATTTTATAAAAATATCATATATATATATATTATATATATATATTATATATATATATATTGATATAATATATATATATAGAAATATATAGATATACACATAGATGATGGATGAGATCTGGGAAAGGGCGGTGGAAATGGCGTTTGATGGGTGTTTTAGATCCGACGTCGATAGCGGTTTCAGATACCATGGAAACTGATTTCCGGCAGTTGTACTAATCGGCGGCGATGGTTGTTTGGTCACCGAAAATTGTACTTATCGCTGACGGTTACTTTTCCGGTAAATTTTCCGGCGAAGTGTTTGGACAGAACAGTAGGCTAGGGTTTGTTCGCGATTGAATTCTGATTCGATTGCAATGGGTTTCGTGTCTTAATTCGAAAAAGTGAAAGAGTAATCACGTTTTTCACTTTTCCGGCGACTTTTCGAATTTTCCGGCGAACCTTAAATCGGTTTTATTTTGGCAAGGGTTTGTGAGGATTTTGTTCCTGAGCATTTTGGTGACAATTTCAAGTTCCAATTCGAAGAAACGGAGGAGCAATCGTAGATCTAAGTTTTCCGGCGAGATTCATGAACTTTCAGGCGGCGGTGGTGGTGATGTAATGGCGGCGGTGGCGTTGGCGGTGAAGGGTGGTGGTGGTGAGCGGCGGTAACGGCAGTGTTGGCGGCGGAGATTGGTGGCGGCGACGGGTGGTGGTGGCATTACGTAACGGTGGCGGTGGGGAAGGTGGCGGCGGTGGAGGTGGCGGCGGTGGCTGGAGGTGGTTGTAGACAGCGGATGCTGGTGGTGGTTGAAGACGACGGCGCTGGTGGTGGTTATAGGTGGTGGTGATTGGAAAGGTTTTGGGGGTAAAAGGGTAATTATCTATAAAAGGTAGGGGTAAATTAGTAGATCAACGTTGTAATTTGAGAAATTGTAAAAGGGCTTCCTCTATTATAAAGGAGTATAGATATAGATATAGATATAGATATAGATAGTATAGATAAAACTGAAAGTACGGGAGTACGTGCAAGGGTTTTTTCTTATTTTTTTCTATCCGAAAATTTGGAATATATAATCAATGGGCGAAATAATTAATATAAATTTCGCTGGACGTGTTGTTTTGTTTCATTGTCTTCAAAATCAAAGCTTGTTAGTTCGACTCCAGCTCTCTCCATATTTTTTTTTTCATCTTATTTTTCATTTTGATATAAGATGATAAAACTGATTATGGCCGCCTCTTTTGATGGGCTGGATTATTACATCGGGCTTAGCCAAATATATTTTATTTTGGGCCAAATATAAACCTAAAAAATCAAGGCCAACCATTTATGAGCTCATTATATTTTTCAAGTTTTGCTTATAAATTCAGCATGGATAGTTTATAATAACTTTTTCATTCAAATGACCAACGTCAAAAAAAATTTATATCCTTTTATTCTTTTGCTAAAGACCAATGTCAAAAATATTTTGTTATATAATGTTTTTTAAAACATGTCATTTTTTATAACTTACCGCACACAATAAACGTAATGTCTTTCGGGACAACGCCTGAGCGTCAATTTTCGTGCCACATGATTTTTAATTTGACAATAACTGTAATTAGTAAGCTTGATCAAATTTGGTTGCATTCAATTTTCTAAATTATACACATCTTTATTTATAAAATAAGTTGGATACCCCGGATGTTGTAGCACGGGTCATACGTTCGAATCCCATCTCGAGCGTTGTTACTAGCCAATATTCTTGGCGAGCGAGTTGAATTTACCGGGTGGATCGGGCGGGGGGAGGGGATCGGGTAGGCCCACGGTATTCAGTCCGGATACCCGTGGTCCGGCCCTTCGCTGTTCTAAAAAAAAAATAAAAATAAAATATTTAATTATATTTGAAATTATAATAATTTATTAAAGATATCTTCTTTTGTTGCCACGTAATATTATGTTCGTATAATATTTATAACTAGTTGGTTTCCCCGCGCGTTGCTGCGGGAACAACCTATACACGACTAAAAAAAATGATCCCTTGTACATGTACGCAACGGAATTCGTCTCAACAATTTTTTATCAGTCGAGTATTATGACAACATAAGTTTCTAAGCCTATTATTCTAAGCCGATGATGCCACTACATAGCAAGCAACATCAAAACACAAAAGTATCATGTTGTCCCAAATTGATTATGCATCAACCAGAGCATAAAAGTGCTAATTAAGATACACTTTGGCAGTGACCTTATATTGTAGTCCTGAGCTTGTTTCAGCATAATCCAGAAACTTCATCTTTGTTTTTCCATAATCCTTCCCCTTTAAGGCTGGCACTGCTAATAAAAAGATTATATTCACTTTGTAAATGTATCGGATGTTAACTTATCAGAGTACAACGGGTATTTGCAACAACCAAGTAAAGTATGAAGCACCATAGTGGCATAGTAATAAAAGTTATGCTACATGTATTTACTGTAGTACTCCGTAGTAGTGACAGGAGGAAAATGATTTATTCAGCTATTTGTTTTCAAGACTAAAAGCAAGTTACTGTAGTTTTTTGCAACGGGTCTATCCTGTGTGACGTTTTCCATCCGTTTGCCGTTCTAACTATAAAAAAAAGTGTTCCAAATAGCATGACATGGTTAGGCGAAAAAAATCTATTATTTGATTTAACGTATATATGGCGGATCTAGAAGTTAACATATAAGAATTACAATTGTTGACTGTTGCTTATGTACTACTCACCTTGAGTTGTGTTTCTTTGTTATGTACTTGTCCTTGTCAACTTGCAGAAGGTTTTGTAATATTTGAAAAGCTTTGTCAAAACTCTATCAACAGTTCTATCATCAACCTGCATTTGGAGGTATCAAACATGAGTAATTGTGTTGAGAAACAAAAATGGAAACGAAAACAGATAAAGTAAAACATGAAGATAACAAAGATTGAAATAAAGAAATTGTTAAAATATGATTAAATAATCAAAAGTAAGTTTTAAATTAAGTTCATGCCTTCTCAACTCAACAAGATTGGGCTTAGGCATAAGTATTGCCTGAGGATGAGTAAATTGCCTGAGGTTGTGTCAAATTCAATCCATCTTGCTTCGAAGAGCAGACATTGCAGCCTTAATGATATTCAACATTAAACATTCACTAAAATTTATAAATAATCATCAAACTGAAAATTAGCCCATTGTATGATATTAAAAACAATAATATACCAAAAAAGTTAACAGGGGATAACATTAAATTATTTCTAACCAATAATATAAGCATGTAAAAGGTCTTATAGGTGGCCTTTTTTTGTCAACCTAATCTAATCAAATTATCTATTTATTATTTCTATTTCACGAAGATCGATCTAAGCAAGCTGCAAGATGACAAATATAAGAAAACGGTAACATAACTTGGTGTACCCAAGCTTATAAATGAACACGACAACTATATATCTTATCACCTTCTAAAAAGGATTATGCTTCAGACTGAAAAACAAAATTACCAGATTGTTATCATTTTGTAAATATTGAAAGGTAAGACCTGTGCACCACTAAAAAGAAATCTATCAAGCATCAATAACACAAAAATACAATTATATATTTAGTTCCCTTAAAAAACTTAACCCATAACTTAAAATCACGCTTAAATGGAAAGTTTACTAAGGGCTTGAAGTTGGTTTTAATAACAGATAATTCGTCAACCACTTAAACAACCTATCTGATTATGCAACATCATCTAATTACTATCCATTTCCAAAACACAATGCCAAACACACCTAAAAATATTATGAGCCAAAGTACCATAAAAACAATACTTATACATAGACATAGACACATATTTATTTATATACCTTCCAAGGTGAAAGAGTGGCAACTGAAGCCTCTCCCACGGAAATGAATGCAGACAACCCTAATATCAAACCTTGCTCTCTAATAACTTGTGCGAAAACTTTGGCCCAAGTCAAAAGGCCTTCATCGTGTGTGCGAAATCATTGCGACTTTCAATTAGCCCAAAAACCAACAAACCAAAACCAACAGCAGACCAGGTACCGTCACCGCACACCACCATCACCACTACCCCGACCCCAACCAATCTCTGGTCCACCTGTTACCGCCACCACACACTCAACCACCTTTTCTTTTCCGGATTTCAACATAAACCCACCAAAGTTCGAGACCGCGGCAGTGTTCGACAGTGGGTGAATTAGGTTTTCTCATCGCGGGAAATTGAGGTAGAGCTCGGAGGCCATAAGTGGTGGATGATGTTGATGGTGATGGTGGTGAGAAAGTGGTTGTAGATGAGTGGTTGTGTTTGGTGTTTCAAGGTTGGTGAAATATAGATGCAGGAGAAAAGGAGGAGGGGGAGTGAGGAGGTGGGAAAGAGAAAGAGGAACACAGGGTAAGAAAGTGGAAAAAATAAACTTTGATGGTAAAAATTAAAAAACCAATTTTTTTACTGTAGTTAAGGCTTCAACAATTGTTATATATAATTGTAACATCCCAAAACGTTTTATGTTTGACTATTTGACTTTCCGTTAGTTAACGTTAGGTCTATTATGTTTATGTGCCTTATAAGGGATTATGTGATTAAATGCTTATGTGTTAATATGAAATGAAGTAAAGTGAATTAAATGAAAGTAATTTAAAGTAAAGTATGAAAGTTAAGTGCTTGTTAGATCGTTAAGTCTCCCGGTAAGTTAATTAAGCTACGAAAGTAAAGTTAGGAAGTCGAGGGGCCTATGGGCACTAAAGGAAACTTATGGTCAGGAGTTTAAGGTCTAGTGAGACCCCAATAGCTGCAAATTTTCGTGATTAAGCCCTAGGAACAGATCCCCTCCCTCTCAAGACAAGTTTTCTCCAAGAATCAATCGTTTCGTGTCATTTCGATCAAGTTTGATTAAGATTTCGAATCCTCGAAGTCATCTACAGGTATTATGGCTGATCTTACTCTTAAATCTGATCATGTATGTCTTAGTAGTGATTTCGATCCAGGCCATAGGGGTTTGGGTTGGGTTATTTGATCAAACGTTTATTGAATTCATGTCGTTCGGGTGTTTTAAAGATTGAATTATGATGTAAAGATTAAGGGATTAATAGGATGGTTTAAGTTGATGAAAGTGCAATTGAAAGGATTAATTTTAAGTCCCCAGGTTGGATTTGGGGTATGGGTTCGTATGGAATTCGTTTGATCATAGAACAAAGATTAGGTTTCTGGTCGACACTCCAGGTGCGACGCACCAGTAGGGTGGTGCGGCGCACCACAGGCCATTTTGGAAAAATGGTTTTCAGCCAAAAGCCC
>CM067172.1:30406251-30428751 GCA_034093135.1 Erigeron breviscapus | reverse complement strand
ATTTATTGTTATGTATCCAGAATAAGAACTAATGAATAAAGGTTTCTCTCCAGGTTGAAGACAAGAATGGTGATCAATGACTATTTAATTTCAACACGTTATTGCATCAAAGATAAATTGACATAATTATGCTCGACACATGGTATTTTTAATTTTCTTTTCAGAAACTTATTTAATAGACATGTGGCTTAAATTGTTTGTTGATTAGTTGCTCTGAAGTTTTGGTTGGAATATGTTGCTATATGATTTTAAGTCCGTGATTTTGTAGATTAGCAAAGCAAAGTATTTTGGAGAAACTCATGTTTTATCAGATGCTAAGACAAAAAAACGTCATTTATTTTTATAAATGGTGTTAAAGTGAATAAATAAGATTGGGATTGTACAATTTGATATTTTATTTCTTCTTTCATAGCCCTTTGAGCGACGGTAGAAGTATCAAGGGATAAAGCATGAACTTGAAAATAGATTTCCATGGAGTTGAACGCAATTCCAAATTGGCCGTTGCATATTCTGTTATGGATGAATATGTTTATGTCAATTGTTGATGAGAGAAGTGGAATTAATATAATCCGTAATGCCATGTACAATTGCGGGTAAGCTTCAATTTGTTTCAAATCTTAACTGGTTAACCAGGTACATTCTGAATTTCTGATAGCTTACATAAAAGGGAAACAACTCAAACGAGGGAAAAGTACTATTTGCTGGAATCAATTGTTTATAGCATCTTAAACAGTTTTGTAAAGGCATATAAATTTTCAATTATTTTTATTTAAAGTATTAGATTATCTCTTAACATGTTATTTTTTGTAATCTTATACGCTATGTATAATTTATTTGGAAAAAAAAATGTTTCACACCGTCTGGTCCAAAATATTACCAAATGATTCCCCTTTTGACCTATTAACTAACCTGCCATTTTTTCTTCTCTAGGTATCATGCTCTGTAATCCTTTATCTAATACCTTTCATTGGAAGTCGTTACATGTATAGACGTCAAGGGATGTGTCGTTGGCTACTGGATGCAATTGAATCCGTATGTTCCATATCTTCCATTTAACTTTACCTAATACCTTGGCTTAACAAAGTGATTAGTTGAACTGAGTTGTTTGCATCATTGTTTTATGATAAAAGGACGTGAAGGACAAGTGTTATACTAAATTACGCCAAACTTCCATTGTTTTATTAGTTATATCAGCAAAAAAGATTTGTCTGTCCTTCATGAATAGCATTTTAACTCTTATAATTGGTAACATACAGTGTCAAAACTTTGTTGGTGTGGACGAGCTAATGTTTTCTGCCATCCCTGAACTTCTGCAAACATGGACCAAAACTTTCGGTTTTTTGACCAATGAAGAATCAAAGAGGAGCAATGAAGTGCATTAGTATGATGGTGTTTATGCGGACGTGAATCCTCGCCTATCTGCAGATACTAATGATTGGTTACTTTCTTTTTGTAAACTTTCTTAGAGGTGGCAATTTCACTCCATTTAGTTATGCATGGTTTGATGCGGGGATTATGTTTAATCTATGAGTAGCCCCACGGGAATAGGTCTATAAATGAAAATGTAATAGCTCAAAGTGTATTAGTGTCTTGGTAACCTGTAAAACTCGAAAAAACAAAAAGGTGTTGGCTGCTAGGCGAAACCGAATATAATTACCTTATAATTACCCAGTTACAACATGTTGCCCAATCTACCAATTTTCACATCTATATTTGGTGACCTATTGGGTCATATGATATTGATGTACAATGGGTCATTTGGGTTGGACTGTGTTGAGTATAAATTTGTTGACGAGCCAACCTATTAAGAAAAAAAGTTACAAAACTAAATTTTAAGTTCAATCCGTTTACTGCACGTTTAATGGTACAACCCATTTATGACCCACTTAGCTCGTTGAACTATTTGAGGCATCTAGATAGATGGGATATGGGGGGTCATGCTTGAGTTAGATAAAATCAAACCCCCAGCCACACCCCACATGATTTTTGAAAAATTTAAAGTTGAAGCATGAAAATGGGTTCTATTGACCTTATAGTGGTTCGATATGTCATATTTTGGCTTTTTGAGACTGATTGGATGGTCTTTACTTGGCAGTTTGCTAACAAGAACCCAAACAAAGCTGTAGCTATGTTTTGGGCTGTGATGTGGGTGAAAGTGTTAAATTTATAATTCAAGGATCCACTTATTCTATATTATCACACACTAAAGGGCAGTGTACCCTATCGGGTAATAGTATAGCCTAGGTAAGTCCAGGTTCGTTCTCAGGGACTTTGTTTAAGGAAATTAAAATACTAAAATGAAACTACAGCTTTTTGGGGGTTTCCTAGTTAACTAGAATGCATAAGAAATTAAAGACAATAATAAATGTAAAAACTGACATTCGTTTGGTTTTGATTGACATGCTTAAAAGTGGTTGTAGTTGAAGTTGTTGAACGACTCTTTTCACATTCAGATTCTCGTTAGATTCACTAAATTATTTAGCCTGACTGCCTTTCGACTGGTCAAACCCTTCAGTGAGCTCCTGTTAAGGTCACTCACTGAGCTTTAAAAACTGAGCCTGTAACCATGACTGGAATCTTTTATGTAAGTCTGAATTCTTGTTAAAGTCAAAAGATTTTGATTACCCTAGCCACCCGGATCCGGTTTTCGTTCGCCAGATCAACTAGATTAACCTAATTAAACACAGTCCTAGTTGCTATCATCTCATTGTTCTCGTTAGCCACTACTGTCATTCCTCCTTTCTTCGGTACGCAGTGAATAGGACTTACCCACTCGCTATCTGAGATGGGAAATATTATACCTGCATCTAATAACTTAATCACTTCCTTCTTCACTACATCCTTCATATTAGGGTTTAGACGTCTCTGTCTCTGAACTACTGGTTTCGAGTAAGCCTCTAAGTGAATCCTATGGTTACAGTACGACGAATCTATACCTCTAATATCCGCTATCTTCCATGCAAACGCCTTCTTATGAGATCTAAGGACCTTCATCAAGGCTGCCTTCTCTTTCTGACTCAGCTTCGATGAAATGATAACCGGGAGTTGTGACTTCCCTTGCAGGTAGGCATACTCCAATCCTTGCGGTAACGGTTTCATCTCAAGATCCGTAGGCGGTTCTTCTAACGAGGTGATGAGGTTGTTAGGTGTCTGCACTAAGGTTCCATCAAATTCATCTTCTTCTAGTTCTCCTAAATCCCATGGACGGTCTGGTGATCCTATTTCTAGAATTTCCTGATTTGCTCTATTATCAACATCTACTATTTCGACTTCTTCAGCACAAACTCCTATATCATCCTTCCCTAAGTCAGGGTCTCCTTCCATGGTCAAACTAAGCTTCCTCCTACCATTTCCTATGGTAATCCTTCATTCTGCTACTTCTATTACGGCTTTGGCTGTGTTCAGGAAAGGTCTTCCTAAGATTATTGGTACCTTCTTATCTTCTGGTATGTTCATTACTACGAATTCTGCCAGAAAGTGTAGGTCTCCTACGGTCACAATCACTATGTTGTTCTTTCTTAAAGGGCGCTGAAAGGTCTGGTCCGCTAACTTAATAGTCATCATGGTGGTATCTAAGGCTGCATCACTTTACCTAGTGTAGATTGTCCAAGGCATTAAATTAATACTAGCTCCTAATTCGGCTAAACAATCACAACTAATCTTATTTCCTAACTTACATGGTATGACAAAACTACCTGGGTCGTCTAACTTCGGGGTGATGAACTCGTCTCCTTTTTCCAGAATTCCCTTGACTTCTTCTATTCCATGCACATCTTTCGGGATTCTGTCCTCCTTGATCATGTCCTTGATATACCTAGCATAACCTGGGGTTAACCTAACCAACTCGGTAAACGGTATTGTCACCTTCGTCCCGTAAAGCGTGTCCTTGAAAATTTCCCCTCTCTGCACTACTCGACTTTTCCTCAGCTTCTGCGGATACGGAACTGTTCGGCTGTAGGGTTTCGATCGCGGTCTGGAATCTGGTTTCGGGTGTTCCAGCGGCGCTGGAAGTGTGCTAGCGGCGCTGGGAAGGGTTACAACGACGCTGGGACTAGCTCTAGCGGCACTGGGTACAATTTCTGGGTAAGGAGCGGCGCTGGCTCCTGCAGTGGGTGTCCCAGCGGCGCTGGAAGGGGTCCAGTGGCGCTGGTTCTTCAGTCCAGAATCCGTTTCCTTGCTGTTTTGCCTGACCGCTTCAGTTTCCACTTCCGCTTCTGCTGGTTCTTCTTCTTCATCCTTTTCCTCAGCTTCCAGAGGATTCGGGGGTGATTTTGTTGCCTTTCCCGACCTTGTGGTTATCCCTTTCGTGGTTTCCTCCTTTGTAAACAAACGGTCGTAAATCAAATCAAGCACTGCGGTCGTTTTGCCTAGCTACTCTTTAATCTCTCTGATGTTCTGATCATTCCTTTCCACACTCTCCTTAAGGCTTTGTATTTCTCCATTAAACTTCTCTTTCGTGCTTTTGAAATCTCCTTCCATCAATGTCATCTTCAACCAGTCCTTGTCTACCTTTCGTTGTGCTATGTCTTCAAGCGCTGCGTAGTTGCTGTTGGCAGTCTTGTAATCAAACGATCTTCGCACATCAAATCCAAGTACATCTTTGCATAAAATTCATAGATATGTATATAAATATACAAATGATATTAATACGTGCGACATATAAATATATATATATATATATATATATATATATATATATATATATATATATATATATATATATATATATATATATATATATATATATATATATATATATATATATATATATATATATATATATATATATATATATATATATATATATATATATATATATATATATATATATATATATATATATATATATATATATATATATATATATATATATATATATATATATATATATATATATATATATATATATATATATATATATATATATATATATATATATATATATATATATATATATATATATATATATATATATATATATATATATATATATATATATATATATATATATATATATATATATATATATATATATATATATATATATATATATATATATATATATATATATATATATATATATATATATATATATATATATATATATATATATATATATATATATATATATATATATATATATATATATATATATATATATATATATATATATATATATATATATATATATATATATATATATATATATATATATATATATATATATATATATATATATATATATATATATATATATATATATATATATATATATATATATATATATATATATATATATATATATATATATATATATATATATATATATATATATATATATATATATATATATATATATATATATATATATATATATATATATATATATATATATATATATATATATATATATATATATATATATATATATATATATATATATATATATATATATATATATATATATATATATATATATATATATATATATATATATATATATATATATATATATATATATATATATATATATATATATATATATATATATATATATATATATATATATATATATATATATATATATATATATATATATATATATATATATATATATATATATATATATATATATATATATATATATATATATATATATATATATATATATATATATATATATATATATATATATATATATATATATATATATATATATATATATATATATATATATATATATATATATATATATATATATATATATATATATATATATATATATATATATATATATATATATATATATATATATATATATATATATATATATATATATATATATATATATATATATATATATATATATATATATATATATATATATATATATATATATATATATATATATATATATATATATATATATATATATATATATATATATATATATATATATATATATATATATATATATATATATATATATATATATATATATATATATATATATATATATATATATATATATATATATATATATATATATATATATATATATATATATATATATATATATATATATATATATATATATATATATATATATATATATATATATATATATATATATATATATATATATATATATATATATATATATATATATATATATATATATATATATATATATATATATATATATATATATATATATATATATATATATATATATATATATATATATATATATATATATATATATATATATATATATATATATATATATATATATATATATATATATATATATATATATATATATATATATATATATATATATATATATATATATATATATATATATATATATATATATATATATATATATATATATATATATATATATATATATATATATATATATATATATATATATATATATATATATATATATATATATATATATATATATATATATATATATATATATATATATATATATATATATATATATATATATATATATATATATATATATATATATATATATATATATATATATATATATATATATATATATATATATATATATATATATATATATATATATATATATATATATATATATATATATATATATATATATATATATATATATATATATATATATATATATATATATATATATATATATATATATATATATATATATATATATATATATATATATATATATATATATATATATATATATATATATATATATATATATATATATATATATATATATATATATATATATATATATATATATATATATATATATATATATATATATATATATATATATATATATATATATATATATATATATATATATATATATATATATATATATATATATATATATATATATATATATATATATATATATATATATATATATATATATATATATATATATAGAAATATATATATATATATATATATATATATATATATATATATATATATATATAGTATATATATAGTGATTTATGTGTGTTGTGTTATATATATATATAATAAATTTAGGATTTAATTTAGAAAAAGAATTTACTAATACACATAGTATATTAGAAAGATTATCTAAATATATATATAAAAGATCAGAGTTTTCAAATAAAATAATAGAAAATTTAACATATATTAAAGAACAAAATAATCTTATTATAAAAGAGTTAAAAGATATTAGAAAAACAAGTTGCAAATCAAGTAGAATTATTAGAAACAGTTAAAAAGATAGTTGAAGGATAAAACTGGAGTTAGTAGAATATAAAAAAGCCTTAGAGGACGCTAATAAATACAAACCTATAGAAAATACAGAAGAAATTACAGGTTTTACAAAATATTCAGGAACAGGTAAAAGCGATAAAGTATATCCAAATTTATTTAATTTTATAATTAGTTTATTATTACAAATCATTGAAAAGTTAAATAAACTACTTAATAAAGATAATCAAATAATTGAAAGATTAGACAAAATAGTTAAAAACAAAGAAGAAAGACAAGAATTAGATAGTGACATAGATAAACTTACAAACGCTTTGAACAACTTAAAAATTAACGATATTAAAATAGAGAAAAAACAACAACATCAACCTTATAAACATTGGGTACCACGAAAATGAGTAATAATATATTTTTAGGAAGAAGTCGTACTTTACAAGAATCAAGAGCATCTACTAGTAGCTTACATGATACTATTTCATCAGAATCATTTTTAAACAGAATAATTAGAAGAGGATCTAGTTCAAATAGTACACAAAATACTATACAATTAGAGGAAGAAATAGATTTAAACAGAATAATTAGAAGAGGATCTAGTTCAAATAGTACACAAAATACTATACAATTAGAGGAAGAAATAGATTTAAACAGAAATATTAATTTATATAATCAACATCAATTAGAAATCTTAAATCCTAGAATCTTATATCAAACAGGAAGATTTAATGTTAATACAGTATTAATAAGAAGTAGTAGAGAAGAAAGTTTAAGAGTAGTAGATAGGACAGTCACTATAGATTTATTCTCCCCAGACACCATACAAAAAATAAAACAATCGGGTAAACATTTTTCACATATAGGATTAGTAGTTATAGGAATCAAAGCTTTAGGTAGAAAAAATTTAGGAACAAAATTATTAGCATTATTATTAGATAAAAGTTGAAAAATAGAATTAAAAAAGGCAATAATTTCAGGAATGGAAGTAGACCTTAGCCAAAATACAGCTTTATTTTATTGTGCACCAGATATATTAAAAGATATAAAAGATTTAAAAAATATAAAAATAGCATTGCAAACTAAAGGATACGAAAATTATGATGGAAATAATCTTGTAATAAGCATAGGAGTATTAGGTAGAGCAAGTAATAAATCAGGAATGAAATATAAAGTAAATATAGAAGGAATAGTAAACGCTATAGCTTCAAAATCAATACAAATGATAAATCCAATAAAAATAGACCCTGAAGAATTAGCAGGATTAGAATGGCAATTAGATGATTTAAAAGAACAAGAAAATGAAGTATTAATACCTAAACAAAGTATCATATATGAAGGATTAGATGGAACACAGAGTCTTAGATTTTAATTTAGAAAAAGAATCTACTAATACACATAGTATATTAGAAAGATTATCTAAATATATATATAAAAGATCAGAGTTTTCAAATAAAATAATAGAAAATTTAACATATATTAAAGAACAAAATAATCTTATTATAAAAGAGTTAAAAGATATAAAAAGATCAGAGATTTCAAATAAAATAATAGAAAATTTAACATATATTAAAGAACAAAATAATCTTATTATAAAAGAGTTAAAATATATTTAAAAGATCAGAGTTTTCAAATAAAATAATAGAAAATTTAACATATATTAAAGAACAAAATAATCTTATTATAAAAGAGTTAAAAGATATTAGAAAAAGTATTCCTAATAAACAAGAAATACAACAGTTAAGTTATCTATTAGAAAATATATATATAAAAGATCAGAGTTTTCAAATAAAATAATAGAAAATTTAACATATATTAAAGAACAAAATAATCTTATTATAAAAGAATTAAAAGATATTAGAAAAGATCAGAGTTTTCAAATAAAATAATAGAAAATTTAACATATATTAAAGAACAAAATAATCTTATTATAAAAGAGTTAAAAGATATTAGAAAAAGTATTCCTAATAAACAAGAAATACAACAGTTAAGTTATCTATTAGAAAATAATAAAAAAGCCTTAGAGGACGCTAATAAATACAAACCTATAGAAAATACAGAAGAAATTACAGGTTTTACAAAATATTCAGGAACAGGTAAAAGCGATAAAGTATATCCAAATTTATTTAATTTTATAATTAGTTTATTATTACAAATCATTGAAAAGTTAAATAAACTACTTAATAAAGATAATCAAATAATTGAAAGATTAGACAAAATAGTTAAAAACAAAGAAGAAAGACAAGAATTAGATAGTGACATAGATAAACTTACAAACGCTTTGAACAACTTAAAAATTAACGATATTAAAATAGAGAAAAAACAACAACATCAACCTTATAAACATTGGGTACCACGAAAATGAGTAATAATATATTTTTAGGAAGAAGTCGTACTTTACAAGAATCAAGAGCATCTACTAGTAGCTTACATGATACTATTTCATCAGAATCATTTTTAAACAGAATAATTAGAAGAGGATCTAGTTCAAATAGTACACAAAATACTATACAATTAGAGGAAGAAATAGATTTAAACAGAAATATTAATTTATATAATCAACATCAATTAGAAATCTTAAATCCTAGAATCTTATATCAAACAGGAAGATTTAATGTTAATACAGTATTAATAAGAAGTAGTAGAGAAGAAAGTTTAAGAGTAGTAGATAGGACAGTCACTATAGATTTATTCTCCCCAGACACCATACAAAAAATAAAACAATCGGGTAAACATTTTTCACATATAGGATTAGTAGTTATAGGAATCAAAGCTTTAGGTAGAAAAAATTTAGGAACAAAATTATTAGCATTATTATTAGATAAAAGTTGAAAAATAGAATTAAAAAAGGCAATAATTTCAGGAATGGAAGTAGACCTTAGCCAAAATACAGCTTTATTTTATTGTGCACCAGATATATTAAAAGATATAAAAGATTTAAAAAATATAAAAATAGCATTGCAAACTAAAGGATACGAAAATTATGATGGAAATAATCTTGTAATAAGCATAGGAGTATTAGGTAGAGCAAGTAATAAATCAGGAATGAAATATAAAGTAAATATAGAAGGAATAGTAAACGCTATAGCTTCAAAATCAATACAAATGATAAATCCAATAAAAATAGACCCTGAAGAATTAGCAGGATTAGAATGGCAATTAGATGATTTAAAAGAACAAGAAAATGAAGTATTAATACCTAAACAAAGTATCATATATGAAGGATTAGATGGAACACAGAGTCTTAGATTTGTTAATTTTACAAAAGAAACACCTAAAGATGAAAATGATACTGAAACAGAATATAGCTATATGAATACAGAATATGATACAGAACCAGTATATGATACAGAGGAAGATGAAAATATATTAGATATAGGATTTAGTAAATTCAAAGAAGAAGAATGTGATTATAGTCTATGGGAATATTTAGAAGAAGAAGAAGAAACAACAGTTTTTAAAACAGAAGAAGAAGAAGAAGAAGAAGAAGAAGAAGCAGAAGCAGAAGAAGAAGAAGAAGAAGAAGAAGAAGAAGAAGAAGAAGAAGAAGAAGAAGAAGAAGAAGAAGAAGAAGAAGAAGAAGAAGAAGAAGAAGAAGAAGAAGAAGAAGAAGAAGAAGAAGAAGAAGAAGAAGAAGAAGAAGAAGAAGAAGAAGAAGAAGAAGAAGAAGAAGAAGAAGAAGAAGAAGAAGAAGAAGAAGAAGAAGAAGAAGAAGAAGAAGAAGAAGAAGAAGAAGAAGAAGAAGAAGAAGAAGAAGAAGAAGAAGAAGAAGAAGAAGAAGAAGAAGAAGAAGAAGAAGAAGAAGAAGAAGAAGAAGAAGAAGAAGAAGAAGAAGAAGAAGAAGAAGAAGAAGAAGAAGAAGAAGAAGAAGAAGAAGAAGAAGAAGAAGAAGAAGAAGAAGAAGAAGAAGAAGAAGAAGAAGAAGAAGAAGAAGAAGAAGAAGAAGAAGAAGAAGAAAAGGTGAAGAAGAAAAGCAGAAGAAAGAAGAAGAAGAAGAAGAAGAAGAAGTACAGAAAAGAAGAAGAAGAAGAAGAAGAAGAAGAAGAAGAAGAAGAAGAAGAAGAAGAAGAAGAAGAAGAAGAAGTAGAAACAACATTAGGACCAACAGCATTAGGTATATGGCAAAGTAAAAAGACTAAAAATCCAGAAGAAGTAAATAATTTAAAAGCTATGGGAGATAATCCATTCAACTTCACATCACAAATTAGAACATTAATATTAGGAGTAGATCCAGCAAAGAACAATACATTACTACAAAATTCAGCTATTAGAAATTTAGAACAATTAAGTATAGCAAATATGAAATATATTAATGAATATACCCAAGATTTTATTAGATTATTAGCACAAACAGGTCAAGCAGTTAATAATGATTTATGTGATAAATATTTTATAAAATTACCAGGAGATTTAGGAAAAGCAATACATGAATCATGGAATCAATTATATGGTACTACACAAGATTTAGGATTAGGACCTAGAGTAACACATACATTTCAAATATTAGAAGAAAAATGTAAATGTTTTATATGTGGAAAATGGCCAAGTATAGAAAAAAGATCACAATGTGCAGAATGTTTTAAAGAAATATGTTGTATATGTCTCAGAGAAATATTTAATGAAGATATGATAGAAGAACAGGAAGTACAAGTAAATATAGGAACAAGTACACAAAATGATAAAATAAAATACTTAGAAGTAAAAATTTAAAAGCTATGGGAGATAATCCATTTAACTTTACATCACAAATTAGAACATTAATATTAGGAGTAGACCCAGCAAAGAACAATACATTACTACAAAATTCAGCTATTAGAAATTTAGAACAATTAAGTATAGCAAATATGAAATATATTAATGAATATACCCAAGATTTTATTAGATTATTAGCACAAACAGGTCAAGCAGTTAATAATGATTTATGTGATAAATATTTTATAAAATTACCAGGAGATTTAGGAAAAGCAATACATGAATCATGGAATCAATTATATGGTACTACACAAGATTTAGGATTAGGACCTAGAGTAACACATACATTTCAAATATTAGAAGAAAAATGTAAAGAATTAGTATTACAAGAACAAATAAAAAAGAATATAAACCTTATTATAAAAATAAATATGTTAGAAAACCACAGACAAGAAAATGTAAATGTTTTATATGTGGAAACGAAAATCATTTAGCAAACAAATGTCCAGATAGAGGTAAAAATATAGAAAGAAGTAATTTAGTAGAACAAATAGGAGAATATGAAATAGAATTAGTAGAAGCAGGAGATTCAGATAATGAATCAGTTTACAGTATATATAGCGATAATGAAGAAGATAAAGCAGTATCTAAAGTTACATATACATATGTTAATACAGAACAAGAATGCACACATAAATGGATAAATAGAAGAGGGAGTAATCACATAACATGTTTTATATGTGGAAAATGGCCAAGTATAGAAAAAAGATCACAATGTGCAGAATGTTTTAAAGAAATATGTTGTATATGTCTCAGAGAAATATTTAATGAAGATATGATAGAAGAACAGGAAGTACAAGTAAATATAGGAACAAGTACACAAAATGATAAAATAAAATACTTAGAAGTAAAAATAGAGTTACACGATTATAAACTAAAAGAAATAGAAAATAAATTAAACCAATTAGATGATTTAGTAAATAAAAAGAAATATGTAGAACAAGAAACATCACAAATGAGTGAATTAGTTCCAGAAGAAAGTATATATTTACAAACAAACACTGGAAATACAAATATGATAAATTTACAGTGTAGATTATGGATAGATAATAATATATTTTTTGACTTAAAAGGAATATTAGATACAGGAGCTACAAAAAGTTTAATATCATATAGCTTAATACCACATATTTATCATAAAAAATTACCTTACAAACTAAATAATAGAACAATAGAAGATAGAGTAATACAAATTACACATTGTTTAGAACAAACTAAAATACAATTCTTAGATTTCTCAGGAAATTATAGTATTAAATATGATATGCCACAAATAGTAATAAATCCTGAAAATATAAAATCACGAGATTTTGTTATAGGATTAAATTTTATCTTTAATTTACAAGGATCAATTACAATTTCAAAAAATATGATTACACTTAGTAAAAACACATATAGTTATCCTACACTTAGATATACACAGACATCAGAGTTTGCACAGAAGCGTGGTGGACAAGGAAATTTAGAATTTTTAAAAACACAAAATCAAAATTATTCACCAAAAGTAGAAAATGAAGCCATAAAACTATTAACAGAATTCATGTCACATGAATTAGAGAAAGGTAAAGATGTTAGTAAAAGTATAAATTATCCTATGATATTACATTTAGAAAAAAGAGGATTAATAGGAGAAGATATTAAAAAATCAACAGTGAAATATACTTGTAAATTTAAACTAAAGAATTCAGACATTATAATTAGAACAGCAAATATAGAATATAGCCCTTTAGATAAAGAAGAATTTAGAAAACAAATACCAGAAATGTTAGAACAAAAATTGATTAGAAAATCTGAAAGTCCTCATAGATCAGCAGCTTTTGTAGTAAGAAACCATAGTGAAATTAAAAGAGGAAAAGCTAGAATAGTATATAATTACAAAAGATTAAATGATAATACAGAAGATGATGGATATAATATTCCAAATAAAGATAGTTTAATTAATTTAATACAGAAAAAGAAAGTATTTTCAAAATTTGATTTAAAATCAGGATATAACCAATTACAGTTAGAAGAAAATTTTAAACCATGGACAGCTTTTACATGCTCTGAAGGTCAATTTGAATGGAATGTTCTTAGTTTTGGTCTAAAGAATGCACCATCAATTTTTCAAAGATTTATGGATAGTATATTTCTTAAATATGATTTTTGTTTAGTTTATATTGATGATATTTAGTTGCCAGCGAAACAGTGCAGGAACATGAGAGACATTTACAACAGATCTTCGAAGAGATTAAAAAGAATGGTATAGTAGTTTCAAAAAGAAAAATGGAATTATTTAAAAGAAAAATATCGTTTTTAGGATTAGAAATAGGTAATGGTAAAATAGAATTACAACCACATATTTCTACAAAAATATTAGAATTTCCAGAAAATTTTGAAAATCTTAAACAAATCCAAGCATTTTTGGGATTAATTAATTATGCTAGAAAATTTATCCCAAATCTTTCAAAATTAGTAGGACCATTATATAGTAAAACAACAAAAAATGGTCAAAGACATTTTAACACAGAAGATATAAAATTAGTTAAAACAATTAAAGAAGCAGTAAAAAAGATAAAACCTTTAGAATTACCATTAGTAACAGATTATATAATTATAGAAGTAGACGGATGTAAAGAAGGATGGGGAGCAGTTCTTCTTAGTAAACCCGATAAATATAGCTCTAAAAATACAGAAAAAATTTGTTCATACACAAGTGGAAATTTTAATAAAGCAGGAACAAATTGGACAAGTTTAGATTTTGAAATACAAGCATTAATTAATGCAATAGAAAAATTTAAAATATTTTTACATAAAGAATTTACAGTTAGAACAGATTGTGAAGCAATAGTAAAATTTATTAAAAATGATCAAAGTAAAAAAGTTAATAGAACAAGATGGGTAAATCTACAAAATATTATACAGGGTTGCGGCTATAAAATAAATTTTGAACATATTAAAGGAAAAAACAATGGAATAGCAGATATGCTATCTAGAAACATTAACAGATTATTTGATGCAGATGGATCCAAAGGATAAAGGAAAAAGGAAACTTATACAGCCTAGACAGACAAAGAAAACTTCATCATCTATGGAAACCTGTACAGAAATCAACAGAGCAGATAAATTAATGCAATCAAGTATGAAGGCATTAAAT
The DNA here is from genome assembly GCA_034093135.1 of Erigeron breviscapus. Lineage (NCBI taxonomy): Eukaryota > Viridiplantae > Streptophyta > Magnoliopsida > Asterales > Asteraceae > Erigeron > Erigeron breviscapus. Next base: position 30,413,597 of record CM067172.1, on the reverse strand, counting down.
TCTTTACAGACAGAAATGATAAACAGTCAACAGAGTACACCAGGATTAGAAGATATAAAAATCTTCCAATCACAAATTCCTACAGTTTATCCCAATCCTCATTTGAGGATTAGACCACAGTTTCAACAGTATAAAAATACACAAGGAAGGCAGTTTGAAACAACAACTCCTTCATATGTGTCACAGTCTAAACAGTCTACAGATTCCATATTTTTTGGAAACTATGCACTTCAAAAGTGTACAGATATAAACAGAAAGTTCAGACCTCTTGTAGGTGTAGAACTTACAGAAAAACAACAGTGTTTAGTAGATAATCTTTGGCATGTCCAAACCATGCCAAATGCAGCATCCTTTAAAGTACAGATTTTAAATGCTTTAAGCATTTACTTTAGTGAACAAACCATAAAACAATCTGAACAACAACAGAAGAAATTTACTCATTATGTTATATTCCGAGGATCAAAACTTGGAATCTTTAACAAATGGGAAACAGTTGTACAGCATATACAGGTTCCAAAACCTTTGTATAAAGGTTTTTACAGTTTTACAGATGCTTTAACAGCAGCCAGAAACCAGTTTGGCTTAAAAAATTATTTTATAGAACCTGAAGAGGTTAAATCTTTTTCAGAAATGGCAAAAATTCATCCTGAGCAAATTATCAAAGCTCAAGAAGAAACTATTGCAAATTTACAAAAACAACTTTTAGAACAAAAAACAGATGCAGAATTTTCACAGTGCAAAATAGAAAATAAAGTTTTAAAAGAAAAAGAAAAAATTCTTTTAGAAAAATTAGAAGTTCTTCAAAGGAAGCTTGAAGAAAAAGAAAAAGAAACAAATACATTTATCTACAGAGATCTCGATAGTTTCAAAGCAAGGCTTTTAGATATTCCTTTTCAAGAAACTCTAAAGCCACTCATAGAAGAATTTCCAGAAGCAAAGCAAATTATAGCAGACAAAGTTCGAAGAGAATTTCCTTTAATTCTCTTTGATTTACAATTGGAAATATTGGATATAGCGTTCAAAGAAAAACACTATAATGGTGTAAAGGTGGTACAGAGTTACAGAAATGAAGAAGTTTCATACATGTTACTACAGATTAACTACGATCAAACAAGTATGACAGATGATCAAATAGCTACATTCTATCATTATGGAATGATAGACTATTTCGAATTTAAATACAGCAGAAGAGTAGAACTCCTTCTCAATAAATTAGGAGAAAAGATACTTCTCACAGCAGGAAACATAGCAACACAAAGCATGGAAATAGTTGGGTGTAAAATCCTCTCTTCATTTCCAGAAATGGATAATCACACCTATAGACCTGCAAGAAAAAGAATCTTTGTTAGTGAAATTCCAGAAAATAGACAAAGACTAAAACAAGCAAATTGTAGTTCAAACATAGAGGTGGAATGGTGGCAATATCGTCCAGATGAAATTATAACTTCAAATCCACAAGAACAAATAACATTAGCAAGAAAATGGATAACAGAAGGACAGAAAACACCATTAGTCAATAGAAGTATAATCCCACACCCCAGAATTTCTCCATATAAATTATTAGCAGAAGGACATTACACTAAGCACCAGGTGGAATTACAATAGAACAATCTAAATGCAATTATAGATTCGGTGAATCCAAAACACAACGAAGCAAGTATCAAAATACAACAGGAGCAAATAGCCATCAAAGTTTACATAATAACATCCAAAGATGGCAAATGATCCTAAGTATAATGCAAAAGACAGGCCAATGAATCCTTGATCCATGAGGTCCATAGTCCGGGTTTACGGCAAGCCAAGCAACTAAACTCCACGCCCTGGGAGAACCTGATTACCTGAAAAGTGTACTAAGCATAGTCAACACAAGGTTGGTGAGTTCGTAGTAATGGTTCGTAACGAACCAACATCAACAATCACAATATAAGAATAGAGGCTAGACATGACTTACAGCGAGCCTCTAAGCAACACAATATCGCCCAACAACAAGATTACACAAAAGAAATGAGAGTGTAATGAGAATGCACAAATGATATGCGTATCAATGCAAGTGCCAAATGTATGAATAAGCAAATATGCCTATCCCAAGCGTGACCTTCAATCACGTATGCAACGATACCCTTCTGCCATCGCAATGGACAAGGCTGTATCTCAAAATCATCGAGATATATATGTCTATATACTCGGGGTCAGGTCTACATCCAAAATGGGTGCATACATCTATGCACCAGGATGCCGGCAATCCCCTGCTTTTAAACCCTAACACGCGTTTAAACCCTAACACGCGTTTAAACCCTAACACGCGTTTAAACCCTAACACGCGTTTAAACCCTAACACGCGTTTAAACCCTAACACGCGTTTAAACCCTAACACGCGTTTAAACCCTAACACGCGTTTAAACCCTAACACGCGTTTAAACCCTAACACGCGTTTAAACCCTAACACGCGTTTAAACCCTAACACGCGTTTAAACCCTAACACGCGTTTAAACCCTAACACGCGTTTAAACCCTAACACGCGTTTAAACCCTAACACGCGTTTAAACCCTAACACGCGTTTAAACCCTAACACGCGTTTAAACCCTAACACGCGTTTAAACCCTAACACGCGTTTAAACCCTAACACGCGTTTAAACCCTAACACGCGTTTAAACCCTAACACGCGTTTAAACCCTAACACGCGTTTAAACCCTAACACGCGTTTAAACCCTAACACGCGTTTAAACCCTAACACGCGTTTAAACCCTAACACGCGTTTAAACCCTAACACGCGTTTAAACCCTAACACGCGTTTAAACCCTAACACGCGTTTAAACCCTAACACGCGTTTAAACCCTAACACGCGTTTAAACCCTAACACGCGTTTAAACCCTAACACGCGTTTAAACCCTAACACGCGTTTAAACCCTAACACGCGTTTAAACCCTAACACGCGTTTAAACCCTAACACGCGTTTAAACCCTAACACGCGTTTAAACCCTAACACGCGTTTAAACCCTAACACGCGTTTAAACCCTAACACGCGTTTAAACCCTAACACGCGTTTAAACCCTAACACGCGTTTAAACCCTAACACGCGTTTAAACCCTAACACGCGTTTAAACCCTAACACGCGTTTAAACCCTAACACGCGTTTAAACCCTAACACGCGTTTAAACCCTAACACGCGTTTAAACCCTAACACGCGTTTAAACCCTAACACGCGTTTAAACCCTAACACGCGTTTAAACCCTAACACGCGTTTAAACCCTAACACGCGTTTAAACCCTAACACGCGTTTAAACCCTAACACGCGTTTAAACCCTAACACGCGTTTAAACCCTAACACGCGTTTAAACCCTAACACGCGTTTAAACCCTAACACGCGTTTAAACCCTAACACGCGTTTAAACCCTAACACGCGTTTAAACCCTAACACGCGTTTAAACCCTAACACGCGTTTAAACCCTAACACGCGTTTAAACCCTAACACGCGTTTAAACCCTAACACGCGTTTAAACCCTAACACGCGTTTAAACCCTAACACGCGTTTAAACCCTAACACGCGTTTAAACCCTAACACGCGTTTAAACCCTAACACGCGTTTAAACCCTAACACGCGTTTAAACCCTAACACGCGTTTAAACCCTAACACGCGTTTAAACCCTAACACGCGTTTAAACCCTAACACGCGTTTAAACCCTAACACGCGTTTAAACCCTAACACGCGTTTAAACCCTAACACGCGTTTAAACCCTAACACGCGTTTAAACCCTAACACGCGTTTAAACCCTAACACGCGTTTAAACCCTAACACGCGTTTAAACCCTAACACGCGTTTAAACCCTAACACGCGTTTAAACCCTAACACGCGTTTAAACCCTAACACGCGTTTAAACCCTAACACGCGTTTAAACCCTAACACGCGTTTAAACCCTAACACGCGTTTAAACCCTAACACGCGTTTAAACCCTAACACGCGTTTAAACCCTAACACGCGTTTAAACCCTAACACGCGTTTAAACCCTAACACGCGTTTAAACCCTAACACGCGTTTAAACCCTAACACGCGTTTAAACCCTAACACGCGTTTAAACCCTAACACGCGTTTAAACCCTAACACGCGTTTAAACCCTAACACGCGTTTAAACCCTAACACGCGTTTAAACCCTAACACGCGTTTAAACCCTAACACGCGTTTAAACCCTAACACGCGTTTAAACCCTAACACGCGTTTAAACCCTAACACGCGTTTAAACCCTAACACGCGTTTAAACCCTAACACGCGTTTAAACCCTAACACGCGTTTAAACCCTAACACGCGTTTAAACCCTAACACGCGTTTAAACCCTAACACGCGTTTAAACCCTAACACGCGTTTAAACCCTAACACGCGTTTAAACCCTAACACGCGTTTAAACCCTAACACGCGTTTAAACCCTAACACGCGTTTAAACCCTAACACGCGTTTAAACCCTAACACGCGTTTAAACCCTAACACGCGTTTAAACCCTAACACGCGTTTAAACCCTAACACGCGTTTAAACCCTAACACGCGTTTAAACCCTAACACGCGTTTAAACCCTAACACGCGTTTAAACCCTAACACGCGTTTAAACCCTAACACGCGTTTAAACCCTAACACGCGTTTAAACCCTAACACGCGTTTAAACCCTAACACGCGTTTAAACCCTAACACGCGTTTAAACCCTAACACGCGTTTAAACCCTAACACGCGTTTAAACCCTAACACGCGTTTAAACCCTAACACGCGTTTAAACCCTAACACGCGTTTAAACCCTAACACGCGTTTAAACCCTAACACGCGTTTAAACCCTAACACGCGTTTAAACCCTAACACGCGTTTAAACCCTAACACGCGTTTAAACCCTAACACGCGTTTAAACCCTAACACGCGTTTAAACCCTAACACGCGTTTAAACCCTAACACGCGTTTAAACCCTAACACGCGTTTAAACCCTAACACGCGTTTAAACCCTAACACGCGTTTAAACCCTAACACGCGTTTAAACCCTAACACGCGTTTAAACCCTAACACGCGTTTAAACCCTAACACGCGTTTAAACCCTAACACGCGTTTAAACCCTAACACGCGTTTAAACCCTAACACGCGTTTAAACCCTAACACGCGTTTAAACCCTAACACGCGTTTAAACCCTAACACGCGTTTAAACCCTAACACGCGTTTAAACCCTAACACGCGTTTAAACCCTAACACGCGTTTAAACCCTAACACGCGTTTAAACCCTAACACGCGTTTAGAAACCCTCACACGCGTTTAAACCCTAACACGCGTTTAAACCCTAACACGCGTTTAAACCCTAACGCGCGTTTAAACCCTAACACGCGCTACTGTTCATGCGGCTTGAAACTCAAGGGATTCTAATCCGATTTTTGACTCGATTCAAGGCACAAAACGTTTGGGTTTTACTAGAAACATGTTTATCAACATAAAATGACTGATATGAGGTAGTTTTAACTTACCAAAACTCCCAAATGCCTTTAAATCCGAATTTGACTATATATGGAGATTCTTGACTTTGATTCTTCGATATGAAGCAAACGAGGTTAAGATGGCTAAGATTCTTGTGTTATAATCGACCCACTACTAGTTTGATGCAAGAATTGGTGAAGAGATTAAATTGGTTCTTTTGTTAGTTTTTGAGAGAAAGAAGGAAATGAAGAGATAGATAGAATGAGAAGAAAGAAGGAAGGAAAGGATAAGGGGGGGGGGGAAATGGGTCATTAGGGCTGGTGGGTCATGGACTACCCACGGGCCGACCCGTTTCTCCCACAAGCCATAAAACAATCGATTACACAACTAAACGCCAAACAACAAATTAACGACTCGACTAACATACCACATAGTCATAAAATCATAAATGGGCCCTAATTACTTCATTCAATAAGTTGTTAGTCAAATTACACAAAAGTCAACGGTTAAAATTCACGAAGGACACATTACATACAAATATGGGGACATAGCCATTGGCAAATGACCTTACCATTTGTAGGAGAAAGTGAACAGATTAATATTGGAGACATAATCAATACAGAAGAAGTAAACTATGAAGACAATGAAGATGTACATTCACCCGTATCAATCGACAGTACACACAGAGACTTCTAGAAGATGACGTAAACAATGACGTTTTAATATCAATAATTCAAGATTCGGTGGACGACATAGTGGACGACATATTCTTTTTCAAAGTTGTCTTTTTGTAATCAATAATTTTCCTTTTTTTTTGTACACGTCAATTTAAAATTGTTAGATAGTGATATCTATTGTATTGTAATGCCTATATAAGGCACCTTAGGTTTTCAGTTGAACACACACAACAAGTTCATATCAATAATAATTTTCAAGTTTTTATGGCAGCTTAATTTCCTATCCAAGTCTCTTAGTTCAAATCCCTTATTCCCTTAAATCCCTTTAGCACTTCATAATATATCCTACCAAAAACATCAAAAAACTAAAAAATAAAAATAAAAAAAAAATAAAAAAAATAAAAATAAAAATAAAAAAAAAGATATATATATATATTAATAATAATCATCCTTCGTCTTAATCATCCGCTGTGTATACATCCACTGTAAGTACTCTTAAACTATGTATATAATTTTATATATATCTAATATTTTTATTTACATATCCTAATAATATAGTTATAGATAAATTTATATTAATTATTAATTTAAAATAAACATAAATATTAAACCATATATATTGTTTAATACATATATACATAGTTTACGAAAACTTACAGTGGAGAAATACACAGCGGATGATTATGACGAAGATGATTATTATTAATATATATATATATATATATATTTTTTTTTTTTTTATTTTTTTTTTATTTTATTTTTTTTTATGGTTTTTGGTAGGATATATTATGAAGTGCTAAAGGGATTTAAGGGAATAAGGGATTTGAACTAAGAGACTTGGATAGGAAATTAAGCTGCCATAAAAACTTGAAAATTATTATTGATATGAACTTGTTGTGTGTGTTCAACTGAAAACATAAGGTGCCTTATATAGGCATTACAATACAATAGATATCACTATCTAACAATTTTAAATTGACGTGTACAAAAAAAAAGGAAAATTATTGATTACAAAAAGACAACTTTGAAAAAGAATATGTCGTCCACTATGTCGTCCACCGAATCTTGAATTATTGATATTAAAACGTCATTGTTTACGTCATCTTCTAGAAGTCTCTGTGTGTACTGTCGATTGATACGGGTGAATGTACATCTTCATTGTCTTCATAGTTTACTTCTTCTGTATTGATTATGTCTCCAATATTAATCTGTTCACTTTCTCCTACAAATGGGTA
>CM067172.1:30344710-30405251 GCA_034093135.1 Erigeron breviscapus | reverse complement strand
ACTTTTATCTCTTGTAATGATAATTTGACGTGTTGTGACTCTTTGAGCATTAGCATCTTCTTGATGTTTAATAGAAGAAAAAAAGGCTTAAAAATTTGCTAAAAAAAAAAAAAAAAAAAAAAAAAAAAAAAAAAAAAAAAAAAAAAAAAAAAAAAAAAAAAAAAAAAAAAAAAAAAAAAAAAAAAAAAAAAAAAAAAAAAAAAAAAAAAAAAAAAAAAAAAAAAAAAAAAAAAAAAAAAAAAAAAAAAAAAAAAAAAAAAAAAAAAAAAAAAAAAAAAAAAAAAAAAAAAAAAAAAAAAAAAAAAAAAAAAATGAAATGATTTCTTATCACTCTAAATAAACAAAAAAAAAGTATGAACAATCATGGCTTACGTTATAGAGATTTTTAAACTATGGAGTTTATTTTAGTATTGAAACTGGCCTTTGAAAACCATGAGACGCCCTGCATGGCAGGTTCAAAAAGTTTCAAAATAAAACTATACGGAGGTCAAGATGTTCGTGCTAGATGCCTGGATATACTTTTACAAGCAGCGTCAACGCATAGTTTGAGCCTTTTTAGCGAAATAAGAGTATAGTTGGTATTACTATCGCTTACACCTTAGATATTGATCCAAACTTACACACGATGCGTATTCATAAACAATAATCTTCTCGTTTCTCTCATCGCAATAACCAATAAGTGATGTAAAGTTTGGATGGTTTTGACCCGTAAGAGCTGAATCTCTATAAATAAGAACTCCTTTAAGCCTTGCCCAAACTGTTCATTTAGCCTTTTAACGACGACTGTAGCTGACTTTCCAAGAATTGAGAGTTCTTCTTTGTAGACCATACCGAATCCGCCTTTTCCAATACACCTACAGTTGTAAGTTTTTGTTGCTACTTTTATCTCTTGTAATGATAATTTGACGTGTTGTGACTCTTTGAGCATTAGCATCTTCTTGATGTTTAATAGAAGAAAAAAAGGCTTAAAAAATTGCTAATGGTTAAGTAGTATTAGGGACTGCAATATTCGAGACGTGTATAAAGCTGCATTTTATTCTATAGTTAATTACAATTGTATAACTAATTAAGCATCTTAATCTGACCAAATCATCAGCATGGTAACGTTTAGTCTCTATGTCCCCTTGCGAATATACTAATTTGGTATCATATTCCGATAGTTTATACTATGTCTATTTCGAAGTTGGTTATTGAAAAAATTCAGTGGGATTTAATAGTGGAAGGAAATAATATGTTCTGCATTATGGCAACTTTAACATATTCCACCATGATATCGAATTGACTGCTTTTAGGTTTGCTGGTTAAGAAACCTTTTGCATGATACATCATTTTCAAAATACTCATTTGCAGCTAAATGGAGTATTCTTTTAAACGACTTGTCTAGCCAAAGACTGGAAATAAAGATAATGATTTTAGTTATCTCTTTTTGTTGCCAACTAGAGAAAAAAGATAACATAAACGAGTGGCGTAGTCTGCAAACATCATTTGGTTTGAAATGATTTGTGTTGTTGCTTGTTTTGCATGAACAAATGAATTTGACCTTTCTTTCAAATATGTTTTCAAGTAGCAGACCACCAATAAGATATGATTGGGAGCACAAGCTACCAGCTACCACTTATGTGTAAATTTCTTGGTTCTATATGTATAGAGCGTCATCAAGTGAGCCTGTTTTTTCCAAGCCACCTAGACGTACGTGGTCAATGTGAAATTGTGAATTGTTAATATTAGATGTGACAAAATGGGCAGGATAGAAGATAATGTGTCAAGACACATAACCTTTTTGTACGTGTCAAAATAGATCTAGTTGGGTTCATCAAAAACACTTTTAGCTACCATCTTTTAAAAAAAAAAGGGTGTGTTGAATGTGATTATAACTTATAACTGGTATATATTCAGATTAAGAAAGTATTTTTGTCATAACCTGAAACTTCATAGAATAGATGAACCAATTAAGAATGATTATTCAATCCAACCCCAAGTTCTAAGAAAACTCTGAAGGCAAAGCGTCCCAATGCAAACTCGGTTTCCAGTCGGCTTCTGTAAGGACTTTTAGTATCTCTTTTGCCACTATTTTGCTCCCGACAGATGTTAAATGCACCCCGTCACTATGGATGGAAAAACAATTAGTCAATGATGAACTGTTATTATGTAAAAATTGGTCAAACACAAATATATCTAAATGAATCAAATAGACTCCTGATGCAACTTGATATGGTAAACTAGGCAGTCTAATAACATGTAAAAATAGGTTTGGGTCAAACTGGGTCACTTTTGGCATAGGTTAGGTTGTGTTCACACAAAACATTTTTGTATAAAAAACTTCGTCGTTTTTGTAAGTAACAAATGCTCTAATTTTTATTTTTGGGGAAAAATTAATTAATGTCTCAGATACTTTTACAATTACAAAACACTTTTATCATCTATAAGCAGCTTCACAGAGGCTTAAAGGCTCTCAAAAGCAATCTACTTTCAAAAACTTACTAACACAAGCATGGTACTATATTAACTACAAGCGGCATACTTAAAACAGTTCCAAAAGTTTACTAACACAAGCAGGTGTTAACTTCCTTTTTTACCGTTGTTAGCAATGTACTTCCACTTTCTTACCGTTGTTAACAACATACTTTCATTTCTGTACCAATGTTAAAAGAGCTTAAAAGTACTAGCAACGTTCTTGGTAATTTGTGACTGATTGTTAAAAGTCAAAAGTGGCAACAAATTCTAAATGAAATACATTCACTGAAAATCTTCATCTACCCTAGTAGATTAGTATAAGCAGTAAAACACTTGAAGTACCATGCTCTTTTCAGCAATTAACCCTTACACAAACTAAGCAACCAAGGTTCATAACTAGTCAAAGCAAAGATGGAAGGGCAAAAAGAGAATTAGAAAGCCAGAAACATAAAAGGCGAATTCCTAGAATGTAAGCAAGTTTTGGAAGCCTGGAAAGCATACTCACGTAAAGCATGTTGTCAGCCAGTCACTATGCTGCTTAAATGCAGCACAAAGGTTAATAGCCTTAATCCCCATCTCTTGGGAAATTTCTACACAAGCTTCTGCATACTTTTGGCACAGTTCAGTTGTGCGATGATTAGGACTGGTTTCACAGAAGAAGAGTTCTAAAAGTGTCAAAATATTATTAAGAATCAGAAGGAAAATCAGAAGAAAATTGAAAAAAGAACTTTCGTCGGCAATAATTACCCCGTAAGTTGAGCCTCATTCACGGGAGGAGCAGAAAGAAATATTATGCGTGTCTTCTCTGAAAGGCTCTGGTAACAGGTAACAATATGTAGTGTCATAGTCTCATGGATACTTTATAAAGAAATTTGTATATCCTGACTAAGTAATGATTACTTGAACTTTACATAATTAAGGCCAAAGTTGCCCATTGTACCTTTCATATCAAAAGTCCACCTCTGAATTTTATGGCAAGTGTATAACTATTTAACGCACCTCATATACAGTCCTTAGGGCATTGTTTAGCAAAACCATTTCTATAATGCATAAAATCTTAAATATCAAAACAAAATAGAAAAAACTTCTGACATTTTACAAAATATGTTTGGTGCAATCAAATTTGACACACCAAGAGTCGAAAGTATAGAGTTACAGTTTGTGGCTCAATAGCCACCTCGTACATAGTTTTTAGTTTTGGAAATTTTATTGCCAGTCATGCCTGATGAATGAATTATTTTCATGTTTATTGTGTTGTTTCTTTATACGTAGTTCAGATTTCTCGATAACATGAGTTTGACTGACACGATCGATCAAGTTTAAGTTCTTATAGGAAACGCTACTCTACTATAGTAATGCTTTATTACTTGACCATGTTGGGTGTACATAATTTTTAAAGGTAAAACGTACCTTGAGATGGATAGCAATTTTCCTCATATTTTCAACATACTCAGGCAAAGGTACATGGGGACATAGTTCATCTGGACGAGGACCCACAGAGTCGTTACCTCCAAAATAAACTATCACCAGAGATGGTTGCACTGCTTCATCCTTAAGATAGACATGTTGAAAGAGAATATACAAATTGGCAAAAGTATTGTCTCACTTGATGAATATAGCTTAGACGTTCAAGATACTTATAAATATCATATAGGCATTAAAAATAACTTTCAATTATAAGTTGGCAACTATTTATGACTTCAAATATCAATAAGATATCAAAAATAATCATTACCTTTGGAAAAACTTGATCCAGTACAGCCACGGCTTTCCTGGAGTTCCAACCACCATATCCTCGCAAAAATATGTCTGCCTACACCATTTACGTGTGAACAAACAATCCATCTGTTACTAATATTTCATTAAGTCGACTAGATTGCATTTTGATAGGTTTACAGAGAAAAGCTACAAACTCCCAAGATAAAACCCGTAGAGTGGGTGAGACTCCAAGAACAAAGAGAAAAGAACAGACTAAACTTTCATATTTCATTCATTCATATTTTTCAAGTACATAACACAGACGGCTTTATATAGCCAAACAAACAAAGAAGTTAAATAAACTACCACTGCCTAGTGCCTAATTAAATTACGGAGGATATGCGGTTTTATAATAACTGCCACTATTCTAATTTGACCAAGTAATAAACACAACTACTAAATAAGTAATATCACATTAATTAATTAGTATGGGAAAATATCATGCAGGTATATAGGCTATACTCCCCGCCTGAAAACAAGCCTTGTCCTCAAGGCTTACAGCTTTCGTATCACAGTTTCCATGGTGGCTCGTGTCCGAGTTGGATAAAAACAAACTTGGGAGGCATAAACTCAAGACAAGACGGAAATGTCGTTGGACGAACACCAAGTCCTTGGATGGAATAAGTTTGGATCTCGTTGGTTGAAAGGTCCTCGAATGATTAAGAAACAACTTTGTTTTGTGGTTGTAACAACCGGGCTGTTGGACTTGATGGCAAGAATCGAACACGTTTGGATGCGAACTTGTCAACAGTGAAGAACTTGAATGGTTTTTGAGTTGGTTGAAGCATTGGTGGAACAATGACATTCTGCCGTTGGAACTTTGGTGAGTTGTGAACCGGTTTAGCGAGCGGAAAAGGCATTTGGATGGCGACCTCGGGATGAATTTTGGTGATGGGTGTTACATGATTGGTGAGAGTGGTGGTTACCCTGGTTATCTTTTCCTCGACTTTGGGTATATCGTGAGTCGGACAAGGCGGTAGAGGGGGCTGTAGGGGGCTGTGATGGTGGCGGAATAGAGATAGTTTCATTAGAGGCTATGGAATTGGTTGCGATGGAGGCTGAAATGGGGAGGAAGTTGGCCATGGCTTCTTCAAGTTTAGCAATGGCCGCTGCGAGTCGGTTGTTGGATGATGAAAACATGTCGACCATCATATCAAATTGATCAGTGATGGTAGCCATTTTTTTTTTTGTGAGTAATGTGATAGAGGCATGGTGGAAGGTGAGTAAGCCAATGAAAGCACCAATTGATAGGTTTACGGAGAAAACCTACAAACTCCCAAGATAAAACCCGTAGAGTGGGTGAGACTCCAAGAACAAGAGACAAGAGAAAAGACTAAACTTTCATTTCATTCATTCATATTTTTCAAGTACATAACACAGACGGCTTTATATAGCCAAACAAACAAAGAAGTTAAATAAACTACCACTGCCTAGTGCCTAATTAAATTACGGAGGATATGCGGTTTTATAATAACTGCCCACTATTCTAATTTGACCAAGTAATAAACACAACTACTAAATAAGTAATATCACATTAATTAATTAGTATGGGAAAATATCATGCAGGTATATAGGCTTTACGTATCACATTTTCATGCCAAAAAAAAAATTGAATATGCAGAATCACAGGGTTGGAGTTCCTTTAACAGAACAAGCCCAAAACGCCTTAATTATGAGCATAAATGAATGTCGTGTAGATTAAATGAGACTTGTCTTTTAATAAATGTGCCAATGTATAAAATGATCAACTTTAGATATGCTGAAGAATCGTGAGAAATAGGGTGTTCAAACCGTCAGATGTTGGTTCGAGGGGGTAAATCAGTAATTTAAAAAGTGTAGAACTACCCAACACCCAATCCAAACAAACAAAATAAGCTATAGTTCATTTTGATTCGGTACTTTTCGTCCGATGTTGAAGTAATGTAAAACCTCCTTGAAAATGTGAATAGCATTTCACAGGATCTTTTAAATTTTCAAGGAGGTTTTACATTACTTAACCAACATTGAATAAATAGCATTTTACAGGATCTGTTCATTTTAGTTCAATCCATATTTTACATTTTGTTGGTTTGGATTGGTTATGATTAGAATTGGTTTGGTCGTCGAGCAGTTCTAACTTTTCAGAATAACTGATTGAAATAACCCCCTAAAACCAACACCCAAGTACCCAACCGTTTGAATACCCGTAAGTAAAAAATTAGTTGTTATCTAAAAGGGCACACTTCTGTACTTTGAGTCAGCGTGAGATTGTGTGAAACTTGTGTTGATTTCAGTGCCTGGAGGCCCCGACTGAAAATCCTAGCTCCACCACTGGTTCATTTAACTCGCTTCAATGTTAATGATTTCTAAACGATCAACATATTAAAATATGGTAAAGTAATATATATTTTGTCCATATATCTGGTCTCAATCTTGTAACAAGTATCTAAAGTGTAACAACCCCAAACGGTACTACTACTTCCCCCTTTCACCATGTACTTTTTTATCCATCTATAAAAAAAAAAAAAAAAAAGTTGCCAAAAAATGCCCAAAAAACCACCAAAATCCCATGTACAAAATTTGAAAGTTCAATGGACCTAAAAGTCAATAAAAGAAAAGGTAACTAATGCTTAAATCCTACCAAGAAATATTATTCCCTAATCACACTAAAACATTATAAATACCAATAATTATCAGTAATCGAAAGAGGGATATATATATATATATATATATATATATATTTGATGATGATCAAAATTAATTAAAATTCAAAATATAAAAGAAATTAAAAATAAGACAACAATTGTAGATATAGAAAGAAATAAATAAGGAATACAAACCTTACGAGCATAGATGTCAGCAAGAATGGCACCCCAGCCTTCCTGGGCAAAGCTAAATTCAACAATTGAGGAACCAAATAACACGAACTGTGGTCTTCTTGGTCCGACCATTTCTGTCTCTTTTAGAAGTTAACGACTCCTGCTTCAAATTTGCCTTTCCAAAAAAAGAGTCGGTCCTCCTGGTGTTTCGCTTGTGGTCCTCCTTTAAACACTCATTTAAATTACTATGTTAATTTAATTCTAAATATGTAAATAAATTGTAAATAAGGTTGACAAGTCGTCATTATCAAAAGTTCAAAACTAGTCTTTAATTTAAGAGTTTTTTTTTTCTTTCAAAATACTTATTTTAGCTATAAATACTAGTTTTAACCAAAACTTCTCTTTTCAAAAAAAAAAAAAAAAAACCAAAAGCAAAGAACTCCAAAACACAACTTACCAAACCTTTTTTTTTTTATCTACATTGAATAGCACACCTTACCAAACATAACATGTGTACATTGCATTGGCATTACTCTTGGTAGGGGTGAATACGGTTCGGTTTGAGTCGGTTTTTGACTAAAACCGAATACTGAACCATTATAATTCAGTTTTTGAAGACTAAACCATTGGTTTTTGGTTTTTTCGGTTTAAGTTTATTTCGGTTCGGTTTATCGGTTTTAGTCGGTTTTTAACCACTTGTGGGTTTGGTCCAACTTGAGCTAGAAAAATCTATAAGTTTATACACTATGATTACACTATAATTTCAACAAATCTTTCAAACAATATTATTAACAAGAACACTATAACAATGACAACAAATCTGTTGTACAAACTTTATATACTTATTTCAAACAAACTTCATATAAATCTATTTATATCTTTACGCGTTGTTTCAATAAGCAATTAATAAACCGAATCAATTTTGTTGTGTATTTTCACCTAAAACATATAAATGATATTATTTTATACACTTATATATACAAATATATTAACATATTTACTAAAAATGAGTAATAAAATGATATAAATATAAAATAAAGTAACCAATATATATTTTTGGTTCGGTTCGGTTTTTATGGTTCGGTTTTTCATATGAAACCAAAACCGCACCATAACTTTCGGTTTTCAGAAAACCAAAACCAAAAACCATTTATTTTTTAGGTTTTTTCAGTTTTTTGTTTTTTCAGTTCGGTTTTTTCGGTTTTTTTTATGGTTTTTTCGGTTTTCGGTTCGGTTTTTGTTCACCCCTCTGTTGGATAATTACCTACCCGAGCATATGGGTCGTAACCCGAACCCAAGCCCATAGGTAAGGCAACAATTAGGAACCGATTAGAACTAATTAATTAGTATCCTATTTGTATTGTGTTTGGAGATTATAATAGAGTTCTATTATAATTCTATAGACTTGGTATCCTAATAGAACTAGAATAGGATAGTTTATATATATGATCAACAAAGCCTGTTCTTGACATAGAAAACACATTGTAAGGTTTTGAGTTCTTTTCCTTTATTAATAAAATTGGAGAACTTATTCCATACGTGAATTGTGAGATAATACAACATCTTGATACTTTAATTGGTATCTAGAGCAAGGTTACGATCGAACAGCAGCAAAAATATTCTATCAGCAACAGTTTTCGAACAAGACAAGGAGCAACAAGTTAATTCGCGGGAAGTTTATTGGCTGCTGCCAATTCGCAGCTTTCAATAGACTTGTTGTTTTCTTGTTTATTCGAATATCAACAAAGCAGAAGTCTTCAATTGCAGCAGTACGAAAACAACATCACCTTTAATTCACAGCAAGAGTAACTAGTTGCATATCTATTTTGTCTTCTTGTATTACACAAATCAAAAGAAAAGATAATCTTTTCTTCTTTGGTTTGGTATTCACGTGACATCTGTTGTACCGTTAATTAGCAAATAGTCTTAGTGTAGGTTTATCCATATAAATAGTTAATAAATAAAGAGTGTTCAGTGTAACACCTCGAAGTGTCTAATCGACAGCAATTAGGCAGTTACTTAACTGTCTCAAATACCTCTTAATGGATCGACACATCCATTCACTGGCACCGGTTCATTATGTATATATATTGGTCGACTTCTGTACAAACATACCAGTTAATCCCATCCATATTTTATTCTATCTTTTCTTCTATTTTTCTCTCTTTTGCATTCTGTTATGAGTCGATCACAGAGGACTCCTATGTTCTACTACAATCTCAAACATAATAAACAAGAGTTCTACTACAATCTCAAACATAATAAACAAGAGTTTAGAGCATGATTAAAAAAACCATCAAACAACTGAAATCCAACAAACACAAGATACTAGAAACTATTTGAACATATTTGTAGGTCATACACCAAAGCCATTACTTTTCCTGCATGCTTCAGCAACTAGATCCTTTGATTAACTAATCAGAAATAAAAGCAAGAAGTGAGTAAAAAACAGTGGTAATTAATAGGTATAGTTATTTGTAGGTGGTGTAGAGAGCATAATGTAGAAGTTAAATCTCTAATTAAATATCAAATATACTATGTAATAAAAGACCTTATTAGAGCATTCTTCTTAATTAATTTGCCATGGCACCTGCTTTCTCTTCCACTGAAAGAACTACAGATTTAGAACTAGAATCCTTGTTAACATAGGGAGATACAAGACTCCGCACATATGTAGGAGCAGCAATATATCTAGAAGTGTTGCACAAAACAACACGCGGTGGATCATCAATAGCGTAATCATCACCATCATCATCATCAGATTCTTCCATGAGGTATACAGCATCATAACTCATCACATAATTCTACGGCAACAATTCCCAATAACATTGTTTTCCACTATTATCATTGTCGCTTTTCAATACCCATATCTCGGTGGACTTCCATGAGCCCCAGGGTGTAGCTATAAGTAATATGTTGATATACAGAATGGCGGTCTGGCATTTGAGTCTTTGTAAATTCCTCACGAGATAAATTAAAAGAAAAAATGGCTACCTCTTCAGTTTGAGAATTGCTCATATCCCAGTGAAGTGCCCCATCATATAAGATGCCGGAAACAGTATTTACAGTAGCAGATGCATAGTCATATTCTTCAATGGTTTCAGAGCCAAAGACCCGATCCTAGGAAGAAGAAGAACATAACTCAGGCTATTAAGAGACGGTTACAAGATGTCAAACAAGGACCACTCCCTCTTCGCAAACTCTCATCCAAAAGGAGTGTTCGTTGGATTCCAAAAGAGGGAAATTTACTTCAATGAATCAAGAAACTTGAGATTGCAAATATGGCGCGAAAACAGAAAGAAGCATGGTGCTATGAATGCAATTAGAAGGGTCACTTGTACCGGAATTGTCACAACAAAACAAAGAAAATTGAACAAGTTCAAAACCGCAAGGATGTTACAATCGGTGAAGGGGCAGATTTGGCAAAGGAAAAGGAAGAAATCTTTGAAGTCACTATCGATCAATTCACTCCAGATTCAATGGTTTTGGGCACTAATTCAGGCGATTGGAACTTCGTCTGGTATGTTAGTAAAAACTCTCCAATTCATGTTTCATCTTCTATGCAAGTTTTCATAAAATATAAACCTTTAGATGTCGCATCAGAAGATGAAAACCGATCCTTATGTGAAGGAATTGGTGAAGTTTTAATACCCTCTAACAATCACCAGTATGTTGTCACTTATGTCTCCTACGTGCCAAACATAGGACAAAATATTCTTAGCCAGTTTCAATTGATGACACAAGGCTTTGTTGTTGACTTTCTTGACAGTAAATATGTAATTAAAAGAAGGTTTGAAGATGAAACAAGTGAAACTTCTAAAAGTCAAAATGATGAAACCGATTCTGTGCATGTGAGTCAAGGAATACTAGATGAATTGGAAAGGAATATTGGTATTGATATTGCAAAAAGGATGCTTACTGAGTATGTTACAAGAAACTGTGATAAAACGGGTAAATCAAGCAAGTCTAGGAAGAACATGATCATTCCAAGTGATTTAAAGGAAGTTATAGGTTTCATTGATACAATTCTACTTGGAAAATTTACTATAGAAGAAAAGGATGTTTATTCTAGGGACTTTAACAAGAAGTTAGAATGGTTTTACAAGGAATTCTTAGGAAGCCCACTTAGAAAAGAATACCACCAGTTGGTATATACAAACTCATTTGCCTTATGGACTTTTTTAGAACAATCAAGGAATTGGGGGGTGGTAGTAACACCATTGTCAAAGGGGATTGGGATGGATTGGCAAATGCATTTGGGTATCCAATTGATTATGCAAGTACTTTTGAGAATTATTATTTGGATTATCTACAACAATTGGAATTATACTACGATGTTGGAAAGAAGATGTTCCAATAAAACGAGAAGGGCATGGTTGAGTGGAATGGAAGGCACATCATTTTAGAGACTGATACATATGATGGCTTCATGAACATCATGGGTATGATGAAGCACACTCAAACTGCCTCAAAATACAAAAGGAATTCTCAAAAGGAAGTTTCAAGATCTAGTTGTTTGGTTCTATCAAGTTTACATGAATTGTGTCTTCAACTACCCAATGCCACCAAAGATTGGAAACGCTGAAATCTGTCTATTTGATCTATTTGTGTTGGTTGACGGCATGGGAGGAAGTGGTAAAGTCAGCGAGGAAGACAACTGGGACATAGTTGGAATGAACTTTGGTTTCCCTCCGTGGCTGAAACATTATCTTCAAGGAATTTACGGTACTTACTTGGAGATGTTAGACTAATTTTACTGGTTGGCAATGGATGAGAGGACTGCCTCTGATGGCACGAGAGAACCCGCAACCACTCTCACTGTGGAAAACACTAGCCATGATGACGATCAGACTGATGGAAACAACATTGCTGATTCCTGAAAAACAAATGAGGAAGAGGAAGATCAAGGTGAAGGAATAGGCAAACCTGTTGAGCAACTTGATGATATACCATATACGGAGCTTTACCTCCGTATAAAGGAACGGATACGAAGGACCCTTCGTAAACAGCGAAGATACTAATACATTGTACCAAACAAACATATCCGTAGCCGAAGCTACGATGTATACCTCCATAATTCCGGAGCTCCCAAAGATAATTACAAACAATAAATGGATATACGTGAATTCTTTCCATGATTATCCGATCTCCCGAAAAGGGAATGAAATCAAACACTCCTATAAACTAGGACACGGTCTAAAGAGTCCTAGATATATCTTCCATACTTAGAAGATATCACGAAAAGAGGAAGGGATTTACCCTAAATTCCTACCTTCTTCTCCAAGGCTTTACCCTCTATATAAATAGAGGAGGTGTCATACGACACAGGATCATATTCAACACATTAAAACCCTTATCATTAACACACTCAACTTCTGAATCCCCAACTCCCAAATAAACCCTAAGCCTTAAGGATCGGCGAAGGGTTAACAATCATAGGCGTAAAGCGGCCTACGGCCCTCTGACCGGAAGGGAATCGCCAACAATACACCCAAAGCCTCTCTAACACCTTCGGTTGAGCCATAGTGCGATTATTTGATCAAACAAATTGGCGTCATCCGTGGGACCTTTGTCTCAAATTCGAACCCAGCCACGATCAAAAAAGCATTATGTCAAACCCTAATCCCCTTCCGGGATGACACGGGTCAGGCACCGTCTATGACCAAGAAAAAGATGACAGTGGGACTCTCCCAGTCAGGGGGCCCAGCTCCCCAGACGAACAAGGGACCGGAGCGGGCCACCAATCGCCAGACGACCAGGCACCAGGTCAATCGACCTGCCAGATAATGGCACTAAGCAAAGCAACAGATGGCGACCTTGACATAAGGGGGAGTAACGTCGAAGGAGATACAACTTCAGAATCAGAAAAAGATGTTGTGTCGTACCTTGGGTACACCGCACAAGGTAACCCGCTACCGGTGGTGCAGGAACCTAGGGAAGAAGACAGAAACCAGACCAAAGATGAAGAAGGTAATCCCACAGCAACAGACAGGATCAGACAAAAGTCAGCTGGAAGGGATCTGAACAAAAAGAAGGAAGCAGAAAACAAAGAAGCTGATCCCATAACAGCAAAAAACCCAATGCTAGCATACCCGCCGTACCCGATCTATCGGGGGACTCCGGTAGGGATAATCGCAGCATCCATCATGTAGACAACATCTGGACTAAGGATGTACCAGTCAGCGAGTGCATATTCACCGTACTACGGAGGATACTTTTACCCATACGGAGGGCCACAAACCCAGCACATGGGGACGCCGCTCTTTGGTGGAAGTTACCTAGGACACATGCAGGCGTCATCGTACTACCCATACGGCATCGTGACCTCGTAGTATCTTAAGGCAAGCCTGATAACTGGAGTCGAAAAATACAAGGTTGAACAAAAGGGACCAGAGCCTAAATACAAGGGGTCATGCCCACAATTCGCAAAGCATTTACGCCAACATGTACCTTTGATGAAGATACTGGAGATCCAAGAATTACCTTGGTACAACGGCACCTCCGACGTCGAGAGACAAGGGGGTGGCTCGAAAGCCTACCCGAAGAGAGCATACATGGTGACAAAGACTTCAAATCCAAATTAAAGGAAGAATTCGGCTCTCACCTGTTGGCACATGAGATAAAACAGGAGGGGGATGAAGAGCCAGAAGAACTTTTGAAACGATATGGGGACAACACTCGAAACCTAGTACGCATATCAGAGGAAGAAAGGATATCCGGGGCCATCCATGGCCTCCGGTCAAAAGAATTGATATGGCACTTATGCCTCGGAAAGCCAAGAAGCTACCCGGAATTGATGGAGAAATTTCACGAGTGGAGGAGTGCCGAAGAAATAGTAGAAAAAGCTATGGCCAAATGGAAAACCATGATAAAAATGAATGAGAAGCAAACCGAGACAATCGAGGATGTAGCAACTGATGGGTTCTCTTCTACATGCAGTAGGACGAATAGCTACAAAATAACAATTGGCAATCTCCGGAAAACGCCATCAGAAATCTTGTCATCAGAAGAAGTAGCAAAAACATTCGTCAGACCATTGCCGTTATCCGGAAGAGGAACCAGAAACCTAGACAAATTCTGTTGTTTCCACAACGGATATGGGCATAGTACGGATTACTGCAGAGAGTTGTTAAGACAGATAGACAACACGGCGAGAGAGAACAAGCTAGCACACCTGGTAAAAAGAAGCAGACCAAGCTTCGACGAAGCAGAACCAGAAGAGCACCGGAGGAGGATACTATCAAATACCTTGATCTGGAAAGGAACACAACACTATCACTTCTGTGAGTTGGACGACAAGGCATCGATAGACCCGGTGCTAATAAAGGTGAACATAGGCAGCGTATGCCTGAAGAATACGCAGGTAGACACAGGAAGCGGACGAGACATAATCAATGAGAAAAGTTTCCTCCGATTGCCTAAAAAAATGCGGGAAACCATCACGCCACTGGATACGGAAATAGTAGGGCGCATCCGCCCATTGGGAGAAATATGGCTGGACGCCACTATCGGAGGGTTCCCGTGGCGAAGAACCTCAAGGATTCTGGCAATTGTGATAACAGCAAACTCGCCTTATGATATGCTCTTGGGCAGAGAAGGAATGAGGAAATTCCATATGATAGCATCAACGATACATGGTTGCGTACAGTACAAATCTCACGGGGGGATGCAAACAATACTCTCTTCATTTACTGAAGATACAAAGGGAAAGAGCTCCGTACCGTGGTACAAACGCAACAGAAGAAAAATTCAAAAGGGACCCAGAGGACAGCTGGAAATTGCGGACGAAGGATCCTTCGAAGAAAAAAGGCCAGACAATCCCGGACCAGCAGGGGGTGCAGAAATCCATGCACCAAAGACTTCCGATGGGCATTAAGACCGGTTGGAGCATAATTTGCCTTCGGGATAAGCTAAATTAAGGGAGCAAATAGGGTAGCACAAAAGTAGCAGCTAGGAACAATACAAAATATTGTAACTTCCTCCTGCCATGTTGTAACATCCCGAACTTTTAATTAACGGTTGACTTGTGTAGTTAAGTCAACACCTTGTGTCCGTTAAGTCTCTAGGAGATTTAATGCTTATATGTGATTAATGTGCTATACGTGTGAGGCTTCAATGCCTTAATGATGTATATGTTAATGTGTTTAAGATGCCAAAGATGTTTAAGATGTGTTTAATGTGTCGGTAAGTATTCTCGTTAAGTCGTTTAGGCCTTAGATGTGAAGATGTAAAGTTGAGGGGCTTAAGTGTAAGCTTTGGGAAAGTGTGTCCAGCTTTTAGGGGTCAATTAGGCTAACCTAATTAACACTTAATCAGTTCTTAATCCCTTTTGTGCCTCTCCAAACCGTTCCCCTCCTTCCCATATGATTCCTTTGCGAAAATCCTTCAAACGTGTTGATTCGGGTGTGTTTGATCAAGCTTTTGCATCCTTCTTGTAATCTACAGGTATTTGAGCTATTATTACATAGATTTCATGTCCTTTCAATCCCTTGATTCGTTTCATAACTGATCTAGGTCTTTAGAGGGTTGATTGGAGTCATAATCGTGTCTTTTAATCGATTCAGTAACCTAAAACATTTTTTATTGTGATGCAAATCAAGTAGGGATTAATCAATGATTTCATTGCATCATTATGGTCTTAAAATGATGAATTTTGAGGTAAAAAAGTCGTTCATAAGGTTTGGGGTCGTTTGGGGTGTGTTTGGTTAAGTTTTGGAGGTTAAACAATGAGGTTTGTGCAGATTCGGGGTCAGTTGCGGCGCAATACCTAGGTTGCGACGCAACTAGAATACAGTGACTTAAGTTGCGACGCAATTTGCCCACTACGACAGAATTTTCAAATGGCCATAACCTTTGAACCGTAACTCCGTTTTTGACAAATAAGTTATCCACGGAATCGTGAGAGAGTCTACTTTCTAATGGTAATACTTTTCAAGGATTGTTCTTATGTAAAAGTGCCTGAAAGGTTGATTTAGTGAGTGAAGGTCAAATTCGTCAAGTTCTTGTGAGCTCTAAAGTATTAATCGAATCTTCAATGCATCAAGCATTGTAATGGGACATGGTTATAGATGTTTAGGTCTGAGTTATGACCATAATTGAGTGGGTATTGTTTAGCTCATCTAATGGTCGCTTAATGATTATAGGTAGTCGGGAATACTTGCTTTGCACGGTAGCTTAGTTACCATTTGTTGTGCGCATCTTCGAGGTAAGATACACTACTTTGACACACTGAGGGTTCAATAAAAAGCATGGTTTCATATAATAACTTCCCAATTGATAACTTGATTGCTTATGGGTGTTCGGGGTTACACGGGAGATGATGTGGAGCTATGTAAGTGACCATTGAAGCCTGGAATGCAGTCCCTATGATATGAAATGAAATGATATGTTATGTAATGATATGTTATGCTTTGAGATGTATTGAAATGTGCATGAATATATGGCTTGTTCATCTAGTTCACTAGACTTATTAGGTTGCCATGACACGTGCACGTTTAAGGGCCCAAACGTTAATACGATATGTGATAGTGTTTAGGTAACGTGGATACCTAAACCATAGTGATGTAAATCGAGCTCGTAAATGATGTGAAAGTGTTAAGCTTAACCCGTACTTGCCCTTGCCCGGTGGGTGCGTATATGTAGCTGCTCGGGTGGCTCCTTGCAACAAAATTAAGTGGTAGAGTATCTCCGGGTGGCCTGATTACCCACCAATGTCTTTGAACATACGGACTACTCCTGGATTGGCTTGCCATTTCTTAACGACACGGATGGACCGCCTTATGGCTTATCCATCCAGTCGGGTGTGAGGTTCCCTGTTAGGTCTTATGACCGCCTGCACACAAACTTACACCTTATATGATATACGTGACTTATGTCACACTTGCAAAGATGTTATATGTGAAATGAGATATGAAAGATGACTAGGCACATTTAGGGTGGTTCATCCTAATATGAAGATGTTGATGCTATGATGTGTATGTGAGATGACACGATTGATGTGTTATGCGCCTTAATGATTCCAATGACTTTTCTATATTGTTTTAAATGTACAAATGCTTTACAAATCATGTGTTATCTTACTTAGCTAATTCGTTAGCTAACACTTGTTTCTTGAAATGTGTTGCTCCCTCAGGTTTAGAAAGCTAATGATTGTTGATGAATAAAGAGCGAGGCATGGGTAGATTGCATTTGAGGATGGCTATAGCTTACCCATTGTGGCTGCTCAATTTAGACATTGCTTTACGTTTAAGATATGTACGACTTGTTTTAATTTTGTGATCGGTTGTTTAATGTTGGGCAACCGATGGGTTTCCAATTGAACTTATTTTGATGATATGGCTAGTAACACCAATTAATAAATGAACCAAACATATTTTGTTGGTTTGGACTTTTAAGGTTTATTTCCGCTTCCTTTGACGCCGTTAGGCGAAAATTTTTGGAAATCCATATTTTTAAACGACGGGTGTTACAAGTTGGTATCAGAGAAATGGTTTAAGTGAACCAAGGACTATAGGTTTGACATAGGAATTGGACTTAAACTGATAGAGATCAAGTTAGGCTTAAGTAGGTATGCTTAGCCTTTGAGATGAAATGCCTTAGGACGGGTTTGGGATGAGTGAGAGTGTAGGATTAAGGCTATGTGATGATTGTTTATTGATATGTGAATGTGTCTTTTAGCCTTTATTCTTCCGTTTCTCGCTTCTCCGTCGCTAATTATTCTATTGCTACGATAGACAGTCCTTGAGGTGATCTTCTACTTCTCTAATTGAATTTGATAAACTTGTGAGTTACATTACGTGGGAAGTTGTTGAGATGGACAAAAGTTGGAGGATTAGGTGAAATGTATTCTATCAATGTCGAACCCACGAGGTTAGGGACAAGGGCCACAATGGTGAAATATATGTTGTATGCGTAATAAAGGTCGCGTGAAAGGATTTGGTGAAAAGAAGACGATACACAAATGTGGTAACGAACATGTGAGTGAAAGGATACAATTACAATTATGGTCCGGAACATAATTGCAAGCGTATCACGACGCGAGCGTGTTTGTATGGCCATGCTTGTGTTGACCGGAGTGGAAAGTGATGAAGTTGGTAAGATCTCTATGAGGTGTTGTATTGTGTTATGGAGCCCACAGGCTTAAAAGACATGGACTTGAAGTTTGACGAGTAGAGTTGATGCTGGATACTTGAAGGATTATAAGTAGGTGACGCATAGAAGGGTTACCGGGCACACGAACGTAATTCTAAATGTATCACGACATGTGTGTGTTTGTGAGACTGTGTCTGTGTTGATCCGAATGAAGTAAAGATGGGAATGATGGAATCACTGGATGGTAGCATATTTAACCACGTGAAGAGTAGTCATGTATCTATGGATTAAAGAATGATGAAGATGAAGCAAGTAAAGAAGTTAACACCAAAGTCGATTGAACCCTTAACCATGATACTCTTCCATTCTATGAACACTATGTTACGATGTGCGGCTACATTCAAGATGCAAAGCGTTAAAGTTGTGCTTGGGATTAAGGTTTGGGGTTTGAAAAAGAATTCGTTTAAAGGATTAGAACATGGGGTACTTGGTCGAGCTGGATGAGATGCGGCACACCAAAAGGGGGTGCGGCGCACATACGCCCAGTTTTGGAATTGGGTCTTCTGAAGGAAGCCCGATATGCAGCGCATGGACCTTCCATGCGGTGCATATTTGGTGTTGCACAAATGCTTGGTGTTTTCTGTGATAAAAAAAAATAGGTGAAATATGCGGAGCATATTTCTTTCATGCGACGCATATGTGCCCAGTTTTGAAATATGTGGCGCATGCACCATCCATGCGGCACATATTTTGGTCTGTTTTGGATTTACGACTCGTTTAGTTTTGATTTTGCTACGGGACGATATGTGACGATTGGGACGAGTATCTACAGGGGAGATTCTTCCTTATATTGCATGAATGTAAAGGTGATGTTGAAATCTTATATTTGTACAAAACTTTATGTATGACTGCTTCTCAAGATAAAGAGTTTTCCCTTAAGAAAAGTTAAGATATAAGATGATGGAGTTAATTATGGTTTCTTAAAGCACACGAAGTAAAGGTTTTCAAGAACATTTGATTCCGAATTAATCATGTTTCTCGCCTATGTGATTTACTCATGTAAGGCAAAGATTATATTTCTAAAGTGAGGTCACCCGTAGTTTTGAGACGCTCTAATAATGTTCACGGTTTCGTTGCGATCATGAGGTCGAGCCTTCAAGTGATATGTGTCTAGTGCTACTGTCATGCAAAAGCACCTTTCCGTATTGTTCTCACTTATAGGAAAGAGTTAACGGTTTCGATTGTGGGATGTATTTCTTTCTATAAGATAGATTTACGGTCTTGCAACTTTATGTTGAAGTTGATGATGAAAGTCCTGCTAAAGCTATTGCTACCCTCATAATGATCCTATTGAGTTTTACGAAATATCTTCATGATAACGAAAGTCCTTGTTGTGTATGAATTTAAGGAATCAAGTCTAAAGTTTTCTCTAGATCGTTCAGTCATTACTTTTAGTGATGAAAATCTTGCCTATTCTAAGTATGACGAAGAACATCATATTTGCGTAAAGAGCGTTATTACGATTTTCAACTCGAAGAGGCTTAGTTTTAAATTCGTCAAAAGTGAGTAAAAGATAAGGGAGCAGCCGACGCTTAATGTTGAAGGGAACAAAGTTTTATTTATTAGCTAAGTCCGTGGTGGCGAGGTTATGGTGAGTGCTTGACTACGGAGAATCAACTCAAGATAACGTTCTTTGAGACAAAGAATGTAGTAGAACGGGAGCATAGTCAGAAGAGTCGAGATGAACCATCATGAAGCAATATGTTTAAAAGTAAGATTTCGGTATCCGAGAATGAAATGACCCAAAAGTTGTACTTGAGGAGGCTTATGAACCGTGGTGACATGCTTTATTGGATGCCGCCTGAAATGTGATACGACCTATTATGATACGAGGTGTAGTAAATTTTATATGTTGACGTGTGATGGGGTTAAAAGCCAAGACTAGACACCGAAAGTTTTGTTACAAAATAATTTTTAACGATCCTTTAACGGAAGTAAAGAGTCACGTTATCATGGACTAAGAGACAAGGTTGCGTGGGAAGCTAAAGGTAATGATATGATATGAGCCATTAGTAAACTGATTGTCCAAGAATGTTTATTTCCTGGTAACTATTGCACCGTTTCATGGGACATGAAAAAAAAGATGTATGTTAAGGAAGTTCTCTTAAAGTGCGAAAGCTAATTGTTGAATGCTTCAAATCGAGATGGTCATTATGTAAATAATTTTCAAATATGTTTTGGCAATGTACGAAGGGAATGGTGAACTCAAATGGTGCCTATCACTCCTAGATTGATGGGAAAGAGGAAGAACGATTTAGAAATTCAGGATAATCATATGATTGTGCGATGGTGCATCGAGATTTATTGTTGTGTTCATATGCAACCATGGTTATGCCATAGGAGTTGGATGTCACTTCATGATACAACATGTTATTGAAAGGAAAGTTGTGGAGCCAAAGATCATGAAGATAATAGTTCATGAAGTTGGAATCGTTAAAGAAGTGTTCTGATTAGCTCAAAATTGACTGAAGGTTTTGTGGTGAGCCAAGAAAGCTTATTATGAACAAAGTGGGTATTATGGTCTAACCATAAGACTCTATGGAGGGATATGTTATGCATCAAAAGTTATGACGAGTCGACCCTTTTGTTCAATGAATCATGTGAGTCATAGTAGTAAGTTAATAAGGATATGTGTCGGAAGGTCTTATCCGCCAAATGAATAGTCTTCGCTGAATGTAATGTGTGTACTACTTATGAAGGTTGAAGAAATGAGGTGATTACTTGTTTTGATTTAAAGATTGAACCAAAGAAATGACGAAACGGTTGAAATGTAATGTGATAGTATGTGTGTAAAAAAAATGTGCGACTTGTGCTCAAGTCAAACCTGGGCGCCAAACGATATATGGAAAGATGCAACAATTGGTTATTCCGAAGCAGAAATGTACTTATATGACTATGGATTATGTGACGAAGTTGATTATACTCCCTAAGGTAAATGATGTGATATGAGTCGTTGTAGACTATTTGACAAAAATGCTCCTTCTTCTCGTTACTCATGAGTATGTGCGCGTGGTGAAGCTTGCCACTTGTATATAGGTGAAGTAAGCATGGAGTTCCGTTAAATATTGTGTTTGATCTTCATAAAAAGGGTAAACTCTAGAAGATATATGGTAGGTGCTTGTGTATTGCTTTTAGATGACATCAATGGTACTTTTGTTATTGTGATGCAAATCAAGTAGGGATTAATCAATGATTTCATTGCATCATTATGGTCTTAAAATGATGAATTTGAGGTACAAAAGTCGTTCATAAGGTTTGGGGTCGTTTGGGGTGTGTTTGGTTAAGTTTTGGAGGTTAAAGAATGAGGTTTGTGCAGATTCGGGGTCAGTTGCGGCGCAATACCTAGGTTGCGACGCAACTAGAATACAGTGACTTAAGTTGCGACGCAATTTGCCCACTGCGACGCAATAGCGACATAATTTTCAAATGGCCATAACTTTTGAACCGTAACTCCGTTTTTGACAAATAAGCTATCCACGGAATCGTGAGAGAGTCTACTTCTAATGGTAATGCTTTTAAAGGATTGTTCTTATGTCAAAGTGCCTGAAAGGTTGATTTAGTGAGTGAAAGTCGAGTTCGTCGAGTTCTGTGAGCTCTAAAGTATTAATAGAATCTTCAATGCATCAAGCATTGTAATGGGACATGCTTATAGATGTTTAGGTCTGAGTTATGACCATAATTGAGTGGGTATTGTTTAGCTCGTCTAATGGTCACTTAATGATTATAGGTAGTCGGGAATACTTGCTTTGCACGGTAGCTTAGTTACTATTTGTTGTGCGCATCTTCGAGGTAAGATATACTACTTTGACACGCTGAGGGTTCAAAAAAAAGCATGGCTTCATATAATAACTTCCCAATTGATAACTTGATTGCTTATGGGTGTTCGAGGTTACACGGGAGGTGATGTGGGGCTATGTAAGTGACCATTGAAGCCTGGAATGCAGTCCCTATGATATGAAATGAAATGATATGTTATGCTTTGAGATGTATTGAAATGTGCATGAATGTATGGCTTGTTCATCTAGTTCACTAGACTTATTAGGTTGCCATGACACGTGCACGTTTAAGGGCCC
The DNA here is from genome assembly GCA_034093135.1 of Erigeron breviscapus. Classification (NCBI taxonomy): domain Eukaryota; kingdom Viridiplantae; phylum Streptophyta; class Magnoliopsida; order Asterales; family Asteraceae; genus Erigeron; species Erigeron breviscapus. Next base: position 30,383,017 of record CM067172.1, on the reverse strand, counting down.
AAACGTTAATATGATATGTGATAGTGAATAGGTAACGTGGACACCTAAACTATATGTGATGTAAATCGAGCTCATAAATGATGTGAAAGTATTAAGCTTAACCCGTACTTACCCTTGCCCGGCGGGTGCGTATATGTAGTTGCTCGGGTGGCTCCTTGCAACATAATTAAGTGGTAGAGTATCTCCGGGTGGCCTGATTACCCACCAATGTCTTTGAACATACGGACTACTCCTGGATTGGCTTGCAATTCCTTAATGACACGGATGGACTGCCTTATGGCTTATCCATCCAGTCGGGTGTAAGGTTCCCTGTTAGGTCTTATGACCGCCTGCACACAAACTTACACCTTATATGATATGCGTGACTTATGTCACACTTGCAAAGATGTTATATGTGAAATGAGATATGAAAGATGACTAGGCACATTTAGGGTGGTTCATCCTAATATGAAGATGTTGATGCTATGATGTGTATGTGAGATGACACGATTGTTGATGAATAAAGAGCGAGGCATGGGTAGATTGCATTTGAGGATGGCTATAGTTTACCCATAGTGGCTGCTCATTTTAGACATTGCTTTACGTTTAAGATATTTATGACTTGTTTTAATTTTGTGATCGGTTGTTTAATGTTGGGAAATCGATGGGTTTCCAATTGAACTTATTTTGATGATATGGCTAGTAACACCAATTAATAAATGAACCAAACAGATTTTGTTGGTTTGGACTTTTAAGGTTTATTTCCGCTTCCTTTGACGCCGTTAGGCGAAACTTTTTGGAAATCCATATTTTTAAACGACGGGTGTTACACATGTACTTACAAGCTCCCAAAAACTTATATAAAACGATCGTAATAATTTTCTAAATGCGCATAAAAGATTATTTTTTGAATTGTCAAGGGGACGCCCATAAGACTTTTCAACACAATCATGAGGTAATAACCCATGAATAAAATGCATAAGTCACTCCTTCCTTATGATTGTAGTGCATAAGCATAAATGCATAAGACACTCTTTTAAGAATGTATAAGCATAAAAAAAAAGAAAAAAGATATTACTTCTCCACAAAAGAATGCAGAATGATAAGCTCTGAAGTATAGCGAAGTAATGACGGCACAAACAGAGACAAGGAGCAAATAATAAACAAAGAAGAATGTACAAGAGCAAGTCATGCCTAAGGCATCAAAAAATATATGTACAGAGTGCAGAGGATCAACAGTTCACATTCCCTGAGGCCTAATATTATAAAGATCAGCTACCGAAGCATCGGGATTCGAAGAGATCTGCTGGATATAAGGAAAAGAAACATTCCTTAAGGCCTCTTAGCAGCAATGATCCTCTCCTCGGTACCAAGAAGCCTCTCCCTATTACCACTCAACACAACCTGCCCACGACTCTCCATACAAAAAAGTAACAAGGCTCATGAATCAGCCCGGTTAGCCTCAATCAACTCATCAAGACTCTGATCGAACTCAGGACTCGCCATCAACATACGGAAGACATGAGGAATAACACCAGAAATAACCTGGCGCATGGAGTTTCTTGTATTCTCCAACTCCAGCTCCAAATTGTTGATCACTCCAGTAGGTCCGGCAGAAGTAAGAGTAGCAATCCGCTCATGGGCAGCATCCAAACTCTGTGTAGCAAGGGATAAAGCCTCCTGGGAATCACCGAGCTCTCTCCGCAAAGAACTAACCAAGGAAGCATCACCCCCGGTAGACTGGGCAGCCCTCAGGGAAGCTAACTCTGCCCTATGCCTCTGCAGATTCTCCTCCAAATCGTGCACTCTGGCACTACTAGCCGAACCAATCATACCGGCATCAAACAGAGCCTGGTTGGTCATCTCAGCAAGCCTCTGAGCAGGCATGGTATCCAGCATGGTCCTTAAGTGATCAGGAACCAGCATATCCAGACTCATTCGGCAAAGCTGCGGATCAGGCAATCCACCCTGAAGAGGAATCCCTAAAAATTACAAAGAGTTTCAATCAGTAATATGAAAGGGAAACAACGATTGAAATATACACATAATCTACAGCCACTCACCAGTTGTGGTAGCTCCAGTTGTAGTAGCTCCAGTTTCTTCAACTGGCTCATTCCCAGGCCTGCGTCCAGGCTCAGAGGTACCGGCTAAAAGAAGGAAAAATGCCTCAGATCTATGCAGACACAAATAACAGAGTCAGGAAAAAACGCGTACCTTGGTCAGCATTAGAAAATGGAATAGTAGCAGCAACAACTTCATCTCTTACTGGAGAAGAATCAAGGATAATGACAAAAGGACCTGCAACCATAGGGTCTGTTACACCGGATGGACCACCCATTACCCTCCGCCTCTTCGGAGGAGGCCCAAAAACATCAACACCTGCAAAAAGGGGACCTTCCCCATCATCAGAAGGAGACAGAGGCCTTCTACCAACAACCATGCCTCGAGGATTCATGGTCATAGCCCCTCTAAGTGTTAACTCTGCAAACACAACGTAAAGACGCCAGAAGAAAAAAAAAGTCAACAGAAAAAGCAACAAAGAATGGTACCTTCACAACACCATATCAAAACCGGCTGATCAGGAGAACCCTCCCATGACATTGTAATGCCACAAAGATACAGAATCATAGAGGGATAAGTGACCAACTCAAATGGATACCTATGCACCTGACGGACCAATACATTATCAAGAGTAACCCAGTCATGCACATTATCCTCAAAAGACATCCCCGACACCAACCTACTCGTATCCAACAAACCCCTATACAGCGGATGAATGTATTCCTCACTGAAAAACAAAAACCCCGGCCTCCAGTTCAACATATCAGAATCACCTATATCAAAAAATAACCTACCATGCCTCTCTTCCACCATAACCCAACCATCACGAATACCGAATTTGAAAAAATATCGAAAAACACTTATCCTGGGCACTATCTCATATGCACGACAAATAACGATAAAAGACATTATCATGGTAATCGCTATGGGGTGCACCACAGATAAATACAGATTGTGGTAATTGAGTAACCCTAATAACCAAGGGGACAAAGGAAACCTAAGATTGCCACCGGAAAAAGGAGCGGTATACATACCTATAAATCCAGTAGGCGCATCAAGAATTGATTCCGACCATCCCGGAACCCAAACTTCAGGATCACTAGGGCGGAAGAAGCACTAGCGAAACCATGCGACATCGTCCTCAGTCATATCTGAATACGTGGTACTAATAACACGAAAATGATTGCGATCCATAGTATGGAGAAGATTGAACGGGGGCAGTGGATGTATTTGCTAATAGAGCAAGGGAGGGAGAGCGAAAGCAAGATGAAGAAGAAAAGAAAATCTTTGGAGCCGTCACATATTAAGTAGGAGACAAAATGGATGGTTTGAAAAACCGGCGCATAACCTACACAAACCGTCAATTGGTTTTCTTCTCGGGATAAGCGCGCTCGAATTAACTCTTGATGGGTTATATACGCGACATGGTAAAATGGCAATTTTACCCTTAAAAAGAGTTCCGGAGAAGATACGGAGCATCCAAAACCAAAGCTCTTTCGAGCTCCGGTTACACAGGTACGCTCTTATTTATTTTTATTAGATTATTTTTGAAGTCTAATGCGATACTCTACAGATAGACTCTCCCATCAGACTAGGGGATTGATGATATACCATATATGGAGCTTTACCTCCGTATAAAGGAACGGATACGAAGGACCCTTCGTAAACAGCGAAGATACTAATACATTGTACCAAGCAGACATATCCGTAGCCGAAGCTATGATGTATACCTCCATAATTCCGGAGCTCCCAAAGATAATCACAAACATTAAATGGATATACGTGAATTCTTTCCATGATTATCCAATCTCCCGAAAAGGGAATGAAATCAAACACTCCTATAAACTAGGACACGGTCTAAAGAGTCCTAGATATATCTTCCATACTTAGAAGATATCACGAAAAGAGGAAGGGATTTACCCTAAATTCCTACCTTCCTCTCCAAGGCTTTACCCTCTATATAAATAGAGGAGGTGCCATACAGCACAGGATTATATTCAAAACATTAAAACCCTTATCATTAACACACTCAACTTCCAAATCCCCAACTCCCAAATACACCCTAAGCCTTACGGATCGGTGAAAGGTTAACAATCATAGGGGTAAAGCGGTCTACGGCCCTCTGACCGGAAGGGAATCGCCAACAATACACCCAAAGCCTCTCTCACACCTTCGGTTGAGCCATAGTGCGATTATTTGATCAAACACAACTCGATGACTACCACCATGTGAATGTTAATGTGCTTCATGTTGATGACGACACGCTCATGATAAACCTTGATGGAACTGAAAGTGAAGATGATGAAGACCCAAGTGTCGTTGAGTATTGCAACAGTGATGGCAGCGAAGGAAGTGGCAGCCAAGACCCGAATTAAAGGTTGCTGGAACTAAAGACAATTTGCTATTAAGGGGGAGAATGTTGTACCATTAATTAGCAGATAGTCTTAGTGTAGGTTTATCTATGTAAATAGTTAATATTTAAAGGGTGTTCATTATAACACCTCAAAGTGTTTAACCAGCTAGGAATTAGGCAGTTAGTTAACTGTCTCAAATACCTCTTAATGGATCGACACATCCATTCACTGGCACCGGTTCATTATGTATATATATTGGTGGACTTCTGTACAAACATATGTTGTAATTATGAGAATATTCCAATATATTTATACGACCTCATATCTATGAACCTTTAGAGTCGCACACGAAGAATGGGGAGGGCATAATTGAACTTCATATATATAACAAAAAAGCCATTGTAAAAGATAATAACTAGAAGTTTCTAAAAACAGTTTTTGGAAAGTTTCCAAAAATAGATTTGGAAATGACGAGCGGGTCGGAAACGCGAGTCGGGTCGAAAACGGGATCGGACATCAAGCACCATGAGTCGACCCATGAGTCAAAGAAGTCGACCCATGGGGTCCCACTAAGTTGGCCACGCACAAGGAGAAAAGGAAAGAGAAGTTTTAGGAGATTTTATCTTGTCCGGCATTGATTGGAAGAAGGAAACCTAAGGGTTTCCTATTCTTATAAATAGAGGTCTAAAACCTTTTTTCCATTCAATCCTCTCTTCTTTCTCTTGAAGCTAGGGTCGAAATCCACCCCCTATGGTGGAGGACTTCGACTAAGCTTTTCTAGTTAATTTTTATATGGTGGGATTTTGTTATAACTTGGAGTTATAGCTAGCACTTAGCTAAGTGTCGAAGATCTGTTCCTGTGTACGAGTCTATTGAGAAGTTCTACACTTGGGCTGTAGTACGTGACGGAGTTCTCGTCTCCGGGTTTGTTTATTTATTTATTTATTAGTTGGTTATATTACATGCATGATAACCAACTAATAAAGAGGTTTGGACTAATTAACAAGAGTTTTAATTATTTACACTATAAACCCTAAGTTTTGAATAAACTAATTTGAGGTCCTTTCAAATTATGAACATCCAATTCCGAAACAAAGAGTTGTATAGTTAATAAAATCCCAACAGTGGTATCAAAGCGCAGGCTCATGCATGGTATAATCACTAATAGATATACAATTCATTAGGTTTTTCGAATTGTATATAATTGGTTGAATTAACCCGTATGTGCGTACCGGGTCGATTCACCCCTGTGACTACTATAGAAGTTAATTTTTATTATATGCCTATGTACATGCACCCATAGCCATGACCGTAGTCAGAAAAGCTATAATATAGAATATTGATATGCGTAAACCCTTTTTAGTCCATACGTTTTATTGGTAGTGATCGTGATTGATTGTTTCTCAAGTTTTATTTTTCAAATGAGATTGAAATAATATGTGTTTTATTTTGGAGAAAATAAAGTTTGGATTTTGAGAAAATAAAATTAATTTTTGAGAGAATTAAATTAATTTTTATAAATGCCTTTTAAATTAAATTAATGAGTAATTTTAATTCTTGAAATCGAAATTGAGTTGCATACTCAAAAGGAAATCTTGAGAAACGGAAATCATTCCGAGCTTATTTATATTGATAATAGTTGTCAAAGTAAGTGGGAGCTCGATGACGGATCACGAAAATAATAGACGTAGTAACTTGCTTTAGTTGGAACTACATATAGAAGTATAGACTAGTTTATGCATGCGGATATATATGTATTAATATGGTTTAAATGATGCATGTTGTTTTAAACCCTAGAGATTAAAGAACATATTTTTTAGAATTAAAACTAAAATGAGTTTTATAAAATAGAGATTTTGAGAAACTCAAAATAAAGTTTTACGAAATGGATCAAAATTAAGAAAGAGTTTTTAATTTCATGCATTATTGTTTGTGTTGTTCTTTTGTGCCTTAGACGTCACAAACAATTTTCGTAGAACTTCATAGGTTAAAGTTGTTAACTTGAGTAGGTGCAATGATTTGTTTTGAATGCATGCGAAACAAATTATCGTTAGGCTAATATGTTAGTTTAAATTATTCTACCCTTCTATAAGGAAATCCCTGCCATCATATGAGAAGCACCTGATAGTATACACTCCCTATTCCTCTGGACGGTTGCCTAAGTCATAGTGTAGAAACGGGGTAGTTTTCGCGGTCGTCCGGACGGTTGCCGGATACGTCAGACTACACGCCACCTTATAGGCGGATTTTGCTAGGTCGCCCTGGACAGTTTCCTAGGTACTAGTCGGCAAGGATGAGACTAAACATGCCATTGGATCAAGTAGTGATCAAAGTCTCATTAAGAGTCGTAATGTACGATCGGTTGCAGAACCAGCATTATTGATAAACAAATATGTGGTCGTGCGGACAGTTGCCGGATACACGTGATGTGGACTCAATTTGGTTCTTTAAGCTTTAACTAATAGAAGATTCTAAGAAAGTACTTTGAAATCTTTGGGTAGCTATACTAGTTAAAGATAAATATCAAATTGCTAAAATGAGAACCTAGTTTAATTAGTAAACTCCGCTAGTTGTTAAATCTTATTTGAATTATCTTACTAATATCCTTGCTAGATAATGAGAAGCTAAATGAGAGCGACTTCAATATCTAACTCGAGATTTATTCTTGAGGCATGAGATGAAGTTGCATTTTCTTGACGTTGTCTCCGATAACCAATACAATATTGCTATCTTGTATTCTCTAGTAATACAATGATCGAAGTGAGATTGTTTGTCTTGCGATTGCAATATACCTTTTGATGATCAAAAGGAGTCGAGCATTCGAAATCTCACATCATGGTTAGAAAGTTTGTAGCATGTTTGAGAAACAAGCTCACTAGAAATCCATGTTAATATTGCATGCGATAAGACAGATCTATGTAACCTTATGAAGCGGGTACATGGATAGATCACAACGACTTATGTCACCTATATGGAGTTTGGGATGAATTTAAATTCACCGACCAAACCCCACGAGCATATTCAATGTGCCAAGGTGAATTAAGAATGTGTTAAGTTGCATCAAGAGTTAAAGGCAACTAATGGAGCTATGCTAGGCAAAGGTCTAGTTGTGATAAGTATGGAGAAGTCAAGATACCCGATAGAAGGTACAAGAGGTAGAGTGAAGAACAAGTGTGTTTTGTTTTCACGATGACATTTCTTAATCCAAGAAAAGGAACAAGAAAAGTTCTTACGAGATACTACCTACAACCAATGTGGTTTAGATAGGTCATTTGGAAGTGAAGCAATTTTGACTATCTTACTAGCAAGACTATGTCAAATAGAAGCTTCGCTAAGTAAAGTATCTATTTTGATTATATGTTTTCCTAAGATGGATGATACTAGGTGTCAACCTAACATTTATTGAATAGCTTCAATATCGGAAAACAAGTAGGAAACGCAAGACTCGAGATTCTAGAATCACAACCTTGAAGAGTATGTCGGATTTTACCTAAGTGATTGAATCTTGATCTAGTCTTGTCATTTGAACAAGAATTGTTCTTGGTTTTTGGAATGTTATCTATATAAAATTTTGAATATGTATTCGAAATTTTCTAAAAGTATTACACTTAGTTGTTTTACTTATATATGTGACGTCATAAATTCCTACTCCGTTGATAATCAAAAGTTTATTTTGGATCATACATGTGAAAGTAGGAATGCCTTGCATTTCCTTTGTCTTCACCATTATATGAAACATACAAGATATGGTTCAAGATGATCTAATAAACTTCATCCCTTTTTGGTTGAACCTTATTCTAAGTAGTAGAAGGTTATATGTTATGGCATTAATGAGAGTTATCTTGTTTTATGTCTAACAAGTAATGATTCGTGAATTAGTCAAGAGTTAGCCATGAATAATAAATAGTCTTAGTGTAGGTTTATCTATGTAAATAGTTAATAAATAAAGGTTGTTTAGTGTAACACCTCAAAGTGTCTAACCGGCCAGGAATTAGTGTTGGTGCATGTTTCTTGGTGACAAAAGCATTCTAGATGTGTAACGTATATTTACATATATTCAAGTCTTGTAATTTATCTTGTAATTACCGTTTGTCAATAATATTACCTTGGAATATATTGTTGATCATATTGGGATCCATTTATGTTTATATGTTTGTTTATTATTTGTGTTTTACAGGTTCTAAACATTACATGTAAAGAGTCATTAAGTTAATATTGTTTCTGCGTTTAACAGCAGTTGAAATATTAACTTAATGTACTTCAAGATGGAAGTTAAGTTAATTGTGTTTCTGCGTATTAACAGCAGGAGAAACATTAACTTAATCAATACTTCCAATAGGTAATATAGACAATGTTGTTTCTGCGTATTCACAGCAGTAGAAACATTATCGTAGCTGATGTTGGTTCTGCGTATATTTACAGCAGTATAAACATTGGCTGAGTTAATGTTGGTTCTGCATCTTGACAGCACTTGAAACATTAACTCAAATATTCCTAAGTGTTATTTGAGGGTTCTTGGGAACGAGCAAAATAGTTGCTTGTGGAAAAAACACTCAAATGGTCATTTGAGAGTTTCTGAGGAACAAGCAAAAGTTTGCTTGTTCATAAGAACTCTCAAATGGTTTGAGAGTTTCTGTGGAAACAAGCAAAAGCATGCTTGTCCATAAAAACTCTCAAACAGTTTGTGTGTTCTGGGAAACACACAAACAGGCCAAAACCCTAATGGGCTTGACATGAGAACACTCAAATCCATTGGATTTGAGAGTTCTTGTCACTTGCCTATAAATAGAGGTGTGTGTCATGCGTGTTCATAACAAGAGTGTAGAGAGAGAAACGAGCAAAACCTAGAGAGAGAAACCTAGAACACGCACGGTTGATCTTGTGGGTAGTACTTGACTCACGCACGAACCGCAAATACACACCCGGTTTGGACGGCTCGTAGACTTAGATTACCACGTTGGTTGGTAAAGTTTGTCCGGAGAGCCGTTTCACTATTGTAACCAAATACGAGTGTTTATATTCACGCAAAAGATATATATATATATATATATAATGATATATATATATATATATATATATATATATATCATAAAAGGTAGATATAGAAACCGTGAGTTATCTCGAGGAATTCTGCACCTCGACATATCCTTAAGTCAATCTCGGTTCGGTAAGACCCGGGGGACTTACAACTGGTATCAGAGCCATAGGTTATCAACAACCTTGGTTCGAGATTGATCACGGTTTGGATATCCCGTTTTTGCATGTTTTTAGGTGGAGAAGTGTTTTCGGGTTCGTTTGAAATAAAGGTTCAAACTTGACACCAAAATAAGACATATCTCATTCCTAAAATCATTTTCTCAAGGTTTCATTGATCAAGGAACAATATTGGGTTCGGGATCTAAGAAATTGGTGTTTTGCGTGTTCTTAGGTGTGTACTTTGCGTGTTTGTAAGGTACAATACCTTTTGCGTGTTTTGATACGTCCTAGGCAGTTTGCGTGTTTCATTTCCGCATCCTGTTTGAGTGTTCTTCAGGTTTTGAGAGTTCTTGAGGATTTGAGAGTTCTTACATTTTGAGAGTTCTTGTGGTTTGCTTGTTTAGTACACTTTTGCTCGTTTCATTTGAGTGTTCCTGTTTTTGCGTGTTCTTGTGTACTTGAGTGTTTATAAGTTAAACTTCATACACAATGGCAGCAAACTATCTTAACCAATTAATACTAATGGACCATGAGACCGGTAAGGGTAATTCACCACCTAAACTGATGATCATTGACTAATACTTTTCTTGGAAAGGTCGATTCGAATCCTTTATGCAATTCACGGATATTAGAATGTGGACTTGTATGACTGAAGGATATAGTGCCCCAACATATGAGGACAGTGGTGTTAACAAAGTTTATGCTTACCAAGATATGACTGAATCTAATAAAAAATTGTATGAGGCAGAGAAAAAGGCACTATCATGTTTAAAAATGTCATTGCCACAAGAAATATTACATTTATTTAATAGATTCAATACATCAAAAGAACTTTGGTTAGCATTAAAAAATCATTGTGAAGGGGATGAAACACTTAAAAAGAATCGTAGAGACCTTCTAAAGCATCAGTATAATGTATTTAATGGGTTAAGAAGTGAAAACTTAGATCAACTAATTACAAGGTATTATCATTTGTTAGCAGAGTTGCAAGCATTTGAAGTTATCTATTATGAGGAAGAAAAAGTCGAGAAATTTTTGAGTTCCTTGCCGGAAAAGTGGAGTAATTACATTACCACTTTGCAGGAAAAAGCAGATTTCTCTGATATGTCTTTGACTCAGATAGTTGCTAAGTTTAGGGGACAAGAAATGAAACTAAAAAGGAGGGAAGCAGGATATAATAATGCTTAGATTCCCGAGCTTTATTACGGTAGGCCTACGATCAATGTAAGTCCAGGTTCCCTGAAGGAAGCACAAGGGCATTCCTGAGTGAAGATGTTGACTTACAAAAGATCTCGTTTGACTCTGAGGGGAACATATGTCTTGTTTCAAGTCAGAGCGACAATTTAGGCAATCATGGATATCCTACCTCCAGTGCTAGTTCCACCGTGCCTATATGTGTCAAATGTGCGGAAAGTCACTTATCCGTTCTTGCGTCATTTGTGACAACATATGAACAATTTATCCAAGGAAAGGTTCAAGATCCGAGTCTTATAAAGGAAGACTATGAGCAGATTGATCCTTTGGACTTAGAAGAGATGGATCTGCAATGGCAAATGGCTATGCTAACTCTTCGGGCTAAACGGTTCCTATCAAGAACAGGGCGAAAGGTCATGGGTTCCAAGTTTGGCTTTGATAAGTCAAAAGTAAAGTGTTACAATTGCGAGGGCTTTGGACACTTTGCAAGGGAATGCCAGAGACCTAGAAATGTTGACAAGGCTAGTGTGACTTATCAAGATTTCTACAACGGTGGAGTAGCACAAAATGCTTCCAACACATGGCAACAAAGAAACTATCAGACTACACATGATGAAGGTTGAAAAGGGTTGATAGTTCGTCATCTAAAGAAAAACAATGGTCAGACACATGTGTCTAATGCCTTCTTGGCAGAGACAAATAGTGTGGGGTCTTTTGTTGATAGCTCTGATAGTAAGGTTGCAGAGTGTGTTAATAAAGTTGAAGTGAAGACATCTGAGGTCTCAGCGGATATAGACATGGATGGTCTGGTTAACTTCATGGCAAAGATGAATATTCCTGATGAACAACATGGTTTATTAAAAAGAGCCATTAGTATATGGTATGTTGATAGTGGTTGTTCAAGACATATGACAGGAGATAAATCATTACTGTCAAACTTTGTTGAAATATTGGGAGCTTATGTAAGCTTTGCTGGTCCCAAGGGTGGCACAATTACCGGAGTTGGTGATGTCACAAATGGGAAAATCAACCTTGAAAAGGTGAATTATGTTGAATAGTTAAATCATAACTTGATGAGTGTATCTCAAATTTGTGATAAAGGGAATCCTGTTCATTTCACCAAGGAGGAAGCACTTATTCTAAAACCTGGATATGTGATTCCTGAAGAGTGGATTCTATTGAGGGCTCCAAGGAAAAGAGATATATATGCAATGGCATTGGGTATCTCTAATCCCGAAATTGAGACCACATGTCTTTTGTCTCAAGCCTCTGAATCAGACTCTTTGCTTTGGCATAGAAAAATGGCACACTTCATTTTAGAAAAATGAATTTCATCACCAAAAATGGGTTGGTGGAAGGTGTTCCATTAAAGAGATATGGTAGTGAGGATAAATGTGTTCCATGCAAAAAGGGCAAACAACACAAGATTAATCACAAGTCCAAGTCTCTAAATTCTACTGCCGGTCCTTTTGAGCTTCTACACATGGACTTATTTGGTCCAGTGAGTGTGAGAAGTATCGGAGGAATGTATTACTGTTTAGTTGTCACAGATGATTTTTCAAGATTCTCATGGGTGTTCTTTCTTACCTCTAAGGATGAGACATATCAAATACTTGTGCATTTCTTTGCAAAAGTGGAAAATGTCTATAACACTAGAATTAGGAGAATTCGTAGTGACAATGGAACAGAGTTCAAGAATAGGATGATGGAGTTTTATTGCCTCAGCAAGGGCATTGAACAACAATTTAGTGCTCCGTATCAACCTCAGCAAAATGGAGTTGCTGAGCGAAAGAATAGAACACTAATTGAAGTTGCACGAACAATGTTGGCTGACTCTAAGCTTCCCACCTTATTCTGGGGTGAAGCTATAAACACTGCTTGTTATGTACTCAACAGGGTTCTCACGGTGAAACGATTTAACAAAACGTGTTATGAGTTGTTACACAATAGAAAACCATTTGGTGTACCATGTACCTTCTTAAAGGTTCAGCCAAACTTAGCGAAGTTTGATGAAAAAGTATTTGAGGGGTATTTTCTTGGATATGTTCCAGGAACACCAAATCGCCGTGTTTATAACAAAGTAACCGGTAAGGTTGATATTGCATACAATGTTGAGATTACAAGTTGCTCACCCGGCATTCATTCAGGTCCTGAGAAAATGTTCAATTATGAAGATATTTTCAATTCTCTTAATCCATCTATGATAGAGTTGCATAACTCAGATGATATTGTGGTGGTCCGTGATGATGATATCTTTGCATCACCATCTTACGGAGGACCTATATCTAATGCAATCTCTGAGGATAGAATAGCACACCAGGATTCTGAACAAGAAGTTATATCAAGAAGATCTGATGAAGCAATGGGTCCAGATACTTCAGTTAAGAATACTTCTGGACATGTTGTGACAGAGGAGCATCCCTCAGTTCATATTGAGGAAGATATTTCCACCAATTTGGGAGGAAATCTTGATGTTGATCGTGTCATTCAAAAACTGTTAGGACCAGTTTCAGTGAAACTGGCCAGTCTCCAGTTGCACCTGGAGACGAAGAAGATTTGTCCAGAAATGTATTGAAGTCCAGTTGCATCATACAGTTAACGCAACTGAAGACTTCCTCCAGTTGAGAACTGACCAGTTGAAGAATCCTTTCAGTTGGTGTCGAAGACAACAAGTGTAAGATAGAGAATGACAATGGCAGCGAAGCCTAGTTGACATTCTAGTCAGTTACAAACTGGAGACCGTCAGTGGAAAACTCTTACAAAGCTTTACACTGATTACGAGGAATTGACTTTTATGCTTTATGTACTTTTACCCAGATAATAAGATTTATCTTATTATTTAAGTACAAAAAGGTACATAAAGCTGGTTGAGTAAAGTTGCTTTATACTGCAACTTTACACTGCTTTTTAAGGAATTAAATGCTATTCCTTAAATGTTCTCAACCATATTTGTACGGCCAAAGTTAACATCCCAATGTTAACTTTTCCTATAAATACAAGTCATTGCACAACAAGAATAACAAGTGAGAAAACACTTTGAAAGATTTCACACTTTGCATACCTGCAATATTCTTGGTGAACTTGTGCAATCTTCTCTCAATCGTAAAAAGAAACATTTCACAACTTTAAGTGTTTCGATTGTTTAGAGAAATTCCAAGTGTAGATCAATTGTAGTTCATAGGTTGTTAGGATATTTACATACTTGTATTATCTTGGTTCCGCAACAACCTTGTAATTTATTTAAAGTTAATAAATAAATTACACTTGAAAATTACATATTGTCTCACCAATTTACTTTACAAGTATTTTGTATTATTGCATTGTTCTTTACTTATTGTCACTTAAATAAGTAATCTACCTAGAACTTGGTATATACTCTCTGTAACTGGTCGTCTCCAGTTCAGCGTTTATATTGCAAAGTAACTCCACCATCGACATAGAGGTGTCTTCAGGTAGTACCATCTATTGAGTTGGGACTTACAAGTGGTATCAGAGCAGAAGGCTAATAAACTTGCCTAGATCTGCTTAGATGACTACTACTGAAGGTGGAGATGGTTCTGGTCAAGGTGAAAACCCTTTGAATACTAATACACCACCTTTTCAAAATGTTAATACAAACCCTCCTCCTCCTACTGCTCCAAACCATGTCCATGTACATTATTTTAACACTCCTGTTCCAAAATTTGATGGAAACAGTGAGACATTCGGTACATGGAAGGCCAGAATGCTTTTGCATTTTGGTGGGATAGAGAGGTATATATTGAAAATCCTTAAGGATGGACCATATATACCCATGTCTCTTGGGGTAAGTCCTCTTCTAGATCCAACTGGAAGAAGAGGTTCAAGAGAAAAGCTCGAAGACCACTGGTCTAATGAGGATCGTATACTTGTAGATCTGGACACCAGACTCAAAAACATGATCCTTAGAGCTGTTCCTGAAGATCTAATTCCAACACTTGTGTTGTTCCCCAGTGCCAAGTCAATGTGGGATGAATTAGTTATTCAGTTTGAAGGAGGTGATGACACTATTGTCACCAGAAAAGTTGCCTTGAACAAGAAGTATGAATCCTTCTTTGCTCTGCCCAATGAAAGTCTAACTGGTACATACACCAGATTTTCTAGCCTCATTAATCAGCTGAGAGGCTTGGGTGTAGAGAAGGATAAGGATATTCTTCTTGAGAAGTTTTGTGATATTCTTCCTTCCAAATGGGAAAATATGGTTCTTGTCTTAAGACAAGGTAAAAACCTGCACAGCCATACTCTTGCATCGCTCTATAGAGCCTTCAGATTCACTGAAGACAATAATGCTGCAAGACTGGTGGCTGAGCAGGATGCCATGAACCATGCCCAGAGTCCTAAGGTTGCTACTGTAACTGAGCGACCTTGTACTGCTTTAATGTCTACAGAGAGTGTCCAGGTACACTCAATGAAGGAGATGTTAAACAGTTTCTTGAACTCTGGCCTGACCACTGAAATCAGTGATGGTTGTGATGAAACTGACGATGATGATCTGGTAGCCATGATTGCTAAAACCTTTAACAGGTTTAAGCATAAATCTAAAAGATTTAATGGGCCAAACAATGCTTCCAGCTCCAGCTCTCTGGATAAAACCAATCTTACCTGCTATAAATGCGGTAAGAAAGGTCATTTTATGAAGGAATGCAGATCTAGTCAAATGAACAACCAAACTGGCCCCCCTGTCCCTAATTTCAATCGGCCTGATGATAGCTACAAAGCTAAATATAAGAAGCTTAAGGCCCAGATTGCCCTCCTATCCATGGAAAAAGAAAAGGATCAGTGCTTGATGGCACAAACTGAGGGAAAATGGGAGTACTCTGATGACTCATCAACTGATGAAGAAGAGGAAAGGGACATGTGTTTCATGGCCTTGGAAGATCAACAGCAGCATGTGGCAAAAGAAGATGTCATCATTGGAAGATGGGTGGACATCATTTTGAAGAAGGTATGTGATTATGACAATCAGGTGGATCCAGAACTGAAACTGGACCTTGCTGAATCATTAAGTGGTGATTTGGCTTTTGTGGAAACTGTTAGAGCAGATAGTAAAAGATATCTGGACACTATCTTAATTGAACTAAACAATGTTAAGCCACAACTTAATTATTTACAAAGTGTCCAGTTGGCTCTCAAGGAGTCAGTTTTAAAAATTGAGGCTTTGGAATTTGATAATCAAAAATTAATTTCTGATCTTGAAAAAGAACAAATGATTATCAAGTCATGGGTAAAAGCATCTGGAAAGAACTATGATGCATTTTCTAGAACAATTGATGCCCAGAAAAATGCATGGAAATCTGGAGATCTGGAAATGGCAGCTCTCATACCAGATCTTCATGCATTGCCTCCAGCTCTCAGGGTTGAAACTTCTTATGACCAACCTGAAGTTGTTGAAACTGAACCCATTGAGACCACCCCCATTAAGGTTAAACCTGAAGCCAAACAGGCTAGTGCTCCAGTTAAAAAGGCCACTGGTAACAAGCCTTTACCTCAGAAGTCTAAGGAGCCCAAGACTCAAAAGACTAAAGTTCCAGCTGAACCAAGGTCCAAGGTTCAGCAGCCTGATGAAAACAATATTTTGTTTAAACTGGAAAGTCAACTCCAACTTTTGTCTCGACAGGTTCAGAGTTGTACTGCCCGGATCAAAAATCTAGAAGGAGGTTCATCACCTCCAGTTTTAAAACAAAATATTAAACCCCCTTCAAAACCAAAACAAAAGAATGTTCCATCTGGAACTAAATCTGATAAGAAAAAGGGGAGCAGGTATCAAATACCAATCGTTTTTACTCCTGCACCTGGATCTGGTGAAAAAGATCCAGATGTAGTCTTCAGTTTACCTCCACAACAATCAACTCTGACTTCTGTAGAGAAGTCCAGTGAACCCATCAAGAAAAGATGGGTTCACAAAAATAACTGATGGTTTTTGTGGGTGTGCAGGGCGATCGAAAGAAGAATATCTGGTATCTGGACAGCGCTGCTGGCCAGACTATGACCGGATGTAAGCCCCTGCTTGAAGAGTTCACTGTCCAAGATGGACCGGCAGTGACGTTTGGTAATGATCAAAGTGGAAAGACTGAAGGATATGGTGTGCTCAATAACGGACAGTTCGAATTCAAGAGAGTTGCATTTGTGAATGGTTTGAAATACAACCTGATCAGTGTCAGCCAACTTTGTGATGATGGCTACAGAGTTTTGTTCGATATTGCTCAAGGCACCATATTTAACAAGGATTGGAAAGTGGTGATGGTTACACCAAGAAAAGGTAATGTGTACATCATGGATATGGAACCAGCTCCAAAAGAGCAGTGCTTCTATACCAAAGCTGATGAGGACACCAACTGGCTATGGCATAAAAGATTATCTCATCTTAATTTCAAAAATATTAACAAGTTGTCTCGCAAACAACTGGTTGATGGGATACCTCAAATTTCTTTCAATAAAGAAAAGCCATGTCCAGGGTGTGAGATGGGCAAGCAGAAAAGGGCCAGTTTCAAGACTAGGCAAAACTTTAGCATCACTGAACCTCTTCACATGCTACATATGGATCTCTTTGGTCCAGTGAATGTTCAAACTAGAGCTGGAAAGAAGTACACTCTAGTTGTGGTCGATGAATTCACCAGATACTGTTGGGTGATATTCCTCAGATCCAAAAGTGATGCACCTGCTGAAATCATCTCTCTCATCAAAAGAATTGAACTCAAGTATACTCGAAAAGTTTGCCAGTTGCGAAGTGATAATGGTACTGAATTTCAAAATAAGGTACTTGAAACATTTTGAAATGACACTGGCATCTCTCAAAACTTCTCATCAGTACACTCTCCAGAGCAGAATGGAGTTGTGGAAAGAAAGAATCGCACACTGATAGAAGCAGCCAGAAGTATGCTATCTGAATCAGGTCTTCCCACCAGTTTCTGGGCTGAAGCAGTTGCAACTACTTGTCACACCCAAAACCGGTCAGTCTACATCAAGAGACATAAGAAGACTGCCTATGAAGTACTCAGGAATCGTAAACCAAATATTAGATATTTTCATGTATTTGGTTGTCCAGTTTATATTTTAAACGATTCTAGTCAGCTTGGAAAGTTTGATGCAAAAGCTGATGAAGGTGTATTTTTAGGCTATTCAGATATTCGAAAGGACTTTAGAGTTTATAATTATAGACTCCAAAAGGTTCATGAGACAATTCATGTCACATTCGACGAATCAACTGAAGCAATCAACAAGAGACCAAGCCTTGATATTTCTCCGGTCGTTCCAATAAATTTTGGCGAAACTGACCAAGTTCTTCAGTCAGTTGTTTCACCAAAAGATGTTTCCAGTTACAACAAATTGGAACCAGTTAAGAAGAAGAGTACCACCAGTGACACTTCATTTTATCCCTCCATCAATTTCAATTTACCACAGGAATTGGTGATTGGATCTGATGTTCGTGCCATTCCAATATCAGCACCAGTTTAAACTCCAACTTCTCCAGTTCTTCAAGAAATGCCTTTTAATGAAGAATTTCATGATGCAAATCGTGACCTCATTGACTCTGATGAGGACGTAGAAGTAGTTTGGACAGATCCTCCTCCAGAAGCTGTTGCAACTGAAGAAGATCGCCAGGTGACTTGCACTGATATTGTAATTCACCAGCCTAGTCAATACACTAGATGGACTCGAGCACATCTAATTGAACAGATTGTGGGAGATCCAAATAGTGGGGTTCAGACTAGAAGAGCCACCAGTGAGCAATGCTTAAATGTCACCTTCTTATCACTAATTGAACAGATTGTGGGAGATCCAAATAGTGGGGTTCAGACTAGAAGAGCCTCCAGTGAGCAATGCTTAAACGTCACCTTCTTATCTCTAATTGAACAGATTGTGGGAGATCCAAATAGTGGGGT
Organism: Erigeron breviscapus; assembly: GCA_034093135.1. Lineage (NCBI taxonomy): Eukaryota > Viridiplantae > Streptophyta > Magnoliopsida > Asterales > Asteraceae > Erigeron > Erigeron breviscapus. Next base: position 30,364,332 of record CM067172.1, on the reverse strand, counting down.
TCAGACTAGAAGAGCCTCCAGTGAGCAATGCTTAAATGTCACCTTCTTATCACTAATTGAACAGATTGTGGGAGATCCAAATAGTGGGGTTCAGACTAGAAGAGCCTCCAGTGAGCAATGCTTAAACGTCACCTTCTTATCTCTAATTGAACAGATTGTGGGAGATCCAAATAGTGGGGTTCAGACTAGAAGAGCCTCCAGTGAGCAATGCTTAAATGTCACCTTCTTATCACTAATTGAACAGATTGTGGGAGATCCAAATAGTGGGGTTCAGACTAGAAGAGCCTCCAGTGAGCAATGCTTAAACGTCACCTTCTTATCTCTAATTGAACAGATTGTGGGAGATCCAAATAGTGGGGTTCAGACTAGAAGAGCCTCCAGTGAGCAATGCTTAAATGTCACCTTCTTATCACTAATTGAACCGAAGAAGATTGACGAGGCTATGGCAGACCCAAGCTGGGTGGAAGCTATGCAAGAAGAGCTCGTCCAGTTTGAAAGGAATAATGTATGGGAGCTTGTTCCTTGTCCACCAGGGTTAAAGAAAGAACCCATTGGTACTAGATGGGTCTACCGAAACAAGATGGATGAAGATGGCCATGTTGTAAGAAACAAGGCCAGATTAGTTGCCCAGGGTTATTGTCAAGCAGAAGGCGTTGACTTTGATGAAACTTTTGCTCCAGTTGCAAGACTTGAAGCCATCAGAATATTTCTGGCTTATGCAGCCCATCTGCAGTTTAAGGTCTTCCAGATGGATGTCAAAAGTGCGTTCCTTAATGGAACATTGGAAGAAGTGTGTATGTTAAGCAGACTCCAGGCTTCATCAATGAGAAACATCCTCACTGGGTCTATAGACTGAACAAAGCTTTGTATGGTCTTAGACAAGCCCCAAGAGTCTGGTATGATACTTTAACTAAACATCTTCTTAAAAATGGCTTTCAAAGAGGTGCAATAGATAATACCTTATTTATCTTGAAAGAAAAAGGTAATATCTTATTGGTACAAATTTATGTTGATGACATTATATTTGGTTCAACTAATGATGCAATGTGTAAAAAGTTTTCTAAAATCATGTCATCTGAGTATGAGATGAGTTTAATGGGAGAATTAACATTTTTCTTAGGTCTTCAGATTAAGCAAACTAAAAATGGAATTTTCATAAACCAAGGAAAATATGTCAGAGATTTGTTAAGAAAATACAAATATGATTCTATCCCATCGAAAAACACACCTATTGCAGCACCATTAAATTTGGACTCTGACCCAACTGGCAAACCAGTGAATGTCACTGAATATCGTGGAATGGTTGGTTCACTGATGTATTTAACTACCAGTCGACCAGATATAATGTTCGCAACATGTCTCTGTGCCAGGTTTCAGGCTAACTCTAAAGAATCACATTTGCACGCTGTTAAGCGTATCTTTAGATACCTGAAAGGGTGTCCTAATCTTGGTCTTTGGTACCCCAAAGGCTCAGGGTTAGATCTAATGGGTTATTCAGATTTAGATCATGCAGGTTGTAAGATAGATAGAAAATCAACAACTGGTGGTTGTCATTTCCTTGGAGGAAAACTGGTTAGTTGGACCAGTAAGAAGCAGACGTTAGTCTCTATGTCCACTGCTGAGGCAGAGTACATTTCTGCGGCCAGTTGCTGTGCCCAGATTATCTGGATCAAGAACCAGTTACTAGATTATGGTCAAAAGTATACAAGGACCCCAATCTTTTGTGACAACACCAGTGCAATTGCTATATCTCACAACCCAGTGATGCACTCCAAGACAAAGCATATTGACATCAGGTATCATTTTATTCGTGATCATGTTATGAAAGGAGACATTGAAATTCATTTCATCCCCACTGATAAACAGCTCGCTGATGTTTTTACAAAACCTCTTGATGAGAAAACCTTTAAACATCTCATCAGCGAACTGGGTATGTTAAATCCTTAAAACTGGAGATTTTTGTCATGAACGCGTCAGTGACACTGATGAAGTTCTCCAGTTGAGGAGGTCCAAATAATCTTTGCTCGCCAGGCTATTGAACGCCTTTGTGATACTATCCTGGCACTAATCGATTTCTGGATCATCATTTTAGGGGGAAAGATTCAAAATAATTTTCTGACTAAAATTCGTTTTGTTTGAAAATGGCAACTGGAGAACTCTCCAGTTGGAAACTGGCACTGGACTAATCCTCCAGTGACCAGATTCAATCTTGTCTTAATTTTTTATAACGTTAGAGACACCTGGTCAATATTTGTGACACGTGATGGCACTCGAGTGCTTTAAACCACTTGATATCGTCATCCAACGTGTTTAAAGTCATTTTGGTATTTGACAACTGTTTTTATTGGGAAAATTAAAATTAGTGGGCGCGTGGGTAAGTTAAGCCGTCGTAGCATTTAATGCTGACACGGTAAATTCTGTTTTTATTTCAAAATTCAAACTTATTTTGTTAAAATATCTACAAAATTGATTTTGTTAATAAAATATAATTTTTGGTATTTCATTGGGATCTTGAATTCCTTATAAATACCCTTATTTACTCCGATCACATTTACTTCCCTTTACATTCTTTTCATTTGCTTCCTAATCATCTAAAAATTGCTTCATTTCTCTCTCTGCTTCATAAATCAAGAACCCTAATTCCAAAATTTCAGTTTCATTTTCCAATGGCACCTAAATCTTCCCGTTCAAGAGATGTAAATCTCTTATCTGTCCCATATGCTCCTTCACCAGATGTCAAACAGGCACCTGGTGCTCCTGGTAACACTTCGCTCATCAAATTAAATCCAAATAATCCGATGGCGAGTTTACAAGGAACCCAAGGGTCCAATACCCTTATTGGAAGAATCCAAAGACTTTTGACGGATTCTCCAATTGGACCCTCATTCTCTCTAAACCCACGCAAGATGTTTCACGAATACTTGTGTGAGTTTTGGTACACTGCTACTCTTTCTTCTGATTATTCTTCCATCACTTTCACATTAAAAGGTGGAACAGTCCAGTGTACCCTATCAGCAGATGTGTTGAGGGATGCTTTACACCTCAACTACTGGAGAGAGGGTGAATCTCCAGTTGTCATCCCCCCAAACATTAATTTTCGCCAGGTCCTCCTTGAAATGGGACATAAGGAGTGCCTGGAGAAAGGGGTGTTGAAAACTAAAGGTGCGATGACCATGAAGGGTCTTACACCCTCATGGAGGTATTTTTTCATCCACCATGTGGAAAGTATGGGTGGGAGTTCTGGTGGACTTGACCAGATTAACTCCGCACAAGCAGAAATGGCATACTGCTTGTGGAATGGATTGAGAGTGGATTTTGCTGATATCCTTTACAGAAGCCTGGTTCAAAAACTGAAGGGTACCAGGGGACTATGTATCCCCTTCTCCAGGTTTCTCTCTCTTTGTTTTCTACAAATTCTGGGCAGTGAAGCTTATTCAAGCACAGATTCACCTTATACTGTCCCAGATTTGTTGAGGAATCTAGACTCTCTAGTATCTGAAGCTGGAGAGGTCGAGATTCCAGATCGAATGCGGCTGGCATTCGCAAAAACCGATGCACCAATCCAAGGTGAGTCGGAAGGACAACTGGGCGGGCCTCAAAATAATGAGGGACCCACCAGTTCATCTACTGGAATTGTTATGGTTGTGGATAGAGCAACTATAACTGAGGCAACCCCACTGACTTCTATCCCTGGTGAAGATACCTCGGTATCTGATCCTCCAACAGATGCACCCAACCAGGAAACTGGGGAAGGTCATCTGGAGACTGACCCATCTGGTCAGCCCTCAGTTACATTCATGGATCTGGACATGAATGTTAATGACGAGGAAATCCTTATAGAGTCTTCGGATTCTGAAGGTACTGAATCAGAATTAGAGATTTTTGATTCTGCTGTACAAGATCAAAACCTTCATCTCAAGTCTCGCCTCCAGATACTTCAATTTCACTTTCACAAACTCAAGAAAATGAGCCTACAAATATTCCTTTTCCCACTTATAACTATATGTCTGGAAACAGACGTATGGCACCATCACCATCTGGGCAATTCTCACTCCTTCGAGAAATGCCCCCACCACCGCCGCCGTTGGACACACCTGAGCATTCTCAGCATGTCCAATAATTTGAACTTCCAGTCCTTTCTTCTTCCACCATTCCTATTATTACTTCAACAACTGCTGCGATGTCAACTAGGGAGACTTCTCTAAATTTGCCTCCTCCAGTTGCTCCAGTAGAAACTGCTGCTGGTCCAGTGACACCTTCTCCTCCGTCACTGGACAGTCAAGTTGTCTCTGTTCAAGCCGATATCCAAAACCTTCTCACCAGGGTGGAGGATATTCAAAAGACACTTGACAAAACACCAAGTCTTTCTCCAGATACCACAAGGATCACTTGACCAATATTAAAGTGGTTGATCTGGGGATTAACAAGTTTTCATCAAATGAAGACTTGGTGTTGAAGAAGCTGAATGAGCTGGTCACTGGCTGCAACAATCTGGCAACATCTTTAAAAGAAGCCTTTGACCTCACTTAGTCCAAGATCACAACCTCAATCTCCAACTTGCTGGGCAACACTGTTAGAACATCTGAAGTGGATTTAAGGGAGATTGAAAAACAGGTAAAAGAATTGGTTGACAAACCTGGGTTGAATGTGACTGAACTTGGGCAGCAGTTAATGACTTCAGTTGGTCAGAAAATAGATGATACGCTGGGTGCTAGAGAACAACAATTGATAGAAAAGGTGATATATGAGATCACCAAGCTGGCCACTCCTCAGGTTGATCTGGCCCCACTCACTACTGAGATCAACCAGTTGAGGGGCAACATTGATAACTTGAACACCCGGGTATCACTTCATGTTCAGTCTCTGGATAAAGTGACAACTGAAGTAGAAAGTTTGAAGAAAAAGGATGAAGAAGTCAAGGATAAGGTGGTTTCTGGTCTGGATGAAGATTCCAAGATTTTGAATGAACTAAAACTAGTCAGGAACAAGTTGCAGCAAATGTTCTGACCCAGTCAAAAGAAACCAACCACCTATGGAGATCTTTCAGGATGATGTTCACCATATTCAAAGAATGCAAGAACATGCAATCGTGGCAGCCTCTTGACCGGTTGCCAGCTCACCATTCTGAATGGGAAGTTATTAGGGCAGGTCTAGATGCTGCCAAGGGGGAAAGAAGTGCAGTTCTTGCACAAATTCAAACTGAAAGTAATCCATCTGGAACTCAAACAGGTAGTGAAATGATTGTGGCTGCCAGTACTGAAGCTGGTGAGCAAAGAATTGATGAAACTGGTGATGTAAGTGATAGGGGGAATATTTTTGTTGTTGATAAAGGCAAAGGTTTAACATCTGATGTATCTGCCCAGCCGGCCACTGATGTACCTATGTTGGAAACTGGCAATCTGGATAGGCTTCCTCCAGTTTCAGAAAGTGATAGCAAAAGATTGGCTAGACTTGGCAATGAAATTAAAGAAAGAAAGAAGATGAAACAAAGAAACCAAGCTGAAGCCAGAGCACATCTTGCACAGATTAAATTGCTTGATATTAGTGATGCTCATCTTTTGGGAATCACTAAGGAGGAGTATGCCAGAGTAAAAAATGATGACAGGATAGTGGGCATGTTGAAAGAAATGCTTGACATTGAACTGGACAGGCACTATCCTGATGAAGAAGCTGAATTTGATGCCAGAAGTTTGAATATATCAGTGGATAAGGCAAAAGAGAATCGGGCCAGTGGGATCATGAAAAGAATTGAAAATGTTAAGAAGGTTGTAAAAAGGGTATTAAATCCACCAAGAAGGAACCCTCAACCAAGAAAACCACTGACCAGAGATGCTGACCTTAGTACATTCATAGAACCAACTGACGAGGTATCGAATGATGACATCAAGTCTGCTGTACTGGCTGCTGGAGCTGGGAGTATTTAAATATCAAATGAATCTGAAGCAAGAAGCTAATACTCCCAGATCATGGCAACCAGGAGACATAGTGGGACTATCAATGGTGTTAATGTAACAATTAAGCCAGGCACCAAGTACTTTCACGTTGAGGTCAGTTATACCAGAGGGCCACTGGTTAAAACTGACAATCCTGGTGCAATGCAATATGGGTTCTCGGAATGGGTTGAGATGGTAAACTTTTTGGAGGCCAAGGCACAAAGGAATAGGTTTGAGAAAGCATGGGTCAACTTCTTGAAGGGCAAGATTCAACACAAAGAGAATCTGGAGCTGAAGTTGACATTGATCCTGAAGACTCACAAATCTCTTCAGTGACCAAGAAAAGGAAAATTGGTGAAGGGCCATCAAGCTAAATTTTTCTTTCAGTTTATCTACTTGTAACTTTATTTACATTCTGTAACTTGTGTAAATTTCATTTCCTTGTATAAATGAAGTTACCAGTTTGTAACCACAAGGTAGATAATAGATTAGATCTAACGAACTTAAAAAGAAAAACCCAAGGCATTTATTGATCTATAAAAATGCCTTGGAAAACTTAGATAGATTTAATCAAACAAGTCTCTCCAGTTCACACTTGTACAGATACAAGAACTGAAAAAGACTTGCTAATATTTCAGGATAAATAAGGGGAATTTGTTAGGACCAGTTTCAGTGAAACTGGCCAGTCTCCAGTTGCACCTGGAGACCAAGAAGATTTGTCCAGAAATATATTGAAGTCTAGTTGCATCGTACAGTTAACGCAACTGAAGACTTCCTCCAGTTGAGAACTGACCAGTTGAAGAATCCTTCCAGTTTGAGTCAAAGACAACAAGTGGAAGATAGAGAATGACAATGGCAGCGAAGCCCAGTTGACATTCTAGTCAGTTACAAACTGGAGATCGTCAGTGGAAAGCTCTTACAAAGCTTTACACTGATTACGAGGAATTGACTTTTATGCTTTATGTACTTTTACCCGGATAATAAGTTTTATCTTATTATTTAAGTACAAAAAGGTACATAAAGCTGGTTGAATAAAGTTGCTTTATACTACAACTTTACACTGCTTTTTAAGGAATTAAATGTTATTCCTTAAATGATCTCAACCATATTTGTACGGCTAAAGTTAACATCCCAATGTTAACTTTGCCTATAAATACAAGTCATTGCACAACCAAGAAAACACTTCTTCGACTTCTTTTGACTTCGAAAGATTTCACACTTTGCATACCTGCAATATTCTTGGTGAACTTGTGCAATATTCTCTCAATCGTAAAAAGGAACATTTCACAACTTTAAATGTTTCGATTGTTTAGAGAAATTCCAAGTGTAGATCAATTGTAGTTCATAGGTTGTTAGGATATTTACATACTTGTATTATCTTGGTTCCGCAACAACCTTGTAATTTATTTAAAATTAATAAATAAATTACACTTGAAAATTACATATTGTCTCACCAATTTACTTTACAAGTATTTTATATTATTGCATTTTTCTTTACTTATTGTCACTTAAATAAGTAATCTATCTAGAACTTGGTATATACTCCTGTAACTGGTCGTCTCCAGTTCAGTGCTTATATTGCAAAGTAACTCCACCATCGACATAGAGGTGTCTTCAGGTAGTACCATCTATTGAGTTGGGACTTACAGGTTTACTTCTTGGTCATCTGAGGAAAAAGATAAATTTGACACCATGACACGTTGTGCCTCAAGGAAGTAGTATCCAATTATGGAGTGCCGATTTTCGTTATGACCAATCGGGATACCCGATTCACTTTAAAGTTTGGAAGGCGTTCCAAAAAGCGATGGGTACTCAACTCGATATGAGTATGACTTTCCATCCACATCGACTGTCAAAGTGAAAGGATGATTCAAACGCTTGAAGTCATGCTGAGAGTTTGTGCCATCGAGTTTGTTGGCAATTGGGAAATGCCTTTACCGTAGTCGAATTCTCCTACAATAATATTGCGCGTTAGCCATCAAAGGGCGCCGTTTAAAGCCTTATGTGGGAGAAACTGTAGGTCACCGTTAGCTTGGGCAGAGTTGGTGAAAGCCAACTCATTGGTCCCACAAGTAGTAGTTGAAACGACCATGGTGATTTCACAAATCAAGGAAAAGTTGATAATAGCCTGGAGATGACAATTGAAGTGTGCAAATGTTGGGCGGCGACCTCTAGAATTTGAAGTCGATGGTTTTGTGTTGTTAAAAGTGTCCCCGTGGAAAGGCGCGGTTCGAATTGTGAAACGTTGTAAATTAAGGCCAAGATATATTGGTCCATTTAAAATACTTGAACGTGTTGGTCCGGTAGTGTATCGTGGGAGCTCACTCAAGACTTGAGTGGAGTTCATAATGTTATCCATAATTGAAATCCTCGGAAGCGTTGGCGAACCCAACACTTCACGTGCCTCTTGAAGAAATCTGTGTCGATAGAACGTTAAAAATTAGTGAAAGAGACAATAGAGATCTTATATCTAAAGACTAAAAAGTTAAATATACTTGGAATACCAACGTTAAAGTGAGATGTAAAGCTAGATGTGAACCCGAGCTTACTTGGGAACGCGAAGGCCCTATGAAAGCCAGGTACCCACATTTGTTTAGTAACTACGGTTCGATCGAATTTCGGGACGAAATTCCTTTAACGGGGGAATAATGTAACAATCATGAAATTTGACTTCGGTTGACTTGTTAATTTTGTACATACTTGATTGATTAATATTAATTAATTAATATGTGATCGGGTTTAGTTGTGAATTAATCGTGTTCAAGGTGTATATATATATATGATTAATGATCGTTTTATATATATATATATATATGATTAATGATCGTTTTGATTAAATTATGTTCGTGTGATAGTCGAGGTTATGTGGTCGAGGTCGATTGATCGTTTTGTTTAAATGTCGATATTAGGCGAATTGTAAGTAATATTATAGGGGTGGACTATCCATAGGTATGAACCTTGACCCATGACTCATCATGTTGACCCAACCCTATCCCCACCCACACTCTTACACTCTCCATCCATTCATTCACTCATTCCCCTTGCATCTCTCTCTCCTCTTGAATGCAAGAGTTTTTCTTACACTCTTCTCCCTCTCTCTAAAATAAATACACCAAATTAAATGTTTCAAGCAAATTTTTGTTAGGGTTTTTCATCTTTAGCATCACCTTAACAGCATATCAAAAGTTTGGAGTTTCTAAGTGCAAGAATCATGGGTTTCGGGTCAAGTTCGGATTTAGCTCTTTGGTGGAAGATTTGGTAAGTGAAACTCATCCTTTATTCATCATTTCATACTTATAAACTTGTTTCTGGTTGTAACCAAGTGTTTTCGGGTCACAAATCGAGCCAAAAGTCGAATTAAGGTTTATTAGGGTTTGTAATGGGTCAAACGAATTTGAAACTAGATTTGATGTTTTGAAATGAAATCATGGAATGGGTTGTGTTCATTAGAGTGTGTTTATGTCCAAATGTGTGGATTCAAGCTTGGAATCGGGTCCTAGATCCTCCTTGGTCGACTATGGGGTCTAAATGGGTGTTTTTGGGGTGTTTGGCTCGAAATGTTGTTGCTGGTGCTGAACTGGGTGGGTTGCGGCACAACTAGTCAAGTTGCGGCGCAACTTAAATGTCTGTTTTTAGGTTGCGGCGCAACCTTAAGTTGCGGCGTAATTGGGGGCTTTAATTACTTAACTTTTTCCTAGCTTCAGTTCTAGCATCCTAGGATCGTCCCGACCTTTCCGGAAAGTCCTCTTATGACCTTATTGGTGCCCTACACAAGACAAACCATTCGTTCAAAGTCGTGAGTCACTTTTGAAACCAAACTTGAGATACTAACTCAAACTATATACATTTATATATATATCTTTTGATCCGTAAGTCCAATCGAGTCATATGACCTATCGAAAGATTTCACACTTTGCATACGTGCAATATTCTTGGTGAACTTGTGCAATCTTCTCTCAATCGTAAAAAGAAACATTTCACAACTTTAAGTGTTTCGATTGTTTAGAGAAATTCCAAGTGTAGATCAATTGTAGTTCATAGGTTGTTAGGATATTTACATACTTGTATTATCTTGGTTCCGCAACAACCTTGTAATTTATTTAAAGTTAATAAATAAATTACACTTGAAAATTACATATTGTCTCACCAATTTACTTTACAAGTATTTTGTATTATTGCATTGTTCTTTACTTATTGTCACTTAAATAAGTAATCTATCTAGAGCTTGGTATATACTCTCTGTAACTGGTCGTCTCCAGTTCATCGTTTATATTGCAAAGTAACTCCACCATCGACATAGCGGTGTCTTCAGGTAGTACCATCTATTGAGTTGGGACTTACAAAAACACATTACGAAGGCTCATCCCGTAGAAAACATCTTGGGAGATCCTAACGTTGGTGTTAGAACTAGGAGCAGTCTTCAGGAGAGCACAAGTCTTTTTGCTAGCATCAAAGATACGTGTATACTGGAAACATGTAAGTACAGTTGCTTTATCTCTCAAGTGGAACCCAAGAATGTGCAAATGGCACTGAAGGAGCCATCTTGGGTGGATACAATGCAAGAAGAATTAGACCAATTCAGAAAATTAAAGGTTTGGGAATTGGTAGATGTGCCTGCTGATATCAACCCTTTTGGAACAAGATGGGTATTCAGATACAAAAGGGACGATAAAGGGATTGTTACTAGGAACAAGGCTCGGCTAGTTGTTCAAGGATTTGCGCAACAAGATGGATTGGATTACACCGAAGTGTTTGCACCTGTAGCTAGAATATAAGCAATTAGGCTTTTTCTGGCATTTGCATCCTTTAAAGGTGTAAAGTCCCAAACTCGATGATGGTTAACCCAGAAGTGTAAAATACAACAAGTCTAATAAGCACTAGATTGGACTAGTATTACTTGAATATTAATGCAAGTATATAAACAAAGTAATACAAGACTAAAAGCAATAAAATAAAGGTGGAACACAATGTAATATTTTCAAGTGTATTTTATTTATGATGTTAAATAAATTACAAGGTTGTGCGGAATCAAGATAATACAAATATGTAAGTATCCTAACAACCTATGAATTACAAATGATCTATATTTGCCAAATAAACTCTTTGGATCGAGATACTTAAAGTTGTGAAGTATCTCTGTTTAAGATCGAGAGTATTTAGACAAATTCACCTTTAATGCTAAAAGTAATTTTAACGAAGAATATGACTTTGTATTTATAGGCAAACAAATTCACCAGTGAATTTGTGCCGTACAAATATGGTTGCATGCATTTAATGAACCGACAAGGTCATTAAATGCATTGGTTAAGGTACAAGGATAAAGTCACATCAAATGACTTATTATCCTTTTAACCAACCACCTTTACACACGTAAGCACTTTGGTAAAGAACAAATGGAATGTTCTTTGGAAAGTGTGTAAAGCAAAAAGTCAATTCCTCGATATCAGTGTTCAGACTTGTAAGGTCTAGAACACTGATAAACCTCCAGTCGTAGATATGGTAAGACTTCCAGTGGACTCCGCCATTTGTCAGTCTTCTTTATTCTAACTTCAGTCTTTGACTTCAGTGAGAATGTCTTCAGTAGAATAGATCTGGATTGGGGTGAAGTCCAGTGAGCTAATCTGGAATACTCCAGATTTCCTATACAAGTATTTGCTCACTGGTCTTCCATTATTTCTGAACAAATCTTCAGAGGGACTCCAGATTCCAAGTCTGGAGTAGGTCCAGTAATTTATCATTTCTGGACAGATCTTCAGTAAGGCTCCAGCAGTCGAGTCTGGAGCGAGTCCAGTAAATCTGGACCTAAAAAATTCCCCCTATTTGTTTAGAAATAATGCAAGGTTTTTCAAGCTTATATCTATACAACTTTGTATGCTTGAAAAACACTTGTTTTGACTTAGTCTAAAAATTTATTGTTACTGGGAAACACCTTATAGATCATCAGTGTTCCAGTTTCATCTTTTAATTCTAACTTAGACTAAATCTGATCATTTACTTTGTGAAACAAAATATGCAACTATATTTACAGCCATCAACAGAAAATAAGTTACAATTTTGTGAATTTAAATACAAGTACAAGTAAATGATATAAGAGTTAGGCCCTTCTCTTCGATGTCTGTCCTGGAGCATCTTCAGAAGCCTTTCTCTTGGGTGAAGGAGAGGATGGTACAAAAACTGGTGGTCTCATACCCAGAACAACTTCCATCTGTTGTATTCTTTTCCACACCTTTTCAATCCTCTTCATAAATGCCTTAACATCAGGAGACAAATCAGTTTTTCCTTTGAAAGTTAATCCTATCTCCTTCAGTTCAGTCCATCCAAAAGCTTGGACTGATGCATTCTTCCTTTCATCAGTAAAGTTACCCTCTCTGGTCAACTTTATATTAAACCTGGTCATGCCTTCATGATTTTCAGCGAGTTTAACATATCTTCATATTTGGCTTTTTGCTTAGCCATCTGGATCATATATTCAGTTTCCTTGGATACTCTCTGCTGTTCAATGGCAGATTGGAATGCTTCACGATTAATTCTTTGTGAAGTATCCAAAGGAATGAATGTGCTCAGATCTCTGTCTTTGATTTCCTTGATCTGTTTGGCAGTCAGTTTTGGCAAGCCTTTATCTTTTTCCTGTACTCTATTTCCAAAGCACCGACATTCTTCCTTATCTTTTTCTGGAGGTTCACCAGCTCCTCCGTTCTTTGTTTTATCAGTTCAGTCACACTTACCCCATAAGTTACAGCATCATAGGTCTGCTCATCTTCAGAGTACCTGGAGCGAATGAACACATCATCCAATGTATTCAGACATTGATGAATTTTGGGGTCATCCTTCATCTTTTTGTACACATCAATATGAATGCCCAACCTGCCAGCATTGTACGAATCCAGAGTCCCCATATTTGCCATCTCCCTTTGGTGGGCCAGCAATTCATCTCTTTGATTTTTCTTGGATATTTCTATCATAATGCATTCTTGCTCCAGTCTCTTCGAGGTGTCTTCATCAGCAGTAGGAAACTCTGATGAACCTTCAGCAGTGTCAGTTTCTTCTCCAGATACCATTTGTTTCTTTCCTTTTGCTGACTTCAGACTTGTTGGGGTCATCCTTCATCTTTTTGTACACATCAATATGAATGCCCAACCTGCCAGCATTGTACGAATCCAGAGTCCCCATATTTGCCATCTCCCTTTGGTGGGCCAGCAATTCATCTCTTTGATTTTTCTTGGATATTTCTATCATAATGCATTCTTGCTCCAGTCTCTTCGAGGTGTCTTCATCAGCAGTAGGAAACTCTGATGAACCTTCAGCAGTGTCAGTTTCTTCTCCAGATACCATTTGTTTCTTTCCTTTTGCTGACTTCAGACTTGTTGGGGTATTTGGGAAGGCTTCAAACTGGGGCTCACTGGCATCAGTACCAGCAGCCTCTTCAACCTGCACAATGGCTTCAGTGCCAAGTGCCCTTTGTGCTTCTTGTGCACTGGCATCAGTACCAGTCACTTGTTCTTGTTGCACAATGCTTTCAGTAGCAAAGGCCTTTTCAATAGCACTGGCAACTACTTCTTTCTTTTTCCTTACCAAACCTTCTTGAACAGACTCAGTGGCAACAGACGACTTTTCCCCCTTGGAATGTCCACCAGTCTGAGACTTGTGGGCATACCATAATTGTTCCAGCATATATCTGTTTGTAGCACCAAACGTTCTTCCTGCCACTGGACATGTGATATTCACAGTCTGCCTTATCTCAGTAACTTCCTTCTTAATGTTTTGAATTTCTGAAGACAAGTGTTTTGACATATCTTTTTCAATCAATTTTACCACCAGTGGTATCAACCCATCCTGAATAGTTCTAAGAATAGACCCAGAAATCTCTTCAGAAATTTCTTTTAGCATTCCATGTCTGAACTTCTTAGCAACCTCATCACTGATTGTACTAACAATAGCATTCTGATCAAGGGTTGACCTGCTTTCCAAAGTACTTATCCTGGTTGTCAACCTCTGAACCTCATCTGTCAGACCTGCCAGTGGTTGAACAAGTTCACTGCAGTCTGAACAGAACTAACCAGCCTAGCTTCTAATCCCTGGACTGCCACTTTGAGATTTTCAGTGTTTTGATTTATGGCCAGTACCCGTTCATCCAGTTTTTCAAATACCAGCTTCTCATTCCCAACAAAGATATTCATTTCAGATGCAAGATTGTTTGATAATAAAGATTTAAAATTGGAAACAACCTGGGAAGAAGACTGGAGTGATCTCTCCAGGTCCGCCACCTTACTTAAAAGGCCTTGGACCTCGGCTGAAGACGAAGTAGAGAGACCACTGGGAGGTGCCAAACCAGAAGTCATTCTGGTCATTAAAGGTACTTGTGCCCAGACCTCTTCAGAAGAAGTTTCAGCAGTTACAACTGTTGAGTCCAGCGCACGGTGTTCAGATAAGTCTATTGGAGTTTCAAGTGGTGGTGGTTGAGTTTGTGAAATTTGAATTGTGGGAGGATTAAAGTATGGAGTTCTTTGTGGAATTGAAGGTGGTGGTGGTGGTGGCATATTGGATTCTGGTGGTGGAACATTTGATTCTGGTGGAGGTGGTGGCATTTCTGGTAAGCGTTCAACTTCTACTACATCATCTCCAAGAAAATTCATATTCACATCAAAATTATGACCTTCAGACATGGGTGAATCAGCCTCATCCCAGATAAATGTTTCACCAACTGTTTCATCACCAGCCTGATCACCAACCTGTTCACCAACTTCTACGTTCAAGTCCAATTGACCAGCCTGCTCAACATTCTGAGCAACATTTTGTACATGTTCATCAGTCACCTGCTCAACCATCTGTACATTTTCTACCTGTTCAGCATCTTGTACAATGTTTTCTTCCTTCTCAACATTTTCTTGCTCACTAATCTGAACAACATTTTCTTCCTCAAAAATAGGAGACCCATCTATGTTCATAATATCACCAGGATGGCTCGTTTTAGCTCTATTTGGATTGACCTGAACTTCACCTCTTCTTAGACGTCTGGTAGTTCTAGGTCTAGTGACAGGAGCGACCTGGGTTATCGGTTGCACGATTTCAACATTTAGATCACCAGAGGGTCCTTCACCAACTAGGTTCCCTCCTAGAGCCACTTCTTGCTCATCAGCGTTTTCTTCCCTTTGGAAACTAAGCATGGACTGAGGAATATTTACCTCATTTGGTGGAGATCTAAGGTTGGTCAGTTCACGCATATACTCACACACAGAAAAGTGAGTAGTTTCAAAGTCATACTGGTCACCTAGAGCTCTTTTGAAAATAAGTGAAAGGAAACGAATATATGGAACAAATGCTTTTCTACCTTTCACCTTAAGACGCTCTACCAGATCATCAAATAGAATCTGTGCAAAATCCACTCTATAACCAAACCAGAGGCAGTAGGCAATCTGGAGATGTGTTTGATTTATCTGGTCAAGTCCTCCAGAACTGCCTCCCAAGCATTCAACTATGTGAGTGAAGAAAAATCTCCATGAGTCTGTCATCCTGCTCATGTAGACTGTTCCCTTTCTGGATAGCTGACCATGCTCATCCAAAATATCTGTGTGCCCCATCAATCTGCACACTTCTCTTGTATTTATGCCAGAGGGAAGTTCAATCGGCATCTCATTCTGTTCAAAATAGTTCAATTGAAGAACAGACCTAAGTGTATCCAATGTGAAAGCCAAGGGTCTGGTACCTTGCTTAAGAGAATAAGTAATTGATGAAGTTGCATCATCATATACTGCAGTGTACCAGAATTCACATAAATAATCGTGGTACATCTTCCCTGGATTTAAGGTCAAAGCACCATATAATGGACATGAGAGAAAAAAGGTATTTAATTTCCCAATAATGGATTGGGCATTATGAACACTGGAAAGTGAGAGTCTGACCATCCAGTTGTTCATATTAATCCTTATGGCCTTTGCCTCTAAGGTAATATGGGGTGCCTTAACAACATTGGCAACCGGAGCATATTCGGCGGCGAGCAGATTTTTAGGTGAATTGGATTGTCTTGGTGCCATTGGATATGAAAGATAGATATATGAAGATGAAATTGAAGAATTTAGGGTTTTGATGAAGATTTGATGAATTAAATGTGAAAGAGATTTATGATTGTGAATTGAATGAAAAATGGAGTTAATGAAGGATTTTGAAGGATTTTGGGAGTAAGTATGTTCGAAGTAAATGCTTATGAAAGTGAAAGTGGGTATATATAGGAGAGAGAATGTGGAACTCAAACGGTTAATTTGAAATTATCAAATATAATTTTGATCGGGTTCTGAGATCCGCATTAATTACATCACATCACACATAAATGTGTGACGGTTTACAGCCCACAAACGGTAACAACTTGCACTTTTTGTCTTCCCAAGGTAAAAATACCATCATTTCTTTGGAAAAAAAATTTACATGCCACGTAGGATAATAAGATAAATATCAAGATAAATATCTTTCAAAAGATTTTGCATACGTGGCATGCACAATGACCAAGTATAAAAAGTATTATGACTGACATATTAGTACATCTGGAGGTTGACTGGACACTCCAGTATCACTGGTGGATTAGTCCAGTGAAGCATGTACTGATGGTACACTGGAGGGACACTCCAGTAAAGTACCAGTGAACAACATTTGAAAGAGACTGATAACCTCAAACATGCACGTCAACTAATACAGACAAATGAGAGGGACACATTTACAAGGAGACAAAAAGTCACCTCAAACATGCACTTCAACCTGTCTAATTACCAGTGAGAGGGACACATTTACAAAGTACCAGTAATATTTTCTGGAAAATTTGTCCAGTGAGAAAATAAATTAATAAATTCCCCCTGACTTAAAACATTTTTAAGAACAAAAATATATCTTTCAAAGTCTTTCCCCCTGGAATGTTGATCCAGAAATCTATTAATGCAAAGATAGTACACTAAGGCGTTCAATATCTAAACAGTCATAGATTTATAAATCTTTAAATCAAGGATCCCTGATAGTACACATAGGCGTTCAATATCAAGGTTCCAGATTTAAGGGTTTAACATTTCCAACTCACCAACAAGATATTCAAAAGTTTTAACATCCAGAGGTTTGGTAAAAATGTCAGCGAGTTGTTTGTCAGTGGGAATAAAATGGAGTTCAATGTTGCCTTTCACAATATTATCACGAATGAAGTGATACCTGAGATCAATGTGCTTCATTTTGGAGTGCATGACTAGATTGTTTGAGATAGCAATGGCACTGGTATTTTCACAAAAGATTGGGGTCTTTGAATAGTTAATACCATAATCAAGCAACTGGTTCTTCATCCAGAGTATCTGAGCACAACAACTGGCTGCAGACACGTATTCAGCTTCAACAGTGGACAATTAAACTGAAGTTTGCTTTTTACTGGTCCAACTGACCAGTTTGCCACCAAGGAAATGACATCCACCAGTAGTGGATTTCCTGTCTATCTTACAACCTGCATGATCTGAATCTGAATAACCCATTAGATCCATGCCTGAGCCTTTGGGATACCAAAGACCCAAAATGGGGACACCTTTAAGGTACTTCAGTATGCGCTTTACAGAAAGCATATGAGAGTCTTTTGGATTAGACTGATATCTGGCACAAAAACATGTTGAAAACATAATATCTGGTCTACTGGCAGTTAAATACATCAGTGAACCAACCATGCATCTATAGACAGTGGTGTTCACTGGTTTACCATCTGGATCAGAGTCCAGTGTTAATGGTGCAGAAATTGGAGTGAGTTTAGATGGTGAAGAGTTCATATCATATTTCTTTAAAAGATCTCTAACATATTTTTCCTGATTAATAAAAATACCATCTCTGGTCTGTTTAATCTGGAGTCCAAGAAAATACGTTAATTCACCCATCAAACTCATTTCATATTCAGTTGACATTATTTTTGAAAATTTCTTGCACATTTTATCATCAGTAGAGCCAAAAATAATATCATCAACATAAATTTGTACCATTAACAGATTACCTTTTTCATGAAGAATAAATAAGGTATTGTCAATTGCACCTCTTTTGAAACCATTTTTCAATAAATGTTTAGTCAGAGTATCATACCAGGCACGTGGGGCTTGTCTGAGGCCATAAAGCGCTTTGTCCAGACGATATACCCAATGTGGATGCTTTTCATCAACGAAACCTGGTGGTTGTCTAACATAAACTTCTTCTTCAAGTTTTCCATTAAAAAATGCACTCTTTACGTCCATCTGGTAGACCTTGAACTGATAATTGTTATAACTACTTAAATTCGTGTTATAGTGCGGAAGTAAAGTAATCAACAATGGTGGAAAGTGTGTGTGTTTAGTGTGTGTTCTTGAGAGAGAAAGGTGTGAAATGTGGGAAAACTGGATTGATTGATTATCAAATGTGTGTATTATGCTTTCCAGACCCCTTAAAATATGAAGGCTTGAGGGGTATTTATACTCTAAGTATATTACAAAAGCTCCCCCTCAACCTTACATTATATACATAAAATACAATGTTTGAAAATACAACTAAGCACTATTTTATATTTCTAACATTCTCCCCCTTAGTGCTTGGTTGTCCATCATCACCTTCTATGTTGTCTCCTCCTCTTGTTTGCACGTCTTTGCTTGTTCTTTCTTTTCTTATATTGTCGTGCAGCATTTGAGGTTGATGGCTTGTCAATTTTTGAACTCCAGAAGGCTCTCTTCTTATAACTGTTCCATGAGTCATTCCAAAACTTCTTTGGGATGAAGTGCCAGTTATCACCAACAGGACGTTCATCTGGCAATTTGATATTATCTTGGAAGTTTACAGGAGGAATGTTGTGAGGACCACGTTCATGACTAGGATTCCAATGAACCCATGAACCTGTCTTGGTATGAATAATTCCTTCTTGGTATTTGGGAGTTCTTGTGACAATGAGATCTCTAATCTTCTAACGCATATCAAGAGTATCTTTGATACGTCTTATATGATCTTCTCTCTGAGACTTGATTTGTTCATCTTCTTCATTGTCAGAATCTTCATCTATTGCATTCAGAATTGATTGACAATATTTCAAGGTACCATCTGAATATTTGGAAAACTCAGAGGCACGAATGAAGATCTTTTTCTTCAGTCGATTAATGAAGACAAATCCATCCAAATTTTCAATTGGATCTCCAATCTGATATGAATCTAGCTCATAACCTCTGGCTCTTTGGTTTGGTTTTGTGAGGTTAATTCTGCTAGTTCTTCTTTCTAATCCAATCTGAAAGTCATTGAACTCATAGAATCTGATCAATGCTTGAATATGACTTTTCAATGCTTCGTAGGCTAGAAGTTGATCTGGAGTCTTGATGATCAGATAGGCATATTGGTTGTAGAGAAATAAGATGTCTGAGATCGTCATATGTTGAAAAGATTCTTCTTGTACAACATAGATATTGCCATCTGCTCGACGAACTCTGAATCGAACAAGTCTTATATTGTGGTTTTTGAGAGGAGTAAACAACTGAAGGACTTTGGTTATTGGGATTTGAAATTGTTGATACCACCATTTAGCTCTTACAGAACTTTCAGCATTCATTAGCTCCATATATGCATCTCTTTGACCTTGATGTCTGAAAAGAAAGAATGCTCTTAATCGGTTCAAGGTCATGTTGAGTCTTTCACTTGGTGAGCAATAAATTTGAAAGCCTCTTTCTTCAAGATATC
>CM067172.1:30259467-30343710 GCA_034093135.1 Erigeron breviscapus | reverse complement strand
TCGTGACTGCGGCGCACCAAGCCCAGTTTCTACACAAATCACCTTGTTTAACCTCCAAAACTTAACCAAACACACTGTTAGGTCCAGATTTACTGGACTCGCTCCAAACTCGACTACTGGAGCCTTACTGAAGATCTGTCCAGAAACGTGTTCTACTGGACCTACTCCAGACTTGGAATCTGGAGTCCCTCTGAAGATTTGTCCAGAAAATAATGGAATTTTTTCTTGATAGAACAAGATGTTTGCTTTCAAATCCTCAACTTGTTTTTGAAGAGTCTCAATTTCAACTCCTTTGAGAAAACAAGTACTGTTTAGATCAGAAATCTGTCTTTCATGCTTTTCACAGTTAGGTCTAAAATCTTTCATTTTATTTGTGAGAAACTCAACATCAGCTTGTCTTGCATTTGCTCTTAACCATTCATTGGTTTTCTCAAGCTTTAAATTCTCAATGATTTGCTTGAGTGAATGGACAGTCTTTTCAAGGTCTTGACATTTGTTTGTCAAATGAGCATTGGGTGAAACAACTTGAGAACTGTTACTTGACAAATGCATTTCTTTTAAAATCATAGTTCACTTTGAGAGCTTCATGAGCTATTGAGAGTTCTGAAAAATCTTCATTAATTTTATCAAACTCTTGTTTAGCCATTTTCAAATTGGTTTTTAAAGTAATATTTTGCTTTGTCAAAGTATCAGCAGTTGTTTGTACAGTCAAGTAATCATCTTTGGAAATGAATTGTACCTCACTTGTTGTTGTTTGTGAAGTAGTTGTGAATGATTGGTTGTTGAAGTGA
The DNA here is from genome assembly GCA_034093135.1 of Erigeron breviscapus. NCBI lineage: Eukaryota > Viridiplantae > Streptophyta > Magnoliopsida > Asterales > Asteraceae > Erigeron > Erigeron breviscapus. The sequence goes on along the minus strand of CM067172.1, from coordinate 30,342,919 downwards.
CAGATGTCATCAAGCATGTGAGATCTTCAGAATCAGCATCAATATCTCCAAATAGCCATGGTTTCATCTTTTGTTGTTTGGCTAAGAAATTCTTTCTGATTTCAAGCTCTGAAATCATCATTGTTGTCCCTGAAACGAACGAACAAAGATTTGTAATTATTTTTGTTGTTTTTGATAAAATAAATGAAACGATCTCGAGGAGATCGTCTTGAAAATTGGAACTTAGAACGATCTTGAATGAGATCGTCTTAGAAACTGGTTGAAAATTTTCTAAGTATTAGTGTAGAAATGATAGAACGATCTTGAGAGAAGATCGTCTAAAGAATTGAGAAAAGGTAAGACGGTCTTGGATGAAGATCGTCTTAAAACTTGGTTAAGAAAATGTAAGACGGTCTTGATTTAAGATCGTCTTAAGAAATTGTTTAAGAAAAAGTAAGACGGTCTTGATTTAAGATCGTCTTAATAAGATGAGTGAAAAATTTTCTAAGTGTAGAAAATGTTGAAAATTTATTTTTGAGCAAAACCAATCTCAAAGAGATTAGTTACCCAAGGAAGTGTGTGATTCCCAATCACAACAACATCAAGTTTTCAATCCACAACACCCAGTTCACACAGAACCAAAAATGTTAGGACGATCTTGAGAAGATCGTCTTAACACCAAAATATTAGGACGATCTTGGGAAGATCGTCTTAATATCAAAACAAGGTAGACACTAGGACGATTCTGTTGGAGATCGTCTTAGCAAGATCGTCTTGAGGAAATCTGCAAGAACATCAGAGTAAGACAAAATAGTCGAAAAATTTAACAATTTTGCTTGTATTTCACTCAATTTGGAGAGTTAGAACTCAATTCAAACTCTGAAATGCTCAGAATATGATTGCGCACAACCCTAGAAACAATTCCATAGATCAATTCAACTCAAACTGAAAATTCAAAAACTCATCAACTTTCCAGAAAATTTGGATTTTGATCAATACTGTGAATTGGATTCTGAAACTTAACAGGATGTTTTTAGAGTTGATTTAGAATGTATCTGTGAACAAAAACAGGAAAATTGAGTGAAAATTGATGTTGAATTGGTGAAGAACAGTGACGGTTAAAACGGTTATTGATATGAACACGAATTCTCAATTTTGAACAAAATTTGCACCAATCTGCTTGAAATTTGTTCTGGATCGTCAACAGATTGTTGTTTTGCTCTGATACCACTTGTTATAACTACTTAAATTCGTGTTATAGTGCGGAAGTAAAGTAATCAACAATGGTGGAAAGTGTGTGTGTTTAGTGTGTGTTCTTGAGAGAGAAAGGTGTGAAATGTGGGAAAACTGGATTGATTGATTATCAAATGTGTGTATTATGCTTTCCAGACCCCTTAAAATATGAAGGCTTGAGGGGTATTTATACTCTAAGTATATTACAAAAGCTCCCCCTCAACCTTACATTATATACATAAAATACAATGTTTGAAAATACAACTAAGCACTATTTTATATTTCTAACAATAATGAGCAGCAAATGATAAAAATATTCTGATCCCTTCAAGTCTAGCCACTGGAGCAAATGATTCATCAAAATCGACATCTGACTGGAAGTAGCCTTGTGCTACCAGTCTGGCCTTGTTTCTGATTACGTGGCCATCTTCATCTACCTTGTTCCTAAAGACCCATCTGGTTCCAATTGGTTCTTTCTTTCCAACTGGGAAAGGAACCAGGTACCAAACCTTGTTCCTTTCAAACTGGTGAAGCTCTTCTTGCATAGCAGTCACCCAGTTTGGATCTTCCATAGCCTCGTCAATCTTCTTTGGTTCATTCAGTGATAAGAAACTGACATATAAGCATTGATCACTGGAGGCTCTTCTGGTCAGAACTCTCGACTGGAGTCACCTATGATCTGATCGATAGGATGAGCTTTTGTCCATCTGGAGTATTGACCAGGATTGTTACTGACAACAATATCAGTGCAAGAGTTCAGTTGAGTTTCAGGATGAGGATCCTGCCAGACTATTTCAACATCTTCATCTGAATCATTTAAATCACGATTTGCATCATGAAATTCATCATTTAAAGGCATTTCTTGTAAGTACTGGTTCAGTTTGAAATTCTTCATTTGAACACATTTCTGGTATGCTCTCAACTGATACTGATAATGGGGAGTAGTACGAACATCTGATCCAATATTAATTTTAGAAGGTAGCTTGAAAATAATAGAAGGATATAATGGAGTACTACTGGAGAGTTTCTTCTTCTGAACAGGTTCCAGATCAGGATGACTGGAAACTGTGTCTTCTGAATCTTTATTGTAGTTGATAGGATCAGATTCACAGAAGAAAATTGGAGTTACTGGGGGAGTATCAAGGATTGGCTGTTTATTGATTGTAGCATTTGATTCATCAAATGTGACATGAATTGACTCATGGACCTTCTCCAGTCTCTTGTTGTAGACTCTGAAGGCCTTGCGAATGGCTGAATAGCCCAAGAAATACCCTTCATCAGCTTTGGCATCGAATTTGCCTAACTGACTGGAGTCGTTCAGGATGTAAACAGGACATCCAAAAACGTGAAAATAACCAATATTTGGTTTTCTATTTCTTAAGACTTCATAGGCTGTCTTTTTGTGTCTTTTGATGTATACTGATCGATTCTGGGTGTGGCAAGCAGTTGCAATTGCTTCAGCCCAGAAACTGGTAGACAGACCAGATTCAGCAAGCATACTCCTGGCAGTTTCTATCAGCGTTCGATTTTTCCTTTCCACCACTCCATTTTGTTCTGGAGAGCGGGCTGATGAGAAGTTCTGGGAGATGCCAGTGTCAGTACAGAATGACTCCAGAGTTGCATTCTGGAATTCTGTTCCATTGTCACTTCTTAACTGACACACCTTTCGATTGTACTTGAGCTCAATTTGCTTGATAAGACTGATGATTTCAGCAGCAGCATCAATTTTAGACCTGAGAAAGATCACCCAACAATATCTGGAGAATTCATCTACGATCACCAGGGTGTATCTTTTACTAGCACGAGTCTGAATATTCACTGGACCAAAGAGGTCCATATGAAGCATATGAAGAGGTTCAGATATGCTGAAATTCTGTCTTGTCTTGAAACTGGTACGTTTCTGCTTTCCCATCTCACATCCTGGACATGGCCTTTACTTTTTGAAGGAAACTAAAGGTATCCCATCTGCCGGTTTTTTTCTAGACAACTTATTAATATTTTTGAAATTTAAATGGGATAACCTTTTGTGCCATAACCAATTTGTGTCTTCATCAGCTTGAGTATAGAAACACTGCTCTGAAGGAGAGCTTTCCATATCCATCACGTACACATTTCCTTTTCTGGGAGCAATCAATACTACCTTCCAGTCCTTGTTGAATACGATACCCTGAGCAATATTGAATAAAACTTGATAGCCATCATCACAGTTGACTTACACTGATTAGGTTATATTTCAAACCATTCACAAATGCAACTCGTCTGAACTTGACTTGTCCATTGTTCAGAACACCATATCCCTCAGTCTTTCCACAACCATCATTTCCAAAAGTAATGGAGGGTCCATCAGAAATGGTGAACTCCTCCAGCAGGGTCTTACATCCGGTCATCGTCCTGCCAGCTGCACTGCCAAGATACCAGATATATTTCTTTCGATCGCCCTGCACATACCAGATATATTTCTTTCGATCGCCCTGCACATCCACCAGATATTATCAGTTAGATTTGGGAACCCATCGACTGATGGGTTCACTAGACCCTCCCTTATAGGTCCCTGGGGCTATCTGGTTGAGTTCACTTTCTTCAACAGTAGTCTTAGTTGAAAAGACCACTGGGGTTGATAGTTTTGAAACCTTTTTCTTTTTCTCAACTGGAGAAATAAATTTATCTTTCTTGGAAAAAGGTTTGGTATTTTGTCTAGGGCCAGATGAAGTACCCTCAATAAAGTTTAATCTTGCATTAAAACTTTGAAATTGACGAGTCAGTAATTGAATCTGGCTCTCTAACCTTGACAAAACATTTTCATCAGATGATACCTGAGCCTTTCCAGTTCTAGGCTTAGGTAGGGGATTGGTCTGAGGCAAAGGTTTATTCCGATTAACCTTTTTAACTGGAGCAGTCATCTGGAATGCTCCAGTCTTAACCTCTGGGGATTGAACTGGAAAAATATTGGCCTTGGGAGTTACAGGCTCATCATAAACAGTAATGGGCCTGAATCCCTCTGGTAATCGATCAATTACTGAGATTAATGATGCAACATGAGTATTTCCATCTAAATATGCACATTTTTGTGTGGGAAATTGATTTACTCCTGCATCATATGGCTTTCTGGTTTCAAGCCATGATTTAATCACCAGTTTTTCTTTCTCTAAAATGACTTCAAGATCTTGTTTTTCTTGAATCAATTGTTCAGTTACCAGAACCTGGGCTTGAAATGTCAGTTCAATGTCTTGAAGTTCTTTTAATTTTGATTTTAAAACAGTTATTTCAGAAAAATCTGTTTCTAGACCATTTACACAGTCAGATCTAACAGTTTCAACAAATATTAAATCAGAATTAAGAGCTTCAGCAATGTCCAATTTTAATTCTTGGTCAGTTGCAGTATCATAATCACTAACCTTTTTTATAAAAATGTCCACCCATTGTCCAGATGTGACTTTCACCAGGTGCTCTTCGTCTGCCAGAGCCATGTAATCACCAGTTTTTCTTTCTCTAAAATGACTTCAAGATCTTGTTTTTCTTGAATCAATTGTTCAGTTACCAGAACCTGGGCTTGAAATGTCAGTTCAATGTCTTGAAGTTCTTTTAATTTTGATTTTAAAACAGTTATTTCAGAAAAATCTGTTTCTAGACCATTTACACAGTCAGATCTAACAGTTTCAACAAATATTAAATCAGAATTAAGAGCTTCAGCAATGTCCAATTTTAATTCTTGGTCAGTTTCAGAATCATAATCACTAACCTTTTTTATAAAAATGTCCACCCATTGTCCAGATGTGACATCTTCTTTCACCAGGTGCTCTTCATCTGCCAGAGCCATGTAACAACAATCTCTTTCTTCTTCTTCATCAGCAGATGAATCATCAGAAGGAACCCATTTCTCTTCAGTTGTTGCGATCATGCACTTATTATTATTTTCCATTTGTTGTGCCATGAGAGCAATCTGAGCCTTAAGCTTTTTATATTTCAATTTATAGCTATCATCAGGCTTTTTATTTGAATTAAATGGACTAGGCTGGGATACAAACTGACTGGACCTGCAATCTTTCATGAAATGACCCTTTTTGCCACACTTAAAGCATGTCAAATTGGTCTTATCAGTTGAAGAACTGGATGCAAATTGTCCAGACGGCCTATTTGCTCTTGCTTTGAAACGGTTAAACGTTTTAGCAATCATAGCAACCAGGTCATCATCTTCAGCTTCATCACAGTCTGGAGAGATTTGACTGGATTCTCCAGATTCAATGAGTTTAGACACCATCTTTTTCATAGAAAATACATTCTCAGAAAATATCAGTGCTGTACCTTGTGGTTCAGTATGACTAACCACATTGGAACTACTAGAGGCATGGTTATAGGCATTTTGTTCTGCCACAACTCTCTGAGCTTGATTTTCTTCAGTGTACCTGAAAGCTCCATATAAAGTTGAAAGAGTGTGTGTGTGCAGAGTTTTACCTTGTCGTAAGACCAGGATCATGTGAGACCATTTGGTGGGTAGAATATCACAAAATTTCTCCAGAAGTATATCCTTGTCCTTTTCAACCCCGAGACCTCTCAACTGGTTTATGATACTCATAAATCTGGTGTAAGTACCAGTGAGAGACTCATTGGGCTGAGCAAAAAATGACTCATACCTCTTGTTTAAGGAGACTTTTCTGGTGACAATGGTGTCATCTCCTCCTTCAAACTGGTTCATTAGTTCATCCCACATGATTTTAGCACTGGGAAAAAGAACTAATGTGGGAATTAGGGTTTCTGGAACAGCCCCGAGGATCATGTTTTTGAGAAGGGTATCTAGATTTACCAATCTCCTCTCCTCTTCAGACCAATGTTCCTCCCTCTTTTCCCGACCTCTTCTAGAACCAGTAGGATCAAGAAGAGCATTGAGAGGTGATGTGGGCACATAAGGTCCTTCGTTTAAAATTTTCATCATGTTTCTCTCAATACCAGTGATATGCAATATCATCCTAGCCTTCCACGTACCAAATTCATCGATATTCCCACTGAATTTACGAACATGATTTTTTGAATAGTGCACATGCACATGTGGAGAAGTGGTATTAACATGTGGTTCATTATTTTGATCATTAGCATTAGGATCAGGACCAAAATTAAAATTTCCTTGAGTATTTTCTGAGTTGGCCATCAAAGAAACAAATCTAGGCAATGTTTAGCCTTCTGCTCTGATACCAATTGTAAAGTCCCAAACTCGATGATGGTTAACCCAGAAGTGTAAAATACAACAAGTCTAATAAGCACTAGATTGGACTAGTATTACTTGAATATAAATGCAAGTATATAAACAAAGTAATACAAGACTAAAAGCAATAAAATAAAGGTGGAACACAATGTAATATTTTCAAGTGTATTTTATTTATGATGTTAAATAAAATACAAGGTTGTGCGGAATCAAGATAATACAAATATGTAAGTATCCTAACAACCTATGAATTACAAATGATCTATATTTGCCAAATAAACTCTTTGGATCGAGATACTTAAAGTTGTGAAGTATCCCTGTTTAAGATCGAGAGTATTTAGAAAAATTAACCTTTAATGCTAAAAGTAATTTTAACGAAGAATATGACTTTGTATTTATAGGCAAACAAATTCACCAGTGAATTTGTGCCGTACAAATATGGTTGCATGCATTTAATGAACCGACAAGGTCATTAAATGCATTGTTTAAGGTACAAGGATAAAGTCACATCAAATGACTTATTATCCTTTTAACCAACCACCTTTACACACGTAAGCACTTTGGTAAAGAACAAGTGGAATGTTCTTTGGAAAGTGTGTAAAGGCAAAAAGTCAATTCCTCGATATCAGTGTTCAGACTTGTAAGGTCTAGAAAACTGATAAACCTCCAGTCGTAGATCTGGTAAGACTTCCAGTGGACTCCGCCATTTGTCAGTCTTTTTTATTCTAACTTCAGTCTTTGACTTCAGTGAGAATGTCTTCAGTAGAATAGATCTGGACCGGGGTGAAGTCCAGTGAGCTAATCTGGAATACTCCAGATTTCCTATACAAGTATTTGCTCACTGGTCTTCAATTATTTCTGAACAAATCTTCAGAGGGACTCCAGATTCCAAGTCTGGAGTAGGTCCAGTAATTTATCATTTCTAGACAGATCTTCAGTAAGGCTCCAGCAGTCGAGTCTGGAGCGAGTCCAGTAGATCTGGACCTAACAAAAGGTTTTAAGGTATACCAATTGGATGTAAAGAGTGCATTTCGTTATGGTAAGGTACAGGAGTTGGTCTATGTGTCTCAACCTCCTGGGTTTACTGATCCTGACTATCCCGATAGAGCATATAAATTGGATAATGCTCTATATGGTCTTCATCAAGCACCCAGAGCCTGGTACGAAACATTATCCACTCATCTAGTGGAAAATGGGTTCGTAAGAGGTCAGATTGATAGCACATTGTTTACAAAATGGAAAGGTGATGACTTCTTACTGGTACAGGTTTACGTAGATGATATCATATTTGGTGCATCGGACGAGAACATGTGCAAAGAGTTTGAAGAAATCATGAAAAGCAAATTTGAAATGAGCACAATGGGTGAAATGAATTTCTTTCTTGGGTTGCAGGTTGAACAGAGAAAGGAAGGAATTTTTATTCATCAAACCAAATATGTCCATGACATTCTTAAAAAATTTGGTATGGATGATGCTTCACCCATAGGGACTCCAATACAAGTAAATCACTTGTTGGGAGTTGTCAACAGCTCAGATCAAGATGTTGATCCAACATTATATCCGTCAATGATAGGATCACTAATGTATCTTACTTCATCTAGACCAGATATCATGTTTGCTGTTTGCTTATGTGCTTGATTTCAATCCTGTCCGAAAGAGTCACACTTGAAAGGAGTAAAAAGGATTCTTCGGTATCTCAAAGGACAACCATCACTAGGTCTATGGTATCCTAGAGGAGGAGAATTTGATCTGTATGCTTATATAGACTCTGATTATGGTGGATGTAATTTTGATAGAAAATCAACTTCGGGAGGATGTCAATTTTTAGGAGACAGACTGGTGTCATGGCAGTGCAAAAAGCAAACATCCGTTGCCAATTCTACCTGTGAAGCAGAATACATGGCCGCTGGCAGCTGCTGCTCACAAGTATTATGGATTCAGCAACAAATGTGTGACTACGGTATGAATTTCTCTAACACTCCTATTAAGATTGATAATAAATCTGCTATTTCCATTACCAATAATCCTGTTAAGCATAGTAAAACGAAGCATATTGATATTAGATATCATTTTATTCGTGACTGTGCTGAAAAGAAGTTAATCCATCTTGAAAAAGTGTTGTCCGATGATAACTTAGCTGATTTCTACACTAAGGCTTTTGATCGATCACGTTTCGAATTGCTAGTCCAGTTGACTGGAATGAGAAACCCTTAGTCACTATCTCTCAAGAACCATTATTTTTATTATTTTATTTATTTTATTTTATTCTATTTAGAAAATGCAACACAAAAATATAATAAAAGGGTTCTATTGCACGAGAGACAATGTTACTTAGGGTATCTGGTTTCCAGGGGAGTTAGCTGTGTTCTTTGTGAACACCGAATAAATGTGTATCGTGATAAGGGTATAGTGTAAGCAAAGACTCTAATTTGAGTGTGTTTGGTACACCTTGAAGTAGGTCTTACATGTAAATTGCTCGAAAGATTAAGTGAAATACTTAAGGTTTCGGTCAAAATTGGTCAAACGGAGTCACTGAGTTGATATATTTGACAGATATTTTGATTTTCAATTTACTTTAAATAATTGAATCGAACATACTTAATGTGTGAGCTAACATGATAAAGGCTTTGATTCTAATCTTAATTGGGAGAATCAGCCATTAATTATCTGTTATATATCGGTTTAAGTGTTTTCAAGTTCAATTATTTACCATTGAGATGAATACATTGGTTGTATGGATCTCATGAGTATGATGATGTGGTCGCAAAATTATTTATCTTAAATGGGCGTGTGTCAACCATTAAGATAAAGGATCTCCAAAGTGTATGAAAATTGAGGTTATCCAGTCCGGAATGGAGAAAACTCAAGCTTAAAATGGAAGCAGATTATACTTACACATCAACAACTCAACAAAATTCAAACGGAGATGAAGATATAGATGGAGAGATTGTTTATCAAGTTATACAATCTTATGTCTTTATTTTTGTTGTATATGAATTTAATTAACAGCATTGTTGTGTCCAATGTCTGTGATTGTCAAATACTTAACAATGGTGCTTTGTAATTCATTAATTAGTGACATACCGGGTCTTAATTTAATGATCGTACATTGTAATTTTGTTCAAGTTGTGACATCTATTGAGAATTTCTTTATCGAGAAAAATACGATTAATTATAATACAAAATACGGTTTGTATTTGTCTTAATTGTAAAGAATAGAATTCGAGCTTATGTGTGTGTTTATGTGTGTATCAATGGCGGTTTAAGAGAGAGAAAGTAGAGAGAGAAATTGTGTTTGGCAGGGAAAGATTAGTTTGCATAAATGGGTGAAAGGTTACATTATGCATTATGGAGGGGGTTTATATACCTATATACATATTACAATATGCCCCCTTCCATACTTAAACATTTACAATGTAAGTATAAAAGATACAAATCAACTACTACATTTATATTTCTAACAATCTCCCCCTTAGTAGTGATTTGTGAAAAAGATCCAGTCTTTGTCCATCTTCAAACTCTAGTATTCGGTCTGTCTTTATTTGGATGCCAGAACCAATTTTCTCCTTCGGGTCTGTCATCTGGAACAATCATATTAGCTTCAAAATTTCTTGGAGGAATGTTATGTGGCCCTGGTAGATGACTAGGCTCGTACTTGATCCAGCAACCTCCTTTCTGACGAACAACATACTTTGACTTCTGAACATTCTTTGCTTCTCTCATCATTCGGATGTTGTCTCGGTACTCAAGCCTTTGATTGATTTTGGAGATTACTTTATCAAATACTTCCTTTTTCTTTTCATCTTGCTCATCTTCCTTCAAACACAGCAACACATTTTTACAAAACTCCAATGTTCCATAAGAATAAGAAGCAAGTTCATCCATACGAATGAAAATCTTCTTCTTTCGGCTATTTAGAAAGACAACCCCAAAAGATGGTTCTTCGATGACATGACCAATACTGAGCTTTTCAATGTCTTCAGTGTAAAGACTCTGATCTGGATATGGAACATTTATCTTCCTCTTCACAACTTCAAACCCTATTTGAAAATCTTCCAGTGAAGCATATTGAATACAACTTGACATGTATCTTTTTACAGCATCAAAAGCAATCACATCTTCACGGTATCTTTGCATTGCATTCAGGAAATGGTTGTAGAGGAAGATAATGTCATCAACTGGCAAAAGTTTGAATTTGGCTTCTGTAAATCGGTAGATCTTGTTATTATCTCTTTTGACGTGAAAACATGGAATAGAGATAGTAACTCTTTTGATCAAAATCACTCTGATCAGCACCAATATCTTGTGGTTTCTCTGTTCTTCCAGCAACTTTGGATTGTATTGTTTTGTAAGTTTAAGAAGCTCTGTGTATTCTTCTATTTGCCTGGCTTCCTTAAACTTGTACATTGAGTCTAACTCTGGTCTCTTGGTTTTAGTGACCTTAGTTGCTCCACAAAATATAGGATATGCCCTTTCCTCCAGATATCTTGATTTCTTAGCTGCTTCTTTAGGTTTGATGCCGAGAGCAACCATTCTTTCTCTATCCCTCAAGAAGTATCCCCGATTAATAAATCTTAGTTGTTCTTCAGTTAAATCAGTTGGAAAATAATCAGGAAGAACTTCCTCGGATATGATTGCCTCTCTCAAAACCTGTTTGTAAGTTGATTTCTGAAAGTTCTGAACTGCAGCTTCTGGAGTCTTTCTCAGATCATCAAAATTATTGAATTCATTAAAATTATAATGCTGTGGAGCTGAGCTAGCACGAGCAGATGATTCTCCAACTTCAACTCTGCTTGAAGAACCTGTTTCAAAGTAATCAAGATCTGCAAATTCTTAAAACGTAGGTTCCTCTGCAGCTTCTACGTTCACAGGAGTTTCAACTATCTCTGGCTCATCCAATATAACATTATCTTTTATGGCCTCTAGAACAGCTTCTCCTTCAGCATATTCAACTAAATCATCTTCAATAACAAAACCTTCTTCTTCATTAACCTCAACATTTTCAAAATCTTCTTCACTTTCTACATCAGAATCAGCACCAAAAACTTCAACTAATCTTCTTCTAATCACATCATCTAAAGTATCGTTCTCAACATTCTCAACATTCTCAACATTCACATCCTCTGCTCTTTCTTCCATTACCACATTCTCAACATTCACATCAACTCTTGCCGAAGTATTTTCAATATTGGCTTGACCCTCTCCTTGGTTCTCCCCCTCGGGGTGATCATCAGAATCAGGATCATCCCGTCTAGAAGCAACCGACGCCGGTCAGCAAGATTCTAATGCTAACAATCTAAGCTCAAATGCAACAAGCTTTGCATCATATTCAGCCTTATGTCTTTCAACTTGATCTTGTAAAGCTTTTACTCTTCGTTCATTAGCCACTTCTCTTTCTCTCACCTCAAGAGCATTCAACACTCCTCTTTCAGTTACAGTCAACAAATCACCCTCAGACCGTAAGATATTCAACAAAACTTCACATGCAGAGTCTTTGGTAGGTTGATTTGTTGATGTTGATGGAATTTGATTTGGTGTTGGTGTTCTTTGTGTTGGGGTTTGAGATGGAGTAGCCAACCCGGGGGTTGTTTGCACATTTGAAATGTGACCTAAATTCAGTGAAGCTGATTCAGGATTTCCTACGGATCCTCGGGTTATACCCTCACCAGCAGTTGGAGATTTAGTGGCTTTGCAACCAGAATCGGGTTGTGTCCTAGACTGTGATAAATCACTGTCCGGGACTTGTTGTTGGGTAACACCTCTAACAACACCGGGGTCACTGAGAATGCCCGTTAATACAGTCTCAGGTTGATCCTGAGGAATAGCAGTGTCACTACGGCGTTCATACTGTCCCCCAGTCTCGGTCTGAGGACTGTTACCTGCGGCTAAAGCTGGCGTGATGTTAGCTAAGGCAGGATTTCCAAGCTGTCCTTGAGGGTCACACAAAGTGGGTCCCTCTCCGCATGTTCCGGCATCAGTACTCAACTGTGCTTGTGAATCCGTGTACCTAGGAGATCTAGACTCTTGTGCACGAAATGAAGGCGAGAGGTGGGGCTGGTCCTCTCTTCTTTCAACACTCTCATCCTCCAAATGAGGAGAGTGTGGTGAGCGTGGCTGATCCCCGTGCATTTGTGAGACTAACTCCTGTTGTGAGGAGTCAGAATGGCTAGGAGAGTTTGGTGCAAGCAAGAATGGGCAGTTCCCGACTTCTACCCTAGGGTAAATAACCCGGCTAGACACATTGGTTTGAACTATTGGAGGGCCAACGTTTTCTTTATGCCCTTGTCCTAACCCGGACCGCACATCCTCTCTTACATTTTCAACTCCTCCCTCAATTCCGCCTTGTTCCTCCTGCACAACATCATCTCCAGTGCTAACATGCTCAGTTTCCAACTCAGATACAACATTATGAATTCCTTGAGTTACTTGTTCAGCATCCAACTCTGTCGAGGCACCAATATGTTTCGATCCAGCAGACTTATGCTTTCTTTTGGATTTCTTCTTCTTTGATTTCTTTGGTGACCTTCGAGCAGCCATTTTAAGTCTTCTACCAGGTGGTGGAGTTGGTTCATTAGGTAGTGCTGAAGCAAGCGGTATTGGATTAAGTACAGGTGATGAGCGAGGTGGTGTAAAAGTTGGTGGGTTTGGTGAAACAACGGATGGTAAAGGTGTAGATTGTGAAGGTGAAGATTGCGAAAAGTGAACGGTTGGTGTAGATTGTGTTGATTGATTTGATGGTGTAGGTTGAGAAACAGGTGAAGAAACAGGTTCAGGTGTTACAACATCTTGTTCAAACATAACTCTTTTTGATTTTCTTTTCCTCTGCCCAGAAGTCCCCTCACCACTATCCCCTCTTTTTCTTTTTGTTAACCTAGGACCCTCACTTGGCGACCTATGCTCAGCTTGGGTAGGAGTCTGTCGGCTTTCAGACCCTATTGCTGAGACTAACCACTCGAGATAAGCCCTAAGATGAGGACTCTGAGCAGGAACCAGATTAATTAGGAATGGTGGAATCGGAAAAGGTCTTGCAGTTTCACTTCCTGTGCCTCTCAAGTTGGATTTATACATGGCAATTACACATTTAAAGCTGTCTTCCAATCTTGGAATTTCTTCTGTATTATCAAGAACGTCTTCGATAATCAGAGTGAAGAATCTAATAAAGGGAATGTATTTTCTTTCTTGTGCATTCTTTCCCTTGACAACTTGTATCATTTTGTCCCATACTATCTTTGCAAAGTCACACTGCACATTGTGAGTGACTGCATAGTACATAGATAAGGAATGTTTTGTCATGAGATCAATTCATTTCTGAGATGGCATCAAACAGGTGGTTAGGACATTGTACATTGTATGCCAGAGAGTTGCTACATTCATTCTTCTAAAATCTCTCATCGTTGCCAACTCTCCTTCATAACCCAATGAATGAACTCCAGCTAACATTTCTTCAACTGTTGGAAGTTCTTCGTATTCTTCAAGTTCAGGAAAACCAATGATAGTTCTGAACTCAGCCAGATTGAATTTACAATTGAAGATTTCATCTTCTGACTGAAGAGAAAACTTGAAGTAGTCTGCTGTCCCATGCCTCTTACTTCCTTTTACATATTCAATTGATTCCCATAACTCAAAGACATACTTCTCGGGAACAATTGCACCTCCAGTCAAAGCATTATTCAATGGATGATGGCTCAAAATCTCCGTAATGATTGGGAATTTGCAAGCAAATGGTATATGAAGTGCTTGATTGGCTTGCATCTTCATTGAATCTCCTTCTTTAAACATAGCCATCTTGAAAATTTATTATTTTTCTGTTAAGACAAACTGACCAAAGTTTTGACCAGAAAATACAATTTAATCACAGAAAAATAATAACACATACCAACATTTAAGAAACACATTTATTACTCATAGACAATGTTTTGCATATATATTAGAAATGAGAAAACAAAGTAGTACACAAAGGCGTTCGATACCTTGCATCTCACCCAAATATATATATACAAAACATGACAATATATAGAATCACATAAGTATTAAAAGATAAGAAAACAAGGTAGTACACAAAGGCGTTCGATACCTTGCCTCTCACCCCAAACACTTATGAAATACTATATATTTACCAACACAATATACATAAACATTTATACATTTTAAAACACAACACAAATAATAATAAAAGGAAACATAGAATAAAATAATGAGAGAAAGAAAAGAAAAAAAAAATTTAATTCTATTTGTACTGTTTGCAGAGCAAAATGCTCTGCAAATAGCACATTTTTGAAAAATTTGCTCAGAAATTGACAAGGACTAAAAATTGGTTTTGGCAAAATTTTGATTTGTATTGTTTGCCGAGCAAACTTCTCGGCAAACACGAGAAAACTCAAGTCTGGCACCAAGTCATCGTTTATTGGAGTTGAAACACGTAAATGCCGAGCTCAAAGCTCTGCAAATGAGCAGTTCAGTCCAACTCCTTTTCATTGTATGAAATTTCCTTATATTGATCAACAATCATGTTGTCAATTTGATTAAGAAAAATTTCAATGGAAAAATTCAATTTTGTACTGTTTGCCGAGCAAAGTGCTCTGCAAACAGTTGATTTAAAAACTTGGTGATAAATTTTCACTTTGTAATGTTTGCCGAGCAAAATGCTCTGCAAACAGTTGATTTGAAAACTTAGTGAAAAGTTTACATGTATTTGCCGAGCTCAAAGCTCTGCAAATGCATGGTTCAAGTCTTGACAAAATTTGAAAATCCAATTTGTACTGTTTGCCGAGCAAAATGCTCTGCAAACAGTTGTTCTAAGACTTGGAACAAGTTTTGAACAAAATGCACTGTTTGCCGAGCAAACTGCTCTGCAAACAGTTGTTTTTAAAACTTGTAAAAATTTTGGAATTCAAAAAGGCTTGTTTGCCGAGCTCAAAGCTCTGCAAACATGATATTTTTAAACTTAGATTCATTTTGAAAACCAAAAGCCTTGAATGCCGAGCAAAATGCTCTGCAAACAGTTGTTTTTAAAACTTGTAAAAATTTTGGAATTCAAAAAGGCTTGTTTGCCGAGCTCAAAGCTCTGCAAACAGTTTATTTTCCCCAAACACTTATGAAATACTATATATTTACCAACACAATATACATAAACATTTATACATTTTAAAACACAACACAAATAATAATAAAAGGAAACATAGAATAAAATAATGAGAGAAAGAAAAGAAAAAAAAAATTTAATTCTATTTGTACTGTTTGCAGAGCAAAATGCTCTGCAAATAGCACATTTTTGAAAAATTTGCTCAGAAATTGACAAGGACTAAAAATTGGTTTTGGCAAAATTTTGATTTGTATTGTTTGCCGAGCTCAAAGCTCTGCAAATGCATGGTTCAAGTCTTGACAAAATTTGAAAATCCAATTTGTACTGTTTGCCGAGCAAAATGCTCTGCAAACAGTTGTTTTTAAAACTTGTAAAAATTTTGGAATTCAAAAAGGCTTGTTTGCCGAGCTCAAAGCTCTGCAAATGAGCAGTTCAGTCCAACTCCTTTTCATTGTATGAAATTTCCTTATATTGATCAACAATCATGTTGTCAATTTGATTAAGAAAAATTTCAATGGAAAAATTGTCAATTTTGTACTGTTTGCCGAGCAAAATGCTCTGCAAACAGTTGATTTAAAAACTTGGTGATAAATTTTCACTTTGTACTGTTTGCCGAGCAAAATGCTCTGCAAACAGTTGATTTGAAAACTTAGTGAAAAGTTTACATGTATTTGCCGAGCTCAAAGCTCTGCAAATGCATGGTTCAAGTCTTGACAAAATTTGAAAATCCAATTTGTACTGTTTGCCGAGCAAAATGCTCTGCAAACAGTTGTTCTAAGACTTGGAACAAGTTTTGAACAAAATGCACTGTTTGCCGAGCAAACTGCTCTGCAAACAGTTGTTTTTAAAACTTGTAAAAATTTTGGAATTCAAAAAGGCTTGTTTGCCGAGCTCAAAGCTCTGCAAACATGATATTTTTAAACTTAGATTCATTTTGAAAACCAAAAGCCTTGAATGCCGAGCAAAATGCTCTGCATCAAGTTGTTTTAATGGACTTGGTGAAAATTTTCTTGATTTGGTAAAAACAAGTATTTGCAGAGCAAAAAGCTCTGCAAATGACCCTTTTGATCCAAAAACTTGTTTGAGAATTGTATGAACATGTAATCCAGAAGTTAAGAAGATTTGAAGATCATCAAGAACAAACAACGCATTTGCCGAGCAAAATGCTCTGCAAATGGTAGTTTTCAACAAACACTTATGATTTACCCAGCCCTTGAACAATCAAGCCCAGAAAACTCAAACACGAGCAGATTAATGTATTCAGAACCGATTAACAACAAATATAATCCTTAATCATGCAGTTAACACAACAACTAATTACAATCAATAATAAAATAATAAAAATAAAATAATAAAAATAAAATAATAAAAATAAAATAATAAAAATAAAATAATAAAAATAAAATAATAAAAATAAAATAATAAAAATAAAATAATAAAAATAAAATAATAAAAATAAAATAATAAAAATAAAATAATAAAATAAAATAATAAAAATAAAATAATAAAAATAAAATAATAAAATAAAATAATAAAAATAAAATAATAAAAATAAAATAATAAAAATAAAATAATAAAAATAAAATAATAAAAATAAAATAATAAAAATAAAATAATAAAATAAAATAATAAAAATAAAATAATAAAATAAAATAATAAAAATAAAATAATAAAAATAAAATAATAAAAATAAAATAATAAAATAAAATAATAAAAATAAAATAATAAAAATAAAATAATAAAAATAAAATAATAAAAATAAAATAATAAAAATAAAATAATAAAATAAAATAATAAAAATAAAATAATAAAAATAAAATAATAAAAATAAAATAATAAAAATAAAATAATAAAAATAAAATAATAAAAATAAAATAATAAAAATAAAATAATAAAAATAAAATAATAAAATAAAATAATAAAAATAAAATAATAAAAATAAAATAATAAAAATAAAATAATAAAAATAAAATAATAAAAATAAAATAATAAAATAAAATAATAAAAATAAAATAATAAAAATAAAATAATAAAATAAAATAATAAAAATAAAATAATAAAAATAAAATAATAAAATAAAATAATAAAAATAAAATAATAAAAATAAAATAATAAAAATAAAATAATAAAAATAAAATAATAAAAATAAAATAATAAAAATAAAATAATAAAAATAAAATAATAAAATAAAATAATAAAAATAAAATAATAAAAATAAAATAATAAAAATAAAATAATAAAAATAAAATAATAAAAATAAAATAATAAAAATAAAATAATAAAAATAAAATAATAAAAATAAAATAATAAAATAAAATAATAAAAATAAAATAATAAAAATAAAATAATAAAAATAAAATAATAAAAATAAAATAATAAAAATAAAATAATAAAAATAAAATAATAAAAATAAAATAATAAAAATAAAATAATAAAAATAAAATAAAACACTTACTAAAACAACATGGTAAATTTACAAACTCCCCCTTAAATCATGCATTCTACCCTTTTTCTCCCCCTCAAACATTGCATGTCATATCAAGTAAAACACATCAATGTTTGAAACAGAAAATGAACATAGAATACATGACATGAAATCATTTAAGTTTGTAAATCTAGCATTCCCAATTTGGTTTTGAGAAAATTAAACCTGTTTTCATCGAAAGGTTTGGTGAAAAGATCAGCAAGTTGGTAGTCTGTTGGGACAAAATAGAGTTTGATGTTACCTTTCTCGACATGATCTTTAAGAAAATGGTACCGAACATCTATGTGCTTGGTCTTTGTGTGTTGTACAGGATTGCAAGAAATGGCAATAGCACTCTTTGAGTCACAGTAAATGGGAATTCTGTTGAATTGGAATCCATAATCAGTCAACTGAGTCTTCATCCAAAGAACTTGTGAACAACAGCTTGCTGCAGCAACGTATTCAGCTTCTGTAGTAGATGTGGATACACAATTCTGTTTCTTTGAAGACCAACTGACCAATCTATCCCCTAGAAATTGTACACTCCCAGAAGTACTCTTTCGATCAAGCTTACAACCTGCATGGTCAGCATCCGAGTATGCAATTAACTGAAACCCGGTATCCCTTGGATACCAGAGACCAAGGTTCACTGTGCCTTTCAGGTATCGGAAGATCTGTTTAACGGCCTGGAAATGACTTTCCTTGGGATTGGCCTGGTACCTGGCACACATGCATATGGCGAACATAATATCCGGGCGACTTGCAGTCAAATACATGAGTGACCCTATCATACTGCGATATTTCTTTTGATCAAGAGATCAGCATTAATCTTTGTTCGAGATTCCATGGGTGTCCCAATTGTTTGACAATCCATCATATCAAACTTTTTCAACATGTCAAGAATGTACTTAGATTGACAAATAAAAGTACCATTTGACAACTGTTTTACTTGAAGACCAAGGAAAAAGTTTAATTCACCCATCATGCTCATTTCAAATTTCTTGATCATTAAAGCAGAGAAATTCTTGCAGTATTTAGGATTAGTTGACCCGAAAATTATGTCGTCAACATAAATCTGGATTAGAATGATGTCACTCCCTTGTCGTTTGATAAACGTCAGCATTAATCTTTGTTCGAGATTCCATGGGTGTCCCAATTGTTTGACAATCCATCATATCAAACTTTTTCAACATGTCAAGAATGTACTTAGATTGACAAATAAAAGTACCATTTGACAACTGTTTTACTTGAAGACCAAGGAAAAAGTTTAATTCACCCATCATGCTCATTTCAAATTTCTTGATCATTAAAGCAGAGAAATTCTTGCAGTATTTAGGATTAGTTGACCCGAAAATTATGTCGTCAACATAAATCTGGATTAGAATGATGTCACTCCCTTGTCGTTTGATAAACAAAGTAGTGTCAATCGAACCTTTGCTAAAACCAGATTTCACAAGATAAGAAGATAGAGCATCATACCATGCACGAGGCGCTTGTTTCAGACCATATAAAGCCTTATCTAACCTGTAAACATAGTCTGGATGTTTGGAATTCACAAAACCTTCTGGTTGTTCAACATACACTTCTTCTTTGAGAATTCCATTCAAGAAGGCAGTTTTGACATCCATTTGGTAGACTGTGAAATTTTTGTAGGCAGCATAAGCAAGAAACATCCGAATAGCCTCAATTCGTGCAACTGGTGCGAATGTCTCATCGTAGTCAATTCCATCTTGTTGACAGTATCCCTTTGCAACCAATCATGCTTTGTTACGAACAACAACTCCAGTTTCATCCTTTTTGTTCTTGAAGATCCATTTGGTCTTAATTGGCTCCTTGTTCTTGTAAGGATTGGAAACCAATTTCCACACCTCAAGACGTTCGAACTGATTAAGTTCTTCTTGCATTGCTTTCACCCAATCTGGACAACTTAGAGCTTCATTCACTGTCTTTGGTTCAACAATACTCAGAAAATTTACAAACAGACATTCATTCGCGGATGCGGATCTTGTCTGAACTCCAGTTGTTGGACTACCAATGACTTGAGAAATAGGATGAGCTCTTGTCCACTTGGTTGTGTGAGGAATTAGATCAAGTGGATCACCAGATTCTTCAGAATCAATAAAATCAGGAGAATGTTGTTCTGTTAATTGTTCAAACGAAGTTGCAATTGGTTCAACAAAGTCGTCATGATCATAATCTTCAGGATTGGTTGTAGGATTTGTCAATTGTGAGATATTATGAGGTTGAGTATGCAACTCTGAAATATCGGTAGGTGGAGGAGAATCAGATGATGAATTAACATCTGATGTTTGTGATGGTGAAGACTCAGTGGGATCCATCTCTTTTAAATTTGAACTGGATGGTTCATTGGCATTTCCATCAGATTCAGGAACTTTCTTTGGAACTTGGAAAAATTCTTCAAACAAGATATCCAAATCTTGTGTTGTTGGAGTAGAGAATGATGATTTGACATTTGAAGCAGTCTTTGTTGCGGAAGCTTGTGGACTTTGAAGTTCGGGTCTTGAATTGTGTTGTTCAAGAACCATCCCCGAGAGTTCATCAAATCTAACATTCATACTCTCTTCGATTCTCTTGGTTCTTCGGTTATATACATGATATGCTATCGATTCTCTCGAATAACCGATGAAATATGCCTCATCGCCTTTTGGTTCAAATTTGCCCAGATTATCTCGATCATTGAGAACATAACATACACATCCAAAAATGTGCAGGAAGTTCACATTGGGCTTTCTATTGTTGATTACCTCATATGGAGTTTTATCAAACCTCTTGTTGATGACTGATCTATTTTGAGTGAAGCAGGCAGTAGCAACAGCTTCAGCCCATAGATTCGGAGGCACCTTAGAATAAGCAAGCATTGTTCTAGCTGCTTCAACAAGAGTTCGATTTCGACGTTCAACTACTCCATTCTGTTGAGGTGTCCTGACAGTGGAAAATTGATGAGTAATACCCATGGACTTGAAGAAAGAATCAATCATTGAATTCTTGAATTCAGTGCCATTGTCTGAGCGAACGATTCTAACCGATGATTTAAGATTTACTTGGGTCTTCTTTATGAAATCAATAATTGCATTCGGAGTGTCACTCTTTGCATGAAGAAAGAATACCCAAGTGTAACGAGAATAATCATCGACAATCACAAGAATGTATCGCTTGCCATGGATACTTTGAACTTTCATTGGGCCACACAAATCCATATGTATTAGGTGCAAAGGACCTCCAGTACTCAGATGCTTCTTTGGTTTGTGTGAAGCTTTCTTCATCTTACCAATTGCACAAGCTGGACAAACATGTTCACTTTCATACTTGTAATCCGGAAGTCCTTCAACAAGTTGTTTATCCACGAGAGCATTAATTGTTTGAAAATTCAGATGAGAAAGACGGCGATGCCATAACCAAGAGTTTTGTGCAGTTGCTTTTGAAAGTAGACAAATCTCTGAAGAATTAGATGGAATATTGTTGAGATCAATAGTGAACAAATTATTGTCTCTTGTTCCAGTAAGAATATCCACACTATCTTCAGTCTGCACTTTGCATTCATATCTCCTGAATAATACTTGAAGATCATTGTCACAAAATTGTCCAACACTGAAAAGATTGTGTCCTAATCCTTCAACATAGGAAACTCTCTTTATAGTGACACCATTTTTAACAATGTCTCCGTAACCGAGAATATGAGCAATATGATCATTTCTGAATCTGACGGTTCCCATAAACTTTTCAACAAAGTTCGAAAGAATGGACTTGTTTCCAGTCATATGACGTGAACATCCCAAATCAACATACCATACACAAATGAGAAATTCCTGCAAGAACAAAGAATGTGGTTTTAGGTACCCTTTTCGATTGGGTCCTTGCAGGTTAGAGGGATAACATGCAAGTACACATTAAAAAATAAACATCAAGCAAAATGACACACAAAGAAACTATTTATTCAAATAACAAACAAACACACAGAATTGTTCAAAAACACAAATACAAATTACAAGCACAGAAATGTAATTGTTTATACACAAGTTTTGATACAAGAGGGACTAGTCCTAGATGTATTAGAATTATCTAATGAATTTGATCTACGGACAATCCACACTTGTTTGACATGCGTAGTGTTTCCATCAAGTTTGAGTTTTCTAGTAGCATGCAAAAATCTATCTTTTGGGATCCATTTACTGCTACTTTTCATGCACAAGTCACCTGAAACACGAACATTCTTAGAGTTAGTAATCAATTTAGCATTTATGTTCTGAACAGGTTTTATCTTGATGGTTTCTGTGGTCTTATTCACTTTCTTTATGTTATTAGGTGACAACCAACCATACTGGTCTTTGTATTTAGTCATGCCTGTAAAAGTATCTCTAACCCTCTGTAAAGTGCACTTAGGATTTTTCTGAGAATACCTAGGGAAACTAGAATACCTAACCTGCTAAGGTTATTTATTACCTAATGAGAAAGTTTCATTCTTAATAATCTTCGGACCACTGCTTGTTTTGACTTCTTTTTGTGACTGAGGTTCAGATTTGACCTTGTACATCTTTGGTTGCCTAGAAATCTTTTGGACAGTGGGACTTTTCTTTGATTTATGACTTGAATCCTTCTTTGGTGATTGATTGAACTTCGGTTTTAAAACATTCTTTGGTGATGGTTTGGTCTTTGGTTTTGAATCAGTCTTGTGTGATGGGTTGGTCTTTGATTGTTGGGTGGTCTTTGGAACTTATTGAATGACGAAGATTGTGAAGAGTGTGACTTTGGAATCTTCTTTAGATAAAAATCAAGTTTTTTCTCCTTTTGAACAAAATGTTTTTCAAATTCAGGATCAAAATCATGATTTTCTTCCAAATAATTTGTCATATTTTCAGTTTCCAACTTCACACTAACTTCACTTTTCTTTATCGGACATGGACTTTGCTTGATTAGAATTGATGCTTTTTCTTTTTCTTTTAAAAATTGAAGTGCTATTTTCTGAAATTGGAATTCAACTTTTAGATCATTAAGTTCCTTTAGCACATTTAACCTCTGTTCCCTTTCTTTTTCAAACTTTTGTTTGAAAGCATCAATTTCATTCAAGTATGATTGAGTTCCCTCAGAAAACTTGGTAAAAGATTGAGTTTCAGAAGCAATCGGGAAGAAATAATCATCAACATCATGAACATCATCTAAATCACCCTCAGTTTGAACAGACACATGAACAACTTTCTTGATGTCTACATTCACATTTTGAACATGGATTGGATGATTCTCTTCAAACACATTGGTTTTCTTTTTCATAGATAAAATCTTCTTATTGATTATTTCAAATGATTCAGAAAACTTTCGGTCAAAATCAAGTTTGCACATATCAAAGATCTGTGATTCTTTCTCAGTTTGCACAGAAGCATTTACAATTTCACACATAGAACTCACAGAACATCCAGATTGATCACAAACTTTGGAATCTAACTTCGGTTGGTCAATGATAAAGTGATTTTTAGTCTTCAGATTGTCTATCAAAGATTGCTTTTCATCAAGAGACTTTTGCAGATCCTCTATGTTAGGTCGAGAATCGACCATGTATAATTTGTTCAGAAATAGCTTGAAGTTTAGTGAAGACGTTTTATCAGAATTCTGAGATACCTCAGAATTCCTTCACTGAAGCTTCACTTCAGTTCAGATCGAGACAAATCTGAAGCATTCATTCTGAAGTCAAAGACTGAAGCATCTCAGTGTTAAAGTATTTACAACACTTTACACTGATTACGAGGAAGACTTTATCCTTCACATTTACCAAGTTGATAGATTTATCTATTAATAAAAGGTACAATGTATAGGTATGGAACGTAGTACTATAAGTCACATCAAGTGACTTATATACTCTTCCTAGTGCAGCATATAAGGAATTATGATCTAATTCCTTAAATGCTCACAACCACATTTGTACGACATTGTCCATGTCATCATAGACTTTGTCTATAAATACTAAGTCTTCTCATAACTTGCAAAATGCTTGAAACTATTGCATTGCAACTTGTGAGATATACTCTAAGTAAACTTACGAGTATTTCCAAGTCATCTAGATCACTTGTATTTCGGGATTGTTTAGATATTTACACTTGGGTGTTTATCTTTGTTCCGCAACAATCCTTGTATTTGTTTATACATCAATAAATCAAATACATTAGAAAACAACGTATCTCAATGCTATTTACTTGATTATATTTATATATCTTTATATAGTTTCTGCCATTTGTTCTTGCATTTATTTATATTGTCAATTGTTTCTTGTTATCCACATCTGGATCGTAAACTGAACTTGTCCATTCAAGATCAGTTGTACTTGCCAGTCGGGTTTATTATTCATCTATATAGTTCGGGACTCACAATTGGTATCAGAGCCTCAAGGTTGAATTAGATAAATTCATTAACCTTTTGATCTGCATAGATGGCTGAATTTGAACAAGAACGACCTGACCCTAATAATGCTACCCCACCCCCTATCATCAACAACAATATACCCTCACACAATGTTCACGTACACTTTCCAACTAATCCTGTTCCCAAGTTTGATGGGAACAGTGAAAACTTTCAAACGTGGAAAGCGTGCTTACTTAAGTATATTGCTGGTGTTGAGAGACATTTACCAGACATTTTAAAAGATGGACCCTTTGTCCCTATGAATGCGTCAACTGTCGTCAGAAATGCCGATGGGACTCCTAGGCAGTCACCTAAGGAGAAGGATCATTGGTCAGAGGAAGATCATAGACTTGTTGACTTGGATACCAAGTTACAAAATATGATTTTATACGCAGTTCCAGAAACCCTTATGCCCACTCTTGTTTTACTCGAAAATTCTAAATTAATGTGGGCGGAACTACTGACACAGTTTGAAGGCACTAATGAGACAATTGTCACAAGAAAAGTTGCCTTAAACAAAAGATATGAGTCTTTCTTTGCTATTCCTGGGGAGTCCTTAACCCAAACTTATATCAGATTCACAAATCTGGTAAACCAACTGAAAGCCCTGGGAGTAACTAAAGACAAAGAAATTTTGTTAGAAAAATTTTGTGACATTTTACCTTCAAAATGGGAAAATCTAATCTTGGTCTTGAGACAAGGCAAAACATTACACAGTCATACTCTTGCCTCTCTTTATGGAGCATTTAGGTATACTGAAGAGAACAAAGCTGAAAGAGCTTTGGCTGAGCAGGATGCCAAGAACCATGTGTCTACCAGTTCTGGTACGGTTCAGTATTCTGAACCACAAAGCACTGCTCTACTATCTTCTGAGAGTGATATTTTTGACTCAATGAAGAAGATGGTTTCTCAAATGTTAAAAACTGGTGTCTCTGCTAATGTCACTCATGATTGTGATGAGGATGACAATGATGATCTGGTTGCCATGCTGGCTAAAACGTTCAATCGTTTTAAGGCCAAATCAAATCGATCTGGCAAACCCTTTGCTTCCAGCGCTTCTATTGATAAGTCCAATCTTGAATGCTTTAAATGCGGCAAGAAAGGACATTTCATGAAGGAATGCAGATCTAGTCAACCTTCATCATCACAATCTGCTCCTAACCATTCTATTTTTCAGAAGTCTGATGACAGCTATAAGGCCAAATACAAGAAGTTGAAGGCTCATATGGCTCTTTTGGCACAAGACAACTCGAGCAACAGTTGCATGATTGCCAAGACTGAAAAGTGGGAAGACTCCGATGAATCATCTGATGATGAGGAGGAAGTTAGGGATATGTGTTTCATGGCACAAGAAGACCAAGGTCATTTGGTCAAAACTGACGTTGAATCTGGCCGCTGGGTGGATATAGTGATGAAAAAGGTCAGTAATTTTGGCTATGAAGAAGATGAGGAACACAAACTGGACCTTTTGGTTCTTTTAGAGGCTGACATCTCTTTTGTTGAGACAGTGCGTTCAGAAAGCCTAAAAATGTTTGAAAATAATACTTCTGAACTGAACGCCAGTCAGGCCAGATTAAAGGAACTGAAAGATGTTCATCTGGCCCTAAAAAGTTATCAATCAATGGTTGCCACTTTAGAGTTGGAAAAAGAAGAACTAAAAACCATCCTTGAAAAAGAACAAAAAATAATCAAATCTTGGATGAGTGCACCAAAACCAGATGCTGCAATTAAAAACACTTTTGCAAATCAAAAAACAGCATATGAATCTGGTGATCTTCACATGGCATCTATAATCACTGATTTAGATGCACTTCCAAAAGAAATGAAACCGGAAATTACTTTTCCTAAAGTTGGCAAACAAAAAATTGTGACTAATAAGGTCAAGGAACAATCTGAGGGAAACTCTGAAACAGCTCAGACAACTGGTTCAGAAAAGAAGGCTAAAAACAAAAAGCCATCTCCTCAGACTTCATCTAAGGTTCCAAAAGGACTAAAGAAGAAGAAAACTTTCTCCCCCACTGAGCCTTCTACCTCAGATTCTGGTAAGGCTCAGGTGTCTAATGATGAATCTATTTTGTTAAGGTTAGAAAGTCAATTTCAACTATTGGCTAGACAAGTGCAGAGTTGTAATGCACGTTTAAAAAATGTTGAAACCACTCCTCTTCAACCTAAACAAAATGCAAAACCTTTTTCTAAGCAAATCAAGCAAAAATCTGAGAAGAAAAAGGTTGAGCACTCCATCAAACCAACAACTTTTGTGTCAACTGAGATAATGACTGAAATTCCTTTTGACCCATCTGTTCCTCATATACCAAAGAAATCTGAGACTGCTAAGGGAGAGTCTAGTGAACCCATCCATAGATGGGTTCCCAAAAAGAACTAATCTTTGTTTATGTGCAGGGAGACCGAAAGAAGAACATATGGTTTCTGGACAGTGCTGCTGGCCGAACCATGACTGGTTATCAAACCCTGCTGGAGGAATATAGGGTGCAAGAGGGGCCCTCAATCGTTTTTGGAAATGATGGAAATGGAAAAACTGAGGGATATGGTGTTGTGAATAATGGTCAAGTCAAATTCACACGTGTTGCATATGTGAATGGTTTGAAATATAACCTGATCAGTGTCAGTCAACTATGTGATGATGGCTTCAAGGTTTTATTTGATATTTCACAAGGCACCATATTCAACAGAGATGGAAAGGTAGTTCTGGTTGCACCAAGGAAGGGAAACATTTATGTCATTGATATGAATCCATCTATCTCTGAACAATGTTTCTACACAAAGGCTGATGTAGACACAAACTGGTTGTGGCACAAGAGGTTATCTCATCTGAACTTCAAAAACATTAATAAGTTGTCAAGAAAACAACTTGTTGATGGGATACCCTCTATGTCTTTCAATAAAGACAAGCCATGTCCAGGTTGTGAAATGGGTAAGCAGAAAAGAGCTTCATTCAAAACAAAGCAAAGCTTTAGTATAACTGAACCTCTTCACTTGCTTCACATGGACCTTTTTGGACCAGTGAACGTTCAGACCAGAGCAGGAAAGAAGTACACCCTTGTCATCGTAGATGAATATTCAAGATATTGCTGGGTGATTTTCCTCAAGTCCAAAAGTGAAGCTGCTGCTGAAATCATTGCTCTCATCAAACCAACAACTTTTGTGTCAACTGAGATAATGACTGAAATCCCATTTGACCCATCTGTTCCTCATATACCAAAGAAATCTGAGACTGCTAAGGGAGAGTCTAGTGAACCCATCCATAGATGGGTTCCCAAAAAGAACTAATCTTTGTTTGTGTGCAGGGAGACCGAAAGAAGAACATATGGTTTCTGGACAGTGCTGCTGGCCGAACCATGACTGGTTATCAAACCCTGCTGGAGGAATATAGGGTGCAAGAGGGGCCCTCAATCGTTTTTGGAAATGATGGAAATGGAAAAACTGAGGGATATGGTGTTGTGAATAATGGTCAAGTCAAATTCACACGTGTTGCATATGTGAATGGTTTGAAATATAACCTGATCAGTGTCAGTCAACTATGTGATGATGGCTTCAAGGTTTTATTTGATATTTCACAAGGCACCATATTCAACAGAGATGGAAAGGTAGTTCTGGTTGCACCAAGGAAGGGAAACATTTATGTCATTGATATGAATCCATCTATCTCTGAACAATGTTTCTACACAAAGGCTGATGTAGACACAAACTGGTTGTGGCACAAGAGGTTATCTCATCTGAACTTCAAAAACATTAATAAGTTGTCAAGAAAACAACTTGTTGATGGGATACCCTCTATGTCTTTCAATAAAGACAAGCCATGTCCAGGTTGTGAAATGGGTAAGCAGAAAAGAGCTTCATTCAAAACAAAGCAAAGCTTTAGTATAACTGAACCTCTTCACTTGCTTCACATGGACCTTTTTGGACCAGTGAACGTTCAGACCAGAAGAGCCACAAGCGATCAATGCTTATACGTCAGCTTCTTATCTCTAATAGAACCCAAGAAGATTGACGAGGCTATGAATGACCCAAGCTGGGTTGAAGCCATGCAAGATGAGCTCAACCAGTTCAGAAGAAACGATGTATGGGAACTCGTTCCTTGTCCCAGTAACCTGAAGAAGGAACCAATTGGGACAAGATGGGTCTTCAGAAACAAGATGGACGAAGATGGTCACGTCATTAGAAACAAAGCAAGACTTGTTGCAAAGGGATATGCACAAGAAGAGGGAATCGATTTTGATGAAACTTTTGCACCAGTTGCTAGACTTGAAGCTATTAGAATTTTCTTAGCTTTTGCAGCTCATCATCAATTTAAAGTCTATCAAATGGATGTCAAAAGTGCATTTCTGAATGGCGATCTAGAAGAAGTTGTGTATGTGCATCAACCACCAGGGTTCATCAATGAAGAAAGACCACATTGGGTGTACAGACTGAACAAAGCCTTATATGGTCTGAGACAAGCACCCAGAGCCTGGTATGATACACTTACTAAACATCTTCTTAAAAATGGTTTTAAACGAGGTGCAATTGATAAAACTTTGTTCATATTGCATGATAAAAGTGATATCCTTTTAGTACAAATTTATGTTGATGATATTGTGTTTGGTTCTACTAATGAGAAGATGTGTAAAAACTTTTCAAAAATCATGTCTTCTGAGTATGAAATGAGTATGATGGGAGAACTGACATATTTTCTAGGACTTCAAGTAAAACAAAATGAAGATGGTATTTTCATTAACCAAGAAAAATATGTCAGAGATTTACTAAAGAAATATCAATTTGATTCAGTCTCATCAAAAGATACTCCAATTTCTGCTCCATTAACTTTGGATTCTGATCCACATGGAAAACCAGTGGACCATACAAAATATCGTGGTATGGTTGGTTCACTGATGTATTTAACTGCAAGTAGACCAGACATAATGTTTGCAACATGCCTTTGTGCTAGATTTCAGTCTGATCCCAGAGAAGCACATGCAAATGCTGTTAAAAGGATCTTCAGATACCTTAAGGGTGTCCCCAGATTGGGTCTTTGGTATCCCAAAGGCTCCAGTCTAGATCTAATGGGTTATTCAGATTCTGATCATGCAGGCTCCTGAAGTTACTCAGAGAAGTTCTTGCACTGATATCATTTCTCACCCTGGTCAATACTCTAAATGGACAAAAGCACATCCAATCGAGCAAATTCTTGGAGAGTCCAGTAGAGGGGTTCAGACCAGAAGAGCCACAAGCGATCAATGCTTATACGTCAGCTTCTTATCTCTAATAGAACCCAAGAAGATTGACGAGGCTATGAATGACCCAAGCTGGGTTGAAGCCATGCAAGATGAGCTCAACCAGTTCAGAAGAAACGATGTATGGGAACTCGTTCCTTGTCCCAGTAACCTGAAGAAGGAACCAATTGGGACAAGATGGGTCTTCAGAAACAAGATGGACGAAGATGGTCACGTCATTAGAAACAAAGCAAGACTTGTTGCAAAGGGATATGCACAAGAAGAGGGAATCGATTTTGATGAAACTTTTGCACCAGTTGCTAGACTTGAAGCTATTAGAATTTTCTTAGCTTTTGCAGCTCATCATCAATTTAAAGTCTATCAAATGGATGTCAAAAGTGCATTTCTGAATGGCGATCTAGAAGAAGTTGGGTATGTTAAATCCTTAGACTGGTAATCTTGTTATGAACGCCTATGTGACACTGATCTGGTTCACCAGTCTGAGCGATCCATGTAATTTTTGCTCGCCTAGCTATCGAACGCCTTAGTGATACTATCTTGGCACTTATTAATTCATGGATCATCACTTCAGGGGGAATGTTAAACATTTTTCAAACTATAAAATAAACCTTCTTTCTGAGGGGGAACCTTTTGCTCAGAAAAATGTATTTAACTGAAGCACTTCAGAATATCAAAATATTTCAGTTGAATTTTAATGACTGAGATGGTTCAGATTTTTTTTCTGAAACTGACCATGCTCAGAATTTGTTTTGTCATCACTGAAATACAAAAATCTTTTCAAGATATTTTTGATACTTGGCCAATTGTGTGTACACGTGGCATACTGCATACTAGGTTTTTAACTTAGCATTGGTCATGCTTATGTATCACACAAGTGGCGCCGTAAAAAGAGAAGAAAATGAGTACTTTTTATGAAAAAGTGTACAGGGTGGGGTCCCTCAAACGTCTCTGCATTAAATGCGGACGTGACCCCAGAAATTGTTTTAAATTGGAAAAATCCTTTTTGTTCCACCTTAAATACAAATTCCTTATTCATTCTTTCATTTACTTCGTTTCATTTACTCTCTAATCATCAATCTCTCTCTTCTTTACTCTCAAAATTCATAACTCTTCATATTCCTTTTCATTTTCATTTTTCACTTTCACTTTCACTTTCACTTTCAAATCTCAAAATGGCTAAATCATCTTCTTCCTCACATAAATCACTCATTAACTTTGAATATATTCCTTCGAGTGATGTGAAAACATCTGCCACATGGCCAAAGGATTTCACTCCATCACAAATTCGTTTTAACATGAGCAACTTTTTGGCTCAATTAAACGTGAAATCCGAAACGCTAATGGGAAGGATCAATAAGTTCTGGGAAGAATCCCCCTTCCATTATGCGTTGACCGCAAATCCTCAAGCTATGTATCACTTATACTTGCTTGAATTCTGGTACACTGCTGTGGTGAGTAAGGATGAAAAATCCATCTCCTTCACTCTCAATGAAGGCACCAAGAAGTGTGTCATCACTCTTGAGGGGTTCAGAACTTCCCTTCATCTGAACTACCTCAAACCTCCCCAGGTGTTTGTCAAAAGACTCAAAGGAGTCAATTTTAGGGAGGTTCTTGTCGCCACCGGTCATGGTGATATGGAGGATGATAATGGAAATTTGAAGACCTCTGGGCATATTTTCATGTCTGGTTTTGGTACTTGCTGGAGGTTCTTCTGGACACAAATTGTTGAAAGTCTTGGTGGCAACCATGGAGGGTTGGACCAACTTTCTTTACCTCAAGTAGAGATGGGGTACTATATATGGAATGGGATGCAAGTGGACTTTGCTGAGATTCTCTTCGCTCAGTTGATCACAAAGTTAAAGGGGAAGAGAAGTCTACATGTTGCATTCCCAAGATTTCTGAGCTTATGCTTTAAAGATATACTTGGAGAAGCTTATGATGAAGCTGGACCAGAAGCTTCTGTACCAGAATATAGCAGAGACTTTTCTAAGGCAACAATTACTGGAGATGAACCTGAACTCTCCTCTGCTATGATTCAGGTATTTGTTAAAACTGTCTCAGCCACACTAGCTGGTTCAGAAAGGTTACTAAGTGGGCCACAAAAGAATGTGGGACCCGTTAGTGTACCTATAATTGAAATTTTTGAATCTGGTGACGATGCACCTGCTTCTGCAGATGTTGAACCAGAATCTGGTGCGGGTACTAGTGACCCAAACCAGGGCATATCTGACCAGATCGCAAAAGTGAATGCTTTCTGGGATGACGATGAGCCACTTCAGGAGAATCTCGATTCTCTTGCTGAATTTGAGTTTGACGAGGGCTTATTGGAGGCGAATCAATCTGATTCTGAGCCAGCCCCCATCCTCGCAAACGCCCCTCCTCCCCCAGAAATCCAACCAGATAACGAGCCATATGTTCCACCACCACCATCTCACCAAAATCCTATCTTTCCACCTGGCACCACACCCGCATATGTAACCGATCCTTCTTTCACACCTTCACTTCAATTTTTACACCCACAAATTCACCATGTACCACCACCAATAAATTATGATGCCCCTTCAGAAAAGGATCTAGATTCTGAGACTGAATCTGAGAGTCCTACAGATGTTCAAATGAACAAAGTTTTACAAGGGCTGGGTAGTTTACCCTTTGTGGCTCCTGCTTCTGCAGATGTTGAACCAGAATCTGGTGCGGGTACTAGTGACCCAAACCAGGGCATATCTGACCAGATCGCAAAAGTGAATGCTTTCTGGGATGACGATGAGCCACTTCAGGAGAATCTCGATTCTCTTGCTGAATTTGAGTTTGACGAGGGCTTATTGGAGGCGAATCAATCTGATTCTGAGCCAGCCCCCATCCTCGCAAACGCCCCTCCTCCCCCAGAAATCCAACCAGATAACGAGCCATATGTTCCACCACCACCATCTCACCAAAATCCTATCTTTCCACCTGGCACCACACCCGCATATGTAACCAATCCTTCTTTCACACCTTCACTTCAATTTTTACACCCACAAATTCACCATGTACCACCACCAATAAATTATGATGCCCCTTCAGAAAAGGATCTAGATTCTGAGACTGAATCTGAGAGTCCTACAGATGTTCAAATGAACAAAGTTTTACAAGGGCTGGGTAGTTTACCCTTTGTGGCTCCTGCTTCTGCACAACCCCCACCTCCTTTCAATATAGAAGCACAGTTAGAGAGAAACCAAACCGAAGTCCAAGGCCTTATTCGTAGGGTGGAGGACTTAACCAATTCTCTAACTGCCAACACTAGCTCCTTGGCGGATATGAAAG
Source organism: Erigeron breviscapus (assembly GCA_034093135.1). Taxonomy (NCBI): domain Eukaryota; kingdom Viridiplantae; phylum Streptophyta; class Magnoliopsida; order Asterales; family Asteraceae; genus Erigeron; species Erigeron breviscapus. Next base: position 30,310,022 of record CM067172.1, on the reverse strand, counting down.
GTGCTCAGATGTTTCTTGGCACTGAGTTGACCAAAGTTGCAGGGAATGAAGGGCTAGTGGTTGGGAAATTGAATGAGTTGGTGATGACATGCAATAAGGTGAGCTCTGCAATCAGAGAAGCCTTCAGATTGACTAAGAGAGATGTTCAAGCTTCAGTTGTTGCGAACTTGACATCTGGAGTTGAGCTGTTGAAGCAAGAGGTTATGGCTGTAGGAAGTGAAGTACATGAGCTGGTACAGAAGCCAAGCATTAATGAAAAAGAACTTGGGGCTTCTGTGAGTGCTAGTATTGTTGAAAATCTGAAGTCTGAGCTATCTCAGAATCTTGTTGCTCAGATTTCAGAGTCTATATCTCAGAAAGTTGGACAAGAGGTCAGATTGATGATTGCTGAACTGACCAAGGATACAAATGACAAGGTGGAAAAGGCTGTAAATGAAGTTAAAAATTCAGTTTCCACGCTTGAAGGTTCAGTTCAGAATCAGTCAAAGCAATTGGAGGAAATCTTAACTCTTCTGAAGAAAGAACCTGTCACTGCTCCTCCTCCCCCTGCATCCTTCACTGATGAAGATCGAAAGATGCTTAAAGACTTGAAAGATCAAGAAGCACTGAACCTTAGTTCATCATTTAGACTAAAGTCTCAGTTTGCTACAATGGCTAAAGGCATTTGTGAGTGTCTAGAACAACAAAGTTGGGAACCACTGAAGGCACTCAAAACTACTATTGATCTATATGCAAGAATGCCTTCAGAGATTCCCAAAGGGGGAAGTGGTGTGCCTATTGGTTTGCTGGCAAGTACTCAAGAGATGTTCAAGCTTCAGTTGTTGCGAACTTGACATCTGGAGTTGAGCTGTTGAAGCAAGAGGTTATGGCTGTAGGAAGTGAAGTACATGAGCTGGTACAGAAGCCAAGCATTAATGAAAAAGAACTTGGGGCTTCTGTGAGTGCTAGTATTGTTGAAAATCTGAAGTCTGAGCTATCTCAGAATCTTGTTGCTCAGATTTCAGAGTCTATATCTCAGAAAGTTGGACAAGAGGTCAGATTGATGATTGCTGAACTGACCAAGGATACAAATGACAAGGTGGAAAAGGCTGTAAATGAAGTTAAAAATTCAGTTTCCACGCTTGAAGGTTCAGTTCAGAATCAGTCAAAGCAATTGGAGGAAATCTTAACTCTTCTGAAGAAAGAACCTGTCACTGCTCCTCCTCCCCCTGCATCCTTCACTGATGAAGATCGAAAGATGCTTAAAGACTTGAAAGATCAAGAAGCACTGAACCTTAGTTCATCATTTAGACTAAAGTCTCAGTTTGCTACAATGGCTAAAGGCATTTGTGAGTGTCTAGAACAACAAAGTTGGGAACCACTGAAGGCACTCAAAACTACTATTGATCTATATGCAAGAATGCCTTCAGAGATTCCCAAAGGGGGAAGTGGTGTGCCTATTGGTTTGCTGGCAAGTACTCAAGAGATGATTCAAGCAACCAAGAAGCAAACTGAGGTGCCATCTGAAAGTGCCTCAGTTCAGGGGGAACAAGTTCAGATTTCTGAAGCTGGTAGAAAAGATAAGGGAAAAGCCTTGGTGATGGCAGAGGAACCAAAGAAAGTTGTTAAAGGTTCTGGTCTGGTTGTTGGAGAGAATGTTGATGAACAAGGCTATCCACTCCACGATCCTAATGCTGATAGCAAGAAGTTAGAGACTCTGCAGAAGCAAGTTCTCTAACTGCCAACACTAGCTCCTTGGCGGATATGAAAGGTGCTCAGATGTTTCTTGGCACTGAGTTGACCAAAGTTGCAGGGAATGAAGGGCTAGTGGTTGGGAAATTGAATGAGTTGGTGATGACATGCAATAAGGTGAGCTCTGCAATCAGAGAAGCCTTCAGATTGACTAAGAGAGATGTTCAAGCTTCAGTTGTTGCGAACTTGACATCTGGAGTTGAGCTGTTGAAGCAAGAGGTTATGGCTGTAGGAAGTGAAGTACATGAGCTGGTACAGAAGCCAAGCATTAATGAAAAAGAACTTGGGGCTTCTGTGAGTGCTAGTATTGTTGAAAATCTGAAGTCTGAGCTATCTCAGAATCTTGTTGCTCAGATTTCAGAGTCTATATCTCAGAAAGTTGGACAAGAGGTCAGATTGATGATTGCTGAACTGACCAAGGATACAAATGACAAGGTGGAAAAGGCTGTAAATGAAGTTAAAAATTCAGTTTCCACGCTTGAAAGTTCAGTTCAGATCGAGACAAATCTGAAGCATTCATTCTGAAGTCAAAGACTGAAGTATGAAGAAGAGAATCACCTCAGAAGCGAGCAATCAGAGTGATTCTACCAGATCGAAGACTGAAGCATCTCAGTGTTAAAGTATTTACAACACTTTACACTGATTACGAGGAAGACTTTATCCTTACACATTTACCAAGTTGATAGATTTATCTATTAATAAAAGGTACAATGTATAGGTATGGAACGTAGTACTATAAGTCACATCAAGTGACTTATATACTCTTCCTAGTGCAGCATTTAAGGAATTATGATCTAACTCCTTAAATGCTCACAACCACATTTGTACGACATTGTCCATGTCATCATAGACTTTGTCTATAAATACTAAGTCTTCTCATAACTTGCAAAATGCTTAAAACTATTGCATTGCAACTTGTGAGATATACTCTAAGTAAACTTACGAGTATTTCCAAGTCATCTAGATCACTTGTATTTCGGGATTGTTTAGATATTTACACTTGGGTGTTTATCTTTGTTCCGCAACAATCCTTGTATTTGTTTATACATCAATAAATCAAATACATTAGAAAACAACGTATCTCAATGCTATTTACTTGATTATATTTATATATCTTTATATAGTTTCTGCCATTTGTTCTTGCATTTATTTATATTGTCAATTGTTTCTTGTTATCCACATCTGGATCGTAAACTGAACTTGTCCATTCAAGATCAGTTGTACTTGCCAGTCGGGTTTATTATTCATCTATACATAGTTCGGGACTCACACTCTATTAGCTTTTCCAAAAAACTTTTTGTGGAACATAAGGTCTCAAGTTTTCAGCTTTTGGAATTGGAATTGTTTCTTCTAAAGGTTTTTCTTTAAAACACTCAAGAATTTCAGGAATTACAGCCTCATGATTTTCTTTTCCAATTTCATGTGCAGGGTGACTGAAAAAATCGTATGACTCATCCATTAACTCATAGTTAAAATAGACTTTTGCACCCTCTTTAGAAAATCATCAGTCTCAAAATCACTATCATTCGGTCTCACAAACTGGTCAGTCATCCCACATCTCAAATAAGATTCCTTATATAATGATGGGACTTCTTCTTGTACTTTGAGCAAATGATTTGGATTGACATAACCTAACCCTGAAGTGAATATTGATTCTGAATTTCTTGGCCTATTCAAAAAGATTTGTTGATATGAACGATTAATCTTATACAACTTTTCTTGATAAGACTTGATTTCTGCTTTAAGCTCATCATTTTCTTTATCAAGTTTTTGTTTAAGAGAATCTTTTATACAACACTCATATTTTAGGTCAGAAATTTTGTTTTCAAATTCCGTCAAATCAGGGATAGATTCTTTCAATTTCACATTTAAAGACTCAATGTCCTCGGCCAATGCATTTGCTCGAAACATCTCATTGGTCTTTTCGATTTGAAGTTGTCTGACGGTCTTGCTCAGTTCAAGAACTTTGGTCTCAAGTTCTTGTTGTTCAAGATGCAGTTTAGAGTTGGGAGTAAAAGTGACTGTTGCTTTTTCAGATTTCAAATTCTCAAATTCCTTTTGAAGCAAATCAAATTTACTTTGAAAATCTTTTTCTTTGTCTTCCAAATCTTTCTTTAATTTTAAATTCTTTTTACTCAACTCCCTGGAATCTTTTCTTGCTGTTTCACTCATGTCCATATAGTGTTTTAACACTGATTTGGGAAGAGTTAGTACCTGATCATCCTCTGAAGAACTTTCCTCAACATCATCCAACTCCTTTGATTTCTTGATCTTCGTCATGAAGCACACATTTGCTGCAAGTTCGTCTGTTTCCTCATCAGAAAGATGTAACCACTTGTCATCTTCAGCGAGCAGAGCAATTCCACTTTCCTCTTGTCTTGCTAGCAAAAGTTTGTACTTATAGTACTCGGAGTTCTTCTGTCGAGGTTTAGTGCAGTTGATAGCAAAATGTCCAGTAAGACCACAGTTGTAGCACTTCTTGTCTTCATTCCTTCTCTCCATGACCTTGTTCTCAAACTTCTTCTGATTGTCATACTTCTTCTCACCACCAACAAAATCTTTCTTCTGATCAAACTTAGGAGCATTCGCATTTTTGGCATACGAAGAGACTGATGAAGTCCTAAGCTGATTATTTGTTGGTTTCTTCTTGAAAGCCTTTGTGAAATAAGCAAGTTCTTTGTACATCTCTTTTTGTTTCTCATCAAGATCAGAATCACTCATTTCACTTGAATCAGAATCAGTGTCATACTCAACAAAGCTTTGTCTTGACACTTTTGAAGTCTTCTTCTCAGCTACCAAGGCTAATGGATCGGAATGAGAACTTTCTTCTTTTCTCTTTTGGATCCTCTGAACATCCTCAACATTCAGCTTCAGCTTCTCATACAAGGTGTGAATGGTGAGTTTCCCAAAGTCTGATTGTTGGTTAAGTTGGGTTCCATACACTTGCCATTCCTCTTCCAGATTTTTGATGAATTTGATGTTCAGTTCCATATTGGTTCTCTTCACATCATTCTTTCTAAGCTCATTGATGACATTGCAGAGTCTGATGTATACCTCATTCAATGGTTCACCTTTTTGTTGTTTGAATGTTTCATACATGTTCAGAACAGTCGACAACCTTATGGTGTTTGACACATCAGATCCTTCCATCTGCTTCTCCACTTCATCCCATATGTCTTTTCCTGTTTCATATGAGTCCACATTGCAGTAAATGTCATCAGGAAGTGCTTGGTAAAGATAGGCAATTGCACTTTGATCAGCCTCAACTCTATTTTTCTGTTCTGCATTCCAACTCTCTTCAGGTAAAACTTCTCCATTTACAGGATTCTTTAGAATTTCAGGACCATCTTTGTATGATTTTCTCAACAGTTTTCCATTCTTCTGTCTGTCTATCCAGTTCAGAAACCTTTTCTTCCATTGAGGATAAGAACCTCTAAACAAGACAGGAGGTCTTCCTTCAGAACCAAGTGCTAAAGCTTCCCTTGAAGCCATTTCAAATAAATTCCAAAACAAATTTGTAAAATTTTCTATTTTAACTAGATGCAGAGCTTAGACCTCTGCAAATAGAACAAGTAAAAATTTGAAAATTTTATTTTCTTCCCACTTGAAGAATATTGATGAAAAATGGTTTTGAATTGATTTTCTTGAAACTTTTGATTTGAGAATTTCAAAAACAACTAAATGCCGAGCTTAATCCTCTACAAATAGTGTAATTTGCCAAGTCACGATCCAAGTACACTGGTCAACAACCAACTTCAACTGAATGCCGAGCTTAAACCTCTGCAAACAGCACAACTAATAAAATCACTTGGTCGAAGAATCGAAATCAACTATTTCCCGAGCAAATAACTCTGCAAATAGCACAAATAGAACTTGTACTTAGTCGCACCAACCAAAAGTACTTGTTTGCCGAGCTTAAACCTCTGCAAACAATATAAGTAGCACCAGTCTCAAATCAAAGATTCTTGGAACAACTATTTGCCGAGCAAAGAGTTCTGCAAATAGAACAAGTAAGATCAAGCCTTAACCAAATTTCTTGAAATACGTATTTGCCGAGCAGTGAGCTCTGCAAATAGTACAAGTAAGATCAAACCAAGCCAACGACCTCTGTAAACACGAGTAATCACTACGTGACAAAATAGTCGGTTACTGTTCGTCTTCTTCGTTCAGCCAAACCCTCAATTGCAGAGAAGACTGTAAATCTTCGATTTCTCCTTCATTTTTGCGAATTAAAGCTAGTATTTTATATCAAAATGATCAGGAAAACAATGCGCACAAATCCTTGAACAAATATGTTAGAAATATAAATTAGTGGTGTTTAATTGTAAATAGAGTTACATTTGTGTAAGTGCACGTTCTGGTGCACAATTTGTGTCCGATGCATCTCAATTAAAGGGCTGTTACTTTACAGAGATTATCCAGTCAACTGGACAAACTCGTGTGAACAGTACCACGAGTTTGGACAAACTCGTGTGAACAGTACCACGAGTTTGGACAAACTCGTGTGAACAGTAACACGAGTTTGACTAAACACGTGTTACTGTAGCACGTGTTTGGAAGCCCACGAGTTTGAAGCCCAGCCCATTTGTAGCCTATATATATTGTTCTTAGGTTTCGGTTTTAGGTGATGATTTTAGTTGCAACAGATTTCATTCACTAGGTTCTCGAGGTAGAGATCTATACCTCGAGATGCCGCCCATATTATTCGATTATCAAGAGTCGTCTCGTTGATTGTAATCCGTAATCATCGTAGATGTATTGTAAACGGATTTATTCATTGTAATCATTCGACTAATGATAAAGGAATCAGATTTATATCTCCTGTTCATATTGATTTCGTGTTCATATATATGTGTTTTCATTCAATTACCTCAATAACGATTATGTTTGGATTCCGCACTTACATAGTCGTAGGAATCGCGAATCGATCGATCACCGGCACTTTCACCAAAAACAAATTGAAATCTCAAAAACATGTCAAACTAATCTTGACTATATTTTGACTTTTCCAAAGCAACAAGAACCAGTAAGATCATTTCCGTAATCTTAAACAAATTAATGTCCATATCAGAAAACAATCTTTTAACATAATACTTCAAGCAATAAAGACTCATATAATCCAGTTAAGGACCATATAGCTGAACAATAGAATCATTAGATGATTATTAACTCTCTCGTGCAATAAGAACTAGTTTTGACACAACTACTTGACGCATAAGATTGAAATACAAAAATGAAAATTAAAAGACAAAATAAACTTTAAATTTAAACCTCATTATTTATTTACAAGAAATTCTAAGTTTCTGCGGATTAGATCAGATTAGCAATTACATAAGCCTGCAAGTGAGAAATAGTTCTCTTATTATTAGTTATGAACAGTGACTCAACCACGATTACCGGTATGTTTGTCCTCTTAAACACTCGGTACTTCCAGTTTCCTTTGGGTTTTGTGGCACTTTCGTATTACTTGAGCCAAGGACAGTCACCATGTAACCTAGTAAGTTACTCATGCCACACATTTTATTTGCGAACTTATGTGACCCATATTCAGATACACTCTCACAATCGACACATGCACTAAAATTTAGACATTTGGTGAGTAAGGTAAGAAAGTCTTTAAGAATCAAGCCAGCGGTGACAGGTCGGTGATTCCTCACACGCAAAGCGACTTAACTTGACTCACGTACGAAAATATACTTAACATTGCATAATGCCAAGTACTTGCATATTTGTGACATTAATTTACTTTAAAGCACTTATGAAAACCCGTGACTTTCTATGAGACCGTGTAGCGAACTTTCTGACAACCTATCCCAAGTTGGAAACTTTAGGTAGGCTAGGTATACAAAGACACCCCAAGGACTTACTTGTTCGAATCTCAAAGGCCACATTAGCTTCATATTATCAACAGATTTAGTTTTATTAGATATTTGCATATCTTGTCACAAATATACATCCGAAAAAGCAATACATACACATATATGTATCCGAGACCTTCCTTTTAAAAACCAAATATACATAATGACAATGCAAGATCTTTCATAAGATTTAAAGGACTTGTCTCTTTTAAGAACAAGCATTCTCAGCCATATATCTGAATACGTTTCCCACAAGTACATTGTATAAATTAAGTTCGGATTATAAGGAAACGTTGGTACTTTATGTCTACCGATACATCATAAATTGTAATCACTGAACTAAGCAATTATATTACGATTAAGCAGGCTTAAAAGCTAAATTATCCTCACTTCTAATCGTTAGAGCATCAACTTAAAACTCTATTTTTTTTCTTTTTGTTTTTCTCATTTTTCCTTTTTTTTTTATTTTTATGACATTAATTATATACAAACTTAAAATAGACATTCTTTTTGTATTTTCATGACTCTAGCTATTTACAGACTTAGACTAGACACAAGTAAAATAAAATAAAATATACAAGAAAAATAGTTCTTTGAGAGAGCTAATAAGAATCAGCATTCTTCATACCATTGAGAAGAATCAGCTTTCAAAGCGAGTCTTATCAAATGCTTTAGTATACAGATCAGCTAGATTATCATCAGTTATAACTTTTTCCAAATGAATTAACTTCTTTTGGGCATAGTCACGCAGAAAATGATGTCTAATGTCAATATGCTTGGTGACTTTATGCAAGACAGGGTTATTAGTTATGTCTATAGCTGACTTATTATCAATCTTAATAGGAGTATCAAGAAAATCCATACCGTAGTCTCGAAGTTGTTGCTGAATCCATAATACCTGGGAACAGCAGCTTCCAGCAGCCATGTACTCTGCCTCACAAGTAGACTGAGCAACCGATGTCTGCTTCTTACATTGCCACGATACAAGTCTCCCTCCTAAGAATTGACATCCGCCAGTTGTAGACTTCCTATCATTGTTACAACCTCCATAATCCGAATCAGTGTAAGCAACAAACTCAAACGTTCCTCCCAATGGATACCATAGACCAAGTCCTTGATTTCCCTTTAAATATCTGAGGATCCGTTTTGCAGCCGTTAAATGTGACTCTTTCGGATTTGCTTGAAATCTAGCACACAGACAAACAACAAACATGATATCTGGACGCGAAGCAGTTAAATACATCAATGAGCCGATGATTGCCCGATAATAAGTAGCATCCACAAGTGTATCATTAGAATTAGAAACTCCTAGACCATGATTCAACTGAATAGGAGTACCATAAGTCTTGGATTCTAGCATTTGAAACCTTTCCAAGATGTCATTGACATACTTAGTCTGATGAATGAAGAAACCATCCTTTCGTTGATCAACTTGCAGTCCAAGGAAAAATTTTAATTCCCCCATAGCACTCATTTCAAATTCCTTCTTCATACTCATTTCAAAATCCTTGCACATCTTAATGTCAGATGAACCAAAAATGATATCATCTACATAAACTTGCATAAGTATATAATCTTGCTTCTGCCATTTGATAAACAATGTGCTGTCTATCGATCCTCTTGTAAATCCATTTGTCAACAGATGTGTTGACAACTTCTCATACCACACTCTTGAAGCTTGATGTAATCCATAAAGAGCCTTATCCAGTCGATATGCCCTTCTTGGATAATTTGGATCTTCAAACCCAGGTGGTTGACGAACATACACTTCTTCCTTAACTTCTCCATATAGGAAGGCACTCTTCACATCCAACTGATACACCTTGATTCCTTTGAAACTAGCATAAGCTAAAAATAATCTTATAGCTTCAATCCGAGCAACTGGTGCAAAAGTTTCATTGTAGTCATAACCTTCTCGCTGTGCAAAACCTGAACAACTAGACGTGCCTTATTTCTTGTAACAATCCCTTTGTCATCTCGTTTGCATTTAAAAACCCAACGAGTTCCAATTGGTTCGATACTCTAGGCACATCAACTAATTCCCATACTCCAAGTTTTTCAAATTGGGCCAATTCTTCTTGCATAGCCTCAACCCAAAACGGATCTTGAAGTGCTATCTTAACATTCTTGGGTTCTTCTTGTGAAATAAAACATGAGTATAAACACTTAGTTATTAAACCTGTATCCTTCACTTCACAAAATAAGCTAGTCATCTCCTTATTTAACTGATTTCTAGTTCGGACAGATGCTGAAGCTTCACCAAGAATATTTTCAACTGGATGATCTTTAGTTGCTCTATGTTGAGGGGTTTTGTGACTTGGAAAATCATCACCCATATTCGGAACAATTTGGGTGGGAGACTCTCCATCAGGTTCAGAAGATGAAGAAGAAGATGAGTCAAGCGGGTCATCATCTGGTAGTGGAATATTAGTTGGATCTCTTGAACCACTGGATTGACCAACCTCAGTTGTAGGAACAACTCTGGGTGGTGGTACATCAGCAGTAATAGGTGCAACAGGAGTAACCTCAGAATCATAATTCAAGTGATCTCTAATAATATCAACATTTTCATCAATAGGAGTACCAGGAAAAGAAATTGGACCCTTAAGTGAAGTAAACACACTATCATAAGCAAAACTTGACTCAAAACCAGCATGAGTAGCAGGTTTATAACTTACAATCACGACATTAGTACCAAGATCGACTCTACCTGTCTGCGAATTGAAAACACGACGAATGGGAGTTCCCGGTTTATATCCCAGAAAGAAACCTTCTTCAACTTTAGAATTAAACTTTGGTTGAGGAGAAGTTTTCAGAAAAGTACAAGGAACACCAAACGGTTCCAATCCAGACAAATCAGGTTTCGTTTGTTTAGAAGTTCATAACAAGTCTTATTAAACCTTTTAACAGTAAGCACCCGATTTAACACATGATAAGCTGTGTTCACAGCTTCTGCCCAAAACATAGTTGGTAGCCCTGAATCAGCAAGCATAGTTCTGGCAGTCTCGATCAAGGTCCTGTTCTTTCTCTCAGCAACTCCATTTTGCTGAGGTTCATACGGAGCACTAAATTGATGTTGAATTCCTTTAGACAAACAGAAAACATCCATCACCGAATTTTTAAACTCCGTACCATTGTCACTCCTGATTCGTTTGATCTTCGTGTTGTAGAGATTCTCAGCTTCAGTGAAAAAGTTAATTAGAATCTCCGTAGTCTCATCTTTGGTAGCTAAGAAGAAAACCCATGAAAACCTTGAATAATCATCAGTGACAACCAAGCAGTAGTACATTCCCCCTCTACTCCTAACATTTACTGGACCAAAAGAGATCCATATGAAGTAACTCAAAAGGAGCGGCAATTGAATTTTGTGTCTTGGGCTTGTGAGGCTTTTTCTGTTGTTTGCCTTTCAAGCATGGAACACATCTATCTTCCAATTCAAACTTCTTTTAGGAACACCTTGAACCAGATCATTCTTCACGATGTAATTCATCTTTCGGAAATGTAGATGTCCCATTCTTCTATGCCATAAGAGAGAATCACTTTCGCTTGCCTTAGACAACAAACAGACTTCCTTCTGTACATTCTTGGTTCCTAACATTAAACCATAAATGTCTCTTTTACGAGGAGCAGTCAACAATATCCAATCATCTGGAATAACAAAACCCGGTTTCAAGACGAATGCAGCTTTGTCGTTGAAGAAAACTGAATTTCCCCGGTCACAAATTTGTGATACACTCATCAGATTATGAGTAAGTTCCTCCACGTAATTGACATTCTTTAAAGTAAGTTTTCCATCGACGACATCTCCTTGTCCAGTGATTTGTCCGCCCTTGGAACCAGCAAAATTAACATGTGATCCTTTAATATTTACAAACTCAGACAGAAGTCTTCTGTCTCCTGTCATGTGCCTGGAGCAACCGCTATCAAGATACCAGATACTAATAGGAATTGGTGGTAGCCCCTGCACATGAAACAAAAATGGATCAGTTATCAAGGACAACCCAAGCCTTTATAGACTTGGGTTTACCATTCTCGTCTTAACTAGCATTTCAGTCCAATATCCATTGCTCCCAATAGGTGCCTTGGATGATTGCTGAGCATGCTGTAGAGGTATATTCTCAACCCTTGATTGAGACCTATTAAGGGAAAATGGTCTATTCACTTGTGGAACACGAGATGTGTTACGGTCATTGTAGTTCTGTCGATGATGCCCTGATTTTGCATTTTGTGATGACTGACCAGATCTATTTCTAGGAGAAATATATCTTGGTGAATCATTTCTTTTAGCCACAGGTGGAACAAATTTACCAAAAGCTTGATTACCCATCCCATTAGAACTACTGGACACATTCTGTTGTTTACCCTTCCCTCGTTCAAAGGAAACTTGGGAATTAGGAGATAATCCTCTATTTGATTTGACTTAACAGGAGAAACTGACTGTCTAGAGAACTTCCTAATTCGGTTGGGGCAACAACTATACACATGTCCAACTTCATAACAAGCAAAACAAGATCGTTGTGCTGACTTTTTAGAAGATTGTTGAGCTAATGGTTTAGATGGAGGAGTATTCAAGATATTCTTAATCTCCTGAGTCGCTATCTCTTCCACAGTAGGAGCCTTAGTCTTAGAAGTTGAGAATGATTTGGTAACACTAGGTTCAGGTTCAGTAACATACTTAATCTCAGTTGAACTAGTCTGAATTCCTTTCTTGACAAACTTCTTACTTAGCTGTGGTATATCATGGTTTTTGGTCCTAAGTTGTCTAGGAGATAATCCTCTATTCAAGATATTCTTACACGAGTTTGACTAAACACGTGTTACTGTAGCACGTGTTTGGAAGCCCACGAGTTTGAAGCCCAGCCCATTTGTAGCCTATATATATTGTTCTTAGGTTTCGGTTTTAGGTGGATGATTTTAGTTGCAACAGATTTCATTCACTAGGTTCTCGAGGTAGAGATCTATACCTCGAGATGCCGCCCATATTATTCGATTATCAAGAGTCGTCTCGTGATTGTAATCCGTAATCATCGTAGATGTATTGTAAACGGATTTATTCATTGTAATCATTCGACTAATGATAAAGGAATCAGATTTATATCTCCTGTTCATATTGATTTCGTGTTCATATATATGTGTTTTCATTCAATTACCTCAATAACGATTATGTTTGGATTCCGCACTTACATAGTCGTAGGAATCGCGAATCGATCGATCACCCTGCACTTTCAATTTGTAATGTTGTAAAAGTGCAAGGGGTCTAGATGAAACTTGTAATGTTTAGGATTTAAATACCCCTTGTAACTTAATAATGTAACTAACCCTTGGAAAGCCTTGTAATTACCTTTGACTAATAAACACACACTTTGACTTATTCTCTCTCCACTCCATCTTCAACCTCCATCTCACACACAAACACACTTTACACACACTAACATATTTCCACCATTAAAGCATCAATTAAGCTCAAATTTACATATCTAACAAGTGGTATCAGAGCATAATCGGTGTATCCGAACGATCTGTAATCATTTTCTTAACCGATTTTGTTCATAATTTTGAGAATTTGAACTTAATTTTGATTCTGAAAATTCTGTTTTGTGCTTAATTTGAAGCTGAATTGTGATTCTGAGATTGATTCAGAAGTGGATTAATGTTCAATTACTTGAATCCATGGTTAATTTTGATTTTCATATCAAAATTTCATTGATTTCATGTGGTTAACTGTTGAGCTCGGCAAATAGATAAAACAAAGAAAAAGGTCAAAGTTTCTGGTCACTGCTACTGTTTTGTGTTGTCGTAGTCTACAACAATCATTCTTCACAAGAAAGCTATTCATCTTTTCAATTTTCCGATTGGTTAACTTTTGGTGTCGGTTACTGTTTCCGGCGAGATTTCCAGTTTTCCGGCGAGTGTCGTATTCAAGTTTTCTTGGCTAGGGTTTGTTCGCGGTTAGATTGTGAGTATTTTGGTGGTGGTGTCGAAGTTTAATTCAAAGAACTGAAGGTTTAATCGTGTTTTGAGTGATTCCGGCGAGGTGGTTGATTTTCCAGCCGACTTAGCCATTTGCCGAGATATATTCACGGCCAGAATCTTGGTTCATCGTGTTTGCCGAAGTTTCTTCTCAACCAGGAGCTTATACTCGAATTTGCCGAGCTAACCAATCATAAAACTCGCATTTGCCGACTTACCTGATCACCCGAACCCGTGTTTGCAGAGCTAACCGATAAACCAAAACACCTTGTAACCAAGTCACTCCAAAACACCCATTTGCCGAGCTCCCAGCTCGGCACTCAATACAACTCGTGCAACACTTAGTATTTTTCAGTCGAATCACTCAAAAGCCGAGCTAATTGCTCTACAAATCCCCAATTCGAGCATTCCTTAACCAAATTTTCATCAAAACCTCATTTGTAGAGATAATATCTCGGCACTCTTTACAAATCGAGTCATACTTAGACAAAATTTCTCCAAAACCCCATTTGCAGAGCTCTATTCTCTACAAATTGACCATTTGTCCTACACTTAACCGATTCTCGACCCGAACACCTCATTTGCCGAGCTTATATCTCGGCAAATAGACCAAAAATTCAAATCGTTTTCTACTTGATTTTTTATCTTGTACCATCCTTTGTGTGAAATTTGTGAAAAAACGTTGTTTTGAACACCCCATTTGCCGAGATAAATGCTCGGCATCCAAGGCAAATCGCATTTTTTGATCTTCAAGTCTTGAAATCTTGAGCGTGTTGTTTGGGTTTCTCATTTTCAGACTTTCTGTTTTTGTTTGTGGGTGTTGGTAGTACAATTAAGGTTGTCAAAAGGATAACAAAAGGGGCGTGACTTGTGTGATTACCTCTTTGATGTGATTGGTCAATTTTTTTTAATTTTTTTAATTTTATTTTTTTTAAATGCGTAGTAACTGGCTTTTATTTCATGAGTGAATTGCAAATTCATTTTTTTTTAAGAAAAGGGAGTGTGTTGTTGTTTATTTCACAAAGATTTTTTAAAATTTTTCATTTTAGTCAAGTTACTTTTGTGATTGTTGGATTTTTTTTTTTTATGTTTTGGTCTAAATGAATTTTGGGCTCAATTGATTTTATAATTAGTTTTGGGCTGAAACTTAAATGCATCAATTGGGCTAGTATTTTTTTTTTTTGGGCTAACTTTGTTTTAGACTTAAAATTGTTTGTTTGGGCTAATAAGATTTACCAATTAATTTTAGTTGGGCTTATATTTTTTAATTGTGTCAACGGATCATTATTATCCGGTTTTCATTTCTCTTCACACAAACACAAAGAACACAAACACCATATAAAAATTGTTTTTCCAACAACGCAACCTTACATTCTAGTTCACCAATAGGTTCATTGGGAATTGGGAATTAGGTTGGGTTAATTTGGTTTAATATTGTTTGTTGTGATCTACCGTTTATGCTATCAATCATTATTGTATGATGAAACCGTTTCACATATTCATCATAAGGGGGAGAAATGATTATATGATTGATAGATAAAGTTCAAGGATATAGGTAGAATTTGATTGATAGATATTGATTGAGGATAATTCATTGTGTTTGGTTGTTCAAAGGATCGTTAGTTTAGGTGAAGAGAGTGAATAATTATCGTGATAAGTTGAAAGATTGTTTTGAGAAAGTTAAAGGATTGATTCAAGATCGAGTATATTCAAGATGAAGTACATGGTCGATATTTGAAAGATTTATTGAATAATTGACCATTTGTTTGATGATTAGAAGAATTTAAGATTGAATGGAGATTGTCATTTTATTGATAATTGGATAGTTAAGTTCGTTCAAAGTTTGAAGAGATTGTTCATTTGAGGGGGAGCAAGAGAAAACTCATGAATTGTTAAATATGCTCCGAAATGATTGTTTGTTAGAGGGGGAGCAAGAGATTAAAGATTTGTTATTGAATAATTTGCTCCGAGATAGTTGTTTGATTGAGGGGGAGCAAATGTTAATTGATCAAAGAATCAAGTGCTCCAAGCTGTTTATTGATTCAGAGACAAGTTAGACCAAGAATTGAAGTTTTAAAGACAAAAACAAATTTCCGCATTCCAAAACCAAGCTTCTGAAATGCCAAGAAATTTCAAAGTCAAAACCAAGCTTCCGCAAAGTCAAAAGAATTCAAAGTTAAATCAAGCTTCCGCAATACCAAAAGAATTCAAGGAATTCAAAGTCAAAACCAAGCTTCCACATGCTACTCAAAGATTCAAGTTACTTCTCCAAGCAACATCAAGTTGAAATCAACATTCAAAAGTTCAAGTTGTGAAAGCTCAAAAGCTACAAAGATTTCAAAGATGCTTCCAAAGTATTTAAAGTTGCAAGAGAAGATCAAGTCTTAGAAAGTCATCGTCAAGAATATTTGTTTGTTGAGAAGATTCAAAGTCAAGGTTGATACAAGACGTTGAAGACAATGAGAAAGCTTCAAAGTCCAATCAACATTGAAGATTTTCAACAAATGGGCTCATCATATTATTTAAAGACCGAAGACGATGCAACATTTACAATTCAACACCAAGGGGGAGATTGTTAGAAATATAAATTAGTGGTGTTTAATTGTAAATAGAGTTACATTTGTAATGTTGTAAAAGTGCAAGGGGTCTAGATGAAACTTGTAATGTTTAGGATATAAATACCCCTTGTAACTTAATAATGTAACTAACCCTTGGAAAGCCTTGTAATTACCTTTGACTAATAAACACACACTTTGACTTATTCTCTCTCCACTCCATCTTCAACCTCCATCTCACACACAAACACACTTTACACACACTAACATATTTCCACCATTAAAGCATCAATTAAGCTCAAATTTACATATCTAACAAGATTAGATGCTAATTTCAACTAGAATTCAAACCCACTCGAACATGCGATTTGCCGAGCTCGAGCAAAAACAGTTCAAATGATGAAATTAGCTTCTGAAATCGATAATGAAGGATGATGTACTGATAATGAATCGATCGGTGAACAAAATTTGAACAAAAACACACTTAATTTGCGGAAATCACTCAAACAGTGATCTCGGCAAATGAACCTTTCAGAAATAAGCCAAATTCTGGAAATTAAGCACAAATTAAGCTTGTATTAAGCTTTTGGATCGTTCAGCAACTCTGATTGTTCTCTGATACCAATTGTAAAGAATAGAATTCGAGCTTATGTGTGTGTTTATGTGTGTATCAATGGCGGTTTAAGAGAGAGAAAGTAGAGAGAGAAATTGTGTTTGGCAGGGAAAGATTAGTTTGCATAAATGGTTGAAAGGTTACATTATGCATTATGGAGGGGGTTTATATACCTATACACATATTACAATATGCCCCCTTCCATACTTAAACATTTACAATGTAAGTACAAAAGATACAAATCAACTACTACATTTATATTTCTTAAATCATTTGCGTGTTCTTTCTAAATCCCTCTCCATTTGCGTTTCCTGTCCACAGCACTGTTCATCTTCTCGATTCATAAAGCTTGATCCATACGTGTTTTAGACACAAGAAACACTTACATTAACACATATCGAACAAAGGTATATGATTAACAAGGTTTCTTAATCCATTTTTCATGGGTTATTGTCAATATTTGGGTTTTTTATTTTTCGATAATAAATTTACTAAAAGGGACATTATAAGTGAAATGGATAAAGAAATAGAATCAATAAACTGATAAATCGGACTTATAAGATGTTATTCGTACCAGATTTAGGAGTTTTAGGGTTCAAAACGACTGGATTAAGATTTGAATGATGAACAGACGTATGCGTGTTCTTCACCATATGCGTGTTCATCATGATGGGTCAATATGCGTGTTCTGGCATTTTGGGCCTAATATGCGTGTTCTGGCATAATGGGCCAGATATGCGTGTTCTGGCATGATGGGTCAGATATGCGTGTTCTGGCATTGTGGGCTGGATATGCGTGTTCTGGTATGTGGGTCGATATGCGTGTTCTGGCATGATGGGTCAGATATGCGTGTTCTGGCATGATGGGTCAGATATGCGTGTTCTGGCATGTGGGTCAGATATGCGTGTTCTGGCATGATGGGTCGATATGCGTGTTCTGGCATGTGGGTCAGATATGCGTGTTCTGGCATGTGGGCGATATGCGTGTTCTGGCATGTGGGTCAGATATGCGTGTTCTGGCATTGGGCGATATGCGTGTTCTGGCATGATGGGTCAGATATGCGTGTTCTGGCATGATGGGCGATATGCGTGTTCTGGCATATGGGCAGATATGCGTGTTCTGGCATAATGGGCCAGATATGCGTGTTCTGGCATGATGGGTCAGATATGCGTGTTCTGGCATTGTGGGCTGGATATGCGTGTTCTGGTATAATGGGCCAGATATGCGTGTTCTGGCATGATGGGCAGATATGCGTGTTCTGGCATGTGGGCTCGATATGCGTGTTCTGGCATGTGGGCGATATGCGTGTTCTGGCATGATGGGCCAGATATGCGTGTTCTGGCATGATGGGTCAGATATGCGTGTTCTG
This sequence comes from Erigeron breviscapus, assembly GCA_034093135.1. Classification (NCBI taxonomy): domain Eukaryota; kingdom Viridiplantae; phylum Streptophyta; class Magnoliopsida; order Asterales; family Asteraceae; genus Erigeron; species Erigeron breviscapus. Next base: position 30,291,926 of record CM067172.1, on the reverse strand, counting down.
GCATGATGGGCAGATATGCGTGTTCTGGCATGATGGGTCAGATATGCGTGTTCTGGCATGTGGGTCGATATGCGTGTTCTGGCATGATGGGTCGATATGCGTGTTCTGGCATGTTGGGCCTAATATGCGTGTTCTGGCATAATGGGCCAGATATGCGTGTTCTGGCATGATGGGTCAGATATGCGTGTTCTGGCATTGTGGGCTGGATATGCGTGTTCTGGCATAATGGGCCAGATATGCGTGTTCTGGCATGATGGGTCAGATATGCGTGTTCTGGCTTAGTGGGCTGGATATGCGTGTTCTAGTGCCAGTGTAGGGTATGCGTGTTGTATTGGGTATAAATAGAAAAGGAATACGCATTTAATGATTAATTTAAATCATTTGCGTGTTCTTTCTAAATCCCTCTCCATTTGCGTGTTCCTGTCCACAGCACTGTTCATCTTCTCGATTCATAAAGCTTGATCCATACGTGTTTTAGACACAAGAAACACTTACATTAACACATATCGAACAAAGGTATATGATTAACAAGGTTTCTTAATCCATTTTTCATGGGTTATTGTCAATATTTGGGGTTTTTTATTTTTCGATAATAAAATCACTAAAAGGGACATTATAAGTGAAATGGATAAAGAAATAGAACCAATAAACTGATAAATCGGACTTATAAGATGTTATTCGTACCAGATTTAGGAGTTTTAGGGTTCAAAACGACTGGATTAAGATTTGAATGATGAACAGACATATCCGTGTTCTTCACCATATGCGTGTTCATAAGAACCCAGTTAATCTTCAAACGTTTCCAGGTTTTGCGTGTTATGATGATGACGTCATCATAAGGAACACGCACATGACTGGTCAACTCCCATTTGCGAGTTCTTGTTGTCAAATACACCATTTTGTGTGTTTGTCACCATTTGCGTGTTGTGGCACTGTATCCGTGTTTCATGACTTATAAATTTTTATAAAATTTTAAAAAGTAAAATATGAAACATAATTCGCATTGACTAGTCAAACCTGACACCATATGTGTGTATTGTCACCATATGTGTGTGTATAAGGAATTTGTTTGTTCAAGGACATCGGAAAATTTTCAAAACGGGAAAATTTTCAAATGAGTCAAATTAGAAAGTACGAATCGCCTTATAATATTGAACTTTAAAAATTTAAGAAAAACAAATGGTTTTAGTTAAATTTAGTAAAGTTCAAAGTGTCGTTTATTAAAACTAAATGTTTTAGAAGGTTATGAAACAAATGGTTTCGCGACCTTGGAAATCACAAAATGTTTTAATTTCGACATGTTGATTCGATAAAATTGGTATTGTTTTAGAGGATTATGAAACAAAGGGTTTCAATATCTTGGAAAACACTAAGATTTTTATCGTTCAACTTGTTTGTCGATTGTTAAAGTTGATAACATTTTCAGAGCTAGTGAAACTAAGAGTTTCAGGGGCTTAGAAAATGTTAGGAGCTTTAAAGTTCGACTATGACCAGCTGATTGAGATAGTTGATAATCTTGGATCTCAGGGGGAGATAGATCCTATCTGCACAGATAGTGTTCTCAGGAAGCAAAGGAGAGAGGATGGGGATGATGATCTGAGCAGACAAGAAGAAGAGATCGCAAGATTATCAAGGGGTATTCGGATTGGCACTCCGATTGCTGCATCTTAGGGGGAGCAAAGCCAACATGATGTTGCTGGTACCTCTCAGGCTCCCACAGCTCAAGACAAAGGGAAGGGTATCGCTGAAGGATACTTTCCATTACCAACCGGAGATGTAGATGTCGGTTTCCAGACTCATGCTTATGGCTCCGAGAGTGATGAGGAGCTCGTTGCCATCGATGCTATCAGAAACTTGGATGACATAGCAGAAGAAGATTCGGAAGGCTCAGAGGAAGGGGAATGGATACCTCACTCAGATTGGCAAGGAGTGATGGTGTCACCTGAGCATAGGTTTGAATATGAAGATCCACTTATCACAAACCCGAATCTCTTCAAGTCTGAAGGTCAGAGAGAACGTAAGATCAAATCCTTTTATGAGCTTCCTGCTCAGGGTTTGATCTTCTCAGTCTACTACAAGAAAGGTACAGGAAGAGATGCTAAGCTTGTTGTTAGCAGCTTCGCGGATGAACCGGGCAGAGAGATTAGTGATACTTTTGCTTCTGATGATGAAGATGAGTATCATCATGTCTTGCCAAATGTTTATCGTGCGGATCTGAACCATCCATGCTTGGTTTTGGATGTACCTCTTCCTCACAGGTATTTCAAGTTTGTGAAATACCTAGACGGGTACGAGCAAGGGCTCCAGCTGGAGGTGAACAAAATGTGGTTCCTCCAGTTGTTGATCCAAATGCAGAAGCAGGGGTTCCAGCTGGAAATGAACAAAATGTGGTTCCTCCAGTTGTTGAACCAAATGCAGAAGCAGGGGATCCAGTTGGTGTAGAACAAAATGTGGTTCCTCCAACTGTTGAACCAAATGCAGAAGTAGGGGTTCCAGCAAGGGAAGGTCAAAGTGTTGATCTTCCTACAACAGTTGAACCAAGTACTTCAGAACCAGTACCTTAGACTGAAGTTCCTGATGACAGGGTTTTTGGCCAGCACTTAGGATGACAAACGAAGAGTTGAAGGTCACATCTAGATGCTAGTGTCAAGGGGGAGACTGTTGGTGCATGTTTCTCGGTGACAAAAGCATTCTAGATGTGTGACGTATATTTACATATATTCAAGTCTTGTAATTTATCTTGTAATTACCGTTTGTCAATAATATTACCTTGGCATATATTGTTGATCATATTGGGATCCATTTATGTTTATATGTTTGTTTATTATTTGTGTTTTACAGGTTCTAGACATTACATGTAAAGAGTCATTAAGTTAATATTGTTTCTGCGTTTAACAGCAGTTGAAATATTAACTTAATGTACTTCCAGATGGAAGTTAAGTTAATTGTGTTTCTGCGTATTAACAGCAGGAGAAACATTAACTTAATCAATACTTCCAATAGTAATATAGACAATGTTGTTTCTGCGTATTCACAGCAGTAGAAACATTGTCGTAGCTGATGTTGGTTCTGCGTATATTTACAGCAGTATAAACATTGGCTGAGTTAATGTTGGTTCTGCGTCTTGACAGCAGTTGAAACATTAACTCAAATATTCCCAAGTGTTATTTGAGGGTTCTTGGGAACGAGCAAAATAGTTGCTTGTGGAAAGAACACTCAAATGGTCATTTGAGAGTTTCTGAGGAACAAGCAAAAGTTTGCTTGATCATAAGAACTCTCAAATGGTTTGAGAGTTTCTGTGGAAACAAGCAAAAGCATGCTTGTCCATAAGAACTCTCAAACAGTTTGTGTGTTCTGGGAAACACACAAACAGGCCAAAACCCTAATGGGCTTGACATGAGAACACTCAAATCCATTGGATTTGAGAGTTCTTGTCACTTGCCTATAAATAGAGGTGTGTGTCATGCGTGTTCATAACAAGAGTGTAGAGAGAGAAACGAGCAAAACCTAGAGAGAGAAACCTAAGAACACGCACGGTTGATCTTGTGGGTAGTACTCGACTCACGCACGAACCGCAAACACACACCCGGTTTGGACGGCTCGTAGACTTAGATTACCACGTTGGTTGGTAAAGTTTGTCCGGAGAGCCGTTTCACTATTGTAACCAAATACGAGTGTTTATATTCACGCAAAAGATATATATATATATATATGTGATATATATATATCATAAAAGGTAGATATAGAAACCGTGGGTTATCTCGAGGAATTCCGCACCTCGACATATCCTTAAGTCAATCTCGGTTCGGTAAGACCCGGGGGACTTACAATTAGGCCATTACTTAACTGTCTCAAATACCTTTTAGTGGATCGACACATCCATTCACTAGCACCGGTTCATTATGTATATATATTGGTCGACTTTTGTACAAACATATGTTGAAATTATGAGAATATTCTAATATATTTATACGGCCTCATATCTATGAACCTTTAGGGTCGCACACAAAGAATGGGGAGGGCTTAGTTGAACTTCATATATATAACAAAAGAGCCATTGTAAAAGATAATAACTAGAAGTTTCTAAAAACAGTTTTTGGAAAGTTTCCAAATATAGATTTGGAAATGAAGAGCGGGTCGGAAACGTGAGTTGGGTCGGAAACGGGATCGGACATCAAGCACCATGAGTCGACCCATGGGGTCCCACTAAGTCGGCCACGCACAAGGAGAAAAGGAAAGAGAAGTTTTAGGAAACTTTCTCTTGTCCCACATTGATTGGAAGTAGGAAACCTAAGGGTTTTTCTATTCTCATATATAGAGGCCTAAAACCCTTTTTCCATTCAATCCTCACTTCTTTCTCTTGAAGCCGGGGTCTAAATCCACCCCCTTTGGTGGAGTATTTTGACTAAGCTTTTCTAGTTAATTTTTATATGGTGGGATTTTGTTATAACTTGGAGTTAATTTTTAGCACTTCGCTAAGTGCCGAAGATCCGTTCGTGTGTACGAGTCTATTGAGAAGTTGTACACTTGGGCTCTAGTACGTGACGGAGTTCTCGTCTCCGGGTTTCTACAAAGAGGTTAGGTTTCTTTCTTTGTTTATTTATTTATTAGTTGGTTATATTGCATGCATGATAGATCGTTTTAGGGAATTAATTAGTTAATTGTTTTATTAACTTATTCCGCATATATAATTAGTTAGGTTAATTAATTATTGCATAAATAAATTAAACTAGATTAATTTATTTGCTTAATTAATTAATCGTAATTAATTAGGATGTTCATGTTTTATTAAAAGGTTTTAATAAACGTTTTAACTATTTAGGGTTATGGAACTCGACTCCCCCTTTTTAGGGAAGTCGAATTCGACTTGTTTATTCAATTAGGGTTTCGAACTCTACAACCTTTTTCAAGGGAAGTTGAGTTCAACTAAGATTAATTAACAAGAGTTTTAATTATTTACACTTTAAACCCTAAGTTTTGTATAAACTAATTTGAGGTCCTTTCAAATTATGAACATCCAATTCCGATACAAAGAGTTGTATAGTTAATAAAATCTCAACAATATAGAATCCCATCCATATTTTATTCTATCTTTTTTTCTTCTACCTTTTTCTCTTTTGCATTCTGTTATGATTCGATCACATAGGACTCCTATGTTCTCTGGGCTACAACATCAAGAGAGAAAAATAGCATCTTGGCTTTGTTTTTGTTTTGTCTTGTTCCATAAAAGCAAAACAAGTCAACCTACTTTTTCTTTTTATCAGCATGATATTGTATACTATAATAAAACGGGAAGTGTGGGGTTGCGTGCTACTTTTTTTTAATTTTTTAATCCATAGGAAATAATTTATATATATGTATAGTGGATGAGATTAAAAGAGAAAAGTGGTGGATCAGTTGATTTGGACAATTCACTTTGAAGCCAGAGGTCCTTTGTTCAACTCATGCTTTCAACTCTCTACCAATTTTTTTACCATTAATTACCAGTTTTAATATTTTGATGGGTCCCACAAACATTTAAGGTTTTCTCTTATTTTCCTATTTACCTGTTTAAAATTTTTTCACTTTTCTTTAATTTTTTTTGTCTTTTTCACTCTATCCTTTTCCTTTTTAATATTACTATTTTATATATTTTTTACAATTTATCCAGCCATTTTTTTAGAGTATTCACTATCTACTACTAAATATTATTTTTGTAACATATTCGATAGTCTCAAAATATATATATTAAAGGTAAATATCAAAATAATAAATAATAAAACAGGTAAACAAGAACAAAACAAATTTAAAATAACAAACCCTTTTGTAGTAGAAGAAAAAATCATAATCAAACTACAATTGACAACAAACTAAATTAAAAGAGATGAAAAGTATAACATAACAATTCAATATCAAATGATAAACAAACACGAACAAAATACCAAAAATAAAATTAAAGTGATAAAAAAACCGCATGTTTTATTTGTTGAAAAATTTACTTAACTTGATTTGTATATTAAAGATACGAAGAAGAGGAATAATATGAATGAGAATGATTAATAAAATTTTAGGTTGTATATATAATAATTTTTATTGAGAGAGTTTTAAAGATTTTATATATCTTAAAAAATTAAAAAGATTTTTTTTGATAGAAAAAGATTTATGATAGAGTTTTAAATATAATTATATATTTAACAAGCAAATAAGAAATAGAAAAAATCTAGAAAAAAAGTATAGCTCTAGATTAATTAGGAGAGAGTTTTAGGCCTAAAAAGAGCTTTAAGGGGTGTCATGTGTATAGATATCATTATTATCGAAGTGGCGTTATTTATGTTATAACTTATACTCGTGATATATTCTTTTTATAATTACATGTGTTTAATTCGTAAATTTTTTTATAGAGTATCTTCATTATTGCTACACGTTATATTTTTTTTTCGATATAACGTCTATGAGAACACATTATAATTTTACGTATTATCATACACAATAAACATTATGTCTCTCAGCTTATTACATGTGGTTAATTCGTAATTTTTTTAGTTTCATTATGCTTCTAACACATTATATTATTGTTATCGAAGTGTCTTTATTAATTTCATTATGCTAACAATAATTATTTGATTAATATAATGTGTTAGAAGCAAGAGCTATTAATTTCATTATAATAACAATAATTATTTGATTAATATAATGTGTTAGAAGCAAGAGCTATTAATTTCATTATAATAACAATAATTATTTGATTAATATAATGTGTTAGAAGCAAGAGCTATTAATTTCATTATAATAACAATAATTATTTGATTAATATAATGTGTTAGAAGCAAGAGCTATTAATTTCATTATAATAACAATAATTATTTGATTAATATAAAGTGTAATTAATAGCTCTTGCTAAAATAACATATCTCTAGATTAAATTAATATTATATATGAGCACTCAGCAATCCAGGAGTCAAGCAATATCTTAATTTTTCTACAATTATAAAGTTGTTGAAGATTGCATAACATTACAAGCATGATAAACTGCTGATGAGCATTCATTTTGTGATAATTTCTCCCATCATTATACCACATTTTAATGTCTAAATGAGTTAATAATCGTGAACTGTTGGTACTTAATGGATTCGATATAAATGCAGGTTCACGGAAGATGCGAACGAGGGTGAATGACATCTATCAACTCAACATGAAATGAATTACAAGACACAAGGAGGCAAAATGGAAGTCAAACGAAGAATATCTGGAAGACACAAGAGCTGCCAGCGCTGCTGGTCAGCTGACCAGCGCCGCTGGCTTCACCACTGAAGACTCCAGCACCGCTGGGGGCCCATTCCCAACGCCGCTGGGCGGCCCAGGTCCAGAACCGACTTTTGCTCTTTAAATTGAACAATAAGCCCTCAAACCCTAAGGAGAGCAGATTTTCAGACACCAAGTCGACACACATAAACCCTAGGTCGAATTTTGCAGATTTCTAGGAGGATTTGGAGCTTCTAACACCTTTTGATCTTCATCATCAACCTAGATCTATTACTTTTCTTTACTTTCTGGTTGGTAAACAATGTCTTTCATCTTTTCAGACTTTGTTATTCCTTTAATAATGTCCGGCTAGTAGGCTGAATACTTGTTTGGATTGATGTGATCATGTAGACAATTATTTATCTTATTTTATTAGTTAGATCTGTTGGATTGTGATTACTGTTTGTCGTAGATCCATGTTTAATGCGTTCTTCATATTATTATAGGTTCTATATCTGAATATATTAGTTTAATTCTGATGGTTGTCTATGATCATACACTAGGACTAATATAGTAGGATGGAAAACACTAATCGGTCTATAATTAGATGTAAAAGGTGATTCAGTTCTAGCGGACGGATCCAGAACCATAGTAATTAGAACAAGTTGAACATGAAGCTTAACAATGTCAGACGCGATCTAGTGACATGGAAACGTGCGCTATGATCACCGGAGGGAATTATTATCTGGTCATGGCTTAAGAGCCGCGTATAGCTAAAGATGAATCAGTAACACAAACTTAGGTAATAATGCTTAAACAATGAATCTAACGAGAATTTGTTTAAAGAGTAGTGTGAGTCTAGCGACAACACTATTTACATAGGCGAAGTGAATCTATGGAGAATCTGAACTGTGAATAAGTTTTCCAACAGACTAGCAATAAATAGGATAATAATTGTCATATGCATGTGATCGGAGATGCCAAACAAGGATTTGTTTTTAATTACTATTTTCTGCTTTCAATTTTAGTTACTAGGCTAAAATAGGCTTCTCCCTACACCAAGCGGTTGCGGCCTTCTATTTTACTTTTATTTGTTTTTAGTAGTTTAAATAGGAAATCGTGACAAACCACAACCACTAGAATTACACATTTTATTAGACTAGGTAGTGCAAGCGTCCCTGCGAACGATCCTGTATTTATCACTTACTATACTACACTTGACCGGGTTCTCTACTCGTAATTGTGTTTTTAGATTGAGGTATTTACTTTTACAACATTTTATTAGACTACGTAGTGCAAGCATCCCTGCGAACGATCCTGTAATTTATCACTTACTATACTACACTTGACCGGGTTCTCTACTCGTAATTGTGTTTTTAGATTGAGGTATTTACTTTTACAACATTTTTATAAATTTAAAACCAGTGTTATTTTTCATATTAAAAATCATTTTTGTTTTTCTCACATAATAAAAAAACACATCAACTGCTCGTCCATTTATATAGCTAAAGTCGGTTCCATTTCGTTTTACCGGTACCGAAACCGAAAATGACCAAAACTAAAAACCGATACCGATACTGAATCCCAATCGGTACCGATTTTCGGTACCGGTTCGGTTTCGGTATTTCGGTAATCTTGCTCATCCCTACTGCATTGAGTCATATTGTTATATGATTGTTGGTAGATATATGAAAAGGTTACATATTTTTTGCAAGACTTTTTTACCTTTATGATACGTTTTTGTAATATGCAATTATCGTTATGTATCGATCGTCAGTCTTATGTACGTTACAAATTTTACGCATCGTCGTGTTTCCTGGGGCAACGCCCGGGTATAAACCTAGTTAATAATAAAAAAGGAGTTTCTTTTTTATTTGTTAGTAATTTATAGGAGCAGCACCTATGGGTGATTCTCAAGTGACTTCAAAAGATCACAACCCATTCCTTCAATGCCCCATGTTGAACTCAGTGAACTACAACACATGGGCTGTTAAGATCAAAGCAATATTCCGAGTACATGGAATATTAGAAACAATTGAACCAGCGTCCAAATCCTCATCAACTACTCTTGAAGCTAAGAAAGATCATACGACCTTTGCTTTATTGCTTCAAGCGATCCCAGAAGAACTTGTTCTCCAAGTCTATCAACTAAAAATAGCAAAATAGATTTGGGATGCTCTCAAGACGAGGTATGTCGGCGCAGAACAAGTCAGGGAAGCAAGGATTGAAACTCTACAAGCCGAGTTTGAAGCTATGAAGATGAAGGAACGAGAATCAATAGACGATTTCTCAGGAAGACTAAGCCAGTTGGTTTCAAAAACAGCTACACTCGGTTAAGTCATAGAAGACAAGAAACTGGTTCGAAAGATACTTGGATTAGTGCCACCAAAATTTATCTCCTTAGTTGCTACTATCGAGCAATTTGCGGATTTAAAAAAGATGACTTTTCATGATGCCGTTGGAAGACTCAAAGCTTTTGAGGAACGGATAAAAGGAGTTGAGGCAACTATTGAAAACCAAGGCAAGTTGTTAAATGGGAAACATGAACCTTCATCAAAAGATTCAGATCACAACAAAAGCAAGGGACGTGGGAGTAATGGATCACACGGGAAGGGATAGGGTAATGGAAAAGGAGGTAACCAAGCAAGCGGGTTAAGAAACTTTTCTCAAAACCGTTCCTACAACCGTGAGAATAGAAAAAGCCAAGAACGCCCAGATGTTCAATGTTTTCGGTGTGATAAATATAGTTACTTTGCATCTGTTTGTCCCAAACGAAAGAAAACAAGTCAAGCAAATCTTGCTAATGCAACTGAAGAAGGACCTAACACGTTACTCATGGCTCAAATAGAGGAAGAACAAATCTGTCTCAATGAAGAACGGGTAAAGCCTAAGAAATATCAAGACGATACAAAGGAGCAAGGATTTTGGTATATGGATAACGGGGCAAGTAATCACATGTCTGGTGATTATTCCTAGTTCATTGAATTGAATAAAGAAGCATTCGGATGGGTTAAATTTGGTGATGGCTCAGATGTGGAGATAAAAGAAAAAGGGACGATTTTGCTTCAATGCAAGAATGGTGAACAAAGGTTAGTTACAAACGTCTACAATATTTCTAATTTAAAGTGCAATATATTTAGTCTTGGGCAAGCAACGGAAAACGATGTAGCGTGTGGATGAATGATGAGTACTTGTGGCTTTATGACAATAAAGGTGAGGTCATTATGAGGGTTCCAAAATCGAGCAACCGAATGTACAAAATCAAAATTAAACCAGGGGAAACAACATGCTTACTAACAAGCATGAAGGATGAAGCTTGGATATGGCATGCAAGGCTTGGACACGTGAATTTTGATACCCTAAAAGCTATGGCAAGTAAAGGATTAACTCGAGGACTTCCAAAAATAAACAATCCAAATCAAATTTGTGATGCATGTGTATCAGGGAAGCAGGCTCAAAAGTCCTTTCCAAAAGAAGGTGTTTTTTGAGCAAGCAAACCACTCGAGTTAATACATGGAGATTTGTGCGGCCCGATCTCTCCACCAACCCTAACCGGTAACAACTATATGTTTTTGTTGGTTGATGATTTTAGTAGGTACATGTGGACATTCATGTTAAAACAAAAGAGTGAAGCCTTCGAAACATTCAAGAGATACAAAACCATTGTTGAAGCGGATACCGGGGTGAAGATAAGATGTTTACGAACTGATAGGGGAGGAGAATTCACATCACGAGATTTCAATAAGTTTTGTGAAGATCATGGGATAAAACGACAATTAACTGCACCATATACGCCACAGCAAAACAGTGTAGTTGAGCGTCGCAACCGAACCATCTTGGGTACTGCACGATCCATTCTAAAGGCCATGGAAGTTCCAGCATACATGTGGGGTGAGGCGATTCGACATACCACTTATGTGTTGAATCGTGTTATCGCAAAAGCACTAAAAGACAAGACACCATATGAGGCTTATAAAGGAATTAAACCGAATGTGTAGCATTTAAAAGTTTTTGGGTGTCTAGCCTACAACAAGTTGCCAAAGTCCAAACTTGCAAAGCTGGATGATCGTAGCACAAGACTAGTCTACCTCGGGGCTGAGTCTACTAAAGGAACAATTGCACGTCGACTTTTTGATCCAATAAAAAGGAAATTGGTTATTGGACGGAATGTAGACTTTAATGAAGAACGAGGGTGGAATTCGAAAGAAGATAATGAAAATCAGAATGTATTGGATTCGTTTGAGGTAACAATCAATGCTAATTATGATTCAGACCATGACGAGACAACAACAGAAGCTGAAGACGAAACTGTCCAAACTGAGACTAATGGTTGTGTAGCAGCTTCAGACCCTTTGATCAGATCCGAGCAAGTCTCAGACAATCAAAACAGCCCCCAGCAACAACCATCAGGTGAAAATGATCAAACTCAAACTAGTGGTGCTAGACAGATTGTTGATCCAATTCCAAACGAGGTGCAACATGAAACAAGTAGTAGTGATCTGTGGAGAAGTGAACGAGAAAGACGGTTCAGACGAAGTCTAACCTAAATAATATGACAAGACGGTTCAGACGAAGTCTAACCTAAATAATATGACAAGACGGTTCAGACCGAAGTCTAACCTAAATAATATGACAAGACGGTTCAGACCGAAGTCTAACCTAAATAATATGACAAGACGGTTCAGACCGAAGTCTAACCTAAATAATATGACAAGACGGTTCAGACCGAAGTCTAACCTAAATAATATGACAAGACGGTTCAGACCGAAGTCTAACCTAAATAATATGACAAGACGGTTCAGACCGAAGTCTAACCTAAATAATATGACAAGACGGTTCAGACCGAAGTCTAACCTAAATAATATGACAAGACGGTTCAGACCGAAGTCTAACCTAAATAATATGACAAGACGGTTCAGACCGAAGTCTAACCTAAATAATATGACAAGACGGTTCAGACCGAAGTCTAACCTAAATAATATGACAAGACGGTTCAGACCGAAGTCTAACCTAAATAATATGACAAGACGGTTCAGACCGAAGTCTAACCTAAATAATATGACAAGACGGTTCAGACCGAAGTCTAACCTAAATAATATGACAAGACGGTTCAGACCGAAGTCTAACCTAAATAATATGACAAGACGGTTCAGACCGAAGTCTAACCTAAATAATATGACAAGACGGTTCAGACCGAAGTCTAACCTAAATAATATGACAAGACGGTTCAGACCGAAGTCTAACCTAAATAATATGACAAGACGGTTCAGACCGAAGTCTAACCTAAATAATATGACAAGACGGTTCAGACCGAAGTCTAACCTAAATAATATGACAAGACGGTTCAGACCGAAGTCTAACCTAAATAATATGACAAGACGGTTCAGACCGAAGTCTAACCTAAATAATATGACAAGACGGTTCAGACCGAAGTCTAACCTAAATAATATGACAAGACGGTTCAGACCGAAGTCTAACCTAAATAATATGACAAGACGGTTCAGACCGAAGTCTAACCTAAATAATATGACAAGACGGTTCAGACCGAAGTCTAACCTAAATAATATGACAAGACGGTTCAGACCGAAGTCTAACCTAAATAATATGACAAGACGGTTCAGACCGAAGTCTAACCTAAATAATATGACAAGACGGTTCAGACCGAAGTCTAACCTAAATAATATGACAAGACGGTTCAGACCGAAGTCTAACCTAAATAATATGACAAGACGGTTCAGACCGAAGTCTAACCTAAATAATATGACAAGACGGTTCAGACCGAAGTCTAACCTAAATAATATGACAAGACGGTTCAGACCGAAGTCTAACCTAAATAATATGACAAGACGGTTCAGACCGAAGTCTAACCTAAATAATATGACAAGACGGTTCAGACCGAAGTCTAACCTAAATAATATGACAAGACGGTTCAGACCGAAGTCTAACCTAAATAATATGACAAGACGGTTCAGACCGAAGTCTAACCTAAATAATATGACAAGACGGTTCAGACCGAAGTCTAACCTAAATAATATGACAAGACGGTTCAGACCGAAGTCTAACCTAAATAATATGACAAGACGGTTCAGACCGAAGTCTAACCTAAATAATATGACAAGACGGTTCAGACCGAAGTCTAACCTAAATAATATGACAAGACGGTTCAGACCGAAGTCTAACCTAAATAATATGACAAGACGGTTCAGACCGAAGTCTAACCTAAATAATATGACAAGACGGTTCAGACCGAAGTCTAACCTAAATAATATGACAAGACGGTTCAGACCGAAGTCTAACCTAAATAATATGACAAGACGGTTCAGACCGAAGTCTAACCTAAATAATATGACAAGACGGTTCAGACCGAAGTCTAACCTAAATAATATGACAAGACGGTTCAGACCGAAGTCTAACCTAAATAATATGACAAGACGGTTCAGACCGAAGTCTAACCTAAATAATATGACAAGACGGTTCAGACCGAAGTCTAACCTAAATAATATGACAAGACGGTTCAGACCGAAGTCTAACCTAAATAATATGACAAGACGGTTCAGACCGAAGTCTAACCTAAATAATATGACAAGACGGTTCAGACCGAAGTCTAACCTAAATAATATGACAAGACGGTTCAGACCGAAGTCTAACCTAAATAATATGACAAGACGGTTCAGACCGAAGTCTAACCTAAATAATATGACAAGACGGTTCAGACCGAAGTCTAACCTAAATAATATGACAAGACGGTTCAGACCGAAGTCTAACCTAAATAATATGACAAGACGGTTCAGACCGAAGTCTAACCTAAATAATATGACAAGACGGTTCAGACCGAAGTCTAACCTAAATAATATGACAAGACGGTTCAGACCGAAGTCTAACCTAAATAATATGACAAGACGGTTCAGACCGAAGTCTAACCTAAATAATATGACAAGACGGTTCAGACCGAAGTCTAACCTAGATAATATGACAAGACGGTTCAGACCGAAGTCTAACCTAAATAATATGACAAGACGGTTCAGACCGAAGTCTAACCTAAATAATATGACAAGACGTTTCAGACCGAAGTCTAACCTAAATAATATGACAAGACGGTTCAGACCGAAGTCTAACCTAAATAATATGACAAGACGGTTCAGACCGAAGTCTAACCTAAATAATATGACAAGACGTTCAGACCGAAGTCTAACCTAAATAATATGACAAGACGGTTCAGACCGAAGTCTAACCTAAATAATATGACAAGAGGGGGGGATCATTTTAGTTCGTCAAAACACAAGAAACAGTTTAGTCAGCCGACAACATGGCAAGTCAAGACATATAGATCGATTTTCATAAGACATGTATACACATTTTTAGACAGCCGTCTCATGGCAAATATAAGACAAATGATTTCATTTACCAAATCTCATGGCGTAGACAAAGACAAATCATTTACAAAGTAGTCGTGTATACAGTACATGCTTTCAGGCCCAAAGTAAAGGAAAAAGGGCGCCATAAACTCACCTTAGCAGTCTACGAGCTAAAGTATGAGCAGTCCGAGAATAAGAGCAGTCTAGTCTCCACGTCTATCCAAAACCTAGGATAAGAGTACCAATGGTGAGGATCAAATCTCACGACGACAAGTATCCTACGTACCACTACTTAGCTATCAACCCTAGAATGCCTTAACCGAGAATGTGTTACAAACCTTCATTTTATTTGACTCAAAATATTAATGTCATTGACACTGTTATTAAGAGGTAGTCCAAAGTACCATTTCGTACAAACGAAGTTCAAGTGTCCAAGATGTCAAAAACTGAAACGTCAAAATTTACAGTAGTATTTCACTGCGCCGCAGTGAGCCAGAACCATGCTCACTGCGCCGCAGTGGGCTAAATAATGCACAAAACCAGCCCTAGCCACTGCGCCGCAGTGGGACAAAATACACAAAACCAGCCCAGCCACTGCGCCGCAGTGAGCCATTGCCAAGCTCACTGCGCCGCAGTGAGCAAAAAAATGCACAAAACCAGCCCTAGCCACTGCGCCGCAGTGGGACTAAGCCCATGCCACTGCGCCGCAGTGGCCTCATTCTGCAGCCAGCACCAGCAGGTGCAAATATGCAGGCTAGCCCAAATCGTTTTTCGACTAAATTCCTTTCATTAAAACAAGTTTCAACAAGTGCAATAGACCTGGAAACATACCATTTCGCCATTTCAAACATTTAGACCTCAAAACCAAATTCTAAGTCAAAACCTAATTAGGTTAACCAAACCAAAACTCATTTCATTTTCATGGCTATCTAATTCGTTTAAGAATACTGAAATTAAACTTGAAATGGAAATTAAATCAAATCAAAAGTTTGAAGAAGAAAGTTACTTACCAAAATTTGGTGTTCTTGAGAAATAGGAAGAAAATGGTGAATATGATTATGATAAACCCTTGAAACTAATAGGTGATTACTTCTTTTGCCCAACAAAATCAGATTCTTGATGATATGATAGATAATTGGGAGGATTGAAAGTATTTTTGTGATTTGTGTGTGTTCTGTGTGTGTGTGTGTGTGTTTTGTCAGGAAATTTTAAGAAAAGGGTGATGGGGGGGTTTGTTGGTTCCCTCCCTGCCTTTCAAACCAAAATAAGCCCATGTGGCTTCTTTTTGACAATATTTTATACCCTTAATTCGGTAAAATGCTTACGATTAAATATCGTTTGACCTAAAAGTCAAAATGTAAAGTAAAGGTATTTTCCCCCGTCTTATTTTAGTCAAGACAAGCCAATAAAGTTTCGTCAAAGGGAACTTTATAATATTAAGTCTAGACAGTCTAATTATTTTGTTCAAGACGTAACCTTTAAATATTAATTTAAAGTTATTTTAAAGACTCGGCATTCGTCTAGATAGCTAATAGTCTACGTCATCAAGATACGTCTATTTTGACTAAGTCAAAAGTCCAAAAGTCTAATAAGTTCCACGTCAAATGACTGTCTAATTGAGATTAGGACTAACCCGATGTTAATTAATTACGAGTTGTCACAGCATCCCCGACTTCTAAGGATTTCGTCCCGAAATCAAGTCTTGCTCAGTAAAAAGATGAGGATAGTTATCCCGCATAAAGTCTTCACGTTCCCAAGTCAAGTCGGGACCATGTTTTGAGTTCCAACGAACTTTGACCAATTTGATACGACTACGTCTAAGTTGTTTGAGCTGTTGGTCTAAAATTTCAACAGGTTCTTCCACGAATTGAAGAGAGTCAGTCACTTGCAGCTCTTCGACAGGTACGACTAAAGTCTCATCAGTCAGACATTTCTTAAGATTCGAAATGTGAAATGTGTGATGAACGTGTTCTAGCTCCTTAGGTAAATCGAGCTTGTAAGCCACGGAACCAATTCTTTGAACAATTTCGAATGGTCCGATATAACGAGGACTAAGTTTCCCTCGTACGCCAAAACGTGCAGTGCCTTTCCAAGGTGATACTTTCAACATGACTTTGTCTCCCACTTGAAACTCAAGTGGTTTCCGTCTACGGTCGGCATAGCTCTTTTGACGATCTTGAGCCGCTTTCAGCCGTGCCCTAATTTCGACAATTTGATCAGTAGTCTTCTGAACTAGTCCATATTTAAACAAACGACGTTCTCCAGCATCAAGCCAACGGACAGGAGATCTACACTTTCGTCCATATAAAGCCTCATAAGGCGCGCATTTGATGCTAGTGTGATAGTTGTTGTTATATGAAAATTCAGCTAACGGCAAAAAGGTATCCCAACTACCTTTGAAGTCAATGACACATGCCCGAAGCATGTCTTCTAAAGTCTGGATGGTACGTTCACTTTGTCCGTCAGTCTGTGGATGGTAAGCCGTACTCAGGTGCAATTGAGTGCCTAGGGCGTCTTGAAAATATCGCCATGATTGTGAAGTGAAACGACCATCACGGTCAGAGATAATAGACAAAGGAACGCCATGAAGAGATACAATCCTTTCAATGTATATTTGAGACAATTTCCTTATCTTCCAGTTCTCCCGAATTGGAATGAAATGAGCAGACTTCGTCAATCGATCGACAATGACCCAAATAGTATCGTATCCTTTCAGGGTTCGAGGTAACTTCGTAATGAAGTCCATAGTAATCTGTTCCCATTTCCAGTCAGGAATTTGGGGTTGTTGGAGTAGTCCAGAAGGCTTTTGGTGCTCCGCCTTGACCATTGAACAATTTAGACACTTCGAGACATAAGTGGCGATATCCCTTTTCATACCAGGCCACCAATAAAAGTCCTTCAGTCCATGGTACATTTTGTCAGCACCAGGATGGATTGAATATTTAGATCGATGACTTTCGTTCATCAAGAGTTCTCTAAGTCCATTATATTTGGGAATCCACACTCTGCCCTTAACATGTCGGATTCCATCGCCATCCAATTCAAACAAACGTTCAGCATTCCACAATGCTTCCTTCTCGATACGCCCTGGCCGTAGGGCTTCGTTTTGATCGTCTAAAACTCTATCCCTTAATGACGAGCCAAGATAAGAACTTGCTCTTGTTATGACAGATAGTGAAATTCTATCTTTTCGACTTAGCACGTCAGCAACAACATTTGCTTTACCGGGATGATATTTGAGTTCACAGTCGTAGTCACTGAGTAATTCTACCCATCGTCGTTGTCGCATATTCAGCATTTTCTGATCGAAGATATGTTGAAGGCTTTTGTGGTCCATGAATACAGTACACTTGGTACCATACAGATAATGTCTCCAAATTTTTAATGCAAAGACAACCGCTCCGTGTTCTAGATCGTGGGTTGTATAGTTCTTTTCGTGGATTTTGAGCTGTCTAGAAGCGTAAGCAATGACCTTACCTTCCTGCATAAGTACACATCCCATGCCCTGATGTGAGGTGTCACAGTATACCACGAAATTTTCAATGCCATTTGGTAATGCTAGAATAGGAGCATTACACAGTCTGTCCTTTAATGTCTGAAATGCCTTTTCTTGAGCATCCTGCCAAATAAACTCCTTAGTCTTCTGAGTTAATAAGGTCAGAGGTTGAGCAACCTTAGAGAAATTCTCAATGAATCTCCTGTAATAGCCAGCCAGTCCAAGAAATTGACGAATTTCTGTTGGAGTCTTAGGGGCTTCCCACTTCTTTATTGCTTCAATCTTAGATGGATCTACGTGGATCCCATCCCCGTTCACTACATGACCCAAGAAGTGCACTTCCCTAATCCAGAATTCGCATTTTGAGAATTTCGCGTACAACTTCTGATCCTTGAGCAGTTGCAGAATGGTTCTCAGATGACCTTCATGTTCGTCTTTATTCCTTGAGTATATTAGTATGTCGTCAATGAATACAATGACAAACTTGTCCAGATACGGTCGACATACTCGATTCATTAAGTCCATAAACACAGCAGGTACATTGGTTAAGCCAAACGGCATAACCAAAAACTCATAATGTCCGTAACGAGTTCTGAAAGCTGTTTTAGGAATGCCTGTCTCTCTGACTCTGAGTTGATGATACCCAGACCTGAGATCGATCTTGGAAAAGTGCGATGCACCTTCCAGTTGGTCAAATAAGTCGTCAATACGAGGCAAAGGGTACCTGTTCTTGACAGTCAACTTGTTCAATTCTCTATAATCTATACACATGCGCATAGAGCCGTCCTTCTTTTTGACAAATAGAATCGGAGCTCCCCAAGGTGATGAACTAGGCGAATTAGTCCTTTAGCTAACAACTCTTGAAGTTGTTCGGATAATTCTTGCATTTCTGACGGCGCAAGACGATAGGGTGCCTTGGCCACGGGTGCAGCTCCAGGGACTAAGTCAATTCCAAACTCAACTGGTCTGTGAGGTGGAAGTCCCGCCAAATCTTCAGGAAATACTTCTGGAAAATCTTTAACTACTGGGATGTCTTGAATGTCCTTACCCTTCGGCTTCCTTTCAACAACTAGTGCCAAGAAGGCAGGGTATTCTTTTTGTAAATATTTATTCGCCTTTATCGCCGATACTAAAATCAATTCCTTCCCTGACTTGTCTCCTTGCACTATTAGGGTTTCATTATTCTGAAGGGGTATTCTAACAATCTTCTCGTAACACATTATTTCGGCTCTAACCTTAGATAACCAGTCCATACCAACAATTACATCAAAACTACTGAGTTCTATGGGAATTAGATCAATTTTAAAGGTTTCGCCAGATAATGTCAAATTGCAATCTACTAAATGATCTCTAGCAATATACTTTTGACCGTTTGCATATTCGACAATATAAGTGTCTTTCATGGGGATAGCCACTATACCAAAACGGGACTTAAATTCTAAGGATATAAAGCTTTTATCAGCACCAGAGTCGAATAACACAAAAACATAATGATTATTGAGTATGAATGTACCTATCACAACGTTGGGATCACGTCGTGCATCAGCAGCATCCAAAGCAAAAACTCGGCCTCTGCCTTGTCCTTCTTGATTCCTAGCTTGATTGTCCCTCGCATTGTTCCTCACGGGAACTATAGCATTGTTGTTCGGGTTTAGATTGAGTCGTGGACAAGCGGGTCGCATATGGGTTTCGCTGCCACATTCGTAACATGAAGCCGGTGCATTGTTCTTACAAAACTTTGCCAGATGTCCTGTCCTTTTACAACGGTTACAAGTAGGACAATTTCCCCGGTGATGGAGACCACACCTGTTACATCTCGGTTCTGGACCAGTGTACCTCGTGACGTCCTGAGTGACTACTGCAAAGTTTCTAACAGTCTTAAACCTCTTGCCATTTCCGTCGTCACCAAACCCACTACTAGAGGCCTGATCATTTCTTCTCTTGATCCCCTCTGTTCCAACCGAAGAACCAGGGGTTCTTTTCAAGTCTATCACCATCCGGTTGGTTGCACTGACTGCCGCTTGAAGAGTCAAAGGATTAAAAGCGGCTACCAACCTTCGGACATCAGGTGACAAGCCATAACAGTACCTCTCGATCAATTTCTCCTCCATATCTACCATTCGAGGAACTAGTCTAGCCAACTCATGAAAACGAGTTGTGTATTTCTCATTGTCTAGTCCAATCATACTATGATTCCAGAATTCGCCTTCCATTTTCTGTACTTCCTCACGAGGACAGTACTTTTCCATGAGCATCCTTTTAAAGTTCAACCAAGGTATGCTATATACCGGCTCTCGGCCACGAGTCCTAATCTGCTCGTTCCACCATGACAGTGCGTGCTTTTGAAATTGAGCGGAAGCATATTCCACTTTGTGCTCTTCGGCACAACGGCTGATATGGAGCACTGCCTCAATGCTTTCCAGCCAGTTGATTAGACCTACCGGACCCTCGGTACCATTAAATTCTTTTGGTTTACAATAAGTGAAGGTCTTGTAGTCAGTCTCGTGCAGATGCACTCGAGGAATAACCTGTTTAGCAGTAGGCTCGACATTGTTACTATTGTCAGCATGATGGTTATTATTTGCGTTCAGGCTTGCCGTAATCTGTGCGACTAAAGTAGGCATAGCAGCCAACAACTGTTGTGTTACAATGCTGCCATATTATTATCCCCGCCAGTATTTGGGGTAGGTCCAGGACCAGTGTTCACCTGGACAGGAGCAGCTTCCGGTCCTTGCTGAATCACAGGTTCTTCCTGTTCAGCTTCATTATTCAAAGGAGTGGATCGAGTAACTCTCTTTGGTGCAGTTTTCTTGACTGGAGTCTTTTTCTGAACTTTGCTTTTCGTCTTAGGAGCCATAAGTCTAAGATATGAACAAAATGTCATTTAGAGATTTCCTTGATAGGTTAAATAGAAAGTAGCTTTGCAAGACAGATGACAGTACAATGCAAGTCACAAATTGCTGACTTGTATGAATTCATGTACTAGACAAGACAAGAAAATATGAAAAATCATATTTCTAGAGCTAAGAATAAGCAGTTGACATAGTCTGAACAAGTAAGTAAGCCAAAAGACAATCGTATTTCATTGATGTTCAAAATTTTACATAGTCTGGTATGTACAGTCCAAAAACATGTGGGAAACTTCATCCACAATGTTAGACTACATAGTCGGAGCAATACGATTTATAGACACGTGGGAAATACCTCCACCAAAAAGATAGACTACAACTCAAAGTACAGAAGTACGAGTTGTTAAAAGTTCTAGGCTTACAATACAGAAAGATTTATTACAAAATTACATCTTGCAAATAACAACGATCAGCAAAGCCACCACCAAAACCACCACAACAGACAGTATCCAGATCAACCTCCCAATAGTTTCCTTCCCCTCTCTAGCAACAGTCAACGCCTCCTCCGCCTGATGATAAGCTCCAGTCAACGCCTGAGCTTGATTCTCTATTTTCTCCCTTGTACAGATGAGGGAATTGTTCATCCTTGACAATTGTCGGCGATAATATTCCGACCTATCAGCTGCAGATGCAACTGGCATAACAGCACTTGGATTGTAGACAGGCACTCTGGAGGGACCCGCCGCATATGGATCTCCCTGAAAGAATGAAAGACCAAGTCCACTGTTGCCCTGAACTGGTGCAAAAGGACCAGGAGCATAAGGGTCTCTAGGAGCATAAGGCAAATGAGCTCCCTCGGTAGTCCTCCTCTGATATGGAGATACCGGTGTTATAGATGATTGAACATGGATAGACACATGTTCGCCTCCAGATTCACTGGAAGATGAAACGAGGTTGATAGGGCGTGATTCATTGCCCGATTCCTCCATTGGTTCCTCTTCATAAGAGTCAGGAACATAAGGAATGGAGTTTGCTAAGACAGGAACTGGAGGTGTACAAGGTACAACAGCATTTGAGCTAACTCCATCCGACATGACTAGTCTGAAAAGATAGTCAAAGAATCCATATAAGTCAAATGGATAAGGCAGTACGTCTCAAATGGATGATACAGTACGCAATTTGAGTTTTAAAGAAATCTTCGTCTAGATTACACACATTTGGTTTGGGTTTCTATTACCAACATATTTGAAATGCTTATATATAGGGTCACCCGCAGCCTTCCCACCACATTTTAAATATGCTGTTAATATAATCCAAACTATCACGTATAATAATATGACAAGACGGTTCAGACCGAAGTCTAACCTAAATAATATGACAAGACGGTTCAGACCGAAGTCTAACCTAAATAATATGACAAGACGGTTCAGACCGAAGTCTAACCTAAATAATATGACAAGACGGTTCAGACGAAGTCTAACCTAAATAATATGACAAGACGGTTCAGACCGAAGTCTAACCTAAATAATATGACAAGACGGTTCAGACCGAAGTCTAACCTAAATAATATGACAAGACGGTTCAGACCGAAGTCTAACCTAAATAATATGACAAGACGGTTCAGACCGAAGTCTAACCTAAATAATATGACAAGACGGTTCAGACCGAAGTCTAACCTAAATAATATGACAAGACGGTTCAGACCGAAGTCTAACCTAAATAATATGACAAGACGGTTCAGACCGAAGTCTAACCTAAATAATATGACAAGACGGTTCAGACCGAAGTCTAACCTAAATAATATGACAAGACGGTTCAGACCGAAGTCTAACCTAAATAATATGACAAGACGGTTCAGACCGAAGTCTAACCTAAATAATATGACAAGACGGTTCAGACCGAAGTCTAACCTAAATAATATGACAAGACGGTTCAGACCGAAGTCTAACCTAAATAATATGACAAGACGGTTCAGACCGAAGTCTAACCTAAATAATATGACAAGACGGTTCAGACCGAAGTCTAACCTAAATAATATGACAAGACGGTTCAGACCGAAGTCTAACCTAAATAATATGACAAGACGGTTCAGACCGAAGTCTAACCTAAATAATATGACAAGACGGTTCAGACCGAAGTCTAACCTAAATAATATGACAAGACGGTTCAGACCGAAGTCTAACCTAAATAATATGACAAGACGGTTCAGACCGAAGTCTAACCTAAATAATATGACAAGACGGTTCAGACCGAAGTCTAACCTAAATAATATGACAAGACGGTTCAGACCGAAGTCTAACCTAAATAATATGACAAGACGGTTCAGACCGAAGTCTAACCTAAATAATATGACAAGACGGTTCAGACCGAAGTCTAACCTAAATAATATGACAAGACGGTTCAGACCGAAGTCTAACCTAAATAATATGACAAGACGGTTCAGACCGAAGTCTAACCTAAATAATATGACAAGACGGTTCAGACCGAAGTCTAACCTAAATAATATGACAAGACGGTTCAGACTGAAGTCTAACCTAAATAATATGACAAGACGGTTCAGACCGAAGTCTAACCTAAATAATATGACAAGACGGTTCAGACCGAAGTCTAACCTAAATAATATGACAAGACGGTTCAGACCGAAGTCTAACCTAAATAATATGACAAGACGGTTCAGACCGAAGTCTAACCTAAATAATATGACAAGACGGTTCAGACCGAAGTCTAACCTAAATAATATGACAAGACGGTTCAGACCGAAGTCTAACCTAAATAATATGACAAGACGGTTCAGACCGAAGTCTAACCTAAATAATATGACAAGACGGTTCAGACCGAAGTCTAACCTAAATAATATGACAAGACGGTTCAGACCGAAGTCTAACCTAAATAATATGACAAGACGGTTCAGACCGAAGTCTAACCTAAATAATATGACAAGACGGTTCAGACCGAAGTCTAACCTAAATAATATGACAAGACGGTTCAGACCGAAGTCTAACCTAAATAATATGACAAGACGGTTCAGACCGAAGTCTAACCTAAATAATATGACAAGACGGTTCAGACCGAAGTCTAACCTAAATAATATGACAAGACGGTTCAGACCGAAGTCTAACCTAAATAATATGACAAGACGGTTCAGACCGAAGTCTAACCTAAATAATATGACAAGACGGTTCAGACCGAAGTCTAACCTAAATAATATGACAAGACGGTTCAGACCGAAGTCTAACCTAAATAATATGACAAGACGGTTCAGACCGAAGTCTAACCTAAATAATATGACAAGACGGTTCAGACCGAAGTCTAACCTAAATAATATGACAAGACGGTTCAGACCGAAGTCTAACCTAAATAATATGACAAGACGGTTCAGACCGAAGTCTAACCTAAATAATATGACAAGACGGTTCAGACCGAAGTCTAACCTAAATAATATGACAAGACGGTTCAGACCGAAGTCTAACCTAAATAATATGACAAGACGGTTCAGACCGAAGTCTAACCTAAATAATATGACAAGACGGTTCAGACCGAAGTCTAACCTAAATAATATGACAAGACGGTTCAGACCGAAGTCTAACCTAAATAATATGACAAGACGGTTCAGACCGAAGTCTAACCTAAATAATATGACAAGACGGTTCAGACCGAAGTCTAACCTAAATAATATGACAAGACGGTTCAGACCGAAGTCTAACCTAAATAATATGACAAGACGGTTCAGACCGAAGTCTAACCTAAATAATATGACAAGACGGTTCAGACCGAAGTCTAACCTAAATAATATGACAAGACGGTTCAGACCGAAGTCTAACCTAAATAATATGACAAGACGGTTCAGACCGAAGTCTAACCTAAATAATATGACAAGACGGTTCAGACCGAAGTCTACCTAAATAATATGACAAGACGGTTCAGACCGAAGTCTAACCTAAATAATATGACAAGACGGTTCAGACCGAAGTCTAACCTAAATAATATGACAAGACGGTTCAGACCGAAGTCTAACCTAAATAATATGACAAGACGGTTCAGACCGAAGTCTAACCTAAATAATATGACAAGACGGTTCAGACCGAAGTCTAACCTAAATAATATGACAAGACGGTTCAGACCGAAGTCTAACCTAAATAATATGACAAGACGGTTCAGACCGAAGTCTAACCTAATAAATATGACAAGACGGTTCAGACCGAAGTCTAACCTAATAAATATGACAAGACGGTTCAGACCGAAGTCTAACCTAAATAATATGACAAGACGGTTCAGACCGAAGTCTAACCTAAATAATATGACAAGACGGTTCAGACCGAAGTCTAACCTAAATAATATGACAAGACGGTTCAGACCGAAGTCTAACCTAAAATATGACAAGACGGTTCAGACCGAAGTCTAACCTAAATAATATGACAAGACGGTTCAGACCGAAGTCTAACCTAAATAATATGACAAGACGATTCCAAGACTTACTGATGGTCACCTGAAAAGCATGAAATTTGAGAGGATCAACTATCGAAATAGTTGGTGAGTTTACAGTGTGTTTGACTAAAAGATCAATCGTCGTTTGTAGTAGTTATTTAATACATGACGGTTCAGACCGAAGTCTAACCTAAATATAATGACAAGACGGTTCAGACCGAAGTCTAACCTAAATAATATGACAAGACGGTTCAGACCGAAGTCTAACCTAAATAATATGACAAGACGGTTCAGACCGAAGTCTAACCTAAATAATATGACAAGACGGTTCAGACCGAAGTCTAACCTAAATATATATGACAAGACGGTTCAGACCGAAGTCTAACCTAAATAATATGACAAGACGGTTCAGACCGAAGTCTAACCTAATAAATATGACAAGACGGTTCAGACCGAAGTCTAACCTAAATAATATGACAAGACGGTTCAGACCGAAGTCTAACCTAAATAATATGACAAGAGGGGGGGATCATTTTAGTTCGTCAAAACACAAGAAACAGTTTAGTCAGCCGACAACATGGCAAGTCAAGACATATAGATCGATTTTCATAAGACATGTATACACATTTTAGACAGCCGTCTCATGGCAAATATAAGACAAATGATTTCATTTACCCAATCTCATGGCGTAGACAAAGACAAATCATTTACAAATCTCATGGCGTAGATAAAGACAAATCATTTACAAAGTAGTCGTGTATACAGTACATGCTTTCAGGCCCAAAGTAAAGGAAAAAGGGCGCCATAAACTCACCTTAGCAGTCTACGAGCTAAAGTATGAGCAGTCCGAGAATAAGAGCAGTCTAGTCTCCACGTCTATCCAAAACCTAGGATAAGAGTACCAATGGTGAGGATCAAATCTCACGACGACAAGTATCCTACGTACCACTACTTAGCTATCAACCCTAGAATGCCTTAACCGAGAATGTGTTACAAACCTTCATTTTATTTGACTCAAAATATTAATGTCATTGACACTGTTATTAAGAGGTAGTCCAAAGTACCATTTCGTACAAACGAAGTTCAAGTGTCCAAGATGTCAAAAACTGAAACGTCAAACAGTTCCAGATTCACTGCGCCGCAGTGGGACAAGCCCATGCCACTGCGCCGCAGTGGGACTAAATGCCACGGCCCAGTACTAATGGCACTGCGCCGCAGTGGGCCATTGCCAAGCTCACTGCGCCGCAGTGAGCTAAAAATACACAAAACCAGCCCTAGCCACTGCGCCGCAGTGGGACTAAGCCCATGCCACTGCGCCGCAGTGGCCTCATTCTGCAGCCAGCACCAGCAGGTGCAAATATGCAGGCTAGCCCAAATCGTTTTTCGACTAAATTCCTTTCATTAAAACAAGTTTCAACAAGTGCAATAGACCTGGAAACATACCATTTCGCCAACCATTTCGCCATTTCAAACATTTAGACCTCAAAACCAAATTCTAAGTCAAAACCTAATTAGGTTAACCAAACCAAAACTCATTTCATTTTCATGGCTATCTAATTCGTTTAAGAATACTGAAATTAAACTTGAAATGGAAATTAAATCAAATCAAAAGTTTGAAGAAGAAAGTTACTTACCAAAATTTGGTGTTCTTGAGAAATAGGAAGAAAATGGTGAATATGATTATGATAAACCCTTGAAACTAATAGGTGATTACTTCTTTTGCCCAACAAAATCAGATTCTTGATGATATGATAGATAATTGGGAGGATTGAAAGTATTTTGGTGATTTGTGTGTGTTCTGTGTGTGTGTGTGTGTGTTTTGTCAGGAAATTTTAAGAAAAGGGTGATGGGGGGGTTTGTTGGTTCCCTCCCTGCCTTTCAAACCAAAATAAGCCCATGTGGCTTCTTTTTGACAATATTTTATACCCTTAATTCGGTAAAATGCTTACGATTAAATATCGTTTGACCTAAAAGTCAAAATGTAAAGTAAAGGTATTTTCCCCCGTCTTATTTTAGTCAAGACAAGCCAATAAAGTTTCGTCAAAGGGAACTTTATAATATTAAGTCTAGATAGTCTAATTATTTTGTTCAAGACATAACCTTTAAATATTAATTTAAAGTTATTTTAAAGACTCGGCATTCGTCTAGATAGCTAATAGTCTACGTCATCAAGATACGTCTATTTTGACTAAGTCAAAAGTCCAAAAGTCTAATAAGTTCCACGTCAAATGACTGTCTAATTGAGATTAGGACTAACCCGATGTTAATTAATTACGAGTTGTCACAGTTGGTTAGTCGATACATGCAGACTCCTAAGAAATGGCATGAAGCAGCGATTAAGCAAATTCTCAGATATATATATGTGGTACTAAGAACTATGGTATTAAATATACCAAGGGTGGAACCAAGGATCTAATCGGGTTCAGTGATAGCAGTCACAATGTAGATGAAGACGATGGACGAAGCACAACGGGTCACGTGTTCTATTATGGAAATTGCCCTGTTACTTGGTGTTCTCAAAAACAGCAAACGGTAGCTCTTTCATCATGTGAAGCTGAGTATATGGCAGCTACATCAGCGGGTTGTCAAGCATTATGGCTTAGTGAATTGTTAAGTGAGATAACAGGAGGTTCTCAACAACAAGTGACTTTGAAAGTAGATAATTCATCGGCGATTGCACTCATGAAGAATCCGGTATTTCATCGAAGGAGCAAGCATATTAAAACCAGGTATCACTTTATTAAAGAATGTGTTGAAAGAGATCAAATAAAAGTTGAGCATGTTAGTGGTGACAAACAACGAGCAATATTCTGACAAAAGCTCTCGCGAGAATCAAGTTCAAGGAAATGCGGGAGTTACTCGGAGTAGAAGAACTCCCTGATTGGAGTCGGAAATTAGGGGGTGATTGTTGGATAATTACCGACTCGAGCATATGGGTCGTAACCCGAACTCGAGCCCATGGGTAAGGCAAGAATTAGGAACCAATGAGAATTAATTAATTAGTATCCTATTTGTATTGGGTTAGGAGATTATAATAGAGTTGTATTATAATTCCATAGACTTGGTATCCTAATAGAACTAGAATAGGATAGTCTATATATATGATCAATAAAGCCTATTGTTGACATAGAAAACACATTGTAAGGTTTTGAGTTATTTTCCTTTATTAATAAAATTGGAGAACTTATTCCATACGTGAGTTGTGAGATAATACAACATCTTAATACTTTAATTACAAATCATTTTTTTGATAATCAATGTTATTGTTTCCTTCGTTAATTAACGCTAATGTTTCCTTTAGGAAAAAAAACCAAATATACCTTAAAACAAATTAAGATTTTAATAAAGTTAAACAATGTACATGGACCAACGTAATTTTTTTTAGACGGCATCTTAATCTTAATCTATACTATAAGACAGTTTTACTAATGACTTATTAACCAATCAAATCGCTCAATTTCATCAAATTGACTTCCGCTTATGTCATCATTTAATTTAACTAAAAATTAAAAATCCTAATAATCATTATCCAAATATATATTATATTAGTATTTATATTAATTTAGAGAGAAAGTCTTATTAATTTACATTTTTTTGTTTTCCATCAATAATTTATACTTTTTAGTCTGAATACTTAATTTATATTTATTTTAGCCATCAAGTTGAGAGGATTTTTTAAAATTTTCAAACATTTAATTAATTAAAAAAATTTCAACATATGAAATATTGTCTATAAAAAATTATTTCAAAACCTAATGACTTATTAACCAATCAAATCGCTCAATTTCATCAAATTGACTCCCGCTTATGTCATCATTTAATTTAATTAAAAAAATTTCAACATATGAAATATTGTCTATAAAAAATTATTTCAAAACCTAATGACTTATTAACCAATCAAATCGCTCAATTTTCATCAAATTGACTCCCGCTTATGTCATCATTTAATTTAATTATTTTGTTTTCTATCAAAAGTTTACAATTTTTAGCTCTGAATACTTAATTTATATTTATTTTAGCCATCAAGTTGAGAGGATTTTTTAAAATTTTCAAACATTTAATTAATTAAAAAAATTTCAACATATGAAATATTGTCTATAAAAAATTATTTCAAAACCTAATGACTTATTAACCAATCAAATCGCTCAATTTCATCAAATTGACTCCCGCTTATGTCATCATTTAATTTAATTATAAATTACAAATCTTAATAATCATTATCTAAATGTTGAGTCCCAATGTTAATTGTAAATTTGTTGATGACAAATCTGATTGTTAAACACTTCGAAATCTTTTGGTTCTTGTAATCTGATCTGGGTCAGACTAAGCTGACACAGCCTACGATCTGTTTCTGACCTAGATCATGCTTCATGCTTCGTATTGTAATATTCTATGGAAGCAAGTGTTATTCAAGCTGCAATAACAATGTTCATAGCATTCAATCCAAGTCGAAGAGGAGGATTGAAGATAGAAGACCAAGCTGGCAGTGAAAGGCAGCTTGGGATTAGCAGTCAGCTTGGAAACACTTAGGCAGATTGGTGCTTTGACAAATGGCCCAATCTGTGTCTGACAATCAAGTGAAGATAACAACCTGGATTGAAGATAAGGACAAATGACGTGACTAGGAAGAATCCTAGGATCCAGGTTGGTGGTTAGATTTACATATGCGTGTCCATACTCTTATTGGGTGAAAAAGAATGAGTGACAGTACTTTGGGGACCACAAGTACTATGAATAGGCACGATCAAATATTCCTCTGTTATCCAATAGAAGATCAATACGTGGTTGAATTGGACACCAAGTGAATAAGGGCTTTCGCCTATAAAAGCCTCATTCCTTGATTGCATATGTGTGGCATTCCTGAGAATCATTCTTCACATCAAGTTTTCTTTGCTCTTATACACAGCTTAGTCTGTTAGAGATCAGCTTGGGCTGATTCTCTTGAGTAGAAACTTGTTGATTGTAATTTGTCATTTCAGAGGGTTGTTTAGATATCTATAGGCTATCTTGTTTCCGCAACAACCCTGTAATTCTTTGTATAGATTATTTCTTAATAAAGGATTACTTTGAAAATTACAATATGTGTGCAAGAATGTCTTTTAATATTTACTGCTTTACTGTTTTATTGATTCCTGTTCTTTACTTACTTAATATATAAGCTGAGTCTTTAAAACGTTTATTCAAAAGTTTGTAAAGATCGAATTAAGTTGTATTCACCCCCCCTCTACAACTGTTCTGTGTACAATATACTTTGGTATATTGATACACCTTGGGATGTATCAATTGGTATCAGAGCAGGGGTTGAGAATTAACTTGACTAGATCCTTGCTTATTTTCTCTTAAAGTAAAGCATTATGTCATCCTATGTTGATAATGGTTCTTCAACCAGACCACCCATGTTTGACAAAGATGATTTCAGTGGTTGGAAAGGTCGAATGTCTTTGTTCCTTGAATCCATCGATAACAATATGCCTGACATCCATATGGATGGTCCTTATGTTCATACACAGACCCTAGTGGTAGATGTTGTGGTCAGAGATGGACAACCGACCATTCCTGCCACAGTCAAATCTATTGTGAAGGACAAGGCAGATTGGGGGGATGAGGATAGGAGGTTGGCAAACTTGGATGTGAAGGCTAGAAATTTCATTTTCCAAGCTGTGCCCAAAGATATTTACCATTCTATTAAAATGTGTTCTACAGCTAATAAAATGTGGGGTACTTTGACTGTCATGTTTGAGGGTTGCTCTACTTCCATGGAATCTACTATAACCACTTTAACCAGGAAGTATGAGAGATTTTTCTCTTTGAGAAATGAATCCTTAACTGATACTCATACCCACTTTAATGCTTTGGTTAATGATTTAGCTGCTGTTGGAATAACTAAGAAAAATGATGTTTTAAAAAGTAAATTTCTTGATTCATTGCCACCAAAGTGGAATAACTATATTTCTTCTGTTACGCTAAGTTCTGTTTACCAAGATCTTGATCTCCCTGGACTCTTTGGTTTACTTCATAATCAAGAGTGTTCAGAGGCTGAAAAGTTGATTGCTTTGGGTGATTCTTATAGTCAGCCTGCTACTGCACTTGTTGCCTCAATGACTAAACACACTAGCTCAATGAGTAATGAGATCATTCCTTGTGTTAATGAAGTTATTCCTGTGATTTCTAACACTAACTCTGTTTGTTCTGAATCTGAATGTGATGAATCTGATGGTGATGGTCTAGCTAATGAAATAGCTATGTTGGATGAAAGGATCAGAAGGAGATCCTTCAGTAAGTTTAAAGGGAAAGGAAAATCTGGCCAAGCTGATAAGACCAAAAAGCCATTTGATATGTCCAAAGTCACTTGTTACAAATGTGGCAAGACTGGACACATGGCTGGAGATTGCAGATCCAAAGAGTCTTTTCAAGCTGTGTCATCCAAAGGTGGAAGAAGTGAAAAGTACTCAAATCTCAAGACCAAATACAAAGCGTTAAAAGCACAAGTGGCTGAGCTGAGTGATAAGGTTAACAAAAGTGTGAAAAGTCTGGTAGCCAAAGACTGGGCTGAAAGTGCCACCTCATCTGATGATGAAGTATATGAAGATGCTAAGTGTTTTATGGTAAATGAAACTACTAAGAAGTTTGTTGAAGATCTTGCTAAAATACAACAGCAATCTGAGTCAGCTCACCAGGCGGCTACCACTCAGACTGCTTCACCTGAGGTAATTTCTTTTCTAATCTGTCTGATAATGAGAAACTGTCCAGATTAAATAGATTGGGTGATGAGGTTCTTTTACAAAAACACTTTAATCACGAACTTAAAAAGGAAATTTCTGTCTTGAAACTTGAGGTCAGTTCTAAGAGTCACACCATTGAAAAACTGGAATCTGAAGTTAAGGCTCAAAAACAATTAAATTCTATTCTTGTTAAAGAAGCTAAAACTGCAGAAGAAAAGTTTTTGAAAGTTAAACAAATAACTGAGTCTTGGTGTATTTGTTCTAAAAGAACTGCTAAGTGTGTAAATGTGCAAATCCCTCATCAGATCCAAGCTATTTTTGATGGTGATTATGATAGGGCTATAGCCATAAGTGAAGTATGTGCTATGGAGCCTTGTTATTAGCCCCCTTC